>OY728129.1:1228352159-1229602159 GCA_963277665.1 Viscum album
TTATGATCTATCTTTCATGGTGCTCATGATTCAAAAGTTACCAAATCAGTAAGCTAATTTTTTCTCAATTTTCCTTCTTTGAGACACATGTTATGTTATAAACCTATGTTATTTTATGAGGTTTATGTAATTCCATTTAACATGTTTTATCATGAATATAATTATTTTAATGATATTATATGTTTCATGTAAAGTTATTTTCTCTTCAGTCGTAAATTCTTTGTTCCTTCAAAACAATTGTTTTCTAAAAAAATTAAATAATTGTAAAAAATATTTCATGCACTTTCAAGGAAAATGATTTTATAAATGTTTGAAATGGATTTAAAAGATTTCTTAAAAGTTTAAATTTTATTTTAAATGAAAATATTTGATAAATTGTTTTATTATTTAAAAATTTTCTTTCAAATAAGAAAGGATATTTTCCTCAAGAATTATTTCAAACAATCTTTTAAAACCATTTTCCATCTATGAAAGCATTATTTGATGTCACTTATGCTTTCTTGAGGTTACTATTCAAGGATTATATTCTTATTATTTCACTATGTATTTATATTTATGATTGAATGATATTTATCAAACTAATTTATTTTACGTGGGTTATGTTATGATTGACTGATGCTTATGAAACTCATTCCATTCCATTTGTCCTGATGTGATGAATGATTTAGGTTCTTGTGGAACACATAGGTATGGTTTTCATTATGTGTTAGGGGTACCTATATCTCCATTCAGTGAATTGGGTAAAAATTTATGTCTTATAAGATAATTATGGGAATCAAGTGCATGGCCTTGATCCACAATCAGAGGAAGATGGGGAAACACAATCTACTATAGAAAGATGGGGAAACTAGATCCATTATGGGAAGATGAGGAAACATAATCCTTTACAAGGATAGGACTATGACTAGAAAGGGTGATGTGTCCCTCTTATTAGGTTTAGTCCCCATAAAGTGTCCAGATAAGTTCTAGAAAGGCATAATGACTTATAGGTAACGATATTACATGTTTATGTGTATGCCACAATTTCATGTCTTATGTCAATGTCATGATATCATGATTTGTGTCCTTTGATTCCCTTATGATTCATGTTTTTTGAACTACCAATATTTATGCCATGTTTCATGTTTATGACATTTGATATTCATGGCATGATCTTCTAATGTTATTATCACATTCTTATACCCTTTATGCTCATGTTTATGTTTATGTATCTCCCTTTTTTCTGTTAATAATAATCTAAGATCACCATTTTTCTAATTTTTTTCTTTTCCCGCGGATATAAATAATGTTTTTAGTTATGTGTACTAAATAGAAATATATTTTTGTGAAACATTGAAGATATTTCTCCAGACTAGAAGCTTGTGTTACAATTTTCCAAAGGCATTAAACTAAAACGGTCTTTGGACGTGTGTTTGCGTAATGTATGAAATGTTCCAAAAAAACAAAGTAACATCCATGTATGAAAAGTTCAAGTCTTTATATAGAGACACATAAATTATAATTTTTTCTACTTATTATTACTAGTTCTTTAATATAAATCATCAAATGTGGTATTTTGAGTGATTTCATTGAAGAAGATGGACCATAGATCCATCCATTGAGTTTATAAATTTGATCTTATTTTTTGATGAGTGGAAGTTTCTATATGCTTTCAGATATCTCATTTAAAGATGGAAAAATATAATGGGTGGTAAATGTGAACTGTTTGGTTATTTAATTTTATATTTTCTGTGATCAAAGTGAATAATATCAGGTGATACTCTTTTGAAGACTAGATATTCCAAATAGCTATAAAATATTCTTATTATTGTTTATGTGAAGATGTTTCTTGGAAGTTTTTATTCCACACCCATATTTTAAAAATGAATTCAAACTTAATTTTTTTATTTTAAAACAAAAACACTTTTAAGTAAAAAGTGAGAAACCCCAAGAAAAAATAGAGTTATTAAAGTATAAATTAATCCTATTAACATTTTTATCCTTAATAATTTCCCAGGAAAAAGAAGTTACGGATGTTTCTGGATCATCCTTTATAAGGTCTCCAAATCAACGCACAAGTCTATCCCACGCATGTGTATATTCCTCTTGGTTGATTTTCCCCACAATGAGAGCTCTTGCTGGGATACTATTCTTCTTGTCAATCCACTAATTATGTTGTCTTTTATTGTCCACCTGAATGGTCCTTTCCATCATTGTGTTACCATCATCTGTTGATGAATTAGTCACATGAGATTCCTCCTCCATTTCTTCTCTGAAAGGCAGTAGAATCTCTATGGGCTCCTCAGCATCCATTCATGTATTCTACAGAACATCCGTTATGGGAATAGCCCCCTTGACTGCAACAGCCATAACCCCTCATCGAACTGCATTTCCATGTAATACGGAAACACCTTCTCTCACTTGGGACTTCACCTTCTTGGTAGAGGAGGTCACCATTGGTGAAGGAAGGTATGAATAATACTTGCATATTTTCTTCCCATCAAGCTAGACCTTCCTCCTCCTCAGACTGTAATTCTTGCTACCATAGAAAGCATGAGCACTAACTCCTGACATCTGGCTAGAAAAGTCATCACCACGCTCCCCCCATGGGATACCCTACTCCTCATTGCGAGGTATTGTCCGATCAGCCACCTTGTTCTTCCCTTCATCCTCCAAGCTCCCAAAGTGATTACACAGCTTAATAGCTGGAAACACATACCTTGGGCCTAACCTGATCAATGGATATGGCTTAGCCTGGGGACCCATAAATCCCTTTTCCTCAAGTCCTGTAAGAATAACCTACCTATAAGAAGTTTCCTTGGGGGCCTTTGTACCATCCTCAGTGCCCATTAAAGTTCCCAAATCTGGGTTAGAATCACTCCCTATCAAGCTCACCACACATATTATGCTGGATGAAATTGGGGGATCCACCAGAGCCTCTGGTGAGGTACCCTCCTCTTCAACTCCATTACGACCCAAATATTGTTTTAAGCAGGAAAAAATATCCACAACTCATGGATCTACCTATTTTATCATCTCACTCTTTGCTGCAACTGTTGAAACCATGGGACACCACTACTGATGCTGAGAATCCTGGAAGCTAGACTCAGTGACTGGAAATTCTACATAATCCATCGCCTTTAAAGCAGCCCTACACACCTCATCATACTCACCTAGATCATCACTATACTGAACCTGGACAATGGGATAAACCTGCACCTCTAATCCCTCATAAGTATTGACCACAGTTTGCCTAACCTAGATCCCATTATGGAACCCAAAAGCGAAATGGTCAAGCTTGTGGCATCCCAAGTAGAACACTAGCCACAATTCAAACACCACCATATATTTCCATCAGAAATATTCTCCTACCTAATTCCACAACCATTCCATTTCAGGTATTGAAATATCAACCTCAACACATACACGAGGTAAAATAGGATAGAAAACCATTGTTGTGTGATCATCAGAGCACAAAAATAGTCCAACCATATTCCCTAGAATACACATAATAGAAGGGGTCTGTAAAGGGAGTGGCAGATTGAAAAAAGTTACCCACACCACAGAAGAAGGAAGGTCGTTATTCATGATGAACTCATAAGGCCATCGAAAGATATGAACGCCACATCCATTGAAGACATGAGGAGCATTGGACCAGGTGGTAATCAGGTCGTCCTTCGAGGAGAAGTGGATCATCAATTGGTGCTGATCGTGAAGACCCACCACTGCTCAATCTCGAAGACCCCATGACTCGAAGACAAATCTATCAAACATGTCCACTAAGGGACGGTGACCCCTAAATCGAGCCACCAGTGTCAATCTGTGAAGTTCAATAGCTTCGTTGAACTAGTTTTAGGAAATCATGTGCTGGGGAAATCCCTCATGAAGGTTGGGAACCTTAGGTAAATAAGTATCGATGGGAAAGAAGGGAGGAAGGTCGGTTTAGTGAAAGGGGTGAAGGATCGAATCATGACGGAGGATGGGAGATTGTTCCCCCCTCCCCCCCACTGGGGAGGAGGTGGCTGGAGCCACATCCAGCTCCATTAGGGCATCACCGCCAAAGGGACAGGAGTCTTGTGAGATGAATCCATTAACTTTTTAAAATGACTTAAAAATAATATATTAAGGAAAATTTTAATAAATATGAGTAATATTTAAAAAATTTACTCAGTTGGTGTGAACAAAAATATACCATTTATGGTTTCTTGTATTTATATTTTTTTTGATTTTATTTTTGTTGTTAATATTTTAATTAACAAGGGTTAAATCCACTCTTACCCCTTTCATCTCGGGTGTCATGTGATCCAAGATAGGAAAACCTCTCCCTATCAACTCCCCCAATTTGCTCCTACAATTTCTTCATTTATCCACCAATAAGGATCAAGTTTTGTTAGTTTATTATTCTTATTATTAATTTTCACCCTATTTATTTCCCTTCATCTAATCCGTAAAAATGAGTTTTTTTCAATTCTAAGGATTTTACTTGGGTTTTTCACCATGGGATGATAAAACCATCAATTTATGATGGGGTATTCCCCAAAGAATAAAATAAGGGACTAAGGAAACCCTACACACATTGTTTGAAGTTGATTATATCCCAATGAGTATATCAACACTCAACAATAAGAAAAAACATCTTCTTAATTTTATTAAATTGTGATATTGATCATTTATGGTCTACTAGCGGTATTTTCTCAATTATATAGTTTTATTTCTTATATTTCATTTAAATATGTGATGATATGAGGAATAGGGATCTATAACTCTTTTTTTCATTGATAAACCATTGCGACTTGATTATTATAAACTAAATTTTAATATATATATATATATATATATATAATTTACATGGTATAATTATTATTAGGTCATGGTGACTCCCTACGCATTTATTTTCTTTCCTTGTTGAACCTGATTTTTTTAAGGTATAATCCTTATTTTGTATTAGTTATAACACCCCAAGCTTCCACGGTACGCTTCTCTTTGATTAATACATTAGCGTGTGTTGTACGCAACTTCGAGTTCTATCACACACCACAACCAATCAAAGTAGCAGTTATGAATAGTAATACCCACTTTTTGAAATTTTATAAATTTTATATCTCAAAATGGACTTCATTTTTGGATTCATAATATCCAATTTATCCCAGGGTGAAAATTTGGTACTTTTCGGATAACTTTTATATTTTGATGAATAGTGAAAATTACTAAATTTTAATTAAAAACAACTTTTTAAATCAAAATAATTAGTAGTGATAAATTATGAATTTAAGTGGTTTTAAAGTATATTTAGAATATATTTTTACCATTTAATACAATTTTGGTCATTGGACATAATTTCACAATTAAACCGGACATAAACAAGTGTCAATCTTTTGAAAGTTATTATTTTTTAAAAACATGTTTTTTGTTTTGACAGTGGGAATATATTTTAAATTAATTTCTGCCACTTCTGTGTTTTGAATTTGGAAAAATGGATTCAATATTTGGAATCAGGATGTCCAAATTGTTTAAATAGGTAACTTTCATTTTTTGACATTTTGAATAATTATTTCGGTAAATATTTTATTTACCATGGTTAAAGGGTAAATCCGGTAAAAAAGGGTAAAAAATAATATTATAATAATAATAAATTAACTTAAATGTGTCCTAAACTTATTGGTGGATACATGTCCGACCATGGGAATATTTGGGTCGATTTTGGGACCCCATGGAGCCACTTGTAGGTGATAGGGAAACTTTATATTAATTAAGTTAAAGTAAATACAAAAATGACATAAGCATATATCTTTTAGAAAAAAAATTACATAGGGTTATATATGTTATATTTTAAACTATAAATATTAATTATAAAGATAAAATTATTTCCTATATAATGGTATTTTATTTATTATTTTTAAACATTAAATAATTTTATTTATTTATGACATAATGATGATGCAGTAATTACCGTATTAATGAAAGATTAAGATAATTGATATTATAAATACCCAAATAAATGTAATTTGAGACTTTTTATAAATTAAAATAATTTTATAGGTTACTATGACATATTATTATTGTTTATATAAATTTTTTTTGAAGTAATAAGTCTATTATGAATTTATCAAAAACAAAAATCCCAATAGTGTCAAAATTGACATAAAAGAGTTTCTAAAACAAATATTCTATTATTAATTGATATTAAATTCCTAAAAATATAAGGTTCAGCAAAGAGACTTATATCATGATAGATGTATCATTAATGGACCACTTGGGGTCGCATGGATGTATATAGTATTTTTATTAACTATATAATATAAAAATACAAAGTGACATGGTAAATGTCAAACTAAATAACTAAGAGTTCAAACTAAAATATAAGGTTAATATAATGACTCAAACATATCTAACTTCTATTGGTTGAGTGGTTTTCAACCCATACACACCTTAAACTTTAAATAATCCACTTTGGAGCCATTATAAATGGAATATGAATTTATTATAAAATAATATTTCAAGATTTTCCAAAGGTGCCCCTCCTACCCCTTATAAAAGGACATCACTTCTAACCAATTTTTCACACCTTAAAAGCCTTTTGGTTCGGCCATCCCATGCCCAAATACTCTCTAAACTTCCCTCACTTCAACATAGAGGCCATAGTTTGATCATAAAGCCAACCTAAGGAGCCATGTTGATCAAATCAAAAGGAAGAACCCGAAGAAGAGGTAATGTTTTCACCACCCTGTTTCAAGTTCATTTCTTCTTCAACTTCTTATTTCTTTGTTATTCCCATTCCAAAATAATAACTCCAGTATCTTATATATACATTTATGTTATTATAAATATGGTACAACCATATTCAGTATTCTATCCATCCTTTGATTGACAAGTCACCATACGTGCGTACGTACGGCTTACCGTCTCCACATCGTGGTGTAATTGTTATTCAATATATTATTATTTAGATGGGTATAATAATGATGTTTAATTATAGTAAATAATAAATATAACATGATAATTATTCTGTATATATGATATACCATCCAATTATATATTATTTTAATTACAAAATAAAGATATTGTCGCTCGTGCGTACGTACGGACTACTGTCTCCACGAACGAAATGAGATTCATTCCCCATCGTATCCACTCAAGAATAATTCTCATTTGATGATTAAAAGTAATTTTTAAGAAATTTATATAATTCTGGATATTAATAAGATACAACCAATCCATAACAAACACGACTTATGTAACAAAACATATAAACTAAAAGGAGTAAGTTAACACCCGAAACGACGATAATACTAAAGTATTATTAACAAAGCATTATTAAAAGATCATATATGATATTATAATTATGTATATGGTTCTTGTATAATTTAATAACAATGTTTTAACTATTATACATGAGTTTAACATACCATCTACTAAGGAAAAGTACAAGGTAAAGGTTATTTAACAATCTCTTCATTATCCGCGGTTGTTTATACGTAATTATCTACTGGGACCTCTTTATCATCCACATTAATGTTTCCTAAAAATGTATTTCAAAACATTCTTACTATTTTACAGAATATGGGTTAAAGTCATTTATACCCTTGTTTTAATTTTTATAAGAAGTTTATAAAGGAATCTTTCTGTCGTTTTCCAAACAAGGTCCTTTTTAACCTTTTCGACAGAATTAAGGTAAGAATGTCTTTTTAACTTATTCGGCAGATGCGGCTATTTTCCACCGTTATAAAGTCGTCGAAGATTTCCTTACAATATTATAAGAATATTTTCAAAGTAAATTTTTTGTTTAATAATTATGGGAATTTTAAATGATTTCAAAAAAAGAGATTTTTCTCTCAAATAGTTTTGATTTCATCTATGTCAACATCCTTTGATGGATTTTAAGCTTATTTGAAGTTTATTTATTATGATACAAAACTTTCATATTGTATTGATGGTTTTGTGATATGTTTGACTATGGATGTGTTATTTTTATACCATTCATGGTTTATGAAGAAAGTATTTTCATTCCGTATGCTAGTTTTAATACGAATGTTTATGTCATCTTTAAACCTGTTCATATGCGGAATGCATTGGACTTAATAAGTGATGGGTGGAGCCCGCTATAGCTCCTCGATGGCTTGAATTACTCAAGGATTATGATTGCACAATACACTACCACCCGGGGAAGGAAAATAACGTGGAAGATGCTTTGAGTAGAAAATATCATGGAGTTTTGAACAATATGAGAATTGAAAGGGACCCAATTTTCATGGATCTAGTGAAGATGGACATTGGAATAATCATGGAAGGTGAAACATAAATGCTTTTTCAAATGGTTTCCAAACCATCTTTACTATAAAGGATTAAGAGTTCTCAGACCGATGATGAAGAATTTCAAAAGAAGATTAAAGTTGTGAATGATGGTAGATTGAGAGACTTTGTGTGTGAAGAAGGAATTTTAAAATTTGGGAAGAGACTTTGTGTTCCCGATATACCTCATCTAAAAAGGGAATTTCTAGACAATTCTCATAGTTTCAATTTCTCTATACACCATGGGAGCACCAAAATGTATAGAGATTTGAAGTAACAATTTTGGTGGGACAACATGAAGAGGGAGATTGCTGATTTTGTGTCAAGATGTATGTTTTGTCAATAAGTGAAAGCAGGAGGTCAACAGCCTGGTGGATTATTGCAACCTCTTCTCATACCTGAGTGTAAATGGGACAATATTATGATGGACTTTGTCCTGGGGTTACCAAGGACTCCTAGAAGGAACAATGCAATATGGGTTATTGTTGATCGTCTTACCAAGACAACACATTTTCTTGCTAAAAGAGAATATCTACCACTGGAACGTCTAGCAATACTATATATTAATGAAGTTGTGAGACTTCATGGAGTACCCCTATTGATTGTTTCTAATCGTGATCCCCATTTTACTTCAAGATTCTGGAAGAGTCTCCAAAAGACCTTGGATACTGAACTTCATTTGAGCACTGCCTACCACCCTCAAACAGATGGAAAATCATAACGGACTATTCAAACCATGGAAGACATGTTGAGATCTTTCTCACTTGGCTTTCAGGGTATGTGGGATCAATATTTACCTCTGGTAGAATTTTCTTATAATAATAGCTTCTATTTGAGTATTCAGATGGCACCATATGAAGTGTTATACAGAAAGATATGTCGCACACCATCCTGTTGGGATGACGTTGGTGAAATAAAACTCATAGGTCCAAAACTGGTGGAGGAAACGATGGACAAGGTGAAGGTAATCCAAAACCACATTAAAGCATCTCAAAGAAGGAAGAAGATCTATGCCGATAACCAAAGGAAAGATTTGGAATTTAAGTAATGAGATCATGTTTTCTTGAAGGTATCTCCATGGAAGGGAGTTGTACATTTCGGTAAGAAAGGTAAATTGAGTCCCGGGTACATCGGACCTTTCGAAATTCTAGAACGAATTGGGGTTGTAGCTTACCATTCAACAATGCCGCCAAATATCTCCAAAGCTCACAATGTGTTCCACGTATCACTGTTGCGAAAATACATGCCCAACCCAATGCATGTCCTCACCTATAAGGAATTATAACTATAACCTGATCTCTCTTATTCCGAAGATCCCATCAGGATTCTTGATATGAGAGAACAATTACTGAGAAACCGGACGACTCATCTGGTAAAAGTTCTCTGGAGAAACCATAAAATGGAAGAAGCAACATGGGAACCTGAGCAACTTATGATGAAGAATCACCCGAGTCTTTTCATGCGGTAGAATTCTAGAAATTTCGAGGACGAAATTATTTGAATGAGGGGAGAATATAACACCCGAAGCTTCTACGGTACGCTTCTCTTGTAATAATACAGTAGCGTGTGTTGTACGCAACTTCGAGTTCTATCACACACCACAACCAATCAAAGTAGTTGTTATGAATAGTAATACCCACTTTTTGAAATTTTATAAACTTTATCTCTCAAAATGGACTTTATTTTTAGATTCGGAATATCAAATTTAGCCTAGGGTAAAATTTTGGTACTTTTCGGATAACTTTTATATTTTGATGAATAGTGAAAATTACTAAATTTTAATTAAAAACAACTTTTTAAATCAAAATAATTAGTAGGGATAAATTATTAATTTGAGTGGTTTTAAAGTATATTTAGAATATATTTTTACCATTTAATTCAATTTTGGTTGTTGGACAAAATTTCACAATTAAACCGGACATAACAAGTGTCAATCTTTTGATAGTTATTATTTCTTAAAAACATGCTTTTTGTTTTGATAGCAGGAATTAATTTTAAATTAATTTCTTCCACTTCTGTGTTTTGAATTTGGAAAAATGAATTCCATATTTGGAATCAGGATCTCCAAATTGTGTAAATCGGTAAATTTTATTTTTAGACATTTTGAATAATTACTTCGGTAAATATTTTATTTACCATGGTTAAAAGGTAAATCCGGTAAATAAGGGTAAAAATAATATTATAATAATAATAAATTACCCTAAAATGTGTCCTAACCATATTGGTGGTTACATTTCCGACCATTTCCTTCTTTGGGTCGATTTTGGGACCCCATGGAGCCACTTCTAAGTGATAGTGACACTTTATATTAATTAAGTTGAAGTAAATACAAAAATGACATAAGCATATATCTTTTAGCAAAACAATTTTTACAGGGTTATATATGTTATATTTTCAACTATAAATATTCATTAGAAAGCTATAGATATTTCCTACATAATGGAATTTTATTTATCATTTTTACACATTAAATAATTTAATTTATTTATCACACAATGATGATGTAGTAATTACCGTATTAATGAAAGATTAGGATAATTGATATTATAAATACCCGAATAAATGTAATTTGATACTTTTTAAAAATTCCAATAATTTTCTCGGTTACTATGACATATTAGGATTGTTTATATAAATTTTTTTCGAAGTAATAATGCTTTTATAAATTCATCAAAAACAAAATACCCAATAGTGTCAAAATTGACATAAAAGAGTTTTTAAAAAAAATATTATATTATTAATTGATATTAAATTCCTAAAAATATAAGGTTCGTCCAAGAGACTTATATAATGATATTTGTATCATTAATGGACCACTTGGGGGTATCTTGGATGTATATAGTATGTTTATTAACTATATAATATAAAAATACAAAGTGACATGGTAAATGTCAAACTAAATAACTAAGAGTTAAAACTAAACGATAAGGTAAATATAATGACCCAAACCTGCCTAAATTATATTGGTTGAGTGGTATTCAACCCATACCCACCTTAAAATTTAAATAATCCACTTTTTATCCATTAGAAACCGAATATAAATTTATTATAAAATAATATTTCTAGATTTTCCTAAGGTGCCCCTCCTCCCCCTTATAAAAGGACACCACTTCTAACCAATTATTCACACCTTCAAAACCTTTTGGTTCAGTTAAGCCCTGCCCAAATACTCTCTCAAAATCCCTCACTTAAACCTAGAGGCCATAGTTTGATCATAAAGCCAACCTAAGGATCCCTTTTGATCAAATCAAAAAGCAGAACCCGAAGAAGAGGTAATGTTTTCACCACCCTTTTTCAAGTTCCTTTCTTCTTCAAATTCTTATTTATTTGTTATTCCCATTATAAAATAATAACTCCATTATCTTATATATACTCTGATGTTATTATAAATATGGTACAACCAAATTCAGTATTCTATCCATCCTTTTAAAGACATGTCACCATACGTGCTTATGTACGGCTTACCATCTCCACGTCATGGTGTAATTGTCATTCAATATATTATTATTTGGATGGGTATAATAATTTGTGTAATTCATGTAACTAATAAATATAACATGATAATGATTCTGTATATGTGATATACCATCCAATTATATATTATTTTAATATCAAAAGAATGATATTGTCGCTCGTGCGTACGTACGGACTGCCGTCTCCACGAACACAATGAGATTCATTCCACATCATATCCATTCAAGACTAATTATCATTTGATGATTAAAAGTAATGTTTAAGAACTTTATATCATTTTGGATATGAATAAGATACAACATATCCATAACAAACACGACTTATGTAACAAAACATATAAAATAAAACGAGTAAGTTAACACCCGAAACGACGATAATACTAAAGTATTATTAACAAAGAATTATTAGAAGATAATATATGATATAATAATTATGTATATGGTTATTTTATAATTTAATAACAATGTTTTAACTATTATATAGGAGTTTAACATACCACCGACTAAGGAAAAGTACTAGGTAAGGGTTATTTCACAATCTCTTCATTATCCGAGGTTGTTTATACGTAATTATCTACTGGGACCTCTTTATCATCCACATCCATGTTTCTTAAAAATGTATTTCAAAACATTCTTACTATTTTAAAGAATATGGGTTAAAGTCATTTATACCCTTGTTTGACTTTTTATAAGATGTTTATAAAGGAATCTTTCTGTCGTTTTCCAAACAAGGTCCTTTTTAACCTTTTCGACAGAATTAAGGTAAGAATGTCTTTTTAACTATATGGAAGATGTGGCTATTTTCTACCGTTATAAAGTCATAGAGGCTTCCCTTACAATATTATAAGAATATTTTCAAGGTAAATGTTTTATTTAATAATTATGGGACTTTTAAATGATTTCAAAAAAAGAGATATTTCTCTCAAATAGTTTTGATTTCATCTATGTCAACATCCTTTGATGGATTTTAAGATTATTTGAGGTTTATTTATTATGATACAAAACGTCCATATTGTATTGATGGTTTTTTGATATGTTTGACTCTGGATGTGTTATTTTTATACCATTCATGGTTTATGAAGAAAGTATTGACATTTCGTATGCTAGTTTTAATACGAATGTTTATGTTATGTTTAAACCTGTTCATATGAGGAATGCATTGGACTTAATAAGTGATAGGTGGAGCACGCTATAGCTCCTCGATACATCGGTAGGTCTCATGAGACAAACTAGTGTCTTGGCACAAGGCCTTGACAAAATCTTATTTGTAGTCTCGGCACGAGGCCTTGGCTTAGTGGTTATGATAGTCTGGCATTATGTATTCCATCATTATGAAAGTTGTTATTGATATTGCATTTGATTATTCGACTAGTATAATATCCATGTGAATAAGTAAATGTCATTATTTCATTTTATTTTTTCCATATTATGCTGAATTTCAAGTTTAAAAAGGCTTTTGTTTTAGTTATACATTGCTTTAAATGTTTATTCTTATTTATGAAAGTTTTTGTTATATTGTTATCCTTAATTGGAATTTGACCTCACCCATTTCTATGTTTTATTTTTCCCAGGATGTGAAAAAGTATTTTATGAATGACCTGTAGGGATAGTATAAGGGGATATGAGTGTGGAGACAAGATGCTGTTGTAGTTTTCACTTTATGATGTAATGTAAACTTTATGAATGTATCTAGTGTTTCCAAGACTACTAAACTAATCAGTCTTTCAAGACTTGATCTTTTGTGATCATTCCAATGTTATGTAATAATGCACCGTCTCTGGGTAACTAGGGTCGGGGCGTTACATTAGTAATGAATGGTGAGTTCTTAAAGATATGTCACATGAATTTTAAATGGGAAAATTGAAAAAAAACATGAATGTTTCATTATTATATATAAAGGATCAAAAAATTATACTTATTAAAGTTATATTTATATTTAAAAAATTATAACATAGATGGGGATTTTATTTTTACTAAATTAGTTAGAAATAAAACTACAGTCATTAAAAACTTCATGGTTTTGTCCTTTAGGTGCTTAAGTAGGATGCTAATAGGTTGTTGATTTATATTAATGTGACTTGTATGGGTAATAGTGATACCTTAATTCCTTATTATGGGACTCGACACTCCCTTGAATGTCTGTTTATGGGTTACGACACTCCCCCTAAACTTGTTCATTGGGTTGACATGAATCTCTCCTTGGAACCTATTCATAGAACTATGATGATGATGTAGAGCTCAAAGTAATCCCACAACCTTAGCCTCATAGTCCCTCCCAATGGTCATTTAATTTATGACATATGTTGTTTTTTAGTGATTCATTTTCATAATTTTTTTTCATTTCCTTATTCTACTCATGACACCGTCGTTGTATATGCTCACCATGTTATTTGTTTTCCTTAAACGAAAAATGTGGTGCTTTTATATTTTTATTTAAAACTATAATAAATATTAAAATGTTTTATAGAATTGTTATAGAACCCTTTAGGTAAATTCTTACAAGGTATTTACATCCACAACACCTCCATCCCCTTTTATATTCACATTAGTTCACATGCATATTTGTTTTTCAGGTTTTTTTTCATGTAATATATGGGAATTATTCATGGTATTTGTCATTAATGGGAATAATTACCACTTGGATCTTAGATATGGGTCAATGGTAATCTAAGGAGTAACCTATCCACTTAGGTCATGTGTTCCATTTTTGTTTTTTATTGTACAATAGTAAAATATATTGGAGGTATCTAATATTATTACATCGCATTTGAAATTCTCATGTAGGAATATTTTTCATTTTGGGTGCTTATAAAAATAACAAAATTAAATTAGTTTTATTCAAGGAATAATTTTCACCCATTGTGTTATGTCATCCCTCGCAACTTTTTGGCATCCTCTGGCGATTATGGGGAATACACTTAAGGTTATGGGTAAGTTACCTCATGTTCATGGAAAATATGGGGAGGTTCATGATAAATTATATCAGACTGTGTTTGTGTGGTTGAGTCAATAGTAGGTTTAAAGATAAGAGTTTTTTAACTCAATAGGTATATTACTAAAACTTTCTGGCCAACATATTATTTAATGAGCCTCAAGTTACCGATGGATTTTTAGGTGATATTATTTTCTAGCTACATTAATAAATTTTAAATTTTTCATTTATTTTTTTATCCCGTGGTGAGGTTTCCTGACCCAGAATTAAGAAATTATTAATTTTTAATGCTTCATCAATCAGATAATCATGTGATAATTATTAGAATTTGTATATATTATTATTAATTATTTTTAGTATGCTATAAGTTTTTAACATATTATTTGTGAATTATATTTTATTTTGAAAACATGTTGTGATTTCTATGCTTGACTATGGTTGTTGTTAGGGCCCCATAAAATTAGATAGAACTTTAGATAATTAAATATTCATTAAAAAGAGTTATAAATTTGGTTAAATGGTTTTAAATGATGGTTACCTAATTTAATAGGGTTTTATGATTCAATTTACTGGTAGTGTGATTATATTATTCAGTTTTTATTATAAATCGTTTATTTAATAATATATGATATTGGACTTTTAATATTCTAAATAATTATAGATTTAATTAAGAGGATAAATAGAATCTAAAAGGGGCTTTTAATTAAGTTTTGGTTGTATAATTTTGATTTCATGTGATAAAACTTGTTTTCAAGAAAATCTAAATAAATTTTAATGATTTTATACTCTTAATGAGTATGATAAAAAGGTTAAAAATAGATTTCCAATATAAATGTATTAATTCCTATATGGGATATCTTATTTTAAATTGAATGCGTGAGTTTTTTTAAGTAAGTAATGATATTTAAAATAGCTTAACTTGTTTTAAAAGTATGGAATAATAGTAATTTTTTGTTTTTATTAGAATTGGTTTGATTCAAACAAGTTTTAATTTCATAACCAACATATTTTATTTTTCTGAAACATACTGGTTTAGAATTATATCAGTTTTTTGAAATTACTAAATGATTTAATCATTATTATATTATACATAGGTTATGGATTAGAACTTAATAGGTTTTTTCGATGCCTAACTCTATATTGGGACTCCATTTAAATAAATTTTATAAATTTTTTGACGTGAGTATTTTGGTTTGATGAATGAAAATGATAAAATGGAATTTTTAGATAGAGCTATTTGTAAAATATATATGTGTTTGGAATAATTTGGGTATTGGGTAAGGAAGATTAATATATTAAAGTTTTGATAAATGTGTTTAAAGTTAATTAATTTTATATAAAATAATTAAAATGGATTTAAATTAGAAATTTTGGATTTTATTTCAAAATATAATGTTTATACATGTGTTTTATTTTGAGTTATAAATTTAAAATTTATTATTTTTTTTTGGTTTGTTTTGATTTAAATTTATTTGTTTAAATTTATGTTAGAATGGGTAATAATTTTATGTTGTTTTCTAATAATTTGGTTCAACAAAAATTTATTTAACAAAATAAGTTTGATGCTTAGAAAAATTGGTTTTAATTAAAACGTCGTGTATTTCTAAAAAAATTATTTTAAATGATTGATTGACTTAAAATCATAGCATAAATTTAAAATAAATTTGTTCAGATTATTTTTATTTTGGAACTCAATAATTTTATTTTTATAACATGTTTGGTTGAGCTTGAAAGGATTTGGTAATATGTTTTTTGTGTAGTTAGTATTGTGGTTGGTATGGAACCCCATTGGGATGTACTGAACTAATTAGGTTTTGGATGTTTTTGTTTATTATAGATGTCATCGTATTGTTATTACATGGTTTTTTTTGAAAATTAATTCTTAGGCATTCTTTGGTAAGAAGATGAAAATCTGGAACAAAATCCCATATATTGTGAAAGGATGGTATATATTTTGGATCTTATGGGTGAGACTGACTTGAATGTTTTTTAACAAGGAACTATATATATGGTTTCCTTTTATGGTATTAGTTGAAAGTTTATCAATTTGGGCGGTTATCTAGGAATTTATTCTTTGGGTGGTCTTTATATTCTTTGAGAGAAGAACATAAAGTTCATTTTGGTGGATGACAAGTTTGATGGTGATTAGGATTGAATTATGTTAATTGGGCCTTTAAAATGTTTATTTATTCTTTAGTAGATGATTAAAATATTTTTTGATGGACATGGGATGTCAATTTTGGTATTTGGTTTTTGTTTATTTGGATCAGTTGGAGTCTAAAATGACATTAGGGATTTTATTGGTAAATATTTAAAAGATCATTCATTTTAAATATAAATAATTTAAAATCGTCATTTTTTGTTATATATTGATATTATAAACTTTTATTTAAATTTTTTGGTTGGAAGGTGAAAATTGAGGGTAAATAGGTATTTTAAGCAGCATTGGTAGGTGGCTTGATAATATAGGTGTAGGGTGTATCAGCATTATTCACCAATAGGGGTAGTAAGGAAATATTTTTCAGTCCTACAATGAGTAGCATGGGTAGAATCTGTAGGAGTGAGAGCTACACAATCATGTTAAAAAAATTCATCATTGAGGTTAGGTAGTTTCACAGGTAGACTGAATGGTTTGTGGACCTTTCATAGTACCTATGTATTATGTAAAATGATAAGAAATCTTTTTTTACCCTCTTTTTACCCTAAAAACTATTATTGGATTTTTGTTATGATATTTGGTAATTATAAAGTCCTGTGGGAAGTTAACTTCAAAAAATCCATAACTTTTTATCTGGGAATTCATTTGACCTTCATAAGTTTTCAAATAAAATCTTACAATAAGATCTATGATATTTAGTATTTAGGTAACCCCCAGCCCTATTTTTTCTTGGACAAAAGATCTATAAAAGGCCTCAAAAATAACATTTCAGATAGGGGGACCTGATTTTTTACCAATTTAAAATGTTTTGGATTTTTTAAAATGGATCTCCTTGTCCATTTGTGGTTGGGATAGAATTTTTTTACTAGTTATAAATTCCTGTAATATCTTGTAATTGATCATTTCAAAAGATTCATTAGAGTGTAATGGTGGTTTTAAGGTATCTTCGGTCTTTGATAATGATGGTCCTTGTATCTATATTTAAGGATGTCATTAGAGTTATTCCTTTTGATTATTTGGTGAAATTATATTTCTGACGTATGTTTTTGGAAGATTATACTATTTTATGTCTAAATTTAGTCTAGTTGGGGTATATCCTTTTTATTTTAATATTTTTTGTTCACTGACCATAATGTGATTTCCCTTTTTGATTGAAAATTAGTTGTGTGTCTCCCATATAAAGGTTTTACTTAGACCATGTTTGGGGTATTGATATATTAATTCACTCTATTTTATTGGTTTTGTAAGTTTGTATATGATAGATTTCATTTTTGATTTTGTTTATTATGAATTGATTCTTTCTTAGACTCCATCCTCTATATTACTTATGCCTTCACTAAATTGGTCATGGGAGATTCCATATATTGATTACATAAGTTGGACATGGAAATTATTTATGGTGAGGAGGTTGAGATTTTATTTAGGGAATTATAAATAAACTTTGTTTTTGAATTATTGGCTTCAAACATCTTAGATATGGACATATCACCAATGTATATATGTTAGTGATTCCATATAAAAAAATTGAAATACATATAATTTTTATAAAAAGGTTTAAAGGATTTTTATTTGAATTGATTATGGGTCTTAATCCCATTATATGTTTCATTATGTTGTTTTGTCTATCCTTAAGTAAATTATTTCAAATTTTAGTTTAAAAAAACTGGTTTTTGTAATTTTAATAGTATTTTGGCCTATAAATTGATAAAATGAGTTTGTGAACTGTTTTCCTCACAATTTATAGGGGATGAAATTTTTTATGGGGGGGAGAATTACCACACCCACTTTTTAGTAATTATTTAAAAATAACAATTTAATGGAAAATTAACAAATATGGTAATATTAATAAAAATTACTCAGTTGGTGAAGACATAAAAATAGATTTTAAATGATAATTTTAAATTTTATATTGAATATAGGGGTATTATGCCTATTAATTTAAATATTTTTCTTAATTTATTAAAAAAATTATAAAAATAACACTTTAAAAAATTATGTTTAATTTAATGATGCCTTAAATTTTTAATCTCGTTATTATTATAAGTATATAGATTATTTTTGTTGTCACTACTGTTGTTTTTGTTTTTTTTTGTTATTCTTGTTGTTGTTGTTGTTTGTGTTGTTTTATTTTCATTGTTTTTGTTGTTTTTGTTATTGTTGTTGTTTTTTTGTAATATTTATAATGGAAAAGGTGACTGGTTTAGTTATAATACCACATGTAACCAAAGGGAGGTAAAATCCTAGGGGCTATACTCCCCCATGTTGTGGGGGGGGGGATTTGAACTAAGATATACAGACTAGATATTTTCATTTGAGTCACATCTTTTCATGTAGATGGAAATTAAAAAAAACAAAATGTGGTACATCAAGAAAATGAGGGAAGAATATAATATGGGATGAGGTGTGGTGCATGTGAAAGAAAAATGAGAGATTGGATAGATAACTAGGTGTAAAAATCATAAAAACATATTGATGTAAATTGTATAGAAATAAAGTGATATTATTGTGGAAAATTCAGGCATGGTACAAAAAATATGATGATTATTGGGGTTGAATCAAATTATTTATCCACTGGACACATGCCACTATATTCTATGTAGAGTAGACAATCAATCATTAAAGGTAAACTAATCAGATATTACTCCATCAGCTTTGATGTACCACAAAATATGTAGACATAGAACCCTAATCACCACGCTAATTCTACCACTTCTACACACTCAATCAAAATAAAAAAAACATTCACATAAAAAATTAATACATAGAAAAAAAAAGAACACTTTTATTTTACATGGTTTGAACAATTAATTTCTACTTCTACGGGAGAATACTGAAGCCATCATTTATTAATAAGGTGGTTTAATTATTTAAAATCAAAAGTAGTAAATACAAATTATATCATGCTAATTTGATTATATTTCAAATAATATGTGTACAACTAGTCTCATCCCACTTTTATACTACATCATAGTAATTCATTCCATTAAAACACCATCCACAATTCTCATAAGTCCCATCGTTTAATCCCAATGAATATTAATATGATAGTATATTTGGAACTTGACCACTAAAGATATTGAACATTTCAGGTTACCATTAATACATACTACAATTCCATCATTATTAGGTCGATTATTGTAAAACATTATTTGGATGATAGAAGCATAACTAATAGAAAAAATTGTAACTTCTATTCACACTTTTATATTTGTTGCATTTACACAAACACACATATCAGAAGATGGAATAATCAAATCCTTCCACTACTGAAGAACTTTATGATTCTTCCTAAACTAGCCTAAAGCATTCATCTAGAGTTTCATCCCTTGGTTGACAAAATCAGTGCCTTGAATTAGGCTTCACAACCCAAATAATATCACAATTGAAGACTGATTCAAGTATGACTATGGAAACTCTCCAACACTTTGGAACAAAATGGACTTCATTCCATAACACTATCTCCTCCTCCTCCAGTTCACTCAAGTCCAACTGAGGCATAATATTCTCTCAGATGTTCTTAGACTATAACCTTTTGTGGTCATATTTTATGGTTTTATCTTCCCAACTATCTTTCATAGAACTATCTCATTGTCCTCCAATAAAGTTTGGATGAAGTGATATTTATGATTCATGTGTTTCAACCATGAAAGAAACAATATATATTTCACCCAACTTTACTACACTCTATCTATCACAATATAGAAATCCCCCCTCCAATCTCTTTTCGAGATCCCCTGATAGATGCCCCAACCATATCAATTCTTTTCATGTTTCCATTTATATAATATATTATACTTTAATTGTGGACAAAGATATCACTATTTTTAGCTAATACATCCATATTGTTAAGCAAAGTATTGTTTTCAACAATACATGTTAATGTTATTTAAAGGGGGAGATTATTGAAAATAATACTCTGTCTCTTTATGATAATTTTGATGCTCACAAATACCCTTAGTTATTTTCTAATGATTTTATTTAGTATTGTGCAGGAATTTTTTAATTTATTTTACTCTTGAAATAACGAGAATTTATTACTTATTCGGAATCTGCTTTAGCGCATTCTGGAATCACTGTTTATATCTTATGTAGATAAATATAGCACAGAATCTGCTTTAGAGAATTCTGGAATCACTATTCATACCCTACGTGGATAAACGTAGCGTAAGGATGAAAAGTGTGTATACTTTTTGAGATAAGAGAAAAGTATGGTTAGACAACCATACGTTTTCAACAAAGTATGGAAGAAGAACCTTAAATTAGGAAGGAACCTTATGTTTTGGTTATCAGCAAAGTATGGAAGGAGAACCGTACGTAAATTCTAAATGTTACGTTTGTCTTTCAAAAGTATAGTTCATCAACATTACTTTTACAAACAACCATAAGTTATTGAAAATTATGGATCAAGTAAAAGTATGGATCTTCTACCGAATGTTTGAGTGTTGAAGAAAAAGTATGGGTTGAAGAAAAAGTATGGATGATCAACCCTACGTTTGTGTTCAACCTTACATTGTCAACCCTACATTTGTGTTCAACCTTACGTTGTTAACCTTACATTTGTAGACTATGTTATTAACCCTGTGTTTTGAGGCCACGTTATCAACCTTATGTTTGGCGTCGGAAATTTTGACAGACGATATTTATATGCAGCGATCAGTAAGCTGATTTCTAGGCAGATTTCAAGCCGGATTTAAAGTCGTTTTTAAAGTATGACTTTGAATGATTCAAATCCATTTTAAAAATGGATTTAAGAACGAATTAAAAGGATTTTATTATGCTGAGTTTTAAGGGAAGTTACGACCTCTCTGTAAATTCAAATTTTTTAATATCGTGAATCAGAAGCCGACTTTTATGGATCTAAATGTGCAGGAGATTGGATCAGCTTTATTATATATGTTCTCTCTGAAACACCAGGTACAAAAATATATATGTTTGTGATCGATCTATTATTAAAAAAGTGGAAAATAGAAACTTCAGAAATTCACGATTGATCTGCTGATTCAAAAAGGAGGGTCAAAGCTCTTTTCTTTCCAGAAGAAGGAACTCAATAGAAGATTCACCTATTCTACATCGAATATCTATTGTGTATCTACTACTTCTGAAGTTGTGAACTATATCTCTATATCTACTACAACTGGATCAACTCAAAACTGCTTCGTCTTGAAGATCAATATTTCTAGAGACTTCGATCTATCTGCTGTCAATTGCATTCTGTTACAATTGTGAAGATCAACTGGAAAATTTATTTCTCAAATTATTTTTATTCTTGAGTAACCAGCTTCTCGTTCCAAGATGTGTAGGTTCATGTTTGAACCAGAAGGATTTGTTTTTCCTTGGATTGTAAAGGTGTCAACTTCCTGTACTCAATTGTGAACCGGTCTGTGGAAAAGAGGACCAGATAGTGAAAATCATCAAGCTCGTGGAGTTGAGCATTGGTGGAGTGGACTAGGGGTCGTCTGCTCCCCGAACCACTATACATCTTTTTGTTCTTGATTTTACTTATTCCACTGCACGATCAAATCTGATAAAATATAAAGGACAGAACTCGTTCAAGAAAAGAGTTATTGAAAATTTCAAAAGACACAATTTACCCCCCCCCCCCTCTTGTGTATAATCTGTAGATTCCTATCCAAAAAATTGGTAACATAGGTGGAGCTTCTGATAGAGCCTTAGCAAGCTAGAAGCATTTAAGGATTATACAACAGAGCATCATGAATGATACAATAGAAGGGATGTCGATGGTCAGAGAACCATATTTTAATGAAGACAACTATGGTTGCTGGAAATCGCGCATGATAATATATCTGAAAAACCTTAGATATAGAGTCTATTCAAAGATTCTGACTCCTTATGAAATTCCTGAAAATCCTGAGACATGGAGTGCTTCTATAGAGGAAGAGTATGATATGAACTCGAAGGCTATGAATGTAATTATTTGCGATCTAGGACCAGATGAATTTAATATAGTATCTCAGTGCCCGACAGCATATGAGATGTGGAAAACAATAGTTGTGGCATATGAAGGAACATAAAATGTGAGACAAATGAGATATGTAACTCCCAAATTAAAATTTGATACTTTAAAAATGGTTGAAGGTGAGGGAATTACCCAAATGAATGGGAGGTTGACAGAAATTGTCAACAACATAATAGTTCTAGGAGAACCTATCAAGAAGGCTGATCATGCATTAAAAGTACTGAGAGTACTTCCTACTCGAAGGAATGGTATTTCTGCTACAATCATAAAATCAACACTTATCAAACATCTAACTATGAGAGAGATGATTGGGACATCGATGATGTATGATGTTGAAATTCAAGATGAGGCTAATGAACATAAAGTGCTTATCAAAAGAGAGATACTACCTTGAAGGTAACTTCACAACAAAAGAATATAAATATTAAGAACAAATAAGTCAAAGCTAAATCATAATGCTCTGACTCATCCAACTCAGATGAAGAACTGACTCAATTAGCCAGAAAATTTAGAAAATTCTGCAGCACGAAAAGAGGCTTCAAAAAATCCTTTAAAGGAGATAATAAGGATGTAAGATGTTGTGAATGCAAAAAGATGGGACATATCAGACCAGATTTCCCACAATTTCAGGATGCAAATACGTAGAAATTCTTCAAAAGAAATGACTTTGAGCAGAAATACAAGAAAGTAATGAAAGCCACTTGGAGTGTATCTGAAGACTCTAGTAGCTCTTCTGAATCAAGATCAGAGAAAGAAGAAGTCAATCTAAAAAAACAATTGCTTTATAGCAGAAATTGATGAGGTACACTCATATTACACCTCTGAATCAAATTCTGAATCAAGCTACACAAATGAAAAACTTGCAGCCTACTGCAATATGCTTGAAGAAAGATATGACTCACTATTTAAGAAACATAAGTCACTAAAAATATAAATAAATCCATTTCAGATGAAAGAGATAAAATGATGAAACAACATAAGGAATTAACAGATAAATACAATTCGATTAACACTAACTATATTAATTTTTAATCAAGAATAAAAAAACTCCAGGATGAAGTAGAATCTTACAAACAGACTGCATTGGTTTTTACGAAAGGAGAGAATTCATTAAATGAAATTCTTGGAAAAACTGTCATTGAAAAGGAGATATTTGGAATTGGCAGTAAAGGAGAAAAACCAAAGCTATATAAAAATTATTTTGTTCCTAGCTCTAAAAAGGTTAATTATAATTTTTTTCAGACAAAGGGACATGTAGCAAAAAACTGTTTCTTAAGACAACCTCAAATTTGTGGTACTAAAAAAGCCTATGTTTTAAAAGACTTGTATGATTCAACTAATTTTAAAAGAACAAAGCAAATCTGGATACCCAGATCATTGCTAGCTAAAACCTCTGGACCCAACAAAATATGGGTACCAAAGCAATTTGTTTGAATGTATTTGCAGATAGTAGGTCACCAGAGAAGAAAAGATATATGGTACATGGACAGTGGCTCCTCAAGACATATGAGTGGAAACTCATTGAATTTTTCTTCACTCACTCAAAAGGAAGGAGGACTTGTCACATTTGGTGACAATGCCAAAGGAAAAATCATTGGCATTGGAATTGTTGGAGATCCAAAAACAGTCTCAATCAACAAAGTACATTATATACAAGGAATAAAACACAATTTGATAAGTATCTCTCAACTTTGTGATGATGGACATACTGTTGATTTTACTAACAATTGTTGTACTATTTCTAAAGATAAACTCTTTAAATTTAAATAACCAAGAACTGAAAATTTCTATACATTGGATTTAAATTCCTTGTGTAAACAACAAGTAAACTACTTGACTACTAAAGTGAGTGAATCCTGGATCTGGCATAGAAGACTTAGTCATTGCAATGTATATTTTTTACATAATTTATCTAAGAAACATTTAGTTTCTGATTTACCTAGTCTCAAATTTGAAAGTGACAGATTTTGTGATGCATGTCAACTTGGAAAGAAACACAAATCATCCTTCAAATCTGTTAATAAGGTTGCCACATCTAAACCTCTAGAACTTATTCAAATGGATTTGTTTGGACCTTCAATAGTAGCAAGATTAGCTGGTAAATTATATTTATATGTTTTAGTTGATGACTATTCAATATTTACATGAATTTTCTTCTTGAAATTAAAAAATGAAGTTTTTACTTTATTTGAAAGTTTCTGCAAATCTGTTCAAAATGAAAAAGGGTTCAATATAATCTCATTGAGAAGTAATCATGGTGGAGAATTTTTGAATCTAGAATTTAATTCCTTTTTCTCAAATATGGGTATTAAACACACCCTCTCTGAACCAAGAACACCTCAACAAAATGGGATTGTAGAAAGAAGAAATAGAACTATTCAAGAAATGGCTAGAACTCTGTTAAATGAATATAACCTACCTATATATTTCTGGGCAGAAGCTGTGAATACAGCTTGTTATATAATTAATAGAGTTTTAATTAGAGTTATTTTGAAAAAGACACCCTATAAACTATGGAATAACATAAAACCTAAAGTAAATTACTTTAAAGTTTTTGGATGCAAGGTTTACATCTTAAACAAGAAGAATAATCTTGGTAAGTTCGATCCAAAATATGATGAAGGTATTTTCTTAGGATATTCTGCTACCTCCAAAGGTTATAGAGTTTATACTAAGAAGTCAAGGATTTTTGAAGAATCAGTTCATGTGAAATTTGATGAATCTGATCCTTTTGGGAAAAGGACATAACAAATGGATGAACTTGACTCTAATGATAACATGAGACTTGAGAATTTAAAGAATGATTTTGAAAATGATATAAAAAAAATTCAGTCCAGTTCAGAAAAACATGATACTGAAGTACCTTTAAATACATTACCTAGACAGTCTAGAACCCAAAAGAATCACCCTTTAGAAACTGTAATAGGTAACCTTGAAACTGGTGTTCAAACTAGAAGAAACTTAGGAAACATAGTGGAAATATCTACCTTTCTATCTCAACAAGAACCCAAGACTATAAAAGAATCTTTAGATGATGAAAGATAGGTAATAGCAATGCAAGATGAATTAAATCAGTTTAAAAGAAATGAAGTTAGGGAATTAGTGGAAAGGCCTAAGAATTATCCTGTAATAGGAACCAAATGGGTCTTTAGAAATAAACAGGATGACCAATGCACAATAACTAGAAATAAAGCAAGATTAGTAGCTAAAGGATATAATCAAGAAGAAGGAATAGACTATGATGAGACTTTTGCACCTTTAGTTAGGTTAGAAGCCATTAGAATCCTTTTAGCCCATGAATCTTATATTAATTTTAAATTATTTCAGATGGATGTTAAATCTACCCTTTTAAATGGTTATTTAATGGAGGAAGTTTATGTTGAGCAACCTCCTGGTTTTGAAAACTCTCAAAAACCTGATTCTGTTTTTAAAATTACTAAATCTCTTTATTTCCTTAAACAAGCACCTAGATCTTGGTATGAAAGATTAAGTTCTTTTCTTTTGAAAAATGATTTTACTGTTGGAATGGCAGACCCAACACTCTTTAAGAAAACTGTGAAAAATAATGTTTTATTGAATCAAATTTATGTTGATGATGTAATCTTTGGATCAACTAATAAAACTCTTTGTCATGAATTTTCAAAATTAATGCAAGAAGAATTTGAAATGAGTATGATGGGAGAATTAAATTTATTTTTGGGTCTTCAAATATTTCAAAACAATTTTGGAAATATTTTAAATCAAATAAAATACATTACTGATTTACTTAATAAATTTTTCCTTGAAAACAGTAAGTCATTTACAACTCCTATGTGTACTAATATAAAACTTGATTTGGATGAAACTGGGAAATCATTTCACAACAAGTTATATAGAGGTATGATTGGTATCTTGTTATATCTTACTGCTAGCAGACCAGATATAATGTATTCAGTATGTCTTTGTGCTAGATTTCAATCAAATCCTAAAGAATCCCATCTAAATTCTGTTAAAAGAATTTTTAGATATTTAAAAGGAACTATTTTTCAATCTCTTCTTTATCCTAAAACATCTGACTTTAATTTGATTTCATATTCCGATGATGACTTTGGAATTTTTAGATTAGATAGAAAAATTACATCTGGTACATGTCACTTTTTAGGAAAGTCTTTAGTATAATGGTCTAGTAAGAAACAATATTCAGTTGCCCTGTCAACAGATGAGGCAGAATATGTTTCAGCTAGCAGTTGTTGTGCACAAGTGTTGTGGATGAAAAACACTCTTATGGACTTTGGATTGAATTTTAATAATACACCTATTTTATGTGATAATAAAAGTGCAATTAATATTTCAAAAAATCCTATTAGTCATTCTAGAACTAAGCTCATTGATATAAGGCATCAATTTTTAAGAGATCATGTTATTAAAAAAGATATATTTTTAGAATTTATAAATACTGAAATTCAATTAGCAGATATTTTTACTAAACAACTTCCCACTGCAAGGTTTGATTTTATTAAGGGGGGTCTAGGTTTATTTTATTTTAAATAATTTTCATTTAAATTTATTTCTTTAGGTAAATTTGATTTTGTTTATTGAATAGTGTTTAAGATTTTCTTTCTTTCGCTATATGAAAACTTTATTTGTTTTAAATATATGTAATGATTAGTGATTACATGGGAATCAAGGTTGTCAGAGCCTTTTCAGCTTCTAAACCCTTTCACTTCTATCGAAACCCTTTCGAAATCCGAAAATCGCACTTTCTCTCATAAACCCTAACCTTCGAACCTCTGAAACCCTAACCTTCAAACCTTTAGAGACTCTCGCAGAAATGGTAAGGACTAAAAGAGCCAGTGAAGCAGAGCCAAGAAATGCCAAGAGACAACGCACCTAGGGAAGAAAAATCTTACATGGCAAGGTAATTGATCTCGACTAGTTATTTCAGACAAATCTGTTGTTGAAGCTAGCGTTGTCGTTTCAGAATCTTGAACAGATGTTCAACAGTCAACATACGGAATATCTGTATGAAGTAGAATTGAGATACTTCTTCAAATATGTACAGTTTAGTCTGGGAGATACCGAGGATAGTATGATGGCTAAGATAGAGGATAGGGATTTCTCAATCTCATCAGTAGAGATTAGTCAGATTCTCAACTGCCCTCATGAGGGAGTTTTTCATTTCGATTTGAAAAATATTGGATATTGTGTGCATAAATCCGAAGACATCATGTCTTTTCTTTTTGGTACTAAGACAATAAAGAAAATGTTTGTAAAGGATTTGGAGCCTGATCATAAGATTTTGGTCAAATTTATTCAGACTGGAAAAGCTCAACATATGGCAGAAATGGAAAAGATGTTGTACCCAGATATGTATATAATGTTTCTTTTGTTAAGCGATATTAAGTTAAACTTTCCAAGATACTTTATAAGGTATCTCAGATACTGCTGTCAAAGCGAGGCCCAGATGAATTTCTACCCTTTTGGTCGATTTATTTCTAAACTATTTTTTAAGAAAGACATGGTGAGATTAGTGGGTGCTCTAATTAACTGTGATCACAGTAATACGTTTAATGCTGGAACTTTGAGGAAAGTTGGATATTTCTAGAGCACAATTAAAGGAAAAATTTTTCCAGCTGGAGCTGAGGAAGACTTAGAGAGTGCTCAGGCTCAACATGCTAAGTCCAAGGAGGGACAAGCTAAATCCAGAGTCAGCAATGTATCATGAATGATTCACATTGTAGTGGAAGATTTTGAGGAAGAAAAAAGTCAGGAGGGACTTCAATCAAAAAGAAAGAGACCAGTAAATGAAAAAGTCACTTCCCCTGCTGTGGAAACAACCACAGAAGCTTTATTTTCTTATTCTTTTGTAAGGAAATCTATTGTTGATAATCCCATGGGAGATGTTACTGAAAGAACAGCACCAGTAGAGGGATCAGGAGTTCCAGAAGAAGCTCAAAGGGAGATTCAAGAACAGATTGTAGCTGATGTTGAAGTTGCACTTCAACAGAAACAAGAGATGGAGTCAGTGCCTGGTGAAGAAGTGGCCAGACCTCAGCAAACTTCTGAAAATATTATTCTTGAAATTCCAGTGGAAGAAAAAGATGCAGATGAATGTGACGAGCATACTTCTGAAGCTCAAACAGAGGTACATCAAGAGGATTTTTCTATGGAGAAGTTTGAAAACTCTAAGGAAAAATATGTGGACCAACCTTCTCAGAACAAAGAAAAAGAAAAATCTGATGTTAAATCATTGCCTTTGGTACTTCTATATCAACCTGTGAATGTGAATCAAGCACAGGGTGCATCTGATTGAAGGAAAGAAGAAGTTTAAGAACTGTACAAAAAGGTATCTCAGTTGGAATATGGGAATGTTTCTCTGAGAAATGCCTTAGACTTAGAACATTTGAAGTTTCAAAAGCTGAAGGAGTGTACAGTTTCAAGGCAAGAAGTTGAAATGTTTAAAGAGGATATGCTAACTGTTATTACACAATTGAAATCTGAAATGGTTATGAAGTCAGATTTATCAGATTTGAAGTTGTTTATGGAGAACCAATTTGCATCAGTTGCAAATAATGCTTTTAGTGGATTAGGTACTTCACCTAATTTAATCAGAAGGTTTCAGGCTATCACAGCTACGTTGAGAAACATTAATGACAGGATACAAGATCTTCAATGTAACAGTTCTCCTTTGTCAGTGTTTCTGGACAATCAGAAGTTCTTAGTGGATCAAATGACATCTAGTGAGCCATCAATCATAATTCTGTTAGATCAGTTATCAGAGAAGCTGTCAGTATTTGTTGAAAAAGTGGAAAGGATGCATATGTTTTTCAGAGTCAATTTAATTGAGGATATTCATATGACTTAAGAGAATAGGGATCTCATTATCAAGCTTGGAGATGGAATGATGAAGAGACTTTGGGAATAGTTTACAGAAATCAAGTCTGCAATCCAAAGGAGATAGACCATGTTTCCTATCTTACCCAAACCTTGATTCTTATGTACATCATTGTCATGTATATACAGCTATTTTTTGAATGAAAATTTCCTTCATTGTTTATTTGTTTCTTTCTTTATTTGTTTTACTGACTTTATTTTTAATATGTCGGTACTCTAGATTTAATTATTGATAAACAGTTCATAATAGCATTTACTAACAGTTCAGTGCAATATTAAATGTGTTAAAATCCATGATTTTTCATTATTTTTGATATCACAAAAAGGGGGAGAATTTGGATAAACACAACATCAAAACTCAACATTTAACATTTTATTTAGGGGGAAAATTAAATGAGAAATTTGAATTTATAATTATCTTTTTGCTGGAGAAGTTTTTATTTAAAACTTTATAAAGAATTTTGAAAGATAATTTTGTTTAAATAATTTTAATTATTTAATGCGTTTTGTGATCATAAAAAAGGGGGAGATTGTTGAGAAAATTATTGTTTTTAACAATACATGTTAATGTTATTTAAAGGGGGAGATTATTGAAAATAATACTCTGTCTCTTTATGATAATTTTGATGCTCACAAATACCCTTAGTTATTTTCTATTTATTTTATTTAGTATTGTGCATGAATTTATTAATTTATTTTACTCTTGAAATAACGAGAATTTTTTACTTATTCGTAATCTACTTTAGCGCGTTCTGGAATCACGGTTCATATCTTACGTAGATAAATATAGTACAAAATCTGCTTTAGCGTGTTCTAGAATCATTGTTCATACCCTACATGGATAAACGTAGCGTAAGGATGAAAAGTGTGTATACTTTTTGAGATAAGAGAAAAGTATGGTTAAACAACCATACGTTTTCAGCAAAGTATGGAAGAAGAAGCTTATGTTGGGAAGGAACCTTACGTTTTGGTTATCAGCAAAGTATGGAAGGAGAACCGTACATAAATTCTAAAATTTACTTTTGTCTCTCAAAAGTATGGTTCATCGACATTACTTTTTTAAACAACCATACGTTCTTGAAAAGTATGGATTAAATAAAAGTATGGATCTTCTACTGAACGTTTGAGTGTTGAAGAAAAAGTATGGATGATCAACCCTACATTTTTGTTCGACCTTACGTTGTCAACCCTAAGTTTGTGTTTAACCTTATGTTGTTAACCTTATGTTTGAAGACTATGTTATTAACCCTATGTTTTGAGGCCACGTCATCAACCTTACGTTTGCCCTCAGAAATATTGACAGACGATATTTATATGCAGCAATCACTAAGCTGATTTCTGGGCGGATTTCAAGCTGGAGTTAAAGTCGTTTTTAAAGTACGACTTTGATTGATTCAAATCCATTTTATTAATGGATTTAAGATTCAATTAAAAGGAGTTTTTTATGCCTAGTCTTAAGGGAAGTTACGACCTCTCTGTAAATTCATATTTTTGAATATCGTGAATCAGAAGGCGACTTTTATGGATCTAAATGTGCAGGAGATATGCTCAGCTTTATTATATATGTTCTCTTTGAAACACCTGGTACAGAAATATATATATGTGTGATCGATCTATTATTAAAAAAGTGGAAAACAGAGACTGTGTAAATTCATGATTGATCTGCTGATTCAAAAAGGTGCGTCAAAGCTCTATTCTTTCACGAAGAAAGAACTCGATAGAATATTCACCTGTTCTACATCGAATATCAACTATGGATCTACTACTGATGAAGTTGTGAACTATATCTTTATATCTACTACAACTGGATCAACTCAGAACTGCTTCGTCTTGAAGATCAATATTTCTAGAGACTTCGATCCATCTGATGTCAATTGCATTCTGTTGCAATTCTGAAGATCAACTGGAAATTTTTTTTCTAAAATTCTTTTTATTCTTGAGTAACCAGCTTCTCGTTCCAAGCTGTGTAGGTTCGTGTTTGAACCAGAAGGCTTTGTTTTTCCTTGGATTGTAAAGGTGTCAACTTCCTGTACTCTGTTGTGAACCGGTCTGTGGAAAAGAGGACCAGATAGTGAAAATCATCAAGCTCGTGGAGTTGAGCATTGGTGGAGTGGACTAGGGGCCTTTTGTTCCCCGAACCACTATACATCTTTGTGTTCTTGATTTTACTTATTCCGCTGCACGATCAAATCTGATAAAGAATAAAGTACATAACTCGTTCAAGAAAAGAGTTATCGAAAAATTTCAAAGACACAATTCACCCCCCTCTTGTGTATAATCTGTAGATTCAGATCCAACACATCTCACTATCATTCCTCTATAGGTAAATAGAAAACAAGAATTCTTCTTTTGAGTATTTAAATCTCCTCCAAATACTTTATCTATATACCCTTGTAATATATCATCTGTAATTATGTTCCTTATATTCTCATAAGATACCTAATGATCTATTTCATGGATTCCTTGTTCCCTTTCCCATGTTTTGACATGAAACAACTGATAACTCCCACTATATATGAAATATCTAGGTGAGTACACACCATAATGTACATAAAACTTCCAACCTCTGATGAAAATGAAATTTCTATATATACTTTTCTCATCTTACTAATTATACAATTTCCCCTTGAATAATTTAATGTGTACAAATAAGGGGGTTGAAACTAGATTACATCCAGAAATAATGAACTTGTCAAAAATTTCCAAACTTAACCACTTTGGTATAACACTAAACTTCAAGCTTTCATATCTAACTCAATCCACATCCCTGAGATTTCCTTAGCTTCCCTAATATGTTTAATATAAATAATTATGGATAGATATTTCTTCATATACTGAATCCTTATAATGTATGTACCAATTAAATCTACATCAAACACATATAATAGAAACAAGATGAAAATCCCATCCTAAAATACCTTTTAATAGTAATAGTAGTCCATATTTAACGAAATAAAACCCTCCTAGAAAATGAAAGAATCGATTTTTTGGTTATATTATATTGGTGAATACTTAAATTAAAAGATACTATTATCTAGCTTTCACACAAAGTCTTTGTTTTGATTATCCATTAAACCCTTTGGCTGCTTCATGAAAATTTCATCCTTCAAAAATACATAGATAAAAATTATCCTTACATGAATCGGATATAAGTAAAAATAATTGGATTCAACCATGATTAGCACTATTTGGATGGTAGTACGCTTAAAATAATTGGATTCAATCAACTGGTTCTCTATTTTAATCATTCTTTAGGGTAAGTCTATTAGCGACTAAGTTTTATTATCATGCAATGATTCCAACTCATACTTCATGTCTAACTCTAGCTTTTTGAATCATTGAGTTATTCTTCCTATTTCAAGGTGTTAGTTTCCCCGTCATCTTTTAAATGTAAGAAGTATATGCTAGTATTATATCTATGGATAAATTTTTAGAATCTATCTGATCTCTACAAAGATAATAACAACTTATATTTCACCATTATTTCCTCTTCTAATGCTCTGGACTTTGGAGTCCAAACATATGGTACACATACATATGCTTTAGAAATTCTTCGTCTCTCTAGTGAATATTCTATAGGCCTAATTTCTAAAATTTCAGTGCTATGAATTTTCTAAACAATTATCAGAACTTCTTTCCCATTTAGATCAACTTGTATTTTTTCATTTGAATCATTTCCTTTAAGTTCGTTCTCCACTATGTTTTTCCCTTTTTACAATAATCACTCAATAAAGAGAACATTACTGCTTTTAATAACATTCTCCTTGTCATCATCCAAAATTATAAATCAAAATTTTTCATCTTCATATCAAATAAAAAAACATGCCTTATATTTTTTTCTTTACTTTCTCTCAATACTTAAAATCTACAAATACATAATCAAGGCTCCAAAAAACACTGGAATGATTGATTTTTGTTATTTTTTCTCCCATAGTACTTTTATAATTTTATATCCAATTAGTAAATATGGACTTTGATAAAATAATAACACTACATAATTGACGAATTCATCCCTAATCTCTTTAATAATTTCAGAATTCAACCTCATTCTCCTCACATTCCCTGTTAATATTATTTTAATTATGTCATCCATAAAATTATTCTCTATATTTATAGGTAGAGTATTATAACATCTTATTCTTCTATGATTATTAGTGTTTTGAAATATCCTTTCACTATACTCACTAACATTGTCAGGCCTTAGGAATTTAAGAATTATTTAAGTCTTATTCTCCACCATTTCCATCCACTAAATGAACACTAAAAATACATTATATTTTTTTCATAATATAAAATCATACCTTATTCATGGAATTTTCTGTTAATATCACAAAGAAGTATGTCCCTAAATGAGATCATATGGGGGAAGGTCTCTAAATTTACATCTGAGAAAGCTCTAACTTTTAGATCTTTGGTTTCCTTCTACTAGAATTCAATGACACCTTATATTTTTCCATGATTATTCAACTCTTAAAACATATGAAGTCTGTATAATGCATCTTCAACATGTCTTTATACACTAAAACATTCATGTTCTTCTCATAGATATTCGTATGTAAATAATTCCATAAATTTTAACTTTTAGAAGTAATAGTTCTCGAAATTATCACTTCATCTAATCATCGAGTCAGGTAAAAGGTTTTTTCCTTTATCTCAATAGAAACAACAACATATCCCAAGGTGATATTCCACACTCCACTGATAAATCTTATTCCAAAACATAATTCATCCATCTATCCTATAAAAATTAAAATTTTCTACAAACCACATATGTTCCAAACTGCCTTGGGATCAAGGTAGAATCTGTTATTCATCTGGAACATCACATCACCCTTATTTATGATTTATAGAGCCTTATAATCTATAAATTGTACCTTTTTTATGTTCCTAGACACATAATTGGTCATTCATGAATTCTATTATCTGGATTTAAATTACTCTCTATAATCAATTATTCATGATTCTATTGGAATATACATGCTTAGTAGTAGACTAAATCCACCTTTAATAATCTAAAAATTAAAAAAACACATGCTTATAGAGGATTAACATGTAAAATTTACTCTTCATTCCTAGTAATCTTTCTTAATATGACCCTTATTTTAACATTAAAAACATATTAGTACATAACCAAGTTATTTACCTTAACTTATTCCATGTGAGTTGTGATATGATTTCTTATAACTTATCTACTAATTAAGGGCCCATATTCTTCTATATGCATTGATTTCACATCCATAATGTCATTGAAACTTCTTCCATATAAGATATTCATTCAGGATAATCCATAAAATATACCCAAAACCAATTCATATTTCTAATAATAATTACTAATAGTAGTTACCATCACCTTAAAACTTTTTAGAAATGATTATTATATTATAAATTCCCAAACAACATCTGATAACATGACATTTACATATTTGAGATAACATTGAATCATGTTAAAATCAATCACATGATCAACCATATGTCTATTTTCTCACAATATCATGCCAAAAAATCATTGCATCATGAACACCTTGTTCATCACTATCATCTTCTTATACAGGTCTTTCAGAGTATTCATTAACTCAATTGATGTATTTAGATCCTAGAAAATAATGGATAAATTTTTATATAATGAAATATTAATGATACTTAGTGACTTTCATCCAGACAATCTCATTCCACCTTTTCAATTTTCGTTGGATTTTTTCTATTAAATAATACTTCTCGGACCTTTTGAATTAGAATTCTATCATCTTCATTCTTCAAAATTAAGTTTCTTTCGTATCAAATATGTTTACCCAAATATTTCTTCATTGTGATGGAATATAATTTAATACAATAAATCCTATTGAATGGATATAGTAACAGTAAAATTGAATATTTCCTAAGTTTGTTATTGAGTGTGATTCTAATATTTGAACCAAGATTTTATACCACTTTTTGGGGTGGATCTATGCCACTGGTCTATTGGACACACACCCCCAAATGATAGGTGCAGTGGAAAGTCAAGCACTAAATATAGCACTGATCATACATTACCCCTTAAACTTTTATATTTTGGAATACAGGATTGAAAATCACCCTACTCACTACACCAAACTGTTCACTTTCACATACACAAATAAGATCGAAACAAATATTCAAACAAGTGAAATATAAAATTTGGAGAGAAAGAACACTTTTAATTTTTTTGGTTTGGAAAATTACGTCCTATGTCCATAGGAGAACATTCGTTCTATAATTTTTTAATTTTATGGTGAAAAGACTTATAGTCATGATAATAAATTTAATAGATATCAAAATACTTTGATTGCACATCATAGAACATGTGTACAAGTGTTCTCATCCAAATTTTACATTGAGTCATATTCGGTCATCTGGTTGAATCACCATACAAAATTATTAGATTACCCATCATTTAATCCCAATGACCCTCAATTACCTATAATTTATATAAGTTGACCCCCAATTCCAAATTGGAAATTTATTCTTACCATGGAATATGATACTAAGGCTAACCTTGTGTACCTTTTTTAATGTCGACACATCATTGATTTATTACCGAGTAAGTATATTAACACATGGGTCTTAGTGAAAACATCTAATTTATTTGAATAAATTATGATATTACCCTTTTATGGTTTATAAAGTTTCTTTTATGGATTATATGTGTTATTTCTTTTAGTTCTTTTTCAAGTGTGATGGTGTGACATAATAGGTTCTACAACTCTTCTATAAATTCATAAATTACTGATTATTTCTTATTTTAATCAAAACAATTATTAAAAATATAATTTATATGATATAATTATGATGGGGTGGAGTGTATTCTCGATTAATTTTTTATTCAACTCTTTCTTTTTGGAAACTCTACTTTTTTAATGTATAAACTCTTTTTTATATTAGTAACCAAAACCAAGAGTTTGAAGAATGTCATATAAATTTTAAATGGTAAAATTGAAAAAAATCATAAAATGTTATGTTATGTTTTATAAAGGGGAAATAAAGAATAATTATTAAGTCTCTATCCCTATTAAATATTTTTATGACTTAAAAGTCGTTACTGTTTATATAAAATTGGTTGGAAATGAAACTAGAATCATTAAAAAAATATTTTTGGGTCATTTGGGTGCTATAATGGGGTCTTAAGATGGTGTTTATTTACAATGATATAATATTTAATGGATATGGAACTCCCTAAATTCATTATTATAGGAAATGGATCTCATATGGATACCCTCTTATAGGACACAGTGATCCCCTTCAACAACTTTATGAAGGTTTGTGGAAATATCTAAATCATAAGGCGGGTTCCAAATTTTGTTTTTTTTGAAGGTTTTAATAGAAAAAGTCAAAAGAACATGATGAACTTAACCCCGTAGTCATTTAGAGAAGATATTTTACATTTTATTTATAATTAAATTAAAAATATAATGACCACAAATTTGATAATCCTCTTGATCAATTTTTTATCGATCTAGTCGTGTTTTCTTTACGGTGAATACTCCAAGAAATGATTCCTCTAGGTGTTTTTACATATTTTCTATGAGTCTCGGGATAATGTACTTGAATTTTTTGTGCTTTCGTGGTAAAAATAGGTTATTCAAGCCATTCATTATTGAACATAGCAAAATGTTTCCTTTTTTTCTCTATGTTATTTGGAGGGAGGGTGGGGGAAGAATCTCTTAAGAGCTTTAGATATTTATTGAGAGGATTTCCTTATGAATAGAAAGTATTACACTCTCTAAAACGATATTACCTACATTTTAATATGTGGGTTCAAACAATTGATAATTGTATAAGGAACCGTTATAAATTTATCAATTCTACGTGATCCCAATTTCAGAAAATAATATCATTATTACTATTTTCATGACATGTGTTTTTTTAAATTTCATTTTTTAAATAAATAAATTAATATTTCTTTAAATGGTATGAAGTATATCATTTCCATCGGTCCATCAACTTAACCCTATTGATCCAACTTTTGTGTATTTTATTTGATAAAGAATCTAAATATGTTGAAGAAGAATTCCTAGTATTTAAATTTTGGTAAATCCCAGATTTTTGAATAAGAATTAATCCCAAGAATTGTTTCACGTTATATTATATTACGTAACATGATATTGGAACACATATTAGAAGTTTTATTTGAATTTTATAATCATTGAAGCATCTAGGAAGTGGTATTTTAAGTTTCTTTTCATCATTATAAAGACAAAATATAGTGGTGATCTTACTTTGGAATATTTGGAGATCAATTTATTGTTGAAGGAAACAATTTTTTCAAAAGTTTTTAAATATTTTAGGAGATCTATACATAATTTTATATAAATTCATAAGTTAAAATAAATAAATAAGATATGATGAAATGTTCTCAAAAGATGAGAATAAGGGGAAGAGTGGTTGTTGTTCTTGGGAAATCCGATACTGATATATATATTTATTTAAGAGATTTAATGGACATAAAATAAAAAAACGTCCAATATATGCAATCCATAGTAACATATTCAAAATAAGTCAATAATATCCAGTGGAGAAATCTCAACCATGGATTGCATAGCTGAAATAGTAGAGCAAAATGGATGTGTAGGATTTCATAGTATGTAAGAATCATCAATTAGTGTATGAAGAAAGCGGAAAATATCCTCTCACGTGTGGGAAGGAATGGGTGGTTGCATGGTGAACACTATCACCTAGTCAACCTTGTCCTGTAAAAATGATAAAGTGGAAACATATATAAAGGAGTGGTATGAAAATGGATGTTTTGATGTGTGATTTAACCCTAAAAACCTTAATCCATGAACATAGTCGACTAACACCATTGTTATCCTACAATACCATGGTTTACATCCTAGAAAACTACAATATATTACCCATTGGGGTCAATTATTAGACTAATTATTGTCCACATATATCAACATATGTTCTTAAAGAGCGATTTTTCCTCACTCACACACACCCTTGGAAACTTCCTTGGAAATCACCCATTCTAATCACTATGACGAGACAAGTATATTTAACTATGAATTTCAAATCATTTAAGATCCCAAAAATAAATGTACACATTTTTCATGTGAGTTGTATCATTTAGTATTTTAAGATTCACTTTTCTTAGGGATTTACATTCTCCACCTAGATCTATTTTTTATTTTATTTATTTCTTAGCCCTTATTTTTTATTATTGTTTTTGAGGTTGACTCCCCCGTGAAATTTATGAGTTTCCAAGGGTTTTGTATTCATTTTCCCTTGTGCATGACTTGTGTGTATTATATGGAAGGAAATAATGTGACCTCCAAATATTAGGATCTTTTTAGTTCATTTTTTATTGAACTATTTTATTTTCTTGATTTGTCCTAATCTGTGTGTGAAAAATGAGTAAATGACGAGCCTTCCTTGGGTGTTTAAAACCTAGCACATTTCTTTCACACAGATAAGGGAAACCATGATGAAAGCATGCAAGGGTGTCTATCATTTTGAAAGGTTTGGTTTTCATAGTTTCTCAAACTATATGGCATGAACGTTTGAGGGTGGTTTTACTTCAAGTAGGGTGTATACATTTGATTCATGGTTTGAAAAAACATGTGGCTTTCTTAAATTCTAAAAAACATTAAATTCCATGTTTTGCCTTCTTTTTTTTAACCCAAAATTGTCCCATAATCACCTCCATTCATTTTTTATCCCCTTATAAGCCTATGGAAACCTCCCTTTCTCGTCATCCATGGTTTGAAGCACCCCCATTAATTATTTATTATGTTTTATTGGATTTTACCCCTTTCTCTTTATCCTCTCATTCTCACCTATTATTTATTTGTTTTTTTATTAGTGGAATTCTCTCATATAAAAACCTTGGTGGAGGGTAAGTGATGTTATCTTGTGATTTATTTTGGTTTAAGGTGTATAGTTTGATCCTTGGGTACTTCTTTCACTATGATATGATTTTTTGTTACGTTTATATACCATCAGGTAGGTGTTTCCATCTATTTCCTTCCTAATTCATTTAATGTGATTCTTGATATTCCTTAAATGGTTTTTAATTGTGTTATTCATGTTTTTTGCGTCTTATGTGGAATTTTTATGGATTTATTTCATGAGTATTTAGTTTCAAAGGGGGTTTTCAAAGGATTTTCACAGTTATTCTAATATATATTCAATGTATATGTATATAAAGTGTTCGATAAAATTTCTTCTTGTCCTTTAAATTGTTCTGGGTATTTTAAATTCATTTTTTCCATGTTGTAATTTGATAAGTTTGGTTGGAAAGGTAAATTGTGCTTTGTGTGATTTTTTTGGTCTCAATATGATTTTAGTTCTTATGTTGGAAAAAATCCCTCAAGGTATCATTGAATCATTTTTGATGTGGGTGTGTTTATTGAAAAAGCAGGAGAAGACTTGCACACCGGCTATCAGGGTGACCAAAATGACTATTAATAAAGGGCTAGCCATCCTCATTTATGATGCATCTCAACACTTAGATGGAATTAGAGTTCTAGTTTCACAAGTAGGTTTGGTCGCACAAGTGGTGGTGTGGGCGCATGAGTATAAGGTTATTCCGAATTTTTGCGCCAGTTGATAGTTTCATGCTAATATTGGTTTCAAAAAGAAAGGGTGTGAGTCTCCCAAGCTCTAAGTTAGTGAAGAGAGTGTCACACAAGTGGTTAGGTGAAACATGTGCGCCAGGCATTGAGAAGTTTTCCAAGGCATAGAGAAGTGAGACAAGGCATAGAGAAGCACACCAAGCCATAAAGAAGTGTGGTAGGCTTGGAGAAGTGTGTTGGTCATTCTAGGGATGTGAAAAATTTAGAATACTACCCGGCACACCCGTGGTAATGTTGTATTCATCAGTGGATGAAAGTGGAAATTCAACAGAATATCTACATAAAGAGAAAGATGCATTAATTTGAGATAATGAAGGGACCTACAAGTCTTTAAAATGTGAGTGAATCTTTTGAAGAAGTAATGAGCACACTTCCACTGAGAGATCAGTGATCTTTAATTTTGTGAGTGGTTATAAACTATGGGGACATTGAGTCCACTCCAAATTGTGTAAACAACAGTGTTATTTTAGTGGATTTGGTACATCGGCACATCGTCGGTGTATGCTCCTTAGATATAGCCTAGTGAGGGTAAACCAAGTAAAAAAATTTGTATCTTCTACATTATTTAATTTCTGTTTATACTTTGTTATAGGAAAGAGAGAGAATATAGTGTTCCTTAACATCAAAATAAGATCAATAGAGGAATCTTTTTTATCTTTCATACAAAAATTCACCCCCTCCCTCAGGGTATCTTACCTAGCGAACCAAACATCTTATATCAAATCATTTGTGTTATATTTTGTCGATCCTTTTTTCTTATTTAATTAAACCCTCAAAATTTATATGGATGTACTTTTATATTCAATAATGATATATACATGTCCTTGTGTGTATGAGGTGTACATATAGATGCGTGCATGAAAAAAAAAATTCATTGAATACTTGTTTCTTCTAAATCCATGATTTTATCAAAAACTTTCGTCTCTCTTATATTTTCCACATTCTCCTCAAATGGTTTTTAGATACTTAATTGTTTTTTATAAATGGTTCTTGTTTTTTAAGTGAGTTTTAAATTATTTTTTAAATAAAAGATATGCTTGAAAGGCCTGTTTGGGATGTTGGAAATGTATTTGGATAAATACCTTGGTTTTGTAAATGGTTTTGAAAAGAAAGGTGTATCATTTAGAAATGGTATAGATCTAAAATTATAATTTATGTTTAGTTCCTTTTGTAGTGATTTGAAAATAATTGGTAATTTTAAGGTACATAGTTCTAATTGGAACTTTTAAGTATTTATTGGGAAATGGTTTTAATTCCCATGATGTGTAGGTCCAACTGGAACCTAGAAAAATATTCTCAATTTTATGGGAACCCACTGAGTTTTCCTCTAATAATAGAGGGTCTCTGCATGGATAGGGTTGGAGAGTGTGAAAAGAATGCATATTGGCATCTGTGTTGGTTTCAATCATGTGATAATATCCTCACTTATACTTATACTACTTTTATCATATCCAGCTATCATTTAGAGGGTCTGGAGATGGTTACTACCGAGTTGTTGATGGGACAGATGAGATCCCCAAAGAAGACCTATACCATAGGGTAGAGCCACTAGTGATAGGAGAGTGAAGCAATTAAGTTGGTGACAGACTATAGATAATTTATTACAAAGAAAAATAGATCCAAAATGAGTACATATAGGGTAACCACTATGTATTTTTATGACATTCCTATTACTATTATCTTATATATTCGAGTATTATTTTTTATCACCTTGTTATTTGTTATGTTTAATTTTAATTTGTTATACTAGTGTTGTCTCTATTTTTTTGGAATTAATCTCTCTTTTTATACTCTAATAATTATATTTACTAAATTATATGATGTTTATTGATATACCTAGATAATATTTTTCTAATAAACATTGGTTTTTCGAAATTGGGTTTTGGGTTGGAAACCCCATTTTAAAGGAAAGTCTAGTTTTTTTTTTGAAAGTAGATTTAGAAAACTATATTTGGTTTTTAAAAATGATAAATCATATTTTCTATATGTATTTAAAAACTATAATCTAATGTATTATTTGGTAAATAATGTGTATTTATTCTATTGTGATTATCTACTGAGTTGTTTCATGATCACACCGTACCTGTGATCTAATTATCGGTAAACATAATTTGTTTTGCATGTTTAGATATTATTCTAGTTATCCATTGGATTGGATTTGTTTGGAGGATAGTTGTGACCCAGAGGTCACACAAATATATGGAATATTCTAGTTTGGTTTTTGTTTCGGTTTTTTATCTTATTTGGACCTAATATGTTTTGTTATGTTTAGTGATTTACTATATCCTGTAATGTTTCATACTCTGTTTTTTAATTTATTTCTAGTTTTTGGGAAACCATATCCCAAATGGTTTATATATATAATTTCTTTACATTTTTTTACATCCCTAGAGGATTAGGGATACCTCTCAGGCCTTGTTTTGGGTCATCTATGGTGACAGGTTTGGGGTCGGCCTGGGCTGATTCATGAAAAAATAGTATCAAAGCAACCCTCTTTTATTTTTTGGGTCAAGTACATTGAAGATAGGATTTTAAAAACTAATTTGGTAGTTCATGGGTTATTTTTTGATCACAACCACTCTTCAAAGATCTTGAGTTACTAGGGATAATCAAGTTTTGAGTATTCATTTTGGGATTTTGGGTTCTTTTGTTGGTTCTTATTTTTCTTTAAGGGTAGACTTATTTTATATAATGATTATGGGAGTGAGATGGTGTCACATGGTGAGATTAAATGTCATAGAAAACGATTTTCATCCCAATTCCACAGTTTAGTATGCTTACAAGGATTGGTGCATTCTTATTATATGGTCTTCTAACCCATTAGTATATGTCATGTATAACCACTAGTTTACTATTTTAGTGTTTTTGGTTTGGTTGATGTTATTTGATTGATCTTGTTCGGAATGAGTATATTTTGAAATAAATATGATTTCAAGAAGCTTTTTTCAAAAAAAAGTTTTATTTTCTAACAAAAAAAATTTTGGCTTTTAAAGTGGGGGAGTAAGGATGATTTTATCCCGGTGGACTTGAGTTGAGAAATTGAAATTTAGAAGAATTCGATTTGCAATTGGATTTGGTTTTATAACAGAAAATGGATTTAAAATTAGAAATGAAAATAGAAGATTTTGAAAGAGAATCTTGGGTTTTGTTTTATGATGTTTTGTTTTTTCATCTTAGTGAATTGATTTTAGATATTATCTTTATTGAGGTTAGGATGGTCTTTGGTTTGGTGTTGATCAGGTTTTATGTTTCATGATAATTAGGGTATTCTGCCTGGAATGTTCCTAAAGGTTTCTAAGGATCCTTTTCCTATTATCGACTATATCAAGGCTTCTATTTGAGTGGTGGTATTGTGTTATCTTCATTTTATCCCTTTTTTCTAGAATTATTTGGGATTTGTAGAGGTTTCTGGGTGGATTGAGGAAACTAACATTATTTTTAGGTCCTGGAGAAATCTAGAATCCTTCAGGGTATAGATTGTCTTAGTTTTGTTTTAGGGACCTGCTTTGGACTAGTGGAAAGTGATAACTTCACCCTTGTCACAAATGGGGATGATTTGGAAGAACTCTAAGACCACTTTCAACCAATGATTTATCTCTGGGGAGGTGATGGTGAAGAAAATGGCATATCTCAGGGGTATTCAACAAGTTTAGTAAATGTTAAAGGGGTGATTTGGCCATTTCAAGAAGCCATATCATTTCTCCCTAAAATTTAAATTGATAAATTTATTGAAAGAGTCTCTATTTATTTGGGGTCTTCATCTATAGATCAAGGATTTAGTAATTTATTTTAGTCAAGACTTGTTTGAAAGGTTATTGTATGATTCTTTACAAGATGGTGTGGTACATAGTGGGTGGTTGGTGGTGGTTGGAAGCCTGACCACTACTACTAATCATAAAGATTTCTCATCTTTTTAGGGGTGTAAACTAGAGGAATCAGATCTAATAGAGACTCCCTTGATTGTTTTTACCTTAAGTCAGAAGTACCACACACATGTTTGATTCCAGTGTGGTTGGTTTGGTCCTTATAAATCGTCTTTTTATAATGTAATAATGACCTACCATTGGGGTGTTATATTGTGACATCTATAGAAATTATATAGGGTGGGTCCTTGGTAGAATAAAAGGAATTCTGATCTAGTATTAAATCCTTATGTCCCTTCTTCTATGAGATTTTGAGGTAAACCTTGGTTTGTTTTCTCTTGTTTTCTATTATGTCCTTCGATTATGCTTCTTTTGTGATATATATGTTTCTTGGATGATTTATTGTTTGGTGTTGGTTTGAAGATGAATATTTTTTTAGGAAATTATGAATTATGGTTTTGATCAGGGTCTTAGTTGGGTCCAATATGGTTTGTTTTTGATGATGTGTAGTTACTCAATTAAATAGTAGGGAGACCCACTATAGTTCTTTTTTTATCTTATCATGTGTTATTTGGGTTTGAATTATGTTAATATAGGTCTCATCGATGTTGTCAGTTCCATTTGGGTTCATGTTCAGTTTGGAGGAGTCATTCTAGTTGTTCTTTCTTTGGCCTTGGGAGTTTTAGTTTTGTTTCTTGTTTGGGACTTGATCACTTTCTCGGGGTAGATAATTTTTATTATGGGTATAATTTTCACACATTAACACTGGTTCTATTTATTATTTTATTTATTTCATGGACCTAGTTTTTATAATTTGTTTTGGGTTGATTCCTTAGAGAAATTTCTGAGTTTTGAGGTTTCTATCCTCATTTTCCCTTGTGCACGATTAATATGAATGGTTTGGAGGGGAATCATGTGACCTATTGATATAAGGATTCTTTTGAGTTCGTTTTGTTCTTACAGGGTTGATTATAATATTCTAGGCATGGCTTGTAAAAAAATGGGAGACCAAGGAGTAACAATCCATACTTCCTTGGGTGTCTAGGACCTAGTGCATGACTTACACATGGTTAGGGGAAATCGTCCAAAAATCATGCCACATGGTCAATGTAATGACCCATGAATGTAATTCATTTAACAACGGAAATATTTTCTCTCAATAATTCTTTATTATGTTTTGAAAAAAAAGAACATAGAAAGAATTTTAACTTTCATAAGAACTTTGAACATAATATGTTGAAATAAACTAGTATAACTATGAACTATAAAAGAAAACATATACTACAAAAAATCAACACTTTACTTCACTTTTTAATAAAGTTACGTCCAATCTAAAAATACTCTATTATTAATAAAAATATTCCAATCGGAATACTAATGGATAATAAATATATTAAAATTTAAAAATTTGGGTCACGTTGATCCCCTATAATCTTCCCACCAACGAACTGTGCTTTAATGAATAAACAAGGAGTTAGTAATACAGTGTTCATTTTGGAAGTGATATTGAACATTAATTTGAATTGAGGTGAATGATCAAGAGTAAGAATGATAGTGTATTTATATGGAAATATGATCATTAGAATTGATTTTTTTTAATTAAACAGTTGATCGTCATTATTACCATTATCTAATAAAATAGTTGTCCATTATTGTTTTTGGTCACATCGACTCATTTAAATGATTATCAGGATTATATAAAAAGAAATATTACAGAATATTTAGAGACTAAAAAAATATTATATTAAAATATTATTTATTTTTAAGTTCAAAATAAAAATTAATTTCATGAAATAAACTTATAATGTACATTTAAAATGATAATATATATTAATCGATAACAAAGAAATTTTATAATGGTCATAATGTTGATTTTTCTATTGAATTGTTAGTTTTCATTAAAATAATGATTTACTTAAAACATAAAATTATCATGCCTAGAGGATTATTTAGATGAAATAAATTTCATTTCATTAATCATCATATCAAAATTATCTTAGGTGTTCTTTTTTGGGAATTTTCAATAAAATTTGAATTGTTGGATGAACAGTGGAAATTGTCGATTATGGAAACTGAAATTTTATGACATCATTATTACGTCAACATGATTATATATTTTAAGAAACATTTTTGTCAATAAATATTTAATTAAATAATTATAAAAAAATAATTTTGAAATATAAATTTTATTTAATAAATTTACTCTTTTTTAAATAAAAAAATGGATTTTTTTTAAATAAAATTTATTTATTGGATTTTGAACACTAATTAGGATAGATGGTAGGTGAGGTTAGGATTTAGAAGGACAATAAAATCCAAACAAACTATAACACACTTAATTAGTCTACAAAAATGGTTTAAATTTATTTATCTCACAAGTGGTTGACTTATATAGTAAAATAACCAATATATAATCCTTTAAGACTCTCCCATCCTCATGTATAAATGCCACCCATTAGCCATTCCACTCCACTGAAAAAACATAAGCCACAAAGTTTTTCCATTTTACCCTCCAAAAATATCATCAAATGTGTCCCAAATGTGTATCCAAGTTCCCAGTGTTTCCCCCTTCATGATTTAGGAATAAAATCTTCAAGGTAAGGAACCTATCACCCTTTTTTCCATTTGAGAATATTCTTTATTTATCCCATTTATTTAAAATTCCTAATGTTGGAATATGTTTTTCCACATCCCTAATACTATATTTTTTAATTAAAAATTATTAGAGTCCCATTTATCTATCAATAAACAATTTTTATGAATCTTAAGTATGGTTTTCTTGCTGCCAAAATTTCATTGTGATTTTTCATAACAAACGTTTATTTAATTGTTCATGTATTATTATGTTATTAAATATACTTATTAATTCCTTAATTATGAAAAATTAATGACATATTCCTTTCATTCTCATTAATCCCTCCCATGAACAAATATATTCCCATGTTATGCATCCAAAATTCTCATGTGATATATCATGCCAAAAATTGTGAATTGTAAACCCATACACTTTTTAAATTAGGGTTATTCACCTACTTTTACCTATAATTCATTGATATTGGAATTATATTTATTCAACCCATAGTCCTTAATCATGTGATTAAATATGATGAAATATGTTCTTATGTTATGTGATCTATGTGGAAAAATTATACATGTACAAGAAAGGATTATGAATGGGTGCGCCCAAATAGCGCTTTAATGAATTGGAACATATTTTAGTCGCATGAGATGACATGTATGGTTCATAGGAGGTTATCCTAAGGAATTTGTTTTGTGAGTTCTAGGTGTTTAAACCTGACTTTTGCTTATAATTTCATGTATAATGTTGTTTTTACATTCCCATTTTGACTTTATGTTATCATGTTATATCATACGTCACCGCTCAATATTATGATTATCACCTTTTTCAAGTATCATTGATATTTATATTGAATAACATTTGTTACTTTTATCATTTCATATTGTTATTATTCACTTATTGAGCTTTATAGATCACTCATTTCTTATGTATGTCCCCAGGTTATCCCTTGCAATTTTAAAAACAATGGAATTTTAAAAGCATGTGAAGGAATTTTTCAATAATGTTGTTGTATCTATGTATCAAGTTGATGTAATATGTACCCAATTGAAAAATAGTCTTGTATTTTTTATATTTTGGGTTGTATTGAGTGTGTCTTTATGAAATATATCAAGAATTAATGTACAATAAAGACAGGGGATATCATAGTTGGTATCAATGTAATGTCTAGTTATTTAAGGTGTTAGGATTAGAAAACATTTGAGGATGATTCCGGGATAATACAAAAAAAATATTATACAACCCTAAATTTTGTTAAATCATAAAATAAATCCATGCCTAGATACTAAAAGTGGGTGTGGTTCTAGAACAGATGTAACTAGGGTAACAACCACAAAAAATACCGTACTTAGCAAGAGTCAATCGGTAACTAGTGGATGAAAATGGTCCTTATCACACACCATGTTTGAAAATATTTGGGTATATTCTTTAGAAAATTAAAAAGATCAATATTAACCATTATTAATGGAAGAAAAATTGCCATAACATTTTATGTTAATAAATAGATCACAGATAACTTATCTCAAGTCCTAGAAATTCATGATTTAAGGAAGATATTCCATTTATGATTTACTCATTTAATATTAACAGTTTCCTAATTATGTGTTCAATAGTTCAAAGGTACACATTCCAAATTTTAACTTCATTATAATAAAATGATGGAAATCTCAGAAACCTAACAATTAACCAATGTAAGTGAAAAATTAATTAATGCCCAAATGAGATTCCCAACCCGATGGGAGCAAGAATCGTGAAATTTCTGATGATACGTTCTCAACTAACTCGACTTTTGAACTAGAACCTAACCAAGGTGAACTCCAAAATCCTCCAAAGAAAGAATAAACTATAATTGATACCTTTGTGGGACATTGTACACTAATTTTCTAGGTATCTTCTGATCCCACAATTGTGGGAAAATGGATCAAATCTATTAAGAAGATATTCTATATCATTCAATGATTTGAGAAAGAGAATATTTTAATGGTTGTTTATCATATGGAAGGATAATTTGATCTATGGTTCACATTGATAAAAAATAGAAATAACCTGGAATAGATTGAATTGATTGGGTGGAAGGAATTATAGATAATGTTTTTCAATAAATATTTTTCCCACAGTCTATGACTTAAAATAGAAAAAGATTTTATTTCCCTAAAGAAAAAAAGACAATGAATCCATTAGGGAGTACAAGACAAATTCACAAGACTTTCATGATATGTCTATAAATTTTTCATTACCCCCAAATAAAAACTTGATTGCTTCTTGGGTAGCATAAAACTGAGTCTATCAAAATCCATATTGATTTAGGACATTAAAAACTATGATGAAATTTTCCATTGTTCCCTCATGTTCAAAATGGAGATTGGTGAATTTTTAGGATCTCATATGGATAAAAATTGAAAAGTGGATTTTAATTATATGAGTATGATGGAGAAATAAAATAGTGAAAATAAATCCAAACATACCACTTTTTAAAAGTGTGGGAAGAAGCATATTTGAAATTTCTTAATAGGGATGAAGAAATGATTCAGGTATGGGAAGGAAGGGAACCTAGCCAATGATTATTAATAGGAGAAACCCACCAATGTAGTGGAAGAGAGGAATTACCCAATAAACCCTTAGCCTATTTTCAAATGTTCCAAATTCAAGGAACAAGGAAACTATTAAAACCACTACCCCAAGCTATGTCTTATGAGAGACAATCAATACCAACAACCTCTAAGGTAGTAAGGGAAAGCATATGTCATGAAAACCACTGAAGTGGATCCCAACAATGAAGTGTTGGGAGGTAGGATAGTTATTAATTCAATAATAGATAATATAAATTTTGATTATGGTTATATACATTTTTTTATATCATACAAGTTTAGTATAACTATTCAAACACCACTAAAAATCATGGAAGTAGAGTTTTTTGTGAAAATGGAAAATGCGAATATTTTTACATCCCATGTTTATAACTCCTCACCACTCAAAATATGTGGGTTGAACTTCCCAAAAAACCTTTTTATAGCCCCTTTAGAGTAATTTGATGAAATTATCAGTATGAATTGAATTTACTTATATAGATCCAACATATATTTCCAAGAGAACAAAATTAACTTTTGTACCACGAATTGTCCTCTGATTCTATACAAGTGCAAGGAGAAGTATGAATATTCTTGGGTACCATTATAATAAGAATATATAATATTTCCATATGAGAAATTGTATCTCACATAAATTATTAATACCAAAGAAAATATCAAACTTTTATATATTTCCATTGTGCGAGATTATGCTAATGTGTTTCCTAAATAATTGCCTAGTCTTCCTCCTAGACGAGAGGTTGAATTTTTAATCAATATTATACCGAAAGATTCTCAAATATCTAAGAATATATATATATAATGGATTTTGTGTAACTTTAGGAGTTGAATAATAAACAAAAATATAATATGAATAAAGGATTCATATTCCCAAATGCTTCACCGTAGGGTGTGCTAGTCCTCTTTGTTAAGAAGAAAGATTGGTCAATGAACCTTTTGATTGATTATCCTGAGATAAAAAATATCATGATAAAGAATAAGTATTCACTTCCATGGATTTATTTCTTGTTTGATCAGAAACAAGGATCCCAACACTTCTCCAATGTGTATCTTTGGTCAGGGAATTTCCAAGTAAGGGTGAAAAGAAGGATATACCCAAGACTAATTTTTATACAAGGTATAGGCACTATGAGTTCATATTAATCCCATTATGTCTCACTAATTATCTATTAATATTTATATAATTTGAGAATATATTATTTAGAAATTAAATAAATAAACTTGTGGTTGTATTTATAGATGATATTCTAATATACTCCAAAATTAAGGAAAAGCATGAGCAGCATCTGACCACTATTCTAAAAAACTTATAAAAGGGGAAGCTTTATGAAAAGTCTAAAAAATGTGAATTATGGTTCAATTAAGTCACATTATTATGGAATTTTATCCTAACTAATGGGATATCTATAGACCCTTCGAAGACTCAGGTAATTGAAGAACGGATAAGGCCAACATCAGTGACAGATATCCATAGTTTCTATGGAATAGTTTGGTATTATCGATGATTTGTGAGAAATTTCTCAGGACATTCAAAACCTCTAACCGAGATACTTGGAAGGGAGTCATGTTTTTTTGAATAATGAATATAAATAGAGCATTAATAAGTCTAAAAGGAGTCTTATCACTATAACTGTTCTTATTCTACCAATAAGTTGGGAACTTTTCATGGTATACAACGATGCTATGAAGAAGGGGTGGGGTTTTATACTAATATATAATGAAAAAGTTATTGTCTATGCTTCTAGGAAATTTAATCTTCTTTAATATAACTACCCAACACATGATCTAGAATTGGTTATAGTAATTTTTTAATTGAAAATCTGACAACATTATCTTTATGGGGAAAAGTGTGAAATATATACGAATCAAAATAGCCTCAAGTGTGTATTCACACATAAATAGTTGAATGTGTTCTAATGAAGATGGTTAGATTTGATCAAGTTCTATGACTAATCAATCCACTACCATATTGGGAATGAAAATAAATTGGAAGACTTCCTAAGTATAAAGGATCTGACAATTTTATAATTGATAAGAATTGAGAAGGATACGATCTTCTTAGACATGAAAAGGATGGATATGGGAATCATAAAGGATAGAACATCATGAATCCTCTCACAAAGGACAACTAAACCATACCTTCTAGATAATATAAAGTATTCTCAAAGATATGACATGGAAATTCAAGGGATGGTGGAACCTATAAGAAAAGGTAAAACATTAGAGTTCAAAATTAATGAATAAGCAGTGGTAATATTTTGGTAATGACTATGTGTGCCATAAAATTCTGAGATAAATAAAGAATAATTGGATGATGCATGTATATCAACATTATCTATCCACCCAGATAGCATAAATATATATTGATATCTCATATAACACAATTGGTGTGAAAATTGGGAGAAACAAATAACAAAATATACATCAAGGTGTTTTGTATGTCCGTAAGTGAAGGATGAATAGAAAAATTCTAAGGGGATGATGAAACCATCACACATACCTATATAATAATGGGAAAACATAACCATCTAATTTATCACTATTCCTCTAAATAAATCACGAGTAAGTAATGCTATATGGAATTTGGTGGATCCTATTACAAAGACTAGACACTTTATTGTAATTCGAGAGGACTTCTCACTTGATCAACTTGGAAGGATATACATTATAGAATTGATGAGGCTGTAGAGAACACCACTATCAATTGTACCTACTTGATATCAAATATTAACCACCTACTTTTGGAATACTCTAAAATATTATATAAATATAGGTTTGAATGCAAACTTTTGTGTCCTGAACTAATCAAGGAAAAGGTATAAAAGGTGAAGTCCATCCAATATCACATCAAGGACACTCAAAGTTGAAAAAATAGATATGCTGAAAATAGTCAATGAGGCCAAAACTTTTAGGTTAGAGATAAGATACTCCTCTACATATCTCCATGGAAGAAACTGATGAGATTTAAGAATAATGGTAAGCTAAGTCATAGGTATATTGGCCTCTTTAAGTTTCTCAATCTCATGAGAGCCATGGATTATTGACTAGAACTCCCAAAATACCTATCACAAATACATGATGTGTTTCATGTATCTCCCTTATGAAAGTACATTCTAGATCCCTCACATCTGTTTCCTTTAGAGTTAGTTCCATTGGAAATGATCTTTTATATAAAGAGAATCCACTAAAGATCTAGGATCATAGATACAAAATTCTATGAAATAAGAAAATGCAACTGGTTAAAGTACTATGTAGGAAAAAGAAATTTAAGAAAGTGATATATTAATTGGAGTATATAATGAAATAGAAATACCGTAATATTTTTAGTATGAAATGAAAATTTTGAGGCTGAAATTTTTGAATAGGGAGGATATAATGATCCAATTATTTACATCGTTTAATAATAGAAATATTTCTTATCAATAACTTATTATTATGTTTTTCAATAGAATAAAAAAAGAAATCCATTTAAATTTCATTAAAAAAATTAACATCATATGTTGATGTGGACTAGTACAACTATGAATAGTAAAACAAAACCCATACTAGAAACCATCAATAGTTTATTTCATTGTTTAAGAATATATCATTTAGTCTACAACAATTCCAATTCTTAAAAAAATATTTAAATGAGAAGACTAAAAGATAATAAATAAAGTAAAATAAAAAAAAAATGGGTTACCTTGATCCACAAGAATCATTCCACCCATGAATAGTATTGTAGGAAAAAATAAAAAGTTAGTAATACAATTTTCATTTTAGAAATGATATTGAACATTGATTATAATTATAGTGAATAATGAAGAGTAAGAATGATAGTGAATTTATAGGTAATTATGATCATCATAATTTATGTTTTTCAACTAATATAGTTGACAAAAATTATAACAATTGTTCATTAAAATAGTAGTTCATTATTTTATTTGGTCAAGTTCATAAATTAAAATGATCATGAGGATTATTTAATAAGAAAAATTGAATAATTTTCAAAGACTAAAGATATATTCTATTAAAATAGGATTTATTTGTAAGTTTAAAATAATAAATTATTTCTTCAAATAATCATATAAAATTATTTTATAATGAAAATATATATTAATGAAGCACAAGGAAGTTTTTATAATGGTCAAAATGTGGATTTTTCTATTAAATTGTTAATTTTAATTAAAAATGATTTATTTAAAAGTTAAAATTAACATTACTATGGGATTATTTTGATAAAATAAATTTAATTTTTGGACTCATCATATAAAAATTATATTAGGGTGATTTTTTGGGAATTCTTTTGACAAAGTTGATTTTTTTTAGAAAAAGAGAAAATTATCACTTTACGATCAGTGTAGTTTTATAACATCATTATTATATCTACATGTTTAGATTTTTTAAAATCATATAAATAAAAATTTTAGTTAATAATTATAAAAATAGAGTGGAAAATCAATTTTAATTTATAAATTTACACATTTTTCTAAAACTAAAAAATGAATTTTTGAAATAAAATTCATTTATTGGATTCTGTGCATTTATTAATTTGGATGTAAGTTGTGGTTAAATTTTGGACGAAATTTAATGTCTGCACTCAATCTCACACTCTTAATTATATCATAAAAATGGTTTTAATTTTGTTATCTCAAAATTTCCTAGCATATATAGTAAAATTGAAAATATTTAATCCTTTAAAACCTAACCCTCCTTAAGTATAAATACCACCCACTAGCCATTAATCTCCACTAAAAATCATTATGCATGAATTTATTCCATTTTTTTATTTTATAAATATCATCCAATGTTTCACCAAGGTGGACTCAAGGTACTAAGATTTCCCCCTCCGTGATTTAGGAAGCAAACCATCGAGGTAAAAGACCTCTCCCACTTCTTTTCCATTCAAGCACCTTTTTTATTTTATAACACTGATTTCAAAGTCATAACGTTAAGATATGTTTTTACACATACATAATCTTATAATTTTTATTTCCAAATGATTATTTTCCCATTTCTATATCATTAAACCATTTTATGAATCTTTAACCGTGGCTGTTATGTTGCTGAAATTTCACTGCAATTTTTCATAAAAAACTTTTATTGAAACACCATTTTTTGTCTTTTTCATTTTCAATACCAATTTATCATGTTTTTTATGTTCTTACATATCCCTATTACTAAACTTATTATGAAAAAGTGATTACATACTCCTTTCAATCTAACTAATCCCTCCCATGAACCTTTATATGTTCCTATTATGTTGCTAAAATTATCTTGTGATTTACCATGCCAAATATTGTGAAGTGTATACCCATGACATTTTCCACTAAAGGGTATTCAGCTAGATATACCTATACTTCATTGATTTTGAAATTTTATGTATGTAACCCACAATGCTTAATCTGGTTATTAAATGTGATGAAATATTTTCTTATGTTATATGATCAATGTAGAACACCTATGCATGTACATGATTTCATTACGAATAGATGCACCCAAATAGCACTCCAATGAATTGGGTAATATTTTAGGCTCATGATATTTTAAGTACGGTGAACTGGAGGTTATCCTAAGAACATTATTTTATTAGGTATTTTTGTCTAACCTTGACTTATATTTATTATATAATGTTGAATATCATTTCCACATTCCCATATTGCCTTTATGTTATCATGTTATGTCAAGAATCATTGTTAATGATATTGATTATCACCATTTTCATTCTCAATGATATTACAGTTGACTTACATGTGTTAATTTTAATATGTTATGATTTTATTATTACTTTTTTGGGATTTATATTTTACATTTTTATTATGTTTGTCCTTAGGTTATCCTGCGCAGTTTTAAAAACTGTGGAATTTTAGAAAAATGTTAATAAAAATTTCAATAATATTTTGTATCCATGTATCAAGTTATTCTGATATGTACCTAATTACCAAATACACTAGGATTATCAATCTTCTAGGATATACTAAGTTTTTTTTATATAATAAATAATGAATAGATTTTTAATAAAAACAATGATTATCATAGTTTATCATTTGGAAAGTGTTGATTTGCATGGTTGGAACATGGTCTATCAAAAGGAAAGGCTGGACTAAGTGAGGGTGGTTTTCCTTCTATTTGGGTGTGCATGGTTAGTGAATCAATTTGAAAACCACATTTCCTAACCAAGGTACTTCCCCAGATTCTCCAAAACTTAAAATTCCATGTTTTTTGGTCTTATATTTTATCATGAAATCGACCCCTCTTCTCCTCCATTAATTCATACAGCCCCTTGGGAGCCTAGGGTGACCTCCCTTTCTCCTCATCCTTTGATTGAAGCTACCTATTTGATTCTCTGGTAACTTTTCTTGGATTTTTCCCTATTTCCTTATCCTCTCCTTCACCCCTCTTGTTTCTTTGTATTTTTCTTGGTCGGTTTCTCTATTGGTCAAACCCCAAAGGATGTGAATTGTTGTTGGCTTGTGATTTCTTTTTGATTAGGGTGTTTAGTTTGATACTTAGATCCTTATTGCCCTATTATATGAGTTTAATTGTGTTTTTATACCCTATAGCGGGTTTTTATATCTATTTCCTTTAAGATACACTCCATCACCACAACAAAATTGGGTTTATCTAGAACTATGGCTTTAATAGTGCTAGATAAAAGAGCTATTTAATACCCCTTTTGTCAATGCTTATAAAAAATATCTAATAATTCCCCCTTATCAACACTAGGAAAAAAGAATTGATAAAGGGTGGGCCATTACCAACGCTTTTAAAAAATCACTAATATAGGGGGCTTTATTAGTGCTAGAAAAAAAAAAGCACAGATAATGGTTTCTCTTTATCATCGCTTTTTTAAAACCACTAATAAGGACAACCTTTTATCTGCACTTTTTAACTAGAACTATTAAAGTTTTTATTTAAAAAATATTTCATTAAAATAATATAAAAATATATTAATATATTAATATTGATATAAATATAATATATATTTTTTAAATATGTTTTAGATAAGGCCAAATGGGAATTTACAGAAATATATAATATACTTAATGAAAATGGATTATAGAATCATTAAAAATATTATTAACTAATAACTTACTAATAATTATCAAGTAATAGTCATTTAATAATAGTTATAAGACATAAAAGTTAAAATAATTAATGAATAGTCTAAGATAAGTTGAAAATATTACTCAAACATCAAACGACCATAACTTTTGATAGTTATGTTTGTTTAAGTTCCACCATATATAAAATTTAATCCCACACCAATCACAATGTAATAATGACCTGGGGAAACCTGGTCCGATTTTTTGAGGCCATAAAATCCCAGAAGGCCTCCAAAACTGAGTTTGTAGTCCAGGTACCCTAGTTTTTTAACATTCTATAGAATTTCAGACTTGTTTAAGGGTGTCTCTTTTCCCATTTCTAGTGGAGAATAAATTTATTTCCTGGGATAAATTCATATTGATATTATGGTTTTGAAATTTAATCATTTTTTAAAAATTAGATTTATTTATAATTAAATATATACATATTTTCTTAAATTTACCTTTAATAAATCACTTGTATAAATGCATATATACACATATTTATGTAAAATGTATTTCTAAATATATGCATGTAAATAAGAAATTCATCAAATATATAACAAAACTTTCATGACATGGTGTTAAAGAGAATCCAATCACATGAGGGAGGTATTGGGATCAAATCAACCCATATTTAGGGTTTGGGGTAGCCTTCTAGCACTGAGGAAGGGTTTGGGATGTATGACAGCAGTTGGGGAGTGGAAATCCCTGAGAAAGGGGGCATGTAAGCATTGATAGAGGGGGGTGTTGGGGGTGTGAGAAAAAATGTTTTTTATTATTTAACGATACTTTTTTAGTGGTATAAAAGGAAACCTTTAATAGTGATAAAAAGGTGTTATTAAAGGCACCATTTAGCAATACTAAAAAAACATTGTCAAAAGGCGCCTTTATCAACCTATTTTTTTAGAACTGTTAATGGGTGCCATTGACAAAACTTTTTTAGCATTATTAAAGGTTGTATTTTAACATTTCTCACTTTATCAGTGCCTTTTAAATGATAAAAAAATCCATTTAATTTCATGGATAATGGCTCGATTTGAAAAATTTCATGTGATGGTTGAGTTCCTAAGTGTTTTTTTGTATGTTCTCCATGTTTGGGGTGTGTTATGTTCAATTGTTATAGTTTTATTTTATCAGGTTTCTGTTGAAAATATGTTTTCCAAAGGATTACATAGTTATACCAATATATATTCAATATATATCTATGTAAATTTTTTTATAAAATTCCTTGTGGAATTTCAAAAGTTTTTAGTTATTTTAAAGTGGTGTTTGTTCAGGCTGGAATTTTATAAGTTTGGTTGTCAAGTGGAATTGTTCCTAGTTTGGGTTTCTTGAATCTATATGAGTTTGGTTATTATATGCAATATCATGTGTTATATTATGATACTCATTTTTACCTATTTAATTGAACCCTAAACATTAATATAGATTTCCTTATATATGTTGGGGTCATATGTGATTGTACATGTGTTCACGGAGTGCACATAGAGATTTTACAATATTAAAAATGGTAAATTGCATTGAATTTTTGTTTATTCTAAATACTTGATTTTTTGAAACACTTTATGCTATATTTTTTGTTACAAAAACTTCTCAAATGGTTTTTCGGTCTATAAATTTGTTTTTTCAAATGTTTTTTAGTTTTCAAGTGACTTTTGAATGGGGATTTAAACAGGGTTTTCTAATATTTTCTTGAAAGTCCCCTTTAGCACCTTGTAAATGTATTTAGGAAAATGTCGTAGTTTTTTAAATGGTTTTGGAAAGATAGGTGGTTCCTTTGGAAATGTTTTAGATCTCAAATTATAAGGCTAGTTTGGTGCCTTTGTACATGTTTTGGAAAATGATTTGTAATTTTCATATACTTATGCCTGATTATAATTTTATAAGTTTCTTTGGAAACAATTTTGATCTCCTATGATGTGTAGTCCTGGTTAGAACCATGGAAAATTTTATGTGTGATGGTAACCCCCATGTTTTTCCTTTATTGAGAGAGGGTCTCTACATAGACTGTGTTGTGGAGTGGGATAAGCATCCACATTGGAATTTGTGTTCTTTTCAATCATGTGATAACCTCCTCACATATCCTTATGTTATTTTTATTTGAACTTAAAATTCAATTTTAGGGTCGATATATGGTTACTATCTAGAAATTGATGATATAGACTATATTCCATTGGTACACCCTGACCATGTGGGAGAGCCACTGGTGATAGGCATGTAGCATAGCTATGTTGGTGGGATAATAGTATTATACTGATAGATGTATCTAAACAAAGTTTGTATAGGGACACCTCTAGGGTTGTTTCGGGAATTCCTAGGACCATTATCCAGTATGTTCCAGTATTATGTTTTATCGCCCTCTTCTTTATTATTTTTACTTATAATTTCTTATACTAGTGTTTTTTATCTTTCTTTTTGAGATTATCTCCCTCTTTTAATACATTTATACTTCTATTTAGTTCATTATCTCTTGTTTATACCCATAACTAAATTGTGGTTTTCTTATGGAGATCGTTTTTTAGGTTTTTATATGAAGACATGATTTTTAAGGAAAGCCGAGTTTAATATCCAAATTTTGGATTTGAAAAGTTTTGTTTGTTTTTTTTTAAAGATAAATCCTATTATCTATTTTTATTTTCAAACTAGATTATATTGAATATTTCTAGAAAGGACATGTATGGATTCTGTGGAACTTTCATACTGAGTTGTTTCACGATCATGCCCTAATTTTCCCACTCAACATTATTAGGCATGAGCTGTTTTATAGGTTTAGTTATTATTGTGGTTCTCTAATAGAGAGGCTTGGTTTTGTGAATCGGGGTGACCTAAAGGTAACATGGATATCTAGCCTATTCTGGTTTGGTTTTGTTTAAGGTTTTAAATCTATATCTAGATCAAGTATTCTGATTTTATGTTCATGGATTTATTTTATCTTTTTATAATGCAAACTATACTTTTATTTACATTTCTATTTATTGGGAAAAATAATCCCCAAAGGTTTATATCAATGATTCATTGGCACTAGTTTCCAGTCTTGGAGGATAAGGGATGCCTCATGGGCCTTATGTCAGGCCGAATTGAGTGACCATTTTAGTGTAAACCTGAGCTAGTTCTTGACAATATGTCACTTTTTTAAATGGTTATTTTTTATCAATTAAATCTCTCTAACTATCAGGCTTAAACTCAATTTATGTCAAGTTTTTTCATCCTCAAGAAACTATGATACACACCAGGAAGACAACACTCAAGTGGTCTACCTCTATTGATAAATCATGGATCTTAGATTGTGATCTTACAATATATTTTGACTTGTTTGAAGAATAAAATAATATTAGTTCGTGTAAGGAGAGAAGAAGAATATCTATAGTTGATAAAAGTTCAAATAGTCAATCCACATACCATAATATTCACAAAATCATTATGGATAGGTTGATCTGCACTATGTCAAATGGTTAATCAAGTTATGAAATGTCACCTAGTCGATCCAGTGATAACAAGAAAAAAATTTGAGAGGTCTCAAGTCTTAGTGAGAAAACAATGAAATGCGATTTTCATTGTAATATATAAATAAATAGAAAAATGTTTTTAAATTATGGGAGAAGTTGAGGATCGACACATATAATGCTAACTCTTAGTTTCTACTGGATACGTAAGGGTGGGTCGAAGTTCTATAATGTTTATTAATAAATCCATAACGCATCATAAGAGTAAAATTGATCATGTATATAAGGGTCCTTAAATCTATTCATAATTGTAATATAGAATCTTTAGTGCCAATTTAAGGGTTTTTTAAGGCCTATATAAAGATATCACCCATCTGTATAAGGTTACCTCATAAATACACATTTTTAAATAAGGGTCATTATTCGGGGATATTTCATAAAGAATAGGGATTCAGAATAAAGTATTAAATATTCTATAAATCATAAGATTCTAGTTGGGGAGATCTTATATTGAAAAAAAATCACAATAATGCATTTTATCATGATTTTGGATGTATAGTGAAAATGGAAGAAAGAAAAAACTCATGGAGATTGTTGTTTTATAATTTAGGCTTCTAAGATAAAGATTAATGCATGCATATATTTACTAGAGTTTTAATGCATGAAAATATAGTTGATTGAAGAAGTAATGAGATATATTTTTTAAATTATTCTTCTCCAAAAATGAAGGTTCCATGATCATAGTAAATTTGATTCATGCATATCAAGTGTTCTTAATGAATGCTAATTATTTTGTAAATATAATAATAATTAGATTATAAATATATTCATATATTTTTATATTTTATTATATATTCAATTATATTATCATGGATAGAAGAATATGAATATGTGAATGAAGGATAATTTTTATAATGGTAAATGAATTATTTCATGCATACGTAGTGATTTAATTATGAAGTGGATTTTGAGTTATAAATATAGATGTGATACAGTTTAGAAAAGGAAATAAATTTTTGAAATTTTGTGTGTTTAAATAAACATAGTACTTTCAAAAAAAATGTGGTTTCAAGTAGTTTTGGAGGACGTTCAATGGTAAATTATAGATAAGACAATTCTAGAAATTTGAATTTGAGTATTTATATGGTTTTGTAAATACTAGAATGAGGAAGATATAGAAGATAAAATAATTGATATTGTGACATGTATTATAATATGTAAATATATTATTGTATGTTTTTAAATAAATGTTTTTATTTCCAGCACAGTTATTCCAAAATAATATTGTTTTTGTTCCATGTTAAAGAGTGAATCAATGGGAGACATTTTGAAATTTAAATAACCATAGTGTTTCTATATGGAAAAGAATATAAGGATTCAGTGTTATTGATTTCACTAAGGGAGAGGAAGTTGTGAGAATAATAATAAGAATAATTATCCAAGTTGGTCATGAATCTCACTAGAAGATGAAGAGATCTGTGCACATTAGTTCACATAAAAGAAGACAAAGAAGAGTGAAGAAGAAAAAGAAGTGGTAATATATAAATTTGTAATTTTGAAGAATAATCTGAGGTTATATGAAGTTATTTACATATAAATAAAAATAAGTGACTTGACACACTATAAGTGAATAATAATAATAAGGATTTAGAAACACATCAACAACAAGGAAGAGTTTTAAACTAGGGATAGACTCTCTAGTTGTTACCCCCTACATTCATTATAAAGATATGATACAAACTTGAGTAAGGGATGCACCAAACCATGATATACAGCATGCACAATCATACATTATTTGGAGACAATGGTTTAATGCTCACTAAGTTTTACTAGTGGGTTGTTTGACCACTAGTTTTGTTAGATCGCACCAAGGACTAGCCTTCTCATACTGAGAGATGAACCATGTAAATTCTTTTTCTACCTTTGTGTGTGTGTGTGTTTGGGTGTGTTTCATTCAAATTCAAAGTTAAAAAGAGATAACTAAGAGATACATTCACTTTAACTAGATATATTGGTAAAAAGAAAATAGATAAAATTTTAAGCATAAAAAGGTTTAAAAGTTACCAACACTAATTCACCACCCTCCCCCTAAGTGTGGTTCATATACTAACCAATCTCTTTAAACCTATCAATCTTTTATAGGATTTATTGAACCATGAATGGTAAAATATTGAATCTAGTAAATATTATTCTTTAAAAAATTAAATAAATATTATATCCACCAAACCGGAAAGTAAATATTTATTTTCATATTCTTATAAATAAATAAATATTTATCTATAATTTCACTAAAATGGTGAATATATAATTATTTATTTATTATATTTTATTTATTTAAACAAGAAATTATATTCAAATCACATATTATAAACTCAAATATCTCATAAATTAATTTCTACAATCAACTTTACTTTAATAACTATTATTCCATAATTTGAGAATAATATTTATTCATAATATTAAATTCCCTATAATATAATGAGAATTTGTATAAACTCATTATGTGATCCTTTAGGCATCACTCTCAATTGAATTATTTAATCTTACATAAATTTCAAGATGGATGTCTAGAAATATATCAAGGAACCCAGAGAGAAATAACCTAAAGTCTTAAAAACAACACACTCTATGAACATTATTATGTAATAAAATCTGTTTGTCTTGGTATAACATCAATAAGGATTCATACAAGTATTATCACCTTATTGACTAGATTTTTTTTCATTGACTTTCTGAATTAAACTAATCTATGAATTACCATGTCAATGGATTTATCAAAATGTTTCATGTCAATCGAAGATACTCTAATAACTTCTTCCTTTAAATTATAATGGAAAAATCCTTTATTGACTTATTCAATTAATATAATATCACATATGACACACCATGTGTTTTCTACCTCACAATAATTATATTTCATCAAATTTTTCATCCATACATAAAATTATGTTATTCATGTTATACATAAACCATAATATCAGATATAATGACTAATAGACATGTTTATAGATAGAAATATACAACATTATATAACAAATGTAGATAAACTATTATAAGATCTATCCTCATGAATTCCCTTCTTGGAGATCACAATTTGAAAACTTCATTAAAAAGTCTCAATGTCTTATATGCCTCCATATCTGGATGGTGAACCATCATGTGTGTCCCATAAAAAATGTTATCTATACCATAATATATATGTTTATAAATATTTTCATAATATTTATAGGTTCTAATTATATCGGGGAACTAATATTACCTTTTTATGTGAAAAATACTCTAAGGACGTTATCACATTAATGTTATATAGAGGACTAATAATTATGTGATATGATGTTTAATTGTATTTTGGTAATAGAATGTAAAAAAGTAAGTTTTCTCTACTAGAGAAACTCCGATAGACTCCCACTTTCAATAGATCCAACTAATAAAAATTTATAACTCATTATCACACACATGATATTCATGATTCCATTGAGATAAGAATTTAGTCAATAAGTCTTCCAAATTATCTTCTGTAAACACTTTTTTTACTACATCTTCACCCCTTTGAGAAAAATTTCACAAGAGGTGACACTTATAAAGTATATTCTTTATTTATTGATGTAAAATACTCCCTTTAGAAATAACTAATGTCGCAATATTATCATAATATAAAGTTATAGGATCATTACTTCTTGCTACAACACCCATCTCTGAGATGAAGCTTCATATCCATATTGATTTTAGCTGCATCATAAGCCACAATATACTAGAAATACACTATTCAGTTGATGATCATGTATTTATTAGAACTCTTTTAGATCATAGATCATCTATTAAGGAAAAAAACTACTCTCAAATATGATTTCAGATAATTTTGATCTAGGGTGCATCTTAGCTCTACTCAGACATTAACATTCTGTAGTGATTATCACAGTGGCATTTTGCATAATTTGGGATGCTAGAAACTCTATTAGGAATTGAATGAAGATATTGCTTCTCAGGTTTAAGGCTAGATTAAAATATTTGGTGGAGGAATTTAATCCTATTTTAATTTGAGTATGATCTTTGATATCCTTAAGGGGTTGCTTTTCATGGAATCTATCTTCTTCTACGGGTAGAAGCATCTTGAGATGGGGTAGATGGATTCAATGGAGTCTGCATAATTCAATAATGAGGATAAATGTGGAAAGTTAATGAGAACATTTAATTATGTGTATAGGAGGTCTATTTCATGATAATAAAGGATATTTTCTTCTTTATTTTATCTTTTTTTACATCCTAAGTAATTCTATTTGGGCAGAGTGGTGGTCTTTGAATAGTGGTCTTCTTGTTTGTGTCCTATATAATCTTAATATTTCTATTGTTGAATCCAACTATGATTTCCTAGTTGGTTTTCTTAGTAACAATTCCTATCACCCTTTATACCTCAACTATATTATAATGCATTGCACAATGATGTTAAATCAAGGCATTGATGCCAGGAACACATTGAGAGATAAGAAATTTTTTGTGGATTCCTTGTCTAGCCACAAAAGATCTACTAAGTCTATTATTGTTTTCCAATGACCTTCATCTATCCCCCTTGATAGTATAAACGTTTTTCATGGTTATTCCCTTATCATTCACTTGTTTCATTCACATGATCTCTCTTCTCTATTTTATGAACTTTGTTCTATGTTTCATATGTTTTTAAAAACGATTATGTTTAAGTCAACTAATGCAGCTCATTTCGGTTTTCTTGATATCTTCTTACCATTATCAAGCCATAGAAATCAAAAATCCAAGTACAAATCATATCATAGACGATAGATCTAATCTATAATTCATTAGGGATTTTGGTTATTATTTCCCTCTCTTCTTGTTTATTGGAAAATATTTTCTAGGAGATATTTATATCATGTGACATGCTAAATAATCCTCTATAGAATTTTTCTAAATTGAATCACCTCAATACCTTGTCAATGTTTGTACCAAGACTAATCCAAAGTGGCTACTTATATCCATCCTAATAGATCCTGATCCCTTGAATATAGGTTTTTTTAAGTATTTCATAGAGAATATTTTTGTAAACCATGTCTTAATAAATTATAAGACTTGCATCTAATTTCCCATTATAAATATATAATCAACATATACTACCAAGAAAAATACTTCACTCCCACTAAAAGTGTTATTGGAATCGGGATCACATTTATTCTTTTTGAAAAAAAATTATCTTACGGATTCCTCAAAATTACTTTTCCATGAACTTGATACTTACTTCAACTCTTAAATGAATATTTATAAATTACATGCCTTATTGGCATCCTTTGGTTTCACATCCCTTCTATTTATGTCATTTATACATCTTCCACTTGGTTTCCATTAAGGAAGGCAATCATTTCATCTATTTTCTAAATGTTATAATCATGGAAGGATGTTTTGGAAAGTAAAACTCTAATTTATTTGAGCATAAAAGCTGGTGAAAAGTTTTCATCAATGTTTATGTCTGGAAGTTGTTTAAAACCTTTAGTACTCTGTCATTCCAAATAGGTACTAAACTTACTATCCATGTCGAGTTTCTTATTGAATATTAATTTTCACCCAATGGAATGTACATAAACTAGAGGATCTACATGTTGGGCCCATTCTTTCATTTTTTTTAACTTCAGGTGTCAATATGTGTCGGGTTAGAAGTGGTGATGATTGGAGGACTATTATGGATTCCTATAATAGAATTGTATATCATGATTGTTAAATTATCTTTGAAAAATTTTGATTATTTTTGTACGGGTCTTAAGTTCCAATACTTGTGTCAATGAGGACACATTGTTTACATCCTGTTGAATAATAGGAATTAACATGAAAATATTTATTTTCATGATGAAACAAATATAAAGAAGATGAAGTAAACAAGTCCATGAAAAAATATATTATACATTTTTCATAAAGGGTATTTTGTTGAGAATTTGAGAGTATGGATTTGAATTAATTTTGATAAGGCATATTTCACTGAACAAATTTCTGTGTGATAACAAAAATAGACTAAATATAGGCCATCCAAGGACCACTTCAACCAAAATTGGGACCCTTAGAATCAACCAAGTGTGAGGTAGTCAACCTGGCCAGCCCATGGCAGTTGGGGGTTTCATGGTGTCCACAATGAGTACATGGGTGAGTATGGTGCCGAATAGGATGCAAAAAAGGTGAACATGCATGCACATAGGCAGGCGTACCGCTATGGGGAGTCACATCTCATGTGAAGCTCAAGTGTGTGTGACTGTTGTGCGTGTTGAACCCCACTTTCATCTCGAAGTGATGATAGAACAAATTGTATTAAATAGAAGAGGCAAAGGGAAGTGTGGTCTGATGTTCGATGACCGAAATTCATGGAATTATTGATCTATGTAAAATTATAAGAATACAACCTCATCCTTCTGATCGAGATCATATGATTCACTCAATCAACCCATCATCATCCCCAACCTCTCTAGGCTCGAGAAACCTTATATTCACTAGGATCTATATGGTACAATGATCAATAATCAAATTTAGCTTATTATGATCATGGATACAGTCTAATTAATCCATGAGAATCTCTATACTTAAGAAATCATTGATACTCTACGTCAGGAAAAATAGTGAAGAAGTCAATGTAGCATCCACTACCGAACAAATACTTCAATGTGAAGATCGTATGAGGAAGTTTGGATACATGAAATGGTTCATTTTATAAGGTCACTTTCACGTGAGGATAAGAAGATCACAAAGAATGTGATACCATGATTCTCAACATCACATATTTTGGAAACCTATGTTTGAAAATTTTAAAAAATATAAGATCTTATGAGTGTATAAAAGATATAAAACTACATAAATAGTGGAGACTCTACAAAAAATTATTCTTAGTGGTAGAGGTTGTGGATACTTCACCTATAAAAGAAGAAGAACCTCATCCATGAGGTTTTCTTTTAGCTATGATAGGGTTCTCATTTTCAAAATAAAACATACCACTGAGAAAACTTTTGTTTCATGAAGATGAAATCCATAAATCATATTATTTTAAGAATAAGAGGAATTCATGGGCCTTTGGTGTCATGAACCAACCTGGGTCGACCCTGAACCGGTCACTCGAGCCGGTTCGTGATATGACCCGAGAGGCGTTCCTGGTCCTCCCGGGCTGGCGACAATCGCCAGGGCATCAATAGAGGTTGTGGGGACGATTTCTCCCATATAAAAATAAATATATAAATTAGCCGAATTAAAACAGAGTACCGCAAAAAATGTAAACAAAGTAAAGTAACTAAATAAGAAAAAAATAAAAAGAAACTAACCTAAAGAGACAACCACTATCTCTGTGTGACCTCACGGGTCACTTTCCCACTCATGACGAAACGTCGCCCAAGGAAAATGCACCCAAACTGTAGCCTGCACAAACACTAAAAACAGAAAAGAACTATAGGCGTGAGTATTACAACTCAGTAGGCATGCCCAACAAACTATTCCCAATGCACTAACTTTAAATAAATAAATTTATTAATTCCAGGTTTGAACTAAATATACAAAATATTTTTTTTCACACACACACTTTAATTTCTAAAACAAGTATCAGTCCATTGCCCTTTTTAATTTAAAAACAATTTTTAATGTTTGAAAGGAAGTGGGTGCATTTCATTTTAAAACATTTTTTCGAATAATTAGAAAACCAAACTTTAGTTATTAGCCAAAAAGGAAGACTACACATAACACACAACACACACCAAGGGCAATGGAAAAAGTGGCACACAAGATCCAAAAACCGAACTAGACCTCTCAACTGTCCACCACATACAAATAATCACTAAAAGAAACATGGGTCGAACCTAGGAGATTGTGAACAATCCAAAATGTACTATACATGTGATTCATCTTGAAGGCATGCCCTAACTCGATGACATAATAACGCCCTAACGCTCGGCATATCCCTACATGGCCTAACCGAGGGGCCCAATCCCAATAGTAGCAACAACTCAGTATTCCCCTGCTATGGGGCCACTAGCCAGTGCGTAATATAAACTAGTGCAGCAATCGTTCTCAGAAGATTCGCTCACTATGTCAGGTTCAAATGTCAACACATGAAATAAAAAGGGGTGCGTCCATAATGAAAATCAATCAGTCACGATCAATAAATATCACACACAACTCACGCAATCAATGCACACCAAGGATTACCCATGAGTAACCCCAAAGTGAGTTTTCCCAAAATAATTTATTTTATTATAGTGCCAAACAGATCGTCACCAACTTTAAAGAAAAACATAATTTCTCATGAAAACTCAAACCACTTATTAAGAATAAATCACTAATCATTTAAACCAAAACTACATTTTAGATTCCGTGAATTATGTTTAAAATCCAAATGGGCATTCTTTCACTACTGGGTGTCTGTTTGTTAAGAAAATATTCCAAGTGTTGTGTATAAAATAAATGGCTCTTTTTACACCAAATAATCATATAAAAATTAATTATTTTATATTATTTACTATTCAATAAAATTTATAAAACATTAAGAAATTAATAAATTCTAAATCTAAAGGTGAGTACAGTGGGGGACCTACCTCGAGACTGAGATGAAAAGGAAGATGCACGTCCGACACCACATAGTAAGGTCCAACGTACTGTAAAAAAAACACTAAGAACTCAAAACACAAACAAAAACCCCAATTGAACTATGTGAAACAAAGCAGAGGGAAGAAACCCTAACCTTGAAACTGAAGCGAGACGATCACACAAACTCAGGAAAAAAGCGTGGTGATGGCGCTCACTCGGAAACGCCCTGCACGGGTCCTAGAAAGTCAAACCGACCCAAATAACATTTAATTAATAAAAATTCAAATCAAACCAGGGTATATATATATATATCAAATAAAAATATCAAATGGAGCATAAAATAAATAGGTACCAACAGGGGGTCGCGACTGGAAACGGACCGCCGGAGAGCGTCGCGCTGGAACAACGGAAGGCGTCTGCATGGTTGGATGCGGTCTGACTAGGGGGTGCAGCGAGGGCCTCCGGACAGTGGCAGGCAGTGTGTGGGTAGCATGCGGGTGAGGAAGATGGGAGCCGAGGTGTCAGGTGGAGGCGAGGCAGCGACTCTGGGGTTGGATCGCGGAAGGGGGCTGCGGATGGCGCGTGACAGGGCGGCTGAGCGGGGTGCGCGACAGAGGCAGCCAACCCGAAGGAGGGGGCGGCTGGAATTAGGCTGGAACGGAGTAGCACGATGGTGGCGCGGAGTTCCAAACAGGGAGGCAGCGAGGTCGGGACACGAGCACACTGTCTAGGGTGATCCAGAACTAGCGGAGTCCTGGCGAAGGTGAGCGGGCTGGAGGTGCGGCTAGCGGACAGTGGACAGAGGAGGGAGCACTATGCTAGTGAGAACCCACAGGGTGCCGCGGAGCCATCTAGGTCGGCTGGTCTGGTGCGTCGAGGACGCGAGATTGGCAGGGTTTGCTTCACCCTGGCGGACAAAGCAGAGGTTGCGCTAGGTGGAGTCCAGAACCGGGTGAGGTAGAGAATGCAGGAGGGGAGCGCATGGGAGGCGCTGTGTAGGGGCGAGGCGCGGCTGGTGATCGGGTCCCGCAGGGGGGGCCGAGCAGACGAGGGCGGAGAGGAGACTGGGAAACGGACAGGGAGGCTAGAATTCTGGCACGGCAGGAGGGATGTTGGCTGCTGGGGCGAACAGAGTGGCGACGGGAGCTGGACAGGGAGGCCGGACAAGGTAGGAGGTCGGGAGCTGGAAGCGCCATCGAGGGCGAACCAATGCTGGTGAAGGGTAGTCAGGCGACTAGCACACGGCTAGGGCGAGGTTGGCAGGCCGAGAGCAGGAGGGATGGAAAGCTGCTAGCTGGGTGAAGCGGCGTGAAAAATAGAAGAAAAAAAAGAATAATAAGAGAGGTAGGGGAGTCGGCTGCTGGAGAAGGAGAACCAGGTGGGGGTGTAGTGTGTCGGCTGGAGGAGCTGCTGGGTTGTGCGGGGTAGCAGGAGGTTCGGGAGGAGAGACGGGGACAACGAGCCAGCCTGAAGCGGAGGGTGAGCTGGGATCGTGAGCCGGACAAGGAGAGAGGAGTGCCGGGGAGACAGCAGCGCTGGCTGTTTCGCACGGAAGAATAGGGGGAAAGAAACGCGTGGAAAATAATTAAAGAGAAGAAGAAAGAAGAGGGGAAGAAAAAAAAGATAAAAAAAAATAAAAAAATGTAAAGTAAATAAATAATAATAATAATATATAATGATAATAATAATAATAATAATAATATAAATTATTTTTGTTATTATTATTATTAACCATTTTATAAAATTCTTTTCAATTTTATTTATTCATCCAATTTTATTAGTTATCTAAATAGGTGGGAAACAACGCACTCACTAGGACTGAACGCACGATCAGACCGAATGTGCGGTGACCATGCACCCACCCGGACCGATTGCGGGGGGACCGCTAGCACTGTTGTGACTGCGCACTATCCCGAGACCCACTGAAAACATCAAAGCTTCAAAAATTCAAACCCGGACCCAAACCTGACTCTACCTAGAGTCACGGGATTGAGAAAAGAATAAAAAAATGGGCACCCATGGTCGGGGTTTGACATTTGGCATGTTCTTTCACACTCAAATAGATTTGTGAAGAACAAGTTCCATGAATCAATTTAGGTTTTCCAAATCTCTTTGATACTGTTTATAACAATTTCTGATGGGGTGCGCGCGCGCACGCACCTGTCACGCAGAGGACGCACAGCTTGTTGCCCCGCATTCCCGCTTTCCAAAGGCGGGCGGCATTCACTCCTTGTTCAGGGACGTCTACTCCTTGATCGAAACCGATATGATGGGATGTCAATTATTCCTTTTATGGATTCCTACTTGGAACTCGCCACCTAGTCTGGGTCTCCCTCATAGATTTAAGGCATGTTCATGAAACTCTTCCTGGTGCCATATCATCATGGACACCAGTTAGTTACGCTGCTTCCGTCAAGACACTCCAAGGGGTCTAGTCAGGGTAGCAACCTTCTGTTAGGGGAGTGATCACGCTGAGGAATCATTGGCGTGTCTTAACGTTGGGGATTGAAGAACCCCTAGGAGGGAACACCGATGTTGGGACTGAGACGTGGGTGGATTCCCAAATGCTATGGAGTGGAATGAGGTGGCATGATCCCACCGGGATGTGGCGGCCCGGGTAAGAATCAGGATGGGTGATGAGGTGAAGGGGATTGAACTTTGTGGAGGCATCCTATGTATCCCCATGTCAGGGAATCAAAGTCCACATATTTCGGGATGATGAGGTGGGACACCTGAAATTACGAATCGTGAGAATGAACGCATGGATGGGACCCATAGGGAGTAAGACCTCTAGGTTAGGGCGTGAGCTTCCCGAGGCACGTGGGCTCGAGGGATAGGTCAGGATGAGACGTGGGTGTTAGTATTGGACCTCGTGGAGGACTCCTACGTATCCCCATGGCAAGGAATCAAATTCCACGTAGTTCAATGAAATATAGTTTAATGTCGTGCGGGATGGGGTATTTGGGGATTACATTCTGATACGTCCCAATGATATGGGGTTGGCGAACCGACGGGAAGAGGGACCTGGGGTCCAGATGGATGGGGCTTATGCTCTGAGATGGTCCATAGTTGTGGGGCTTGAACCTCATGAAGGATTCCTACGTACGATTCCTTAGCACAGATTAAAGTCCTCGTAGTACGGGATGGATATGGATTACACTCTGAGGAAGCCCACAGTGGTGGATGGACGGATGGGCCTTACGCTCTGAGGCGGCCCACAATGGTTGGTGAACCGATGTGAAGAGGTCGGCATGACCGGGTGGTGGATGGATGGGCCTTACGCTCTGAGGCGGTCCACAATGGTTGGTGAACCGACGTGAATATGTCGGAACGACCATGTGGTTGACTTGAACCACATGGAGGCTTCCTACATATCCCCGTAGCAGGGTATCAAAGTCCACGTAGTTCTGGTGGTGTAGTTTAACGTCATGTGGGATGGGGGCATATAGTTTAACATCACATTGGACGGGGCATGCCGTTTAATGTCATGTTGGACGGGGCATACAGTTTAAATTCATGTTGGATGGGGGCATACAGTTTAACGTCATGTTGGAAGGGGGCATACAGTTTAATGTCATGTCGGACAGGGGCATACAGTTTAACATCATGTTGGATGGGGCATTGTCATGGTCGATACCTACTCAAAGCCCACGTGAGTCGTGCTTGGTGTGAGAAACAAGAGGCGGTAGGGACCTGACGATCACATCGCGAAGGGTGCGTCCGTGGGAAGCGAAGAGGGGATTACGCGTTGGGCGGCCCATGGTGTCGGGACTTCCTCCAGGATGGAGGTTCGAGGGAAAAAAAGCACAGAGGGAGAAGGATATTGGACCGAATAAAAGAGGATTCCCACTTCCCATCATTCTCCCCACTGGCCCTGGCGTCGGGGAAGTACGGAGGTGCATGGGTGCTACCTTCTGCAAGAGGGGATTGGGGCTTACACCAAGGCGGCTGCCCTTCCCCCGTGGACAAACGCCGCCCAAAAAAGGAGGATATCATCCACTGTGAGGGGTGATCCCATCTCTGTAGAGACCAGTGGGCATAAAGAATGCCCGAGCCGGGGGGACCCTGCATGTGAGGCATGGGGCCAGATCACATTTTAACGTCATGTGTTGAGGATGAGGTGCTTAGCAGTTTAACGTCCTGTAACTCGGATGAGGTGGGTTCACTCTGCACCCATAGGACTTACATGACCGGTACCCTCTACTCCGTGTGGGAGGGATGGTATCGGTAAGTCCATATTGAAGGGGGGTCGCAAAGTGAACCATCGAGGGGTCCAAGATAGTGTGGATATGCGAAGAAGTAATAGCCGTTAGCGTTCCTATGCGAAAAAGCATGAGGAAAAGCAATGCAACTGGAAAAACTGCCCAAGGGATCTTGAGGTTACTTCGTACGATCCTGGAAGGTCGTACAGGAAAACAATGCATGGTGTGTATGCCCAGTGTGTGTGCCCAGGGCATCCAAAAGGAGCACATCGAGCGCCTACGCAGGGAGGCACCCGGGGAACATCAAGTTAAGGGTCACGGGGATTGCGTGCAAAGAAATGGTTGGCGCGCAAAACACAGGAATGGCGCGTAATCGGGGTAGAGGGCTTGTGCGTGGCTAGTAAGATCTCGCACAAGGGATATGAATTGCGCGTGAGTGGCAAAGGCCACACCCAAAGGTATAGACGCACCCAGTGAAAGGGATTGCACGCAATTGGACAGTTTTTCGCGCAACGGAAGGAATTTCCTGCAGAGGAGGAACCCTGAAGGGTTTGGAATTATGTTTAAGCCAGAGGGATTGCGTGTAAAGGTGGATCCCGGGGTGAGGTGGCATGAAAAGTAATAGTACCTAAAAGTCATCTTGCGTGCGTGGAAGTCCAATTTCGATCATTAGAGACGGTTCGAATTCTGCAAACCCAAAATGGAAGTGGTCTCCTTCTATTTATACGCATCCAGCGGCGCGGAATTTAGGGTGGCGTGAAAAACTTACACGCCAGAGGTGGCGTGGAATGACAACCGCATGGGGGAGGGCGTGCAATTATTGTGCGCATGCTCCGGGGGCCCTTCGTGAATCCCGGACCCCTTCTGCGCGGTACAATTTTTTTGCACGAATTCTTCTTTTTTCCGTACAACACTTCTGGGCCCTCCGAACCGGGTCTCTAGCTCCGAATATGACTTCGCTTTGTCATTTCGAAACTCCCCTCAGTAATTATGAACTTTTATGCATCTACAAATGCCCCCCCCCCTCATAATTGGATTGGCGAGGGGTCGCAACGATCAGATTCCAAGGGAAACGCCGAAACACCAAAGTGTTGGGCTTCATGGGCCCCCTACGCACAAAAAATGGTGTCACGTGCAAAACACCATCTGGCACGGAATGAGATTTCCATGAAGTGTTGAACCCCAGCTTCACCTATAAAAGGGTCCATGGGTCCCATGCATCATACGCAACTTTCTCGTGTGATAGGCTCAGATCTCTCACGCGCGAAATTGCCTCTGCACCTGCGCGTAAAACCCGCTTTGGTAGTGCATAATTGCTCCAAGTTTTGGCTGTATTTACGCGCAAACCTGGGATTTTCTGTGCCGACTTCTCCAATTTCGCACGCAACTTCCGACTTTCGCGCGACACATCTAGATTCCGCGCAACACTCTCTAAGAACTTGGCAAGAAGAAGATGGACGCAAACCAAGTAGATGAGGGGGAAGTCGCCGCTCACAGAACTGCAATGGGTGCGAATGAGGAGGTTTGTGGTGCCAGGGTGGTTGTCTCCAATAACCATACTCTATTCAATCCGCTAGCCCCTGCCCAGAAGGAGTACCCTTTGTCCAACAACCTTCCGTTATGGAACTTCGGCATTTTGGAGGAGGTTCCACTGCTGGGCTTTGAGGTTGATACACTGTGGTAATGGGTGACCCGTGAGGATGACCTTCCTCCATACAATATCACTAACAATGGTCGTCCTACCAGAGAAACTAGGAACATGGATGTATATGTCCTGAACCCGAGGACTAGGACCATTGCTGGGGGTGATCCTGTTGTGGAGAGTTCCCCATCCCTCTACACAAGCGCGTTCCATCAGAGAATCACGGACGATACTAAGGGCCGGCTGTAGGATTGGTATTTGTGGTCCGAAGGCAATTTCACCAGTGAGTGGGCCTGGGTGTACTGGTTTTTCCATATGTGTGACCAATTCGGGGTCGAGCTATGACATATTGGTCTGTTCGAGGTGGTGTGGACGCCGTAGTTCCACTTCTACCGCCAGCCTAAGCTCAGGTCGGAGTTGTTCACCCGGTGGTCCCCTGACACCAACACATTCCATCTTCACCATGAGTAAGTTGGTATCAGTCTCTGGTACGTCCACTACATCAGAGTTATCCCACCAGAGGGCTATCAATATGACGAGTTCCTTCCCCCAATAAACACCTGGGAGCACAGATCACGGACCCCCATGTTGACGTGGCATCTACTGGAGCTGGCCAAAGAGGGGCTGGAGTTCCAAGGACTTCCTGAAGGACATCGCCTACAAGGACTGGTTCAGCCTGTTCCTAGAGAAGGATCTGGTGGTCAAGATTCCGGGACGGGGAAAACGGTGCCCAACTATGGCTCAGAGGAGCAAGAATGGATCGTACTGGAGGATCCTGGAGGCGGCGCAATACCAATCATGGGGCTACTGCGTTAATGAGGCACAGGACCCAAATGTTCGATATGTCGGGTTCCTCGCCACCTTCCTGAGTAGGTGGATCCTACTAGTGTGGGACACAAATATGGGAATCCTTCCAGCAACCTTGGTGATGGCGGGTACCATGGCCACCAACAAAAGGTTTAATCTGGGGGCCCCCATGCTGGCTAGGTTGTATGCCATTCTAGGATGCATCTCATGAGGGGGGTCGCCTCGGAGGGTGTGTGGACCCTTACAGGTCTTCCATGGATGGTTGGCGGCTCATCTTTGCAGGTACACTTTCCTAAATGTCAATCGTCCTCTAGTCAACAAACTGCGACCATCTATGATGAACATTATCGGGGTCATGCCAATGACGCTCAATGAGGACGGAGTAAGGATTAGAATTGGTAACCAGGACAACTTCAACATTATCCCATTCCCCACCCCGACCGGCCAAATGGTATACAATGGGAAAGGATCGCTTGAGAATCAGTAATACTTCCAGAGCATCCGAGGTGGGGTGCTTGTGGCTCAGATTGACGGGAAGATCATCTGTGAGCCTTATGTTCCGTCCCGATTCACCAGACAGTTTGGGTGCCTCCAACGAATGCCGAAGAGGGTATTCACGGATGTCTGGGAGGAGATTGATCCATTTATCCTTCTCCATATGTGGTTAATGTTCACAACTTATGGCTCTGTTGACTTTTTCACCCTTCCTCCCACTGGGGTCGACGTTGGCCTATCAACCAAGTATACTGAACACCGGTCCATCGCATACCCCAAGGGGATTTTGCGCAAGTGAGTTCGGAAACTCGAGACTGTCCGCGTGGAACCTGGGAGATGAGAGAGCAGGCAAGGTGCTGCTAGAAGGGGGGATCCAGGGTGCGCCAGGCAGCGAGGCCTATGTAGGTCGGGTCGTTAGTAGTGGGGACATCGCATGGTGTTGTTGCGACGTCGTTTCCTAGAGGAGGGTCACACGGGGCGGCTAGAGAACTGCCCAGGAAGCAGATAAGATACCTGCTCCAACCTTCCCATGATGCAATCTTCCCAGCATTATGGTCGACCTGGCTAACCCTGCGACAATCGATGAGTTCTGAAGCTCTCTGGAAGAAGATAATGCAGGATGGGGTCCAGCTACCAGAAGTCGGGCTCATTCAGGTTACTAACCGGGTAAACTTTCATCGACGGCATACTTACCTGACCACCATGGACATGTACGTGCGCCGATGGGGTCGTCACGTAGAGCCATCTCTCTTAGTGAAAGTGATGCTCGGTCGTGGGAATGATTCCGAACAGATGCCATTAGAGGACAATGATGGTGGTGATGAGTCGGAGGGAGAGGAGGAGATAGGAGAAGACGAATGATCTCAGGGAGGGTCCTGTTAATGGAGCATACAGCAGACTGGCGAGATCATCGGCTCCAGCATAGACATAACTGAGTTGCTCGAGGTCTGTCTCTATCCTTATTTATCCTACTTCCTTTTCCATTATCTTTGGAAATTTCTAATCAGTTTCCCTATCTCACTCACGAGCATATAGGCACTGATCAGGCATCCCCAATAGAAGAAGGAGAAGAGGCACCGGTGGGACAAGGTGGGGCTCCGACACCCATTATCAAACTGACAAGCACTGAGGGGTATCTTGCCATGATAGCTCCCGTAGCGGCCAGAACACTGGAGGTTAACGCTTTGGGTTCTTGTAAGTCCCTTGATTTTCTACTAGTTCTTACTATTAGAGAACTCAACTAATTCGGATGCTCCCTATACAGTGATCTCATCATTGGAGGCATGTCGAGTTGCTGATCCCAGGCTATCCGTGAGTAAATTAGTGGAGGATGTACTGCCTCTTCCAGAACATACTTCCCAAACTGACTCTGCCCCAGCAATTGGTGAGTAGGGGGTGGCGTACATCAGTGGTGCTATCATTGGAGTGAGGATGGAAGCTGAAGAAGGCACCGCCGCTATTGGGATGAGAGAGGAAGGACACCCAGATGCAGAGGATCCTATTCCTTAGGAAGGCATCGCTGAGGCAGACCCTGCTACTGACCTGCTGGTTGTCTTCCCTGTATACCAGCCCATTGATCCCAAAGAAATAGATGATTCAAATTTGGAATCGGCTGAGGAGAACCAGATGAAACGGCGTAAAGGGTGGAAGTACATCCAGCGTTTTCTCAGGCAGCCTCAGATGGATTGGCTGAGGTAGATGGGATCGCTCTAGACCTGGCTGTGTTTCCTATGTGCTGGAGGGGCTGACGCTCAATGCCGAGAAGATACGTGAGAGCGGTCGGTGCACCGATGTTGACTAGTGTTGGGAAGAATCAGTGAGCACCCGAGTGTTCTTAAGGTGGAGCAGAAAGTCTGACACCTCGAAGAGAAGGAGAAAGAGAAGGAGGCCTTCATTGCAATATGCTCTGGGCTCATGGAGCAACTGATGGCTCAGCTTGCTGATTCCCAAGAACAATTGATGGAGGCGTGTCACCAGATTACCATTCTTCAAACTGAACAGACGCGGGCACAAGCTAAGGTTGGAAAACTATGCTTTGTGGCTCCTAATGAAGAGATAGTATTCAGGGGGAAGGAAGTAGTCTTGGAGGCCACCAACCAAAGGGTAGTGGTGTTGGAAAGATCTCTCAAATAAGCTGACCCTTAAGGGCCCTGTTTTGGCCAACTCATGAACTTTTTTCTTCCAATGTATGGACAACTCAATTTATCTGTACCTTTGGTTTAATACACTCAACTATAATCCTGAAATAAATAACAATTCATCCCTAAGATCATGTAGGCCGTACTCAATGTGAGAAACAAAGGATGCTCGTATTATCATTTTGTTCGACTGTGGGAGCGTCAACCAAGCTTTGGGAATGCGAAATCGAACCCAAATTTCTAAGGAGAAGAGGGAGGCCCAACCGAATGGAGGGGACCTCAAACCGATCGATGTATCATCTTATCAATGTGATCTAATGCACGAGCAGGGCAATGCCAGGGGCATTTAAATAAAACCGAACAGAGGGGAATGGAAAATTTGAATCACGTTACCCCAAATTCGGAACATGGTGAGGGCGGCATGGCAATGAGTAATAACTGCTAAGCATGTTCGAAACATAGCACCCATGTTGTGTTAGCCTGAAATGGGGGAGAAAACGAGGGTTGACCGCTGACCATGTTTGCAACATGGGACCTAACTCACATATCATCCATCAGTCTTCCAGAATGTTGGCCCAAGACAGCAGGAGGACCATAGGTCGAGCATCAATACCATTAGGGGGTCCCTTAAAATGTGATCTGCTTTTCGGAACGTTGGACCAGGACAGCAGGCGGACCATAGGTATAGCATCCATACCATTAGGGGGTCCCTTCAAACGTGAAAGAGGATGAGGATCAGAATAAAGGGGCACACAAAGCGTGAAAAGTGACTGGTGGTTTGTTCAAAAAGAATCCAACACTCTTGAAACTACAGCACCACAATAAAAGCACATTAAGCGAGTGAATTAATCTTTTCATGGACCATCCCTGAATGACAGGACCTCTCAGGTGTGGGAACCAGTGCTTCCCACATCATTATGGGGAATCCTGAATTTGTTCAGGGCAAATTCCACACTTACGCAACTCACCGGAGTGTTAGGTGAGGAAAGAATGGGAATTGCGACTCCCTGGGCTAGACCTGAGACAAAATGTTTGGGCATTCTTATGTATCTCATAAGGATGGGAATCAATCCACACGTTGTTCTAGAGATAATATTTGTTTAAGATCTTATAACTCGGACTAGGGACCTAAAACGAAGGTAGGAAGCACATGACAAGGTGATTATGAAACCCGACGTGATTGAGGACATGAGCCTGGTTCCCATGTGTTCCTTGAGGAGGTATCACGGTATGGTACCAGTGCAAGAAATGAAATAGGCGTGTTGGTCTAACCCTCGAACCAAAATAAGTGGAATTTTATGTTTCTTGTTTGTCCTTGAAGGTGAATGGGATTTTTCTTTGTGAAGCGACAAGCCTAGGGTGGAAATTCTTGGCATCAGCACGATAATCAAGCCATATAAAGGCAATGACAAACGGTATGGCAAATGAACAATACCCAATGTGATGTCCCTTATAATAAGGCTACCACAATGTAGTGTCGTTTTTCATCGTGTGACAGGGACGATACTATCAGTTTAGGGTGATATGATTGGACCAGACAGCACAGTTTAAATTCATATGGCTTGGACATAAAGGAGTGTGCACGCCGTGATAAATCATACCCGACTTAAATGATAACGAGGTCTGTATCATCATGGTGCGTAACTCCAGGCATGGAGCCTCAGGCCGAGAGGCTGGTGAGAGCTGGATAACAATGAGCAGGAAGAGATAACTCCTAGTTGAACTGGACCCAGAAGCATGATGTCCAGGTGATTCTACCTATCCCAAGGGGATGATAATCAATCCATAAATAATAATTTAGAGGAGATCTTAGTTTATGGTCTTAGATCTCGGACCGCGGGAGCCCCTAAGAATGCTGTATTGCAGCTTGTCCCCCCTGAAGTGTGAAAGTGAACTGAGTGATAGTGTCAGGAGTGCTGAAATTCTACTTAGACGTGATGGAGTGGGACATAATGTGAATCTTGCAACCAACATTCGAGGGATGAAATAGATGGCATGATGATGGAGGAATAATTTTGACCATGTTTTCAACAAAGCATCCTATCGAGTTAGCCTGAAATGGGGACAAACAAATGAGCGTCGACCACTGACCATGTTCGCAACATGGGACTTGTATCAATTTGTTGTTTGAAACCCTCAGGGGCGTTGGACCATAACGTTTGGAGAGCCCTTAGGTGTGGTACCTATGCCGTTTTGGGGGTCCCTTTGGGTGTGAAACATAACATGGACCAAATGAAAGGGAACATGAAGCTTGAAAAATGGATGTAAACTCAACCAAGTTGAACCCGACACTCCGGGTCCTAGACCAGAGTACCCTTAAACACATCGGTGAATCACTATAAAGAGTCGAGGGGCTCGATCTTAAAGGGGCTAAACACGAATTTTAAACATTCAAGCGGTCCTACATATCCCATGAGGATGGGAATCAAGCCACACACAGTTCTGGAAGATGCAGTTTAACGTCATGTGGGACGAGCATGCAGTTTAAGGTCATGCTGGACTGGTCTCCAGTTTAAGGTCATGGTGGACCTGAATCCAATTTAAGGTCATGGAGGACCTTCAGTCAGTTTAAGGGTCATGTGGGACCATCCATTTTAAGGTCATGGTGGACCATTGGGTAGTTTAAGGGTCATGGGGGGCCATCCAAAAGGGTCAAAGGGCTCAGTTTAAGAGCACCCAAAAGACGGAAGATTCCCAGGAGAAGGGGCATGGCGCCAAAAACCTGGTACCACACCTATATATCCCCCTCCTGGATAGGGATAGGCCAAAAGGCGGAGGTGACCAAGAGATTGATGGATATCTTAAGATATGGGGCTGGACCTGAAACCTAGGTGTTCAGGCGGTCCTACGTATCCCATAAAGATGGGAATCAAGCCACACATAGTTCTAGAAGAACAGTTTAAAGTCATGTAGGATGATGAAAGGAATTTCATCCAAGAATGTGAATGGAACGGGGATTAACCCAACGTGAATGAGGACATAATCCCACACCACACCATACAATACCATAGGAGTGAGCCTGGGTCAGGGCCTGAGGCTGGGCCTCAGTCAGGGAGGCCTGACCGGGTTACAGTTTAACGTCATGCAGGATGAGCGTGCAGTTTAAGGTCATGCGGGACCGTAGTGGAGTTTAAGGTCCTAGAGGACCCAACAGTTTATGGTCATGTCGGACCAATGAGTTTAGGCAAAATACTGTTTGAGTAACCTGGCGTTGGTGGGAGGAGTTATACACTCACCATCCATGGTCACCCGAGAGTATGCTCCATTGGGTTACACCTTATAAACAATGAAAGGACCTTCCCATTTGGGCTCCAACATGGGAGGTTTTTTGCAGGGGATCATTGGCACCCTGAGGGCCAATACTAGGTCACCTTGTAGGAAGGAGCAGAGGTAAACCTTCTTGTTGATGGCTCGACTCATCCTGCTCTGATGCCTTTCTAGGTTGTGCAAAGCAAGAAGCCTATTCTCGTCCAGCGCTTCCAATTCAGCTAGACGGATTTCAGAAGCTCCATCCGACACTTGCTGGTCATAGAACATTGTTCACAATGAGGGAAACTGAATCTTGATGGGTAGGATGGACTTAGTTCGGTACACCAGGGAATACGGGGTCACTTGGGTGGAATTACAATTCGTCGTTTGATAAGCCCAGAGGGCGTTGGGGAGCTTATTCGGCTAACTCTTCTTGTCCTGGCCAACCATCTTTTGCATAATGTTAGATAGGGTTTTGTTAAACACCTAGATCTATCCATTTTCCTACGCATGATAGCGGGAGGTATGGTTAGAGCGAATTCTTTACTTGGCGTACAATTTCTTCAGCTCGGCTGCTCGGAAATTGATGTTGTTATCAATGAGGATAGCATGAGGAAATACAAATCGATAGATGATATTGGAACCCACGAAGTCGTTGATAGAACAGTCTTTGACTTCCTTGAGTGGAATTTACTCTTCCCACTTGGAAAAGAAATTTGTAGCGGTCAGGATGAACCAGCATTGGTGAGCCATTTCCAGTGGGTAAGGTCTTATGACATCCAACCCCCAGACTACAAAGGGCCAAGAATAATTGGTAGTGTGGAGAGGCTCTGGTGGCCGATGCACAATGTTAGCATGAAATTGGCATGCATGGAACCTCTTGGTCAACTCAATGTATTCGTGGATCATGGAGGGCCAAAAATACCCTAACCTCCAAATCTGGTGAGACAGTTTCGGCCCAGCCTGGTGAGCACCGCAGGAACTGGCGTGGACCTCTAGCATGACTTGTGGGATCTCAACTCCTTGAATACAACAGATAATACCATCAAACCCACGTTTTTGGTGGACTGGCTCAAGGTCGGGGCTGCTATGGAGAGTAAATTGTAGCGCGCGACGTCGGATTCGCTCACGCTCAGCCCGATCTAACAGAAGATTGTCGTGTTGGAGGTATTCAACCACGGGTGTCCTCCAATCAGGAATCATCTCGATCACAGCACCTGAGAGACCCAAGGGTTATGACGAAGAGGCTCCGGTGGTGAGATGCCTTACCCACGAGCCATCATCATCATCTAGGGTAACAGGATATATGACTCTCCGGTGGGCCACATGGATAATTAACTCATCCTGTTCGGGCTCTGTGAGTGATGCAGCCAAACTGGCCAAAGCATCTGCCCGACCATTCTGTGACGGAGGAACATAAGTAACCTCCAGCTGAGAAGGGAGCTGAGCCATTAGCCAAAGAGTATGCTCTAATAGTGGTGCGAGCTCTGGTTTCCAGAGGACATAGTCACCATTGACCTGCTTGATGACCAACTCAGAGTCCCCTTTCACATGCAGATGGGGCACGTCAACCTCGAGGGCCAGCTCGAGGCCAATAATGAGGGCATGATACTCTGCCTCATTGTTGGTGAAACCTTCCGATAGCAGAAATGAATATGGCAGGATGGCTTGCACCGGGGTAATGAAGATGACACCCAGGTCTACTATTTTTAGCCTAGGGTCATTGAGTCTCCTCTCAGTGGGGCTTAGGGAGGTGCCATCAAAGTACATTTTCCAACATGGGATGGCATGATCGAATGAGAGGATTGCCTCGTCAGGAAAGTCCCAGTCCAGGGATTGATCTGTGGAGGTTGTATGGGCAGCTAGAAGGTCTGCCAATGCATGTCCTTTGATAGCCTTCTAAGGCACAAAACTAATGTCGAACTGCTGGAGAATTATCGCCCACCGCGCCAGTCAGCCAGTCAAAATGGGGTAGTTCAGAATGTACTTCAACGGGTCTACCTGAGAGACCAGTTGTACCTCATGGTGATGCAAGTAGTGCCGTAATTTTTGCACGGTGAACACAAGCGCAAGGCATCTTTTCTTAATGGGGGAGTATCTAGTCTCCGTATCAAGGAGCATGCGGCTGAGGTAGTATAGGTTGTTCTCTGTTCCCTCATTGTTCTTATGTGCAAGAAGCGCGCCCAGGGATCGTTCCAGGGCGGTCATGTAAATGACCAGCAGCTTCCCGGAGATAGGTGGCATCAAGACCGGAGGCTGGAGTAGATATTTCTTGATTTCCTCAAAGGCATCCTGCTACTCCCCATCCCATTTATAGGTGGTGCCTTTCTTTATGAGCCAAGATAAGGTCTTACACTTTCCAGCCAGATTCGCAATGAATCGGCGTATGTAGGCTAAGTGGCCTTTGAAACCTTGAAGCTCCTGAATATTTCTCAAGGGAGACATCTGGCTGATGGACTTGATCTTCTCCAGGTCGATCTCAATGCTTCCCTACCTGAAAACAAAGCCAAGGAACTTGATGAAGGTTACCCCTAAATCACACTTCAATGGGCTCATCTTCAGGTGGCGGGAACGGAGTAAACCAAAAACTTTCTCAAGGTCCTTGAGATATTCCTAGTTCTGGCGAGATTTGACCACCAGATCATCCACATAGAATTCCACCAATGTTCCTAGAATCGGCTTGAATATGCAATGCATGGCCCGCTGATAGGTTGCACTTGCATTCTTTTGGCCGAAGGGCATAACCTAGTAATAGAAAGTACCTTGGGGTGCCCTGAAAGCTATGGATTCTTCATCCTCAGGGGCCATCTGGATCTGGTTATACCTAGAGTACCCTTCCATAAAAGAGAGGGCTTGGAACCCAGTCGTCACTTCAATCAAAAACTATGTCACTGGAAGGGTAAATTCATCCTTCGGATAGTGACGATTGAGGTCACGGAAGTCAATACAGACTCTGATTTGTCCGTTCTTCTTCCTGACTGGCACAATGTTGGATACCCACTTGGGATAATGGAATTCCTTAATGAAGTTGTCTTTGATGATCTTATCAACTTCAGCCTCGACCATGGAACCATGAGAAGGGTGCATCTTTCTAGGAGGCTGCTTGAATTCGCGATGACTTGTCGGAAGACTGAGATGGTGACCGGCTATCTGAGGATCCAATCCATGCATCTCATCGTCACTCCAGGAGAACATGTCACAGTGTTGTTTAAGGAATTCTATGTACTGCTGCTGCTCCCCAGGGGGCTTGGCGGCACTGATCAAGGTGGGTGTCAGGTATACCTCACTACGAAGGTTCACATGTACCAACTCATCAACGGTGGATGAAACACCTTCCTCAAAAGCGGGAAGATAATCCTCCATATCCTCTTCTGTATTCATGGAGGGATCCTCCACAGGGGGGGTTACTTCAGAGTTAACAGAACCTGAGAGAAGGATGGTACCATCTTGGGCGGCAATGATTATTGCATTGGGGAACTCTGGCGCCGCTGAGACCATAGCGATGATGGAAGTTGACCCAATCTCGTATGGCCTTCAGCCCAAGGGTCCACGCTTGATAATATCAAAGTAGTAGTTGCATGTAGGTCGGAGCCTACTTATTCTAGCCTAGAGAAACAGGCAGGTATGAAGGAATACTATTTCCATGAGTTGGACGTCTCGATACCTGATGGGAGGAGGGGCTCTGGGACCACTGAGGCCTGATTCGTATAAGAATACGAAGTGATCTTCTGACATCGCCTGGATTTGGGAGCATGGTTCCCTTTTTTCCCGAAAATGAAAAACACTGCCCCATATCGGGGGTTGTGACCTCCAACAGATGTATCGGGAAGATATAGGCGTCATTCAGGTCTGCCCATGGGTTGGCTGTAGCAGTGATGGGCTCAACTCCACTTTCCTGGACTTGTTTATCCTTGCTCTTGTAATAGTCATCGTCTAAGTAGAGGGCTTCACAAGAGGCGAAAGGAGATACATCACCTTGGAGTACACCCACTCGACCATTAAGGTAGTATTTAATGCATTGGTGATACGAGGAGGGGACCGCTGCATGTAGGTGGAGCCATGGCATACCCATCAACGCATTGTACACAGTGTCCTGGGAGACAACCATGAACTCGATGCAGGCAACCAGGCCTCCGAACTGAGTCTTCAACCTGATCATTCCAATTGGAGTCTTCATTGTCCTGTCATATCCATGGATTCTTAAATCAGAGAGAGTCAGGTCATCCTCAGATAACCCCAGCTTCCGCAGTGTCTATGTCGGGATAAGGTTGATCCCAGAGCCGGTATCAACGAGACAACGGCGGACTTCTATGCCATTGAACTGGCCAGTGATATACAGTGGGTGGATATTCCCCTGTACGGGGGAGCCCTCATCCTCCCTGGAGAATGAAATGACAGCCTGGCATTTGACATCCTCAAACACTTCAATGTGAAAAGCCTTTGTGGCTGCTATCTCTGTCTCAAATAGGAGGGGGCTTCTTAAAGCCTCAGCGAGTGCCTCACGCATATCTGGTGATAGATGAAGGGATTCAATAATGGAAAGCCTTGTTGGGATACCATCAAGATTCTTAAGAACGTCATACTTCTGTCCCAGGTGCGAACCTCTGCTTACATGAGGCCGATCCATGTCTGGAGGCATGGCGGGCCCTACCGGCTAGACCTGTGGCTGACTGGGACTAGGCGTATCTCTCTGTTCACTAGTCGAAGCCCAGAGAGTGGCTTCCGGATGAAGACCGGAAGTCTGGGGTCAGCTGGTGGTAGGTCGAAGCTGGTCGTGGCATGGCTGATGTGGTTCCTCCTGATCTAGTAACACAAACGGTGGTGGAGGTGGACCTGTCGACCCCGGATGAAGGGGTCACGTGTGCTGCTCTCTGCACTGGGCCTGATGTCTAGTCTTAGTGGCGTGCATGGCATGGCTGGAGGTTCCAACTGTCATGCCCCAGGGATTCATGTAACCACGGCTATGACGACGTTGGCGATGGCTGGGGACATTGGGAAGGTCTACCCGGTGGTCCCCATAATCGGCATTCAAATAGGGATTTACCAACTCTATGGTGTTAAATGAAGCATACCCTGGACTGTCACTTAAAGAGTCATCCACTACTGGGCGGAGTCTTGGAGGGATCCCCATTTCTGGGGGCATAAAGTCACCAAGAGTGCAGGTTGACGACAGCATTGGCAGGGCACGTTGTTTCTTCTTGTGCCCCCAATGCTTGCTCTTCTGGGAAGAGACTGACTGAGACGACGATGCTAAAGTATAAATCGCAGCTTCTGAGGGATCTGGCTGACTTAGGCATGCACGGATGATGTCATGGGCACAGGCGACCACCTTGCGGGCCATCCATTTGTTATACTTCTGGGACCCATGGTCTCAAACCTCCTGCCATTCACTTTCGTCAGCGCTACTGACATCTGATCTCACAAAGACACATGCCACTTGTGTCGGGGTTGGGCCTAACTTGACTATATTTTTTCAATATGGTCTTTGATCTAGTCCTTGAACATGTATCATCGCTTGATGGTGTTCCCTAGGATCCGGTGATAAGGGCGGTAGTTAGGGTGATTAGTGAGATGCGCCTCTTCTGGCTTCCGGCACTCAGGCAGCCTCACGATTCTCTGCTTCAAGGCACTGCGGAAGTAACCGGGGACCTGAGCCACGTCAAACAAGTAGATCTGATTCCTTCTGTCTGGAAGGGGGGCTCTAGGATGCTGAACCTGACGGGGTGCCGGAGGAGCATGCTGAGGAGGCAGAACTTGATTATCTCACCTAGGCGGTGGCGGTGCTTTACGCGGAGGCGTATTCCAATTTTGATGCAGTCTCTACTAGGCAAGAAGTTGTGCGAATGGGGGCGGACCCCTATGGAGCTACAAAGATGGATCCATTGGTAGAAATTCTAGCTTCCTGGGGGCCTCTACCTGGGCCACGGCGGTGGGCTCGGCTCTGGAAGCTCTCCTTGCTAGGATTACAGGAGGCAGCGGGTGTGCTTGACTGGCCTGTTGCAGGGCTTCTTCGAGGCGATAGGCCTTGTCTGAGATGTCCCAAAACCCTTTGGGCTAATTCTGAGTGATCAGAGAAGGAACCAGCTCTTCCTTGATGTTCCCTATGCACATTCTCAATAATTTCTCCTGAGTTAGTGGCATGTCAAGGGAGTATGTGAGCCCCTTCCAATGGGTGATGAAGTCTGTGACTCACTTATCAAGCCTTTGCTTGCACCTGAAGAGGTCTATGATGTTCGTCTTCCGGGTTGTGGAACTGAACTGATAGAGGAATTGCCTGCGAAGGTCCTCCCATCTAGTCACAGATCTGATAGGGAGCTGGTTATACCAGATGAACATCGGCCCCTCTTGTGTCTGAACAAAGCAACGGAGCTTGGCGGCCTCCTGCTGCACCAGAGTCCCTAACATAGGCCCAAAAATTGAGTTGAAATTGGCCAGGGGTTGTGGCGGATCTCATATCCCATTAAAGGGGGGGGAATGTAGGGTTCCCAAATCCCAGAGGTGCTGGCATATGATCCACCCATGCTGGGTAAGGCTTTCCGTCTGGTGGGACATCCACTTGTCGTGTTTCCAAAGCTTCCAAGTGGGCAATGAGTGTCACCATCAGATCGTCTGGACGCAGGTCCCTGTCCTGATGAGGATCCCTAACCATGAGCGCATTTCTGGGCTCCTCAATGCGGTAGACAAACTCAGCAGCTCGTGGGGCGGCTGGTGGAGCGACCCTTGAGGCGACTAGAGGAACCCGATCGTCGTCTCTTCGGTGGTCACGCCACTCAGTAGGGTTTGGAGAAACATATTGCGCCCTCTTTCCATGAGCTCTGACCTCTCCTCTATCAGCAAAAATGACATGATCAAGGTTTCCTGGTAGAATCTCACTAAGGGGTAGTGGTTCCTGCCCCTACTACCCCGGCCTAGGATCACCGTAGTCAGGTCACCGCTCTGTAATGCGTTCAGCCAGAAGTTCATCAACCAACCTCTTCTGCTCAGTAAGCTGTTGGCGCAGCATGGCCTTCTCGGGATCTTTCTCTACCTTCTACACTGAGGTAGATGGGTCGGAGATCTTGATAGCCCCAACATGCTCTTTACCCTTGCTGATATTCTGGCTCAGTATTAATGCCTTAGTGGGTGCGGGGAGACCTAGGAGGTTCCTCTGCTGACGAGTAATCTTCCCTGATGGGTCTAGTGTCGGATTTTCCTCAAGGGGTAAGTCCCCATAAAGAAGTTCCAGACCATTCCCCTCTCCCGATAGATCGGCCATGTTGATCGCCGCTGCCCTCAGGGGCAGGTCCTCAAAGTCGCCCAGTGAGTTAGGTTGACGGAGAATCCCACTGAAGAGGAGGGCAGTGTATTTCCCCCATCCTTGGACGTGTGCATGGGGGTGGCCTCCTCGACAACTTTGCAGAGTACTTGAAAACTCTGAACGCATTGTTGTTGGAGGGCTCTGTGGTGGCCAAGTGACTCGGGGTATCGGACTGCGGGGAGTGTGGCTAGGTCGAACTGACGACATTTCTCACCGATATCCTCGAGGTATACCTGGATCCTGAAATAAGGCACTTACTGATGGCAAAGACGAAACTGACTCTCCTGGAGGGTCTGGCAGAAACATTCCAACTCCCCCGGGGTGAGTGATTCTGGTGTATCAATATCAGACCCTACGACCGGCCAAAACTTCTAAGGGAAGTGTCCTACTACGCGGATGGTCTATAATCTCCATGACTTAGGTTCAGGATCCATCCCCTGATGGCCCCGCTCATCCACAGAAAGTGGCTGGGGATCTGGCAGCAGCGCTGAGGCAGGCCGCTGGGCCGGTGGGCTGGCCGGCGGAGAATACGGTGAGCAGGCCGATTGGCCGCTGAATCCTAGGTCGTCCTCCAAGGGTTTTAGTGACCTGGCCTCACTGTCATAGTGGGATGGACAGGCGAACGGGCCTCCATTTATAGTGTCGGTGCTTGCAGGGGGTGTGCTATGTCAGGGATCATCTGCCACTGACCCCTGAAAGAGATCTCCATTGCCTCTGGCTGAGGTGGAAGGTGATTCTGGAGAGGCCGATGGTGACTGCAAGTTTGATCCCTCGAGATACGCCAAGTCCTATTCCTCTTGGATATACCTTCAGAGGGAGGTGGGCATCATATGGATCTCGCATTTGGGGAGTACGAGGCTGATGCGCTGCATCCCTACCCCAGAACTTGACTCAAAGGACTGAGGAAAGGGCTCCATCGCCGACTCGTACTCCACCTCAAAGTCTGAGAAATGGACTGGTCTGATTTCCGTCCAGCCCTCCCTGGCGTTTATCTTACGGCGACAACGTCCTGCCTTCCTGCCCCTGGGTGGCTCCTCAGGGCAGGGCTGATTTCCGTCATGGAGTGCTCCGGCCGCATTGGTGCTGGGGCGGAGAGGATTGAAGGCCGGGGTGTGTGGAGCACTGGGGAAAATTTCGGAAGGGACATGGGGAGGACCTCTATGTGGGTGAGTGAAAGGATATACAACGGCTCCATACTCGCGGTCTGCGATAGGGGAAGTGACCTCGTACCCAGTGTAGTGAGTTCTGGAGAGATCCCCACCCGGAGTGTTGCTGTCATGGGGAAGCCCCTTACCTGCGGTGAGGGTGGTACCAGGTAGGCCTCTAGGCCGAGGTTGGAAGTAGGGAGGGCCCACACCTTCCAGAACGGTGGCACGTAGTAGGCCTTCATGCTAGATAGCACTACCATGAATTGGTCCGCAGTGGCCATTGCATGTGCCGGTGACCGGGAGAGTTGACCAAACCTGCCCGTGGGGCGGTTGGGGAATCGATCTGGATCGGGAATATAACTGCCCCTGCTCAACGTGTGTGGGGGTTTGATGATAGGAGTCAGTGGTAGCTCGGGCCCCAGTGGTCGCTGACGTTGGTGCCCCGGGGCAACCATCCTCTTCCGTTCAAGCCCGACGCTGGCGTCGGGTCAGATGGGTTGGATCCGGTGGTGCGGGCACATGGATTGCCTGCTCCTTGGCTCGGGGAGTCGGGCAGTGGCACGGACGCGGCCTGGCGGGGGCCCTTTCCGTGAACCCTTGAAGAGGGTCTCTGATTGGGCAAACCCAGACATCCCATACCTCGTCAGCGTAGGGGAGGGAGGTGTCAAGGCGTTCCGGGGAAAAGCTCCCAAAATGGTTGAATGTCAGGGTGGGGAGCATCGGCTCCCTACGCTGCCCTCGAGGGCGGCGTTGGCGATGAGGTGCAACTGCCTCGAGGTCCAAATGGGCCATGTCCCTGGTGGGGATGATCCCCTACTCCTTGTACCTACGCACAAGGTCATTGATCACCCTTCGCTGGATAATCTCTGATGGGGAGAGGGGGCGTGAGCGCCCAGCAGTCATGGAGATCGGAGCAGTTGTGGAAGAGGTGGAACCACGTGAGGTGGTCGTGTCAGTACTGCCCTTTCCCCTGCGCCAGTGGGCAGGTGGCGATCGAGCTCCAGATGCAGCGATCTAATTCTTGAAAGTAGGGAGATGAACCCACTAACACTGATAGGAAAAGAAATCGACAACCAGTAGCCCAGCGCCATTCCGTCATACGTGGTCGGTAAGAGGGATCCACTCTGACAACGTCGCAGAACGGAGTGCTCAGCGTCCTGACTTCCCCAACCCCTGGCAGGTTTCACGCCCTACTATTGGGTGCCTGGACCTGGTGACATGCTAATCTTCTGATGCCCCAAATGCTACCAGTCTTCATATTGAGGAGAAAAGATTCACATCAGGTTCACCATTTTCTGTTTCCAATGCTTTCTGGTGGGGCGCGCGTGCACACACATCTGTCATGCAGAGGACACGTGGCTTGTTGCCCGGTATTCCCTCTTTCCAAAGGTGGGAGGCATTCACTCCATGTTCAGGGACGTCTACTCCTTGATCGAAACCAGGATGATGCGATGTTGGTTCTTCTTCCATGGATTCCTCCTCGGAACTCGTCACCTAGTCCAGGTCTCCCTCATAGATTTAAGATGTGTTATTGAAACTCTTCCTGGTGCCATATCTTCATGGACACCAGTTAATTACACTGCTTCTGTCGAGACACTCCAAGGGGTCTGGTCGGGGCAGAAACCTTCGGTTAGGGGAGTGGTCATGCTGAGGCATCGTTGGTGTGTCTTGACACTGTGGAATTGGCATGTATATATTCTTTCCCTTATGATAGGGCTTCTTCGAGGGAGCGGAAGCCCGAGGAATCCCACATCGAATGCAAAGAATTATATTCCATAGGCATGTATCTGAGATTTTCCTCAGCTTCCCATGTTTAACACAGGGTATGTCATGATTTTAACGTCCAGTGTAGATGGATCAGACTAATTGGAACACTATCTAGAGTGGATCAGATTGAAGAACCCCCTAGAGGGAACACCGATGTTGGGGCCGACACGTGGGTGGCAACCCAAATGTTGTGTACTGGAAGGAGGTGGCATGATCCCACCGGGATGTGGCGGCCCGGGTAAGAATTGGGATGGGTGATGAAGTGAAGGGGCTTGAACCTTGGGTAGGATTCCTACGTATCCCCGTGGTAGGGAATCAAAGTCCATGTAGTTTAGGATGATACGGTGGGGCACCTAAAAGGGTGAACTGTGAGAATGAACGCATGGATGGGACTCAAAGGGAGTAAGACCTCCGGGTTAGGAAATGAGCTTCCCGAGGCACGTGGGCTCGAGGGATAGGTCAGGATGAGACATGGGTGTTGGGATTGGACCTCATGGAGGATTCCTACGTATCCCTGTGGTGGGGAATCAAATTCCACGTAGTTCAATTAAATACAGTTTAATGTCATGTAGGACGAGGTATTTGAGGCATACATTCTGAGACAGCCCAGGGATATGGGGTCAGTGAACCGACGTGATGAGGGACTATTTCGCACGGAATCCGGGGATGACCTCCTGGACGGGAGATTCAAACGTTCCGATCGGTTTCTAACGGGTTTGTTCGTAGAACTGGAAACATCCAATGATTCCACATCCGCTTGGACCTACTTTCCAAAGGCAGGCGCTCATTAGCTTGTGGGCTAATGAGGCTTAGGAATTTGCATTGGTCGAGAGGATGGGAGGTCGGACTCATCACACCTTTTTGAGGGGAATTATTGCCTACTCCGGGACTCTCTTTATAGATTTAAGTTATGTTCGTGAATCCTTATTACATTACCAAGTATAAAATGAGATTTCCTTTAGTTTTAACAATCAATGATTAAATATGCAAGAAATTTAAATAATCTTTTATATGTATTCGAGGTTCTTCATCAATATAGAATCATCTATATTTGTTTAGAGATTCTTGGTCAATGGCATCCTTCAAAACATTTATATAAAAGTCTCTTGGTCATTTTGATGACCAGGCTGGTTTTAAAGCCACTCAGTGGGGCACTTGAAGTTTATCATCATTCAGAAGGACATAGATTATTTCAAAGTTGGGATCGAACCCATAAATGGGCTACCTACGTATCCTTTGTTTTGGAAAAGGAATCAGAACCCACGTAGTTCGAGAAATGGAGTATGATGTTTATGATTGATGGCTCAAAGATGAATGTCATAATTACTTTTATACTCTAAGCTCACGTGAGTCATGCTCGGTGTGAGAAACAAGAGGTATTTAGTAAAATTTAGACAATTGTGCCATGAAAGATGCAATCATAAGAATTTGTTTGGGGCTTATGTATGGATGACTGCCCAGACAGATGAAGGTTTAGGATTTACTTTTAGGGAGAAAATCCATGAACAGGGTCCACAAAGTTATATGTGCTTTATGGAGATTTGAATACTCTAATCTTGGGGCTTATTCCTAAGGAGAATGCCCAAGTTAGGAGGGGACTTATGATTGGGTTTTATTCCTGAAAAGGGAACCCAAATCAAAGGTAATTTATGACTGGTTAAGAGAAGTTTTAGGGGACTTGGGGCTTATTCCTGAAAAGGAAGCCCAAGGTTATGACTGAGTCTTATTCCTGAAAAGAGACTCAGGTTAGGGATTAAGGTTTGGGGCTTACTCCTGAGGAGGATGCCCAAGATTAAAGGACTTGATTGGGGCTTATTCTTAAGAAAGATGCCCAGATCAAAGGTTTTATAACTGGGGATTATTCCTGAAAAGGAGACCCAGGTTAAGATTCTCTCATCTTAAAGGATGAGGTTGAATGAATGAACTCTCAATATTTGGTGACATAAAGATGTTTAAATCACTAGGTTTTGAGAGATATTTCACAGAATTCCTTTCAGATAAGGATGTCAAATCAAGAAATCATGCCATAAATGGCTTTGAAGAGTATCTTGAAGACTGAATCTTGAATAGGAAGGGTGAAATGGCTTAAGAGGGGTAAAAATGGGCAAGATGGGCACCCAAAAAGATAGGGGTGCGCAAGTCTTGAAAGGCGCGCAAGTCCTGCGGCGGCGCGCAAGTATTGGTCGCGCAAGTATACTTGCGCGACATGAGGGGTACTTGCGCGATTTTCAACCAGTATTGAAATGCTTGAGCGACTCTTTATTAAACCCTTTACCATCCTCTTGAGGGTCTTCCAGAAGAGGGACGCACAAGTTATATTGAAGGAATTAAGTAGGCGCGCAAGTGTTTGATAAGTTTCAACACTTAGGGCTTCCTTTTTCTCTTTAGATCTTCCGTTCTAGGTAAGAAATTACCTTAGAAGTGTTCCGGAAGCTTTGAGAAGCGACTTGGGCGTCGGGAGCTTCAATCCGAGTTTCTGGAAAAAGATCCCCTCGAATGGGGGGCCCACAGGGTCTATTTATAGGCAAAAGAAGACCCCGGGCGGTTACCGGGCGGTTACCAATTAGGTCGCGCAAGTCACCTGCGCGACCAAGGTAGTCGCGCAAGTTTACTTGCGCGACAGTGGTAAAACTTGCGCGGTGAATTGGCTTTTGATCCTTTGTTCATGCCTTTGTCGATTTTTGATGTTTTCTTCAAAGGATGAATCACTTTCAGCTGAGATATTCCCTTTTCCGATCTTTAGATTATGTGACGAAAGGAGTGTCAACAAAAGTCCCCCCTCAGAGTTGGATCCGGAGAGAAAATGAGGATTTGACTCTGAGGAAATTGAATTCCTCAAAAGGAAAAGGGAGGGCGCGCAAGTCTTTCAGCGTCAGAGGGTGGCGCGCAAGTCTGCGTCGCGCAGGCCTTAAGCGCTCTGGGTGCGGTGCGCAGATAGGCCTCCTGGCCTATAAATATACCGCTTTCGGCCGTAGATGGCATCTGACCCCGAAGTTCTCGAGCTCTCGCCGCGCAAGTCTTCGTCGCCGCGCAAGTCTCCTGTTTTCACTGTTTCCTCGCTGTCGCGCTACTCTCAAGGTAATAAGGCTTGCGCGGCACATACTTGCGCGACAAATACTTGCGCGGCACATGCATCACTTGCGCTAAATCTCCATACTTGCGCGCCTTAATGCCTTGGCCATTTTTTTTCAAATTCTTTCATAAATTTTATGAAAAATAAACCCACTTAAGAGTTTAATTTATTCAACTCCTGTGCAGATTCAATGGCTTTTAGACCTGGATTAATTGATGAACTGGCTAGCAAGCGGATAGATGATATGATGGACATCATTGGCCCTGATTACTATACTGTCAAAAATAGTACTCTTACAGATTTGGCTAAGTATCTGAAGAAATATCATTACAACTTTCCTCACTGCACTTATCTACCTTTGTATGGTCATGGTCATCTGCAAGAAGTCATTATTCCAGAAGTAAAGAATTATCTTCCATTTTCTTGGTTTCAGAATTATACCAATTTTGCTGCAGCAAATATCTCAAGTGGAGGAACATTTCAAACTGTTGGAACAGTGGAGAAGGCTTACGTGATGCATCATAGACCTTGCACACCAGATTTGAAAAAACATACACCTGAGCTTCAACCACATTGTCATCCTTCAATCTTCCGAGATGATCAGATGGATCAATCCAAAGGCTGGAAGAAAAGTTGGGATTTCCGCCCTGGGCTAGGTGTGAAGCCAACTTGGATGTGGGCATACTGGGTGCGACAGACTTGCGCAGAGTTTATTGAGGATCTGAAGAGAGCTGCAATATATGAAGCTGTTTGGGTTGGGCAGACATATATTTACAGACATGATATCTTCGTGCCAGAGATACTCAGCCACTGGAGTCCAGCGGCTAATTCTTTCCACTTGACTCATGGAGAAGTAGGTATCAGTTTGTGGGATGTCCACAAGATTTCAGGAGCTCCAATCTTGGGCGATATGTATGATGAATTCATTCCTCCCAAGGTGATTTGGAATGATCCAGAGAAGACTCCTGCTTTGGCTCGAGAATTATTCAAAATCTTTCACAAGCTCAAGAGTTCAGAGACCTCATTAACTCATTTCAGAAAAGATATCCATCCGGAAGAATGGATGAATGTGTTTCTTACTGAGAAGAAAGGGATGGAGCCAAAGGAAAAAGGATCCAAGAAAAAGAAATCCAAGGATACCCGGCCCAGACGTCCTACCACTTGTCCAAAACCTGAGAAGAGAGGAGCTCTTGGCACATTCTGGCCAACTCTAGAAGCAGGAGAGTTTGAAAAATGGGGCTATGAAGTGAATCAAATAATTCCAAAGAAAACTCGTCTGGCGGGTTTCTTGGCAATGTGGCTCAGTATTTATCTCTTGCCGGTCAGGGATTCGAAGGGAGGCGTTAGGCCAGGGACCTTCGTCATTGCGGCCAAGTTGGCTGAGGGAAAAATGGTTGGGTTAGCTACCCCCATTTTAGCAAAGATTCACAGGAGTTTACTTCACGTCTTCCAGGGTAAATCTCCTTTAAGAATAGTGGGACCATTCCAGGTTTTGTGGGGATGGATCGCCACTCACTTCAGGACTTACAATGTACAGAATGGATTACAAATTCCTGGAAGTTCTTTCAGACCGTCAGTGCAAGCATTCTCTGGAATTTCTCCATTAGATGTCAATGGTTATGAAATAAAAGTAAGACTAAGCATGTATAAGGAATTCAACTTCTTTCCTTATGGAAGTCCGCCATCTGGGCGGTTTGTTGATGATGGGAAAGCCCCTTTGGATTTGAGGGCATACATGCTAGCTTGCAGGGATGGCGTGTTAGTAGCCAGGATTGATGGAGAAATCATATGCGAGGCCTATGCTCCATATAGATTTTCACGCCAATTCAAATGTTTACAACAGATTGTTGTATCCCCTCCAGTACATGTCAGGTTAGAGGAACATCCGATGGTTTCTCGACAACTATGGTTGCTGACATCAAGAGAGAAGACTGGGGAAGTATTTGATCTACCAGTTGAAAAAGCGGCACATTATATGACTACATTTTATGCCGAACACTGGATAGCATCATACCCTAAAGGGATATTGAATCACCCTGTATATCAAGTGGGAAAGAGGAAGAGGACTGTAGAAAAAGAAACTCTTCCTCATGAAGGTGATGCTTCTCCTCCTGAAATAGGTTCAACAGACTCCTCCTCTAGAACTGATTCCTCGGATTATCATGATGGGGATGATGAGGCACAACCGGCAGCAAAGCGGTTTCGTGCCCGATATAATCCTCCGGCCAGAGTTAAAAGACCCACTCCATCAGCTCCTGGTGAGTTATTTGATTGAAATAACTTCAATCACTGCTATTTTATAAAGTAATAAGTCTTACTTTATTATTCTCTATCTGTAGTTGCAGGAGTCGGGAAGAAATTAAAATCAAAAATTGTAGGACCTTCCTCACAGCCTTTATATCTAAGACCAGAGGCTGTTCAGATATGGCAGAGCTTATACTGTGATACTGAGACCGCCTGGCAGGATTTGTGTGAGGGCCTACAACTTCCTGGAATAGGATATCTTCTAGCTTCTAAAGACCTTCAATACGGAGATAACCCCAATGAAGTGCGAGCTTACATCAGAGAGCTGGAAATGCTCATATATGCCACTGATAATTCGGTTCCTATCACCAGGCGGGTGAAGGAAATGATTGATCATGGCACCACTGAGGGGGCTGGTGGTTCTGGAGATGAGGAGTGGCAAGAGTACGTGGCTACTGAAGATGTAAGTTTTCTTTCCTTATTTTCTTTGCAACTTGATTTCAGTTGAAGCTTTGTTACTTAAGGAAGTTATTTTCTTCATCTTGCAGCTTGCAAAGAAAGGGACCGGGGTTCCTTCGCCACAATATAGCCCTGGTGGTACCGCTGTTGGGGCTGCTGCTGATTCTCCTCGCGAACCAGGCGAGATATCTCCAGGCCAGCAGGCCATGAATGAGGCACTGGACATAGCCTTTCATTCTCCAATCCAAGTGCCAATAAGGGAGACAACTGAAACTCCAAAAAAACAAAAGAAGTCAAGGCAACGAAGGAGGAAATCCTTAGCTAAACGTTTCATTAGCAGTGGTAAGTCCTTCGAACAATCATGAGTTTATACCCATAATCATATGGTTACTCATATTTCTGAGGATTGCAGGGGCTTCTTCAATTTCCCCCTTGAGGGAAGGGACTGATCCTTCTTCAAAGGTCGTGGAGGGTGCTGTAGAACAACCACAGACTCAAGCTAACTTGGTTGCTCCTAGAGAAGAGCTACCATCCATTCCCAGTATCCCTCCCACTACTGAAGATGCTGTCCAGGGTCCGGGGTTGCAGTACATAAGTCAGCAAGAAGACGTAGCAAATGCTCCCACTGGTGAGACTAACCAAGATTCTGAAGTATCATTGGATGAAATGATGAATCAAGGAATGACTTTTGAAGAATTTTATGATCATGCTAGATTGTCATGTGATTTAGAAGACCTTGGGCGTGAGTGTTACCCTTCGCCCAAATTTTTCTTAAAAAAAACATATTTCTAATCATGATGTAAAATAATATGCAGTTTCTTCCGTAGAAGCTGCTGAACTGCCAATGCCCGAAGAGGGTGTGGACACTGATGTCAACCCTATCATTGCAGAAACATTAGCTCAAGTAGAGCTAAATCCAATAAACTCTCCTGAGACCCATCTTGAAAATCCTGTTGAAACCGGGAAAGATGGGGAGAAGTCTTCTCATGTTGCTGAACCACCATTGGGTAAGGGATAACAATATTTGTGATTGTACTTTATTTGCAAGACAATCCATTCTTTTGTTATCCTTTAAGATTCAACTAAAATCTTTCAATTGATCATGTAGGGCCATCAACTGTAATGGCTAGATCCGGAGATGAGGCTTCAGCCTCTGCCCCAACGGGAATTGAAAGTGAAGAAGCCCAAGTCAGAGGGGAAAGAGCAGGACGAGGCACTTCCTTAAGCATGTTAATTCCAGATTACATACCCCCTTCTGACGAAGATGTTGAATCAGATCCAGAGATGCTCAAAGCGTTCAGCTTTTCACGACGTAAGGCATGGAAAAACATATGGAACATCATATCGGGGGTGCCTTTAGAAGAGCTACCATAAAAAATTTCCCGATTGTCATCCCAATTTGTTATAATGGGACTTGGTGGTTTTGGGTATGAAAAGATCCATGCTGCGGTGAAACAGATTATTTTCAGGAGGGAGCAAATGCAGACAAGTCGCAAAGATTTGACCAGAGTGAAATTGTCAGTCAACATAGGCGAATTTGAGGCTGCGATATCCCAGGGTGAAGCTGATTATGCTGTCAAGATGAAGGATCTGAAGCAAAAAATCAAAGAAAAGGTCGTCCAGCAGGTGCAGCTCCAGCAACAGTTAGATGCTGTTACTGGGGAACTTGATCAGCTTAATAAATCATTGGATGAAACTCATATGAATGGCATGAAAGCCATTGCAGATGCTAAGAAGGCACTTCAGCAAGCTGAGAAGAGTGAAGCTGGTCAAGTGCACGAGCTTCAAGTAACTGTTGATAAGGCTCAGGATGCTATACATCAAATGAAGACTTATGTTGACAATCTTCTGTAATTCTTGAAAAAATAGAAGAGATTCCAATCTGTGGATGTCCTTCTAACTCTTGTGTATCAATGAAAAACACTTTTGTCTTCAATCATTTGTACTTGCATTCTTCCATTACCTGCTTCAAATTTACTTAAGCCAATGGGCTTAGTAAGCATAGTTTGATTTTTACTAGGATTATTACAAATAACCCTACAAACTTTGAACCTTTTAACTGCTCAATATTACCTAAATCATACAAAAAATGTATATTTAGTGAGCTGGAACTTGACTTTTATTCAGAGTTCCTTTGTCTTTTGTGTGGGCAGTTTAAAGTCATGCACACCGGACATAAAGGGGCTAATATTTAAGGTCGAAATAGCTTTGACCGAAAATGGATTAAAATGGATTCAATTCCTTGACAATTTATCTGAAAACATATTTACCATACTCAAGTATGAGGGAAAAAATGTAAACTATGGCTTAAGAATATTTGAATCTGAGGAATGATATGAAAAAGAGCTAAATAGCATTAGAAGAAGTAGTTTTCAAGAATGAAGTTACTATTATTTAACAAAACCCGTTAGGGGGTTGAAATATGCAGGGCCACCTATGGGCATTGGCTGCATAGTCAAATAAAATAGCATCTTTTGGCTGACAAGTCTGTTATGTGGACTGTTTATGCAAGGCCACCTATGGGCACGTGCTGCATAGTCAGGCAAAAGAACTCCCAAAAATTTACTTTCCTAGTGCTAAAAGCCAGTGAAAGTTTATGGAGATTCAAATTTTCTAAAGCATAGAGTTTGTTGTATGGAAAGAGGTACTTGAATATGGAGAAGATATTTCCAAACAAGAATATCGAAGAACTGGATGAATATCACTCCTACGAAGGTCTGACCCAAACGTAGGGAAGAAGAATAAACCATAGACTTGAATACTTTCAGATCATGAAAAAGGATATGGGACAAATATGTTAAGGATGGCTATTTTTGCGGATCCCTACATACTGTCGTTTAAGACAAATAAGGACAAAAGAGGCATTCTTCCCAAGAATGAAGTTACTATTATTTAACAAAACCCGTTAGGGGGTTGAAATATGCAGGGCCACCTATGGGCATTGGCTGCATGGTCAAATGAATAGCATCTTTTGGCTGACAAGTCTGTTATGTGGACTGTTTATGCAAGGCCACCTATGGGCACGTGCTGCATAGTCAGGCAAAAGAATTCTCAGAAGTTTAACATTTTTGTGACTAGAAGTCATGAAAAGGGTTATGAAGATCTGAAAATATTTAAGGTTAGGATTATAATACATAATTATGGGTATTGTCCAATGTATATAGAGATACATAGGTCAATGATAACCATAATCATGTTGTGGCTGGGTCCTGAATTGAAACTTGGACTTCACTACGTATCTCATAATAATGAGAATCAAGCCATACGTAGTTCTTGAAATGCAGTTTAACGTCGTGCAGGACGAAAGTATGAGTAATCTTAGTTTAGGGTCATAGAATTCAGACCATAATAATGAATACACAGTGTGTGTTTTCATGAGGACTTTTCAGCCAAGGGACTGAAAGTGAAATTTGGGGTTAGGCCCAAAAGACTTGGGACTGGATTCGAGGGACACTCGAATGTTCCTACGTATCCCATAAGGATGGGAATCAAGTCCACGTAGTTCTAGAATTACCCTTTGTACAAATTTGGTTCGTACATGTGAAGGGTGAAAGGGGATTTTAATGCAATGATGGTTTAACCTAAGATAAAAAGTTCAGGCATTACCATGTATGCACGTAAAAAATGAAAACCATGATTGAAAAATCAATGTCAATAATAGTTCTCTTTCAAATGAGGAAATCAAAGAATATTGTAGTTTATTGTCATACCGGACAGAAGTGTTGTATAGTTTAACATCATATAACAAGGACGAAAGTTTAATCAATGTAAAGATATTGATTCCAAGGGCGGTTTCACAAATCATCATCAAATGAGATGGTGGTGAAACGATGTGAAGAGATTGTTCTTTGGGCTTGAACCCTGAGAGGTTGCTTACATACCCAGCCTGGAGGGCAAGGATCAAAGTCCGTGTAGTTCAATTAAATAATGAATTAATGATCAAGTTGTTCTTGTGGACATTGATCTAAAAAAAATGTTGTTGGGACTTACACATGGTTAGTGGCCCAAAGGGAGTGTTATGGTTGATGTTCGCTCTAAGCTCACGTGAGTCATACTCGGTGTGAGAAACAAGAGGTAATAACAACCTTAACGATGCACAGTTTAATGTCATGTAGGACATATCAAGGACTTTCTGTACAGTTTAGCGTCATGTAGTTAGGACGATGAGGACAATACAGTTTAACGTCATATTGGACGAAAGGGGGATTGTGCAGTTTTAACGTCATGCTGGACTTTTGATGATTATATAGTTTAACGTCTTTCCGGACGTGAGGGACTTTTATACAGTTTAGCGTCATGTAGTTAGGACGTCACAGTTTAACGTCTTGCTGGACATATTTGCAAATAGTTTATGGTCATATACATGGACCAGGGATGATGCAGTTTAGGGTCATGCTGGACGGTTCATGGAATTTTTTCACAGTTTAATGTCGTGTGGGACGAAGTTGCAGTTTAAAGTCATACTGGACCATTGCTGTATAGTTTAACGTCATATAGCAAGGACGAACTGGTGCTATACAGTTTAAAGTCATGTAGCTAGGACTAAGGTGAACCAATATGAGGATATCAGCTCTGGGGACTTTTTACAGTTTATCGTCATGCTGGACGTATTATAGTTTAATGTCATCTCGGACAGAAGTGTGACACAGTTTAATGTCATGTTGGACGTAGTTGTAGTTTAAGGTCATACTGGACCATCGCTGTATGAACCAAATGTAAGAGTCTTGGTTCTGGGAACAATATTTTGTGTTTATACAAAATACTTCTTCAGAAATCTGGCATTAGTTGGAGTCGTGATGTGTTCTCCATCCATTGAGATTAGAGAATACGCTCCATTGGAGTAGACCTTATGTATTGAATAAGGTCCTTCCCATTTTGGTTCAAGCTTGGGAGGTTTCTTTCCTGGTATCATTGGTGTTTTAAGAACCAATACCAATTCTCCCTGAATGAATGAACGAAGACGAACTTTTTTGTTAAAAGCTCGTGCTATCCGATTTTGATAGATTTCCAAGTGGTGCAAAGTGCACAATCTCTTCTCATCTAACTGTTCCAATTCATTCAAACGCTTTTGGGATTGCTCATCTGTCGATAACTGATCACAAATGGCTATTCTGAGTGAGGGCAATTGAACTTCAATTGGCAAGACTGCTTCTGTTCCATATACCAATGAATATGGAGTAGACCGCGTTGCATTGCGAGTGGTAGTCCGATAAGCCCATAAAGCATGAAAGAGTTTATCAGGCCATGACCTCTTATCTTTATCCACCATCTTTTGCAGTATATTTGAAAGAGTCTTGTTGAAGGCCTCTATCTGGCCATTAGCCGCTGCATGATATCGAGATGAATGGTTGGACTTAATGTTGTATTCTTGATACAATCTCTTTACCTCAGAAGAACAGAAGTTGGTGTCGTTGTCCGTCAATATGGTATGAGGGACACCAAATCTAGTAATGATGTTAGACTTGATGAAGCTAACAATGCATTTAGAACTGACTTCTTTGAGAGGTACTGCCTCTGCCCATTTGGAAAAGAAATCAGTAGCAGTAAGAATGTACTTAAACTGCTTGGCCGTAGCTGAAGGGTAAGGTCCCACCACATCCATTCCCCATGTGGAAAATGGCCATGAGTATTTAGCTGTATGAAGCAACTCTGGAGGTTGATGAATGAAGTTGGCATATACTTGGCATGAATGACACTTCTTTGTGAAATTAACACAATCTTGTATCATTGAAGGCCAGAAGTATCCAAGCCTTCGAATTTGATCAGACAATCTTTGTCCAGACTGGTGGGCACCACAGACTCCTGCATGCACTTCTTTTATGACAGCCATTGTCTCTTCACCATCAATACATCTGAAGAGAACTCCATCAAAACCACGTTTGTAGAGAATTTTCTCAAGGTGGTTTGGACCATCATAAAGAGTAAAATTGACCACACGTCGCCGAATTTGTTCTTTCTCGGCTCTATCAGGTGGAAGTGTTCCATTTTGAAGGTATTCCTTGATAGGTGACATCCATCCTGTAGTATGACCATACGGTTCAGGACGAGGACTAATTTCATTGATTTCCTCTGTTCTGACTTGAACATAAGGTGAAATTGCACGACGGTGGGCAATACCGATGGTTGTTTCGTCCCGATTTGGATCTGCTAAAGCTGTGGCTATATTAGCCAGTGCATCAGCTTGAGCATTTTGTGATCTTGGGACATAAGAAAATGTCGGTTCTGAAGGGAATTCCGACATTAACTCTCTGACGTAATCATACAAAGGGATTAATTCTTCTTTTCTGATGGCATAATCCCCATTGACTTGTTTGATTACCAGGTCTGAATCACCTTTCACCTTTAAGTGATTCACTTGTGCTTGAAGTGCTAACTCCAAGCCTGCAATGAGAGCTTGGTATTCAGCTTCATTATTGGTACCACCTTCCCACAACAAAAAGGAATAAGGTAACACTGCCTTATCTGGAGAAATGAGCACAATTCCTAAACCAACTTTGTTGAATTTAGGATTTTCCATTTTCTTCCCTGTTGGACTTCTAGAAGCACCATCAAAATACATTTCCCATGTTTGAGGACTTTCTTGAATAGAAAAAACTTCCTCATCAGGGAGTTCGATATCTGAATATGTGTCTTCCACTGAAGGGTGTTCAGCTAGGAAATCAGCCAGAGCTTGGCCCTTAATTGCCTTTTGAGACACATACTGGATGTCGAACTGCTGTAGAATAACCGCCCACCTTGCCAGACGTCCTGTAAGCATTGGACGACTAAGGATGAATTTGAGTGGATTATTACGAGATACCAATTGGACCTCATGATGTTGCAGGTAGTGTCTCAGTTTCTGAACTGCAAAGATTAATGCTAGGCAGCACTTTTCAATACTCAAATACCGGGTTTCTGCTTCAAGCATAGTTCTACTGAGATAGTAGAGACTATTTTCATTCCCAGCATCATTCTTTTGAGTGAGAAAGGCACCCAATGATCGCTCTAAAGCTGTCACATAGAGGATAAGAGGCCTACCCTCAACAGGTGGCATGAGTACTGGTGGACTCAAAAGGTATTTCTTGAGAACATCAAATGCTTCTTGACATTCTTCAGTCCACTGGTAAGTGACTCCTTTCTTCAATAATTTGGAAAATGGTAAACTTTTGCCTGCCAAATTGGCGATGAAACGCCGAATATAGGCTAAGTGTCCTTGAAGTCCTCTTAATTCTTTCAAATTCTGAGGAGGTGACATACCAAGGATTGATTTGGTCTTCTCAGGATCGACTTCAATACCACGATGGCGTACAACAAAGCCGAGGAATTTTCCTGAGGTTACCCCAAAAGTACATTTTAAGGGGTTCATCTTCAAATTATGTTGTCGAAGCTTGTGGAATATGACTTCCAAATCAGCGAAGTGATCAAAACTTTGTTTGGATTTAACCACCAAATCATCTACATAGCATTCAACAAATTTCCCTAGAAAAGGTTTGAAGATACGATGCATGGCGCGTTGATATGTTACACCTGCATTCTTTAAACCAAAGGGCATCACCCGGTAACAAAACACACCTTGAGGAGCTCTGAAGGCTGTATATTCCTCATCTTTTGGGGCCATTCGGATCTGATTATATCCAGAATATCCATCCATGAAAGAAAGTACTTCATAGCCAGCCGTCGCATCAATTAAGAGTTCTGTAATCGGAACTGGAAAATCATCTTTGGGACAATACCGATTAAGATCTCTGAAATCGATGCAAACCCTAATTTGTCCGTTCTTCTTCTTTACAGGGACAATATTAGCCAACCACTTGGGATATTGAACTTCTCTGACGAAGTTAGCTTTGATAAGCTTATCCACTTCAGCCTCGATTTTGGAAGCATAGGTTGGGTGTGTTCTTCTCGCGGCTTGCTTGAATCCTCGATGTTCTTTTGGCAAACCCAAATGCTGGGTGGCAAAATCAGGATCAAGGCCATGCATCTCTGTATAATTCCAAGCAAAAATATCTTTATTTTGCTTTAGAAAAGAAATATACATCTCTTGTTCTTCAAGGGTCATGGCCGCACTAATTAAAGTGGGGCGTGGATCTTTCTCTGTACCCAGATTTACTTCTCTGAGTTCATCCACAGTGGTAGATATACCCTCTTCAAATGCTGGAGGAGCATCTCTAAGATCTTCCTCTTCCTCTTCATTATGTGTTATTTCTTCCGCTTCTACTTGCAAAGTAGATGAAACAACGAAATTCTCATGATCATAAGAGATGTCGAAATTTTCACATTTTGAAGAAAAAGCTTCCATTTCCGACCCTATTGATGAAAAAGGGTCTTCTTTGGGAAATAAAGAGGGGATGATGGATTGAGAATCGACATCAATATTCACCTCTGGTGTTGCTATAACTTCTTCTGGCCTGATTAGCGAAGTATAGACTTGTTGGATTTCAGCAGATGAAATGAAAACGTCACCACTCATGCTTTCATCACTGCTTGGTAAGTTACCAATTTCTCTCATGTTGTCTGGCTCGATTTCCGTAATTGACATTATGGATCTTTCCATAAGAGTATTTTGATTTGGGCCTATTTTGTCAATTCGACTGATAGGTAACACATAATCTGTACTCACATGTGAAAATGGATTTATTGGAATTTTTTCCAAACCATATGGAGCATTAACTTTGGTAATTTCCTTCATTGTAGATTTTTCTCTTCCCTTCATGTGATAAAATTCCGCCTCAATGTATTGAGACTCACATGTCTTGAACGGGGCCTTATCACCATACAATGTTCCAACTTGACCATCGAAACAGTATTTGAGACATTGATGGTATGATGACGGAATAGCTGCATGCTGATGTAGCCAGGGTCTTCCAAGCAAGATATTGAAAGCTGAGTCTTGATCAACAATCATGAAATCTGAATTGGAAACAAGATCTCCAAACTGAGTTCTGAGCGTAACTTCTCCCAGTGGTTCTTGTCCATTTTTATCATATCCTTGCAACATCATGGTAGAAGGAGATAAATCAGATTCCGTGAGGCCCAATCGACGAAGTGTGCGAATGGGCATGAGGTTGACTCCTGAACCATTGTCAATAAAAGCTCTTCGAACATCTATACCATTGACTTTGCCAGATAGGTACAAAGGTTTTATGTGCCCATGCACAACATCATCTTCATCTTTATCAGTAAAAGATATCACTGCATGGCATTCTGCAGGATTATTCTCTATGTGATAAATTTCAGCTGCAGCAATTTCAGCTTCAAATTCCTGAGGACTTGACAAAGCTTCGATGAGTGCTTCCCGAAGATCTCTTGATAGATTCAAAGCATCCAAAATTGATAATTTGGCTGGTACTTGGGCCAAGTGTTTCGATATATCATACTTTTGATCTAGAGGCCTGCGTTTCCCAATAGGAATATGCGGTTTAGCAGTTACCTTGGAAGCAGATGCTTTGGAAGCTGATGCATCTTGTATTGGAGTTGGCAACATCTTTGGTTTTGGAAAATTAGACTGATTAGATCCATTTACTTGCTGAGATAAAGAAGATGGAACCTTTAATCGGTCTTCCAAAATAACTGTGTCGAAGCTGAGTTGGCCATTGGCAGAAGAACTTGCTTGTTCATTTTGAGCTCGCTGAAGGGCTCTACCACGAGTTTCTGCTGCATATACAGTGCTAGCAGGGGTAGAATTAGAGTAGTGGCTTCGGAAATATCCACGTCTTCCCCTATATCCTGAACCTCTAGAACTTCCTCGGGTTCCTTTATTTGATACAGGGAATTCAGGATCATCAAGACTGGAATATGAATCTGTTAATTGAATCATATTAACAGAACCAAAGATTAACTCTTCGTCTGATAAAGACTCTGCCTGGTTAGCCTGTTTAGGCTGTGCCGTTTGGTGGGACGGTGCCCGTGGCTTTTAAGTAGATGGCATGAAATCTGCCAGAGTCAAAGACAATTTAGGCTTTGATATATACTCATCTTCTCCTGATTCCTCTTTCTTCTTTGAATTGCGCTTCCCTTTTGAGGATTTGTCCTTTGATGGAGGCTTTATTGCATCTTTTGTAGGAGACACAATTGGCTTCTTCAATTGTGTTCGCAAAATGGAATGGGTCCGATTGATTGTCTTTCTGACCATCCAATCATCATATTTTTTCACAGTTTTTCTTTTGACTTCCTGCCACTCACCTCCTTCCTCTGGATCTGTAGCGGTAATACACGCTACATGAGCTGAAGAACCTTTCAATTTGACTTGTACCAAGTCGACCATCTTTTGTAGGAGGTCTTTAAAGACAAAACACTCCTGGATGGGATGTCCCAACATTTGATGAAAGAGACAATAATTGGGACGGTCTTCATCTCCTTCCTTGTTTGGTCTCTTCGGCACTGGTAATTGAACCAAATTATTTTCCAGAGATGAAATGAAGTAACCAGGAACTTGCTCACTTCGGAAAGAGTATGTTTTACTCTTCATATCCTCAAATTGTTTTCGTCGTTGATCTTTTTGATCATTTGGACGAAACAGCCTTTGTTGTTGGTGTTCAGGAGGTGGATCCCTTCGAGAAGATGAATGTTTTGAAGTAGAAATAGGTACAGGTGCCTGTTTAAGCATAACTGTAGCAGTTTCTGCTTTACCCATTCTTCTTCCTGGAGCTGATGGAATTACACGAGATTTAACCTTAGCCTGTATAAGGGAATCTTCAATCTGTTGAGCGATTGAAGTAAGGTCTCGAAACCCTCCTGTGTATTTCACAGGGATCAATGGCGTGCGTAATTCGTCACGCAAATTTGCCACACAGATTGGCAACAATTCCTCCTGAGGGAGTGATAAACTCAAGGAATACGTTAATCCCTTCCAACGAGCAATGAAATCAGAGACTCTTTCATTCTCCCTTTGCTTGCAGTTTGTAAGATCGAAAACTGTCGTTTTTGGAAAAGTTGAGCTAAACTGAAGAAGGAATTTTTGATGAAGATCCTCCCATCCGATGACTGACCGGGATTGCAAGCTTGTATACCAGACAAAAGCTGGTCCTTGCAAGGTTTGCACGAAGCATCTGAGTTTCACTGCTTCTTGCTGCTCTGGAGTTCCCATCATAGGATCACAACAAGATACGTAATGCGTCAAATGTTGTTCAGGGTCGCCTGATCCATTGAAAGTAGGGAAAATAGGGTTTCCAAAACTGGATGGAGGAGAAATTGAATCTACCCATTCAGGGTAAACTTTCTTTTCAGGTTGAACTTGCGCCCGTTTCCCTTCCATAGTTTCTAACCGAGTTGTTAATGACTCAATAGTAGTTATTAACTTTTGAGAAACGTCAGGTTGAACTTGGTTTTGGGTAGGTGCAATGAATGGAGCTTGGACAGCCGTGGAGGTTGGTGCTGCAACTAATGGTAGTGCTGCCAACCGTTGTTGCGTTTGACCCGTAGGATTAGATCTCTGTGGGTGTACTGATAAAGGAGGATATTCCTGATCCATCTCAGTAGTTACAACAAATTCCTTCGGCTGTCGGACTTCAGCATTCTTAAGAAGAAGACTATTCTGGAGTAGTTCTACATTCAACCTTCTTAATTCTTTCATTTCTTCCTCCTGTTGTGCAAACCTTTTCTCTAATGAGAGCGATTGACCTCCTTCAGAGGAAGGGTGAGAAGTAACCTGATTCTTTCCTTTCCCCTTATTGGATCCTTTTCGGAGAGGGGGAAGTGGGTTACTTGAAGGAATACCCAGATTTTGGGTAAGCCTTTGATTACGTGTGCGCACACCTTCTTCATTTAGGTCTGTGTGCGCAACTTCTTGAACAGGAACCTCTTCGTCTGATCCCTCTGATTGAGCCTCATCTGGTGAATCAGAAGCAACGGAATTGATGACATTAATGGAGGCATATTGCATGGAATCCTTTCTATCAGCATTTCTGTGATATTGTCTCCTTCTATGTCCATGATGAGACATAGCATTCCGTTGACTTGATCCCTCAGGAATTTCTTGGAGAACCGTCACTTGGAGAGAATCTCCGGATATCTTGGCTCTTCGTTCCTCTTGAGGCTTATTCCCTAATCGAGAGAATACTGACTTTCTCTGAGGGAGGGATTGAAGATTTGAAAAAGTCCCCAGTCCGGTGGACTGGGGGTGTTCCTGTTGCTTCCGCTCAACTCCTCGAATCCCATTCGTTGACTCTGAGGGTTGGGTTAGAGAAGTCCCCAGTCTAGCAAGTTGGGGTGTCTCTTGACATGCTATGTCTGAGATCTTCTTGAAATCTCTCTTGATCTTGCGAATCTTAGTTCGGAAATTAGCTGGATGCATTAACCTGTATCCACTTTTATCACCTGGTTCAACAGACCGTTGGATGATTTCCGAAACTTCTGTCATTTGATGACGTGTTTGCTCCAGACGAGAGGCTTGCGCAATATTCTCGCCTGCTTGATGTAGGAGCAATTCAACAAACTGTTCTCTATATACTTGATTTTGAGAGGAACTAGTTGAATCTTGCTCTCGAGCAAACTTTTGATTATGAACAAAGCCCATTGACTGTGGCCGGCCATGGGCAATAACATTGCATGAGACCATTTTCGGCGGGCTTTGCTGACCGGAAAGCACTGTGAAATGTAGTGCTCCGTGAACACCCCATCCTTTGATATGAACATTAGATGGGGCATTGGAAATTAACTGATGCAATCTTCTTAGTGCGCCAAGGCATGAACGTTGAAGGGTTCTCTGTTGCTTTTCAGCCTTCGGATACCGAGAGACTGATAGAGATGCCAAATCAATCTGGCGTTGTAACCCTTCTATTATCTTAAGATGATTTTCATATTCATCATAAGATAATACCTTCTTCTTTAATTGACAAAGAGTTTTCCATATGTTGAGACGAATATCATGGATTCCATCATCCGTCAACATCTTTGGAATGTCATACTGGGAATCAGCCAAAGGCCAAAACATGACTGGTACTTCACCTTTTGCCAGTTTTTTCCTCATGTTCATCATTTCCTCTTTATCATTAAATGAAGATTCTTCTACCTGTTTTGACCAGAGTTGGTGTTTCCTTGTTGCTTCATCGGATTCAACAAGACTGGTAGAGAAATCACTATTCATGCTGGAAGATGAATGACCCAGGGAAGGTTCGGAGAATAACCTGAACCCCAGGCTATCTTCTGATGGAGAAATAGTTTCACCTGCCGATAGTAAAGCATCAGACATGACTGGTTTTACGTTTGCAAGTGCCTCGAGATAGGAGGGCTTTCTCGTCACTACATTGCCTTCTGAAGAATTTTCGAGACAATGTGAATCACTACTGCGGAGAGGACTTTCGCAGCGAAGTTCATCACCATGAGGAGGACCATCATGATGGGTTACAGCAAAAGATGAGATCTCTTGCTCCTTGGTCTTCTGACCACACAGAGGGTTCCTGTGGTTCTCATCTGAAGAAGAAACTCCAAGATTGACCGAATTTTCATGAAGCAAGCCTTCATGAGGAAGTGTCTGTTGAAGACCTTCAAAATTAATGTTCCTGTTATTGGGAACTGAGGGAGTAGAATCTTGAATTCCGACAGATAAATGTCTGAGGGATTCAAGAACTCCAGCATCGAGCAAGGCTTGGTTGCAGATTGGACTTTGATCTCCTGACTGTGCTGGGCGGATCTTTTTCTTAGATGCCTTCTTACTCGCTTTAGAAACCACTTGATGACGAAAGTGATTGCTCTGAGCAGGTGTATGTGCCTGATCAGGAAAGATGGTCAGGTTAGGCTGACGATCATCGCTCAAATCAGGTGTATGTGCCTGACTTGGTTGTCCGTATGATATGGGGGAGTATGCCCCATAACCCTCTTGGACTGGAACAGATGTGTGTGTCTGTTCCGGAGTGAATTGTTGATGTATCACTCCACTGCTAGGGATAGATTTATGTGTCTGTCCCTGAGATGATGCTGAAGCTGTTATGATATCCTGGCAAGCATCCAGAATATGAGCAGGAATTTGCTTCTGCTCTTTCACCATTGACAAAATATGTTTGGTGACTTCAGCCGCCGGAACAGGGATATACGTCCATTCCGGGCTTGGAGTAGGTGTATGTGCCTGCTCCTGTCCTCCTTTTCCTGTCAGTGAATCCTGACAGTACTCAAGTGTGGAGGCAGAGAGTTTAGTCTGCCTCCTGTTTGTCGTCGGGGCTTTCCGACTGACTTCTTCGTGCGCTACCAAGCGAGACTGTTGGTAGGCTTGATTAGTATTAGCAGGTGTATGTGCCTGATGATTACACTTCGCCAAACGCGGTTGACGAGATCCATCATATGTAGTCAGACGAGCCTGCTGACTAACTGCTGATGTATAAGCAGGTGTATGTTCCTGCCTATGGTACTCCGCCGGAATTGCCTAGCGGGATCGGCTTGATGCTGCCAGACGAGTCTGCTAGACAGCGGGATTAAAACGAACAGGTGTGTATGCCTGCTCGTTATTTGCCACCAAGTTAGGTTGGTGGACTTCTCCGGAGATGGCAGGGATGACAACCTGCCTATTGTTAACCGGATTCCGTCTCTGGCGGTTCATCTTGCCTGCTCAGGTTCGAGGAACCTGAGCTGAATGCCTGGAGTCGGTACCCTCATCATGTTGAGGGTGCACTACCGCACGAGTCTGGCAGCGATTGTTGATGGGAGCCCTTGAGAAGGACTCCTGTCTTTTTGAATTAAGGTCCTGCGGGACCTGCTCATTCACTTCCTCGGAGTAAGGGAGTGAATGGAAACTGCGTTCCGGGGATAACGACCCGAAACGGTTAGAGACGGTAGTCAGCACCGCCTGCTTCTTGATTGCTGTTCGCCGTTGTCCGGATGACCAGGTAGAATTGTTAACTTGGAGGGCTTGACGAGCGGCCTCCAGAGTTGGGATAGTACCGTTGCGACGGTACTCCTTAACCAGTGCATTAGAAACACAGCGTTGAAGACGCTGAGTTGGTGATGTCATCCTCAGAGCGGATGACGTTCCAGCAGGAGTAGCAGCATTGGTTTTCACAGCAGCAGACCTCACAGTAGAGGTGTTCACAGCAGCAGTATTCACAGGGGTGAATTTAAGGAAAGCCATTTCTGCAGAAGATCTTGAGAAAAGAGTGCCTTTTCCATGTAACAGACATAATCAAGATGAATCCGGCTACTGCATCTTTTGGATGAGCACATGTCAATGATTGCTTTGTTGGCCCAAGGGGCCTAACAAATAAGAAGAACATCACTTTCACTTGGTTAAGGATTCACGTCGGGTTCACCATTTTTTGTTTCGCACGGAATCCGGGGATGACCTCCTGGACGGGAGATTCAAACATTCCGATCGGTTTCTAACGGGTTTGTTCGTAGAACCGGAAACATCCAATGATTACACATCCGCTTGGACCTACTTTCCAAAGGCAGGCGCTCATTAGCTTGTGGGCTAATGAGGCTTAGGAATTTGCATTGGTCGAGAGGATGAGAGGTCAGACTCATCACACCTTTTTTAGGGGAATTATTGCCTACTCCAGGACTCTCTTTATAGATTTAAGTTATGTTCGTGAATCCTTATTACATTACCAAGTATAAAATGAGCTTTCCTTTAGTTTTAACAATCAATGATTAAATATGCAAGAAATTTAGAGAATCTTTTATATGTATTCGAGGTTCTTAATCAATATAGAATCATCTATATTTGTTTAGAGATTCTTGGTCAATGGCATCCTTCAAAACATTTATATAAAAGTATCTTGGTCATTTTGATGACCAGGCTGGTTTTAAATCCACTCAGTGGGGCACTTGAAGTTTATCATCATTCAGAAGGACATAGATTATTTCAAAGTTGGGATCAAACCCATAAATGGGCTACCTACGTATCCTTTGTTTTGGAAAAGGAATCAGAACCCACGTAGTTCGAGAAATGGAGTATGATGTTTATGATTGATGGCTCAAAGATGAATGTCATAATTACTTTTATACTCTAAGCTCACGTGAGTCATGCTCGGTGTGAGAAACAAGAGGTATTTAGTAAAATTTAGACAATTGTGCCATGAAAGATGCAATCATAAGAATTTGTTTGGGGCTTATGTATGGATGACTTCCCAGACAGATGAAGGTTTAGGATTTACTTTTAGGGAGAAAATCCATGAACAGGGTCCACAAAGTTATATGTGCTTTATGGAGATTTGAATACTCTAATCGTGGGGCTTATTCCTAAGGAGAATGCCCAAGTTAGGAGGGGTCTTATGATTGGGTTTTATTCCTGAAAAGGGAACCCAAATCAAAGGTAATTTATGACTGGTTAAGAGAAGTTTTAGGGGACTTGGGGCTTATTCCTGAAAAGGAAGCCCAAGGTTATGACTGAGTCTTATTCCTGAAAAGGAGACCCAGGTTAGGGATTAAGGTTTGGGGCTTACTCCTGAGGAGGATGCCCAAGATTAAAGGACTTGATTGGGGCTTATTCTTAAGAAAGATGCCCAGATCAAAGGTTTTATAACTGGGGATTATTCCTGAAAAGGAGACCCAGGTTAAGATTCTCTCATCTTAAAGGATGAGGTTGAATGAATGAACTCTCAATCTTTGGTGACATAAAGATGTTTAAATCACTAGGTTTTGAGAGATATTTCACAGAATTCCTTTCAGATAAGGATGTAAAATCAAGAAATCATGCCATAAATGGCTTTGAAGAGTATCTTGAAGACTGAATCTTGAATAGGAAGGGTGAAATGGCTTAAGAGGGGTAAAAATGGGCAAGATGGGCACCCAAAAAGATAGGGGCGCGCAAGTCTTGAAAGGCGCGCAAGTCCTGCGGCGGCGCGCAAGTATTGGTCGCGCAAGTATACTTGCGCGACATGAGGGGTACTTGCGCGATTTTCAACCAGTATTGAAATGCTTGAGCGACTCTTTATTAAACCCTTTACCATCCTCTTGAGGTTCTTTCAGAAGAGGGACGCACAAGTTATATTGAAGGAATTAAGTAGGCGTGCAAGTGTTTGATAAGTTTCAACACTTAGGCCTTCCTTTTTCTCTTTAGATCTTCCGTTCTAGGTAAGAAATTACCTTAGAAGTGTTCCGGAAGCTTTGAGAAGAGACTTGGGCGTCGGGATCTTCAATCCGAGTTTCTGGAAAAAGATCCCCTCGAATGGGGGGCCCACAGGGTCTATTTATAGGCAAAAGAAGACCCCGGGCGGTTACCGGGCGGTTACCAATTAGGTCGCGCAAGTCACCTGCGCGACCAAGGTAGTCGCGCAAGTGTACTTGCGCGACAGTGGTAAAACTTGCGCGGTGAATTGGCTTTTGATCCTTTGTTCATGCCTTTGTCGATTTTTGATGTTTTCTTCAAAGGATGAATCACTTTCAGCTGAGATATTCCCTTTTCCGATCTTTAGATTATGTGACGAAAGGAGTGTCAACATGGACCTAGGGTCTAGATGGATGGGGATTACACTCTGAGATGGCCCATAGTGGTGGGGCTTGAACCTCGTGAAGGCTTCCTACGTACCATGCCTTAGCACGGATCAAAGTCTCTGTAGTTCAGGATGAATGGGGATTACACTCTGAGGTGACCCACAATGGTGGATGGATGGATGGGGCTTACGCTCTGAGGGGGCCCACAATGGTTGGTGAACCGACGTGAAGAGTTTGGCATGACCGGGTGGTGGATGGATGGTGCTTACGCTCTAAGGCAGCCCACAAGGGATGGTGAACCGACGTGAAGAGGTCAGAACAACCAGGTGGTGGGCTTTAACCTCATGGAGGCTTCCTACGTATCCCCGTAGTAGGGAATCAAAGTCTACATAGTTCGGGTGGTGTAGTTTAACGTCATGTGGGATGGGGGCATATAGTTTAATGTCATTTTGGACGGGGCATACAGTTTAATGTCATGTTGTATGGGGCATAGATTTTAACGTCATGTTGGACAGGGGCATACAGTTTAACGTCATGTTGGAGGGGGGTATACAGTTTATCATCATGTTGGATGGCAGCATACAGTTTAAAATCATGTTGTACGGCGCATTGTCATGGTCTATGTCTACTCTAAGCCCACGTGAGTCATGCTCGGTGTGAGAAACAAGAGGAGGTAGGGACCTGACGACCAAGTTGTGAAGGGTGCGTCTGTGGGAAGCGAATAGGGGCTTATTCGTTGGGCGGCCCATGGTGTCGGGATTTACTCCAAGATGGAGGCCTGAGGGCGACAAAGCGTAGAGGGAGAGGGATTTGGGAATGAAGAAAGGAGGATTCCCACTTCACATCATTCTCCCCGCTGGCCCTGGCACTGGGGAAGTACGGAGGTGCAGGGGTGCTACCTTCCGCAATAGGGGCTAGGGGATTACACCAAGGCAGCTGCCCCTCCCCTGTGGACAAACGCCACCCCAACAAGGAGTATATCATCTCCTATGTGGGGTAATCCCATCCCCATGGAGACCAGTGGGCATAAAGAATGCTCGAGCCTGGGGGACACAGCGTGTGAGGCGTGGGGATGAATCATAGTTTAACGTCATGTGTTGAGGAAGAGATGCTTGGCAGTTTAACATCCTACATCTCAGATGAGGTGGGTTTACTCCGCACCCCTAGGACTTACATGACTGGTACCCTCTTCTCCTTGTGGGAGGGAAGGTATCGGAAAGGCCATAGTAAAGGGGGTTGCAGAGCGAACCATCGAGGGGTACATGTTAGAGTGGCTATGCGAAGAAGCAATATCCGTTAGCATGCCTATGTGAAAAAACATGAGGCAAAGTAACGCAATGGGAAAAACCACCCAAGGGACATTGAGGTTACTTCGTATGAGCCTGGAAGGTCATACGGGAAAATAGCGCATGGTTTGAAATGAGGATCATGACTCTAAAAAGAGCATGAGATCATTCTCTAATAAAATAAAACATCCAAAAAGAGTAAAGTATCCCACAACCTAAAAACTTGCTAATTTACTAAAGTTTTTCAGTTGCTGGTATAAGTTTCAACCCAAACTGTGGGAAAGTATATATAATTAAAAAAATCATAAACCCATAAAATGAATGGTGAATGATAAAATATGTATAAAGATATTTTACCCAAGAAATGTTCAAAATATTAGTGCTTACACTCAAAAATAGAAAGATTTATAGTCTATAAAATCTATATAAACTACACTAGAAAAGAAGATAATTAAATTATTAAGATATTATTTGTTTTGATAAAAGTTTGGGCATAAGGTAATATAAAATTAGAACAATAATAAAATTCAACAAAATACTAAAATGAATGAATTTAGGGGGAGATGAAGATAAGATAAGTAAATAATACTTCACCAAGTCAATAAAGGATTGGTAGGTAAGAAATGACGGTGAAAAATCAATCTTGATATGTGAAAAATAAGACTATATAACATAAAATCATCAAAAGGAAAACTTTTGTGATAAAAAATCATCCAACCTTCAAATTCATAAAAAAAATATTAAGTATTAGAATAAATTTTATTCAGATGTAAGTTAGAGGGTTACATAGCTGCGAAATTCCTGATAAGACTATCAGTAGATATCCCTATTTTAAAGGTAATAGAAAAATAGTGGTAGGTCTTGTAAAGTTTCTGAGAAGATATAAAATGTTAAGAAAGACTACCAAGTTGTTTGTACAAATCAAAAAAATGGATAAGAAATTGGAAGAATCATGAAAAAATGATAAATATAAAGTAAATAAAGTGTATATAGAAACATAGTTAGAAACTTTTATTCCACAGAATTTCAATAATAACTTTACTAACTTTGGGAGAAAAGATGGCCTATGTTGGGAGGAATCTCTCAACCTTAGAGTTTCTTATGAAAAACCAATAGTTCCCTCCTTATCTTATTGTGTGTGTGTGTGTTTGTGTGTGTGTGTGTGATTTTGTACTCACATGTGGGGAATTAAAGGAGATGGATTCAACCTTGAGTGGGAGTGTTGATGATATGAAGCATGTAAATCTTTACTATATAGTGAATTTTGAACTTCTGAAAAACTTCATAAAATTATAAGATTGTACATTCCAATCCCACTTTCATTAATAATTATTAATTTTATTTATCATATCAATTTAGGGGGAGTTCTAATTTAATGAAAAGATGATACAAAGAAGGATTTATTTCTTTACACCTGATCTTTATGATTTATTTATTGTTGTGTGTGTATGATTTTACATTTCATTGAAAATATGATTATTAGAATCCCATTAAATGATAATTGAGAATTTATGAGCATGATTTCAAATGCATGTAATTTTATATGAGACATAGACAAACTTAGATGTTTCAATATTATTTTCTATAATGGGTTATGCCACATAGACTTAAATTTTATTAAATAATTTTTTTCTAAGAAACCCATGTGATATAATCCCTCTCTCATAAATGTTTAATAAATTATCATATAATGGTGGAGAACATATTCGGCATAAATTGAGTAAATGAGAACCCCCCCCCCACTTATCCTTTTTATTTTATTTATAATAGGAAGTATACTTTTTTTGAGAACACATATTTACTTTTCAATATGTGAAGAAATATTGAAAACAAAATAAAAATAGGTAGAAAATTGGACCAATTGTTTCATTTTTTTCAATCATGTGTCCAAATATGTTTGGTGAGAAGTTTCAGTTCTCGTAGAATTGTTATGGATTCAAATTATGGAATTAGATTTTATGATTTAATCATTATCCTCAAACAATTATGATGATTGTTTTGCTCGTATTTGGTTCCAAGACTTATGTCAATGAGGATTCATTGTATATATCATGCTGACAAAGAGGAATTACAATGAAAATATTTATTTACATGATAAAACAAAGATAAATAAGAGAGTAAATAATTCCATGAAAAACTATATTATATATTTTTTATGAAGTATTTTTTGTTGAGAAGTTAAGATTATGGATTTCTATGTATTTGGATAACGCATATTTCACTTATAAATTTTCTAAGTGATAAAAAAATAGGCCAACCATAGGCTTTCCAATGACCAACTCAACAACATGCGAGACCCTTAGAGTCAACCATCTGGGAGGTAGTCAACCTAGCCATACCATGGGGGCAGGAGGTCGCAGAGCACCCCTAGGGAGGGAATGAGCGACCATGGTTTCTACTATGATGTGCACATGTATGAGGGTGAATGGGTCTTGGTAGGTGGTCCACCATGATGAGGAACCATTCATGTAAATATTGAGTCTGTGTCCGTGTTTCGGGTGCCGAACCTTTCTACCAGCTCAAATAGAGGATGGAAAAGCTTGTATAAAATAGCATAGGCAAATGGAAGCATAATACTTTATAGGATGAAATATTCATAATACATTTTTCATTCATGTAAAATGATACAGATATCACCTCATCCATCTAATCCACCTTATTTAATTTGTTTGATCATACCACCTTTGTCCTCAAATTCTCAATTCTCATAGAAGCTTCTGTTCACTGATATATGCATTTCTTAATGATTGATAATTGAATCAAGATTGATATTTCCATAGAAATGATTTAATTAAGTAATGAGAATATACAAACTTAAAAATCAAAGTCATTGATACTTTATGTTGGGAAAAAATGACAAAATTAAAGATAGAGTGAGTTCGAAAAAATTATCAACTTGAAAATCGTACAAGGTAGTGTGGATGCATGTGATGATTATAATTATATTATCTAATGAATGGGAAGAAAAGTTGATCATGAAGAATGTGATTCCATGATTCTCATCATCACTTGTTTTGGAAATCTATGCTTGATGAATTTTAAAATTAAAATATCTTCATTTTTTATACAAGTCATAACAAGACTTAAAAAGAAAATACTTGACATGACATTATTCTCATACCCAGGGGAGGTAGATAAATCCCCTATAAAAAATAGAAGCACCTTGGCCACAAGGGTTTTTGTTGAATATGATAGTGGAATAGTTTTATAAATATAACAGAGCACCAAAAAACCTTCTATTTCACAAAGGGTAAATCAATTAATATACTTCCTATGTGAAGAAGGGGAATCCATGGGCCTTTACTTGGGTTTTTTCACACTCAAAAAGATTCACAAAGAACCGGTTCCACAAATCGCTATAGGTTTTCAAAAGCTCTTTCAAACACCAGGAATTGGGGATTATAACATCACTTTTTTATGTGAATAATAAATAAGAGATAACTTTTGATTTATTACACTTTCAAAAATCTTTTTGAATGCAAGGTGTAATAACTGGCAGTTAGGGAGAAGAAAAACTTATTAGTGTCAATGTGCTATTTGATAAGGTAGAATACATTTTAATGTGAAGAAGAAAGTGAACATTTCATGTATTCATTCATGTACACATGAAAAGGCACTTGAGAAAGTGCCTTAAAAAATAATAAATAAAAAAATAATATGTTCTAGGGTAATTAAATTCTTATTCATAATCCTTGGAGGAAGTATAATAAACCAAGTTTTAGAGTACTCATGAAATTCATGTGTGAAGTATCACTGAGAAATCAAGGATAATAACATTTTAAGACATTTTTTGGTCCACATTCAAACATTTTAGTGACATTGAGATTTCAATAAAAAGGAAGAATTAAATCCTAAGAATTTTTTCATAGACGAAACTGATCAAATGTAGGTGATCAGAATTATTGAGAAATATTGATAGACCCAATAAGTGGTTATTGAAAGAACTTGGATTTGAAAATGATCAAGCCAGGTCCTTAAGGATCTTGTAAGATTATCATAGAGATATTCTTATGGTGGATCTATAATAAAAATGTGAAATCCTCCAATTGGTGTCACCAGTAAGTGAAATCTACAAGTTGGCATTAAGAGTAAAAGGAGTCTCTTAGATGGATCTAGATTACAATAAGTCTTTAAATTGGATCAAGAAGTAAAAATAGTGTATTGGTTGGAGATAGAGCACAGGAAGTATCTTAGATGGAGTTCGGAACTTCTTTATCACTTGTTAGATAGTAAAGAATCGGAAATCAAGGGGAATAAATTATTTCACCAAAGAATAGACTTTCTACTAAACCATATAAATATTGTGTGGTAATCAATCCATTAGAAAAACTATATACAAGGTGAGATTTAGAGATAAAATTGTGTGGATAGATAACCTTAACAATTTCAAGAGGTTGAATTAGAAAGATAAGTAATTCCTAAAAATAAACCACTAATTCACCCCTCCCCTATTAGTGGTTAATCTGACCCGAGAATCTACACAACAAAAACCCTAACTTGGCAATGGTTCATATAATCTATTTTATAATTCATGTCTTCCTTAAACCTTTAAAATTATTATATATTTATTACCTCTATGTAAGATGGGGATTAATCACTTTCAAATAATATTATGTCACCCAGCTTTGTTAAAAGAAAATCATCTCTCTCTAGTTCTATAACCTACTTAGTTCTCTTATACATTACTTGTATCTCAATAAAAACTTCTTTTATTGGGTATTCGGGAATTTCTTTATGTAACACCCTGATATTTTATGAGAAATATATATATTTTATATTTCTTATGTTATACACAACACCAAAGGAATCTTTCACTGCACACAACACTGGCTTGGCTTGCATTACACGCAAGAGCAACCTTCCTCGATAGCTTGCATTGTACGCAATACCGAGTTTCACTAAACAATGATATATTATTATAATATTATGAACTAGAAATTATGAAAAGTATTACCTGAATTTTTAATTTTATAACATTATAATCCAACTTACACATTTTCTAGAATGAGATATGAAAACAAAATCAATTTTTCCATAAAAGAAGTATTTTTCAAAAAATACAGTTTTACCGCCTTTTGATGGCGCACCCATTTTAAATATAATTTTTGAAAAATTTATAAGTTCAATTTTAAAAAATAAATTTCTTATTTTTAATCAGTATATAAAAATTTACATTGGATAAATTTTTGATATTTTCTGATAACTTTCATATTTCGATGAATAGTAAAAATATGATAAATTTTTCTTAAAAAAAACTTTTTTCGTCAAGATAATTTATATGGTTAAATAATAAACTTTAATGGTTATTAAGTATAAATAGAATATATTTTTACCATTTAATATAATTTATTTCATTAACATTAATTTGACATTGAATTCATATTTAAAAACATTTCAATCTTTGACAATGTTTTAACTTTTAAAAACCTATTTTCTTAACAACGGGATCAATTTTAAATTAATTACTGCAACTTCTATGTTTTGAATTTTTTAAAATGGATTACATATTTTGATTTAGTGGATCAAAATTATGTTAAAATGTTACTTTTATTTTTTTTGACTTCGTGAATAGTAACAACGGTAATTTTTATTTACTATAGTTAAAGGTAAATCAGGTAATTAAGGGTAAAAATAAGATTATAAAATTACGCTAACACCTGAAAAATTATATTAGATGAATAAAAGTAGACCCATATCACATAACGGTTGGAAGATATTAATTTCATGGAATTTTGACCATGAAAACGATATAATTATTATTAAAACCAAAGAAAGTGACAACATGTCACTCCCGTATATCTTATAAGTGTAATAATTTCAATTTAGTGATAAACCTCGTAAAACTTCGAATAAAAATACTATCCAGAAATATAATAAAATTATATACATCATGAGAATTTATTTATAATTTTTAGGGATTAAATAATTATAATTAATGATGAAACAATAGTGATGTAGAAATTATTTTATTTATTTAAATATCAAATAAATAGGTTTAAAAATATTAAAAATAAATATTATATGAACTAATTAATGTTATCCATAAATTTTATAGGTGAATATGACATGTTAGTAATCTATTAAATATTTGTTTTCGAATATATTCTCTTTTTGGAGTTTATTTAAATTCAAATAAGTGAATAGTGTCAAAATTGACACTATTGTTATTTTATAAAAATAACATATTATAAAATTGTTTAAAAATCACAAAAATATTTAAAAATTATAAATTGAAATTTATATGATCTATAATTTCATAAATTATCCAATTATGGACAATTCAAAACACATAATTAATTATTTATGACAATTTAAAATTTAGAATATTATTACCACAAATAAAATTAAATAGATTAAATAAGGATAAATCGAGTTGATATGGTTTAAAATAAATTCCCAATATATCTAAATCTTATTAGTTGATGATATTACAACCCCATAGAATTTAATATTTGTATTTGAGTCGTTTTTTAAGGTTTTTAATTGGGGTTTGAGTTTATTATAAATTAATATTTTAGAGGTTCCCAAAAGTACCCCTCTCCTCTCTTATAAAAAGGCAACTCTTACCTCTCCTCCTCACACCATTTTGGGCCTTCCCGCTCTTCCAACCCCGGAAAATTTCTCTTATAAAATTCCCTATAAACATACTATAGGTCCTGGTCTTCTTCAAAGACCAACTTTAGTGCCCTAAGAGGAGATTAAGAAGAGGCGTGTCGAAGAAGAGGTAATATCCTTTACCGATTCTTTCAAATTTATTTCTTCTTCTACTTCCTCTTATTAATTTGTTTAATTATAAAGTAATAACAATATTATCACTCATATAATGATATGTTATTATAAAAATGAAACAACTCTATTTTACCTTCTATCCATCCTACGGAAAACGAAATCACCGCGCGTGCGTACGTACGGAATACCGTTTCCACGCCGTGGTGTAATCTGTTTTCCACCACCACATTACTTAGATGGGTATAATGGAGTAAATAATAACTATATATGATTATTATAAAATTATACTAATTATGATATATTCTATCATCCACTCCAACACCATTCAATAATTATGGGAATGATATCGTCGCTCGTGTGTACGTACGGCTTACCGTCTCCACGGTGTGATGTGATTCGTTCTACATGATCTTCATTAAACCATGATTATAAAAATGAATTAAATGAATAAATATGATATATATTATACTAATACCATTCTTTAAATGGTGTATCTATAACCTAAAAATAGGAATAAGAATTTAGTCGAAAAAACACGCATAAGAACATAAAGCAATGAACACCCGAATAACAAGTAGCAAAGAAATATTACTAATAAGAAGATAAACATATGACCATATATGATATCATAACAATTTATATGATTCTAAAATAATTCAATTACATTATTCAAAACATTATACAAGAGGTTTGGATACGTACAGACCATATCGGACCTAAGGTAAGGGAAAATATTGCAATCTCATTTTTATCCGAGATTGTTTATACTTCAGAATTTACTGGGGAATATTTATCATCCACATCCATGTTTCCTAAAAATGTAATATTACTCCTATCCTCCTAAAAATTTTTAAATCTAATTTTACCTATTGGTGAATTTTTATTAAAAGATATAAAAGGAATCTTTTGTCGTTTTTAGTATGAGATACTTTTTTACTTTTCCGGCCAAAGTACAAGAAGAAAGTTTTTTTAAATAATATGAAATGAATGGATTTATATGATTTAATAGAACATTATTTACATGAAGCTTCCTTTATAAGTTTTCAAGTTTATTTTCAATTAAATTATTTTAGTTTAAAATTGTATTACATGTTGAGAAAGTAAAAATGTTTTTGAAGTAGAAATGATATTTTCCTCAAGAATGGAGGTCATGTGTTTTATCAAAATTATTTTCCATCTAAGATAATATAGGGTTATGTTTATATCCCTCTTATTACATTTATTTGATTATTTAATGATGGAATTATTTTTATAAAGTCCATTTATCTTATATGGATTACGTTATGATGGCAGGATGTTTAAGAATCCTATTTTTATTACATGGGTTATGCTATGATGTATGATTTATGATTTTGTGGCACACATAAGAATAGTTTAATTATGAGATGGCTGGGACCTATATCTCCCTCCAATGCATTGGGTAAAGATTTATATCTCATGAGATACATATGGATGGAACAACATGTTAATCCAGTTCAGTGATATAGGACTGGAATGAGGAGTGAACTCGGTTCAGTAATGGACTTTGTCCGTTATGATGGTCTTGGAAATGAGTCTTGACTAATATGAAATGATTTTATATGATTATGTGTGTATGCCAAAAAGTTTCATGTCTTATGTTATGAATATTTGGATTACATTTCACTACTATTATTTATCTCATGTCATGATATTATGATCTCCTTTGCAGGATAAGATTTTTAAAATGTTATGTTCTTATGAATATGATATGATTGATATTTCTTTTGTTTGCCCTTACTGATATTTTGAGCTCACCCTTGGTATGTTTTCATTTCCCCAGGTCTGGAAGAAGGGTATTAAGTAGGATATGCCAAAAGGAACTCTAGATATGATGAAATAAACGAGAGAAAATGTAGATGATTTATGAACCAGTTGTTTATGTTTCCCAGTTTATAAAGACACTATACCTATACGGTCCTATCATGGTTTTGTTATATGTTGTAATAAGTATGCTTAAATTCTGAAATAATAAAAACATATGTAAATTATGTGTTGTTATATTTTATGTTCCAACTCTTGTGTATCTGGAACCTTGACTTATTCAAAGTATATCTTTCTCCCACTACCTCCTTTGGATACATGCTCCCTTTCTGGGAACATGGAGTGTCTCCATATGATTACCCTTTTAACTAAGGTAACATATATATAATATCCACTTGTTTCTTTGGGATATCCTATTGAGACACACTTAGTTCCTCGGGAAGCAATTTTGTTTATAGAAGTATACATAACAGACACTTATCATCCCAAAACAAATATATGGGAAAAAATGGGTTTCTTATCACACCCTAACACATATGTGATTACACTTTTCAATTTAGTTGAAACTTGGTTTAGTGTGTATGTTTTTTATTATAATGTATATCTCCAAAAGGATAGTGGAATATTTTCGTGTATCATCATCGAAATCACTATGTTTCTCATTGAAATGATAATAAATCCACACATAGTTCTTGAATAAATCATTTAGTTTATTGTCATGTGACAGAAAAATATGTAGTGACTTTTAAGGTCTTTCTACAAAGATCGTGATAAACCTGATTCAAATTGATATGATTTACTCATGTAGGAAATTCCTTTACCAAACTTCTAATCGCATATGATCTATGGTTGTAAGAAACAAGGAATGGTAAAATATTTTTCCCCAAAACAAAGGAATCACAATTGAAGGGTAGGGGAATTTAGATTTTTGGTGGCTAGGTGTGGAGGTGTGAGCTAGGAATCTCTACATATCTCATTAAGATGAGAATAAATCCATATGTAGTTCTTGAAATACCATCCAGTTTAAATTCATGGGGTGATGATGAAGATGGACCAACATGAAAGACTATAAATGTTGTGGTTGGTCCCAAGGATGGAAATTTCAGCATCACTACGTATCTTGTGATAGTAGGAATCAAGCCACATGTTTTTTATTGAAAGGATCCCCATGAAATTATAACTCATACATGGGGATTGGGGATTATTTATTATTCCCAAACTCGAGATTGTAGATCCTTGTATCCCAACATATCTCATTAGAATGAGAATAAACCCATACATAGTTCTAGAAAGATTATACAGTTAATCATTAGGAAATAAGGATGTTGGTCATGAAGTTTAACATCTTGAGGTAAGTAAATGGGTAACCTGATATGGAAAGGAATGTTGCAACTAAACCAGGGTATATGACTTGGGTGTCAATATGTATCTTTCTAGAGAAATAATCTATCCAAATGTTGTTCTTAAAAATAGTTCCCCACTTCAATTAAGTTTCAATGTAGGGGAAATATGTCTTTGAAATTTTTTAAAATGATGGTTGGGCCTAAGACATGATTTCTAGGTGTCACTATATATCTCATTAGTATCAGAATCAATCCACACAATGTTTTTGAAAAGATCATGCAGTTTATCTTCGTACAACGAGGACGTAAACCATGCAGTTTTATGTCACACAGTCGGGAAGATATAATGTTGGGGATTTTACCTATAAAGGGAGACCAAGTTCCACTATGGAGTGGAAATGAAGTGATTGGGGCTTTTGTATAGGATCTTCCCATCCTTTCTTCCACATGTCTATCCAAGATGGCATCTCAACCCTCTAAGAGGTTAGAGGGATGTGATTGGGACTTACACCTCAAATGGAGGCCCATGCTTAAGGGACCAGGATGAGTGTGTCAGATTGTGGTATTTCAGGGTTTCATAATATTAAATGGGAGGGATATTAACCATTCATTTTAATTTCATACATTGAGGATTAATGGTGTATTGTGATTTTATTTCATACAACAACGACCATATGTCGTGAAGTTTTCTCTCATGAGATGAGGATGATGATTCCACACCGTTTAGTATCATACAGAATAGACGTTATGCTTATTGACTATACAAAGTATTTATTTATAAACCTTTCATTGTAAGTTGTTGATACAGGCTCTACATCCATAAAAATCAAGTAATAATAACCATTATAGTGGACCTTGTTTTGGGATTAAGATCCCTCCCACTTTGACTCAAGTTATGGGGGATTCTTTCCTAGTATCATCAGAGTTTTGAGGACCAATACAATTTATCCTCATAGGAATGATCAGAGGAATAACTTCTTGTTAAAGGATCACACTATCTGATTTTTATGGTCCTCCAAGTGATGATAAGTAAGAAATATTTTCACATTTTTGTTTTTCATGTTCATCGAGTAATTTTTTGGATTTAACATCTATGAATATCCAATAAAAAATAACAATATGAAGTGATGGATGTTGGACATCAAGGGGAAGGAATTATTTTACTTTGTATACCATTGAGAATGGGGTCATCTGTGTGGTAGTATGAGTTATAGTCTAGCATGCCCATAAGGCAGGAAAGAGCTTGTCAGGGAAAAAAATTACCTTTATCCTCCATATTCTAGATTATTTTTAACAAGGTACTATTGAAGGCATCTATATTTCCATTATTCATTGTATAATATATTAGGGTGAATGGTTTTATTTGATATTGTATTCCTGATATAGCTTTGCCACTTCATCAAAACAAAAATTGATTCCATTTTGCATTAGTATTATATGAGGGACACCAAATTTGGTAATTATGCTAGTCTTCATAAAGCTAGCAATGCTTTTAGACTTTAATTCTTTGAGGTTTATTTTCTAATACCATTTGGGGAATAAATCGATAGCTGTTAAGATGTATTTGAACTGCTTGGACATAGATAGAGTGTATGGAAACACAATATCCATTCCCCATATGGAAAATGGAAAGGAGTATTTAGCTGTATGTAAAAAATCTGGGGGTTGAGTGATAAAGTTGGCATGCACTTGGTAGGAATGAAAATTCTTGATGTATTTTGTGTAATATGGTTTCACAGTAGTATAGTAGTACCCAATCCTTATTATTCGATGGAAAAAATTTATCCCCCACTAGTGGAAACTACATGCTCCCAAGTTTACTTCTTTTAGGATAGTGGCAGTATCTTCTCCATCAACACATCTAAGAAGGACTCCATAAAAACATTGTTTATATAATACTTCACTACAACATAAATCACCTTTAGCAGTGGTTTTTTAGCGGTTGTTTACATAACTACTGCTAAACCTTTCCGTAAAATGGTTTAGCAGTGGTTTATTAAAAACCGTTGTGAAACCTTTTTAATTTTTTACAGCAGCGATGCTCCCCCCGCCCACCCGAGCCGACGCTCTTTCCCGACACCCATGACCCTTATACCCCGACGAGCCCCAACCCTAGCTCTGATCCCCTATCATGCCACCAGTGACCTCGCCGCTCGTCACTGCCGACCCCCCTTCTCCCCCTGACACTCGCGACACCACCTTCTCCCCTGACCCCGCCGAGTTCCTACCCTAGGTCGGCTCCCCTCCCCTACCGCCGGTGGTTTTCATAGTCGTAGGTATTGTTTTTCATATTTTTTTGGAGCTTTCAGTGCATAGGGTTATATAATATGAAACCATTTGTGTGTATAAACATGTCTTGGAATAGGTTAGTGTTCATTCATGATTAATATATATTCACCTTTGTTGGTTCAGAATTGGATACCAATTCTATTTAATTAGGAACATAGATTGTACCACCAAGTGATGAATTGGGTCAAGGGGGTGGGTTTATAATCATGATTTTGGGTTATTAGTTTTGTCCTACTTAGATTTGGGATACACTAGGTTAGTTAAATAGCTCCCAGAGGGGAAGTTTTAGTCTATTTTATGGGTGTGTTATTTCATGATATAGATGTGTGCTATAGTGTGAGTTTTTTCACTGGTTATATGTATCTAATTCACTAGTTTTTATCTTCACTTTTATTTTATATAAAATGTGAGATAACTTATTTTTATTATAGTATCATGTGTAAAAAGTCTTTGGTTGACAGTCTACTGGGTGTACATAGTCACACCCCATATATGCATCTTGGTGCATATGAAGTTTGACATGGTATAGGTAAAGGGAAGACCTCATAATTCTATAGAGGAGCAGCTTGATTTTGTGGTTATTAGTGATAGTGGTAGGATATTATAGATATTAGTGGTTTTTAGCTTGGTGTTGTGCCATGTTTGGCTCCCTATTCTACCTTTATAAGTCTTTTGTCTTATAGACTAATTTGATGATATTTTTGTTTATTGTATCTATGAATATTATTATTATTTTATATTAATATATTTTGGTTTTCCTTTCTCATGAATCAAATGTATATTTTAGCATTATATTTATTTCACTGAAGGTTATGTATTTTAAGGGTAAATCATCCCCCAGTAATATTCTTAACCCTAGGTGTTTATTTCAAACCATTAATGTTTGTGGGATGGACCTAAGGTTAGTGGCATTCCAATATTATCTAAGGTGATCGGTTGGGGTTGTGATATTACAAGTGATATCAGTTTGGTATGATCTATTAGTTAGTAAGTTAGGTATTTATATAGGATGTATTATGGCATGAAATATAGGGTATAAAAAGGTATACAAAACCTCTTTATACTAATATTCAAGTTACCTAGGTGGTCTGAGTATTAAAAGTGTTTTAAAACACTTCTAGGAGTGTTTTCTCCTCATCATCATGGGTTTAGCCAATAAAAGTTGTGTATCAAAATTATTAAAGAGACTTACCACCATAAATTCATCATTCACATGATATTTAATGGGTTTTTATTTTGAAAATTTTCCATTTTGATCTTGCTTGTGTATTATTTCACACTGTAAAACCTATAACAAAAGTGTTGGGTGGTGACTAGGTAATGATTTTAATAACATCGAATATAGTTATAGAAAAAAATACCACTGGTTAGAAGACCTATAAATAAGAAGAAGAGTGATACTAGGAGTCTTCCTATGGATTACCTAGGTGTCCCAATCACATCGGGGAGGCTCCGTATCAAACATCTGGATAAAGTGGTGGGGAAAATATCTTCTCGCATCAACAATTGGAAAATTCGATTCCATTCCTTTCAGGGGAGGATCACTCTGGTTAATAGAGTACTTACATCGATCCCCATGCACGTCCTCCCAATTCTTAAGGTCCCCAAGGATGTTCTTAAGAATAATTGAGCAGATTATGACATCATTCATCTGGGATTCCCATTCGGAGGGTCAGTGCCATTGGGTATCCTGGTCTAAAATGGCCCTTCCCAAGATGAAGGTGGAATAGGTGTGAGAAGTGTTTCTGAAATGATGCATTTACTGTATTCAAGGCTAGCAAGGGAGGTAGTGGAAGGGAGTACACTATGGGCACAAGTTATAAAGGATAATTACGAGCACTACCTGGAACAAACGAGCAACTCCTCTTACCTTTGGAGCACTATTCAGGGGCATATACCTCGCCTTCGTAGCCAGTCTAGTTGGATCATCAGCCGCAAAGAAATCAGGTTTTTCCATGACAACTAATCAGGGGATATTCTTGGCTTTCTTGGCTGCCCAATCACTGACATCACTTTTAAGCAAGGAAGTTATCATCCTTCATTCATCCAAGAAGTCCTAAATAAATATCAGTCCATAATTTTCAATCTCACAAAACACTCGGATGAACCAGATAGGTGTGTTTTCAAGGTTACCTCTTCAGGATCCTTTTCTATTAAATCCTACAGGTCGATCCTTCAGAACTCCCAAGCTCAGGATCCATGGGGCCATCTCCTATGGTGAAAATTTTTTCCTCCAAAATATAATTTCCTCACTCGGAGGCTTCGACACCATGCCATATCTACAGATGAGAAGATTCTTCAGAAAGGGGTTTCAATAGTTTCCAAATGTACTTGATGTCGGACTCCCAGTGTCAATACCACCTATCATCTATTCTTCGAGATAGAATGGGCCAGCGTTGTCTAGGAAGCAGTCGGGGAGTTCTCCAGCCTATCATCTCCATTCGGTTCGGGCAAATCCTTCCTGTAGTGGTTTTTTCATGGAGTAGGCTCTAATAACACATAGAAACAGGCGAGGGCAATTGCTTTTTCAGCCGGGTGTGGGTGTATGTGGGAGGTGAGGAACAAATCTTGTTTTGAAGGAGTTGGGTACTCAAAGGTAGGCCTAATCGCAAGATCCAAATGGATTATAGTAGACCTGGGGGTCCTCCTGAAAAATTGGGAGGAAGCTCCTTCACTGAGGAAGTTACTTCGGTATAAGGTGCAGGTTACCCTCAACATGGTCTCGGGGGGTCGATGGATTTACTAGAGACCACCATCTAATGGGATGAAGCTCAATTTTGATGGGTCTTGCGCTATGAAAATTATGAGCGGTGGTGGTGTGATCTGTAAATCAAGGGGTGGTGTGGTAGTAGTGTACACTACCTGCTTCGTTAGTGGATACACCAGTAGGCTGAGGCTTGGGAACTTATGAAAGGAATTCAGTTCAGTCTGTCTAATCAGCTGCTTCTCTCAGAGATCGAAACTGACTCCAAAATACTCTATGATGTGCTGATGGATCATAGATCCACTCTATGGATCATCTTATACCAAATCCGGCACTGCAAGCTTCTCATGGATAGCAGCACTAGGTTACTTCATACTTGGCGTGAGGGAAAAAAATTGGTAGACTTCCTTACGTCCCTTTTTCCTCACAATGCTGATTTTGCCTCCTTCTCCATCTTGGGAACCTTTCCCCTGGAGTTTACGAGTATTGTTTTAGGTGATTCCCTTGGACTTCATTATTTTCGTCCCCCCTAAGTCATTCTCCTTCCTGCCTTTATTTTTCTCCTTTCTTTAATAAAATTGTTGGTTTTGGTGGTGAAAGGAAAATCCTGCCAATATTATAGGGTGACTTGGGACCTGATGATTCAAAGTCATAGCTAGGTTGGATAAATAGGATCGTAGATTTTCTTGTAACTATATATGGAACTAAATTAAATATAGTAGTGTGCATACTCAAAGGACTATCATGAAAATGGTGAGACTGAGTCATCTATGTTAAGGTTGATCAACACCTTACCTCGAATGGATTTGAGGATTTTTTTAACAATCAATTATACCTACTTACCTTTAAAGTATTAATAAAAATATATTTTCTTATCTTAATCAAAGAGATATCTTAGGTATGTAATATAGAGACCAATTTACTTACCTTCCTCACTTTGTACTATAAATGGAATCTAGTTAATCTCTCAAATCATGTGTGTTGGAGTTGGTTCTGTGACTTAAGAATCACTCTAAGTTTTTCATGTTTTTTATTAATAATTTCATTGAGATGGAGAATAACTTGATGGTAGTAAAGGTGTACATGATAGGGAATATTAGTGGAGGGAACACCTTTTTTCACATGAGCATATAGGTGGAAACTCTGGTAGTGGAAATAAGTATAGAAGGAAAAATTATCCCTATGGTAGAAAAGCACCAGATAACCAATCCACAAGGTTGGTTTACTTTTATCCACTTCAAAATAATTAGTTGCGTTAATTCTAATATGTCTCTTTGGATCACTTAAAAAGGGAATGTATGATAGTCCTTTGAGAATTTCACAACTATGGCCGAATATGACATCTCAAATGTTTTTATACTTATCCTCTGAATTCAAAATGAGGCATTGGTTTTAATCTTACTCAATCCTCTCATGATCAACTAGGATGATATCATCAGATTATTTTTCAACCACAAAATAGATTTATTTATAGTGATTCCAAGAACAACCCCAACATCCCAGCAAGCCCTATCTCATCATGGGGGGAAGGAATTATCAAGGAGGGGCTGAATGATAAATATTTAGGGATAATAAAGCTATATAAAATTAATAATGGGTTCTCTTAATAGTGTGAGGTACTATTAGTATTGATTTAACCATAATTCATGTATTTCTTGATGGTCTATACCAATAATCTAATTCACAATAAATGCGTTTTTCACAACATCAACATTGATCCACAACCCATGATCATATTATTTCATTTGAATAATGACATTAGGTATTTATAACTTGTTAACATTTTTAAGGGCAACCAACTTCCTTAATTTTCTTATCCACCTTAGCTAAGGTGGAATATTCCATCAAACATTTCAACATCCATATTTGTATATAATTTTTATCCTACCCACTCCCTTCATAAAAATATATTTATAAACATTATTACGAGATGGTATGGATGCTAACTCTTCCTTATTAGTGGTCTAATTTTAGTAAATTCAGTGCTTGATATCCCTTGTTATCAACCAGATTCAATATGACATCATTGATTCTCTTAGTTAAGGAATGGAAACCACTTTTTATTTTAGAATAATCCATTTTTTTATGTAATTCTAGATTCAACAAGTGACTTTACTTCAGCATGAAACTTCTAGATCAGGTTTTGAAGAAAAAAAGTGGTTTCTTAACACCACTTGATGAGTCATGATCATCCATGACACATTTTGATCATATTTTATATCAAATGAGACTTGAAATAATTATTACATCACTTCTTTCATGCATTTTTTTGGATTTAATCAGATTATTATTTAGTTGAATAACATGTACTTTATTAGCACATCCACCCCATGGATCATATCTCCCCCTAAATATTGGGTCACTTCAAATGATGGTTAGAATTATTTAATTTAATGGGAGAGGGGAACCTACAACTTTTTTAAGTTGATTAATGTTGTTGGACTTTGTTCACATACCCTAATCTCCCAATTTAATCCTAATACTTTGTGGTGGTACTACTTTAGATGACACCACTAGTTGGTGATTTTCCATATGTATTGATATAGGAAAACCTTATGTAACATTTTTATATATTTTTTCAACTAGTATATATGAATCTCTTTCCCTATTTAGAAATAGTTATGTGTTTCAATATTTTTTAATATTGTGTAGGCACATTGTGATATACATTGAAAAAAGCTGGATCACATTTCCAAGGATCACACCTTAGTATATTAAGGGTTTGAATGAGTTTTTAGATTTTGTAATTTCCAATCAATCCGTTGAAGGGAGAATAAGATTTCCATGTCCTAAATGTAAATTTAGAAGATGGTTGAAGAGAGATGAAGTTTATGAACATTTAATAGTAAATAAATTCCCTGATCAATATTTGTGTTCGATTTGGCATGGATAATCGAACATTACAGAAAGGTTGAGCACTGATGTCAATCCATAGAATGACCTACCAACTTCGTCGACAATGGAAAATGAAATAAATTACCTTTTAAATGATGCATTCGGCACTGCAAGAGACCACCATCAACATCAAAACATATCAGAACAACCAGATGAGGGTGCTACTAAGAGCAACGAGACAAGTGATGTTTTTGAGACTGTAACACAACCAAGTCAAGATTGTAACATATCATTGGATCCTCCCCTTGATTTTGTGGATACAAATGTAAGAGAAAACTTCACTGAGGAAAATGCATTTCATGATTTAGTTGACGATGAAAATCAAGAGTTTTATAGTGGGTGTTTGAAATATTCAAAGCTTTCATTTCTACTGAAGTTGTACCATATCAAATTTCTATGTGGAATTACAAATAAGGCAATGTCCATGATATTGTAATTGATTCGTGACACATTCCTTGAATCAAAAATCCCCGAGTATTTTTATGATATGAAAAAAGTTGTTAACATCTTGGTCTGAATTATACAAAAATACATGTGTGTCCCAATGATTGTATGCTTTTTTAGAGAGAGGATTCAAGTAGAAAAAATTGAAAAAAATGTTCTTTTTCTATATGGCAGTCAAAGGGTGATGTTAGAAGTCTGAATCAACATAATTTCATGGAGAAGAAAAAAAGGAACACACCTACAAAGGTTTTTCATTACTTTAACTTGAAGCCTCAATTGCAAAGATTATTCATGTCATCGAAAACCGTCGAACACATGAAGTGGCATTCAGTAGATAATAACAATGATGGGTTAATGAGGCATCCATGAGATTCAAAATCATGGAAGAAATTTGATACATTACATCCATATTTCTCAGATGATCCTAGGAATGTTCGATTGGGATTGGATGTCGATGGATTTAACCCATTTGGGACTTTGAGTACCAATTATAGCATTTTTCCAGTTGTTTTGATCCCTTACAATCTGCCTCTGTAGATGTGTATGCAACAGAAATATTTTATCATTTTGATGATTATTCCTTAAAAAATGCCTGGAAATGATATTGATGTATACTTGCATCAATTGATTGATGAGTTTCAGGATTTAGGGAGCAACGTTGTTGACATATTTGATGCTTCTTCTAAAACAATGTTCAAAATGCATGATACTTTAATGTGGACCATTAGTGACTTCCCTAGGCTTGGGAATTTATCTAGTTGGAACACTTACATGGGTTAGGATTTTTCCATTTGTATCTTTGATTTTGATCCCAAATGGCTACCTCATAGTATAAAATGGTGCTTCTTGTGCCATCGAAGATTTCTTGATGCATCTCATAGATTTCGGCTGAACAGATCAAAATTTAATGGTTTAATTGATCGTAGACCACCTCAAAAGTTGTTAACTGGTTCTAAAATATTGACACAACTTGAAAATGTTGAAACAGAATTTGGGAAGATTCATCATTTGAATGATAGCAGAAAATGATTTTGAAGTGCATCATCAAGTGAAATCAGATCGCAACAATGGAAGAAGAAAAGTATATTCTTCAAACCTCCATATTGGGAATTTAATTTTTTACGGAATAATCTTGATTTGATGCATATTGAGAACAATTTCTGTGAAAATTTGATTTTAACATTACTTAATAAGCATGGAAAGTCGAAGGATCATCTCAATGCTCGCAAAGACTTACAAGTAATGATCATAAAACGTGATATCTGGCCAGATGAGAATGAAAAGTATGCTCCGAAAATTTTTGCAATGAAAAATAGGGATAAAGATACATTCCTACTAATTTTAAAGAATGTGAAGGTACCTGATGGGTATTAGAGTAACATCTCAAGGTGTGTTGACTTGAATAATTGTGAGTTACATGGATTGAAAATTCATGATTCACATATTTTGTTACAATAGTTACTACCATTGGAATTGCATACATAATTACATGAAAAATTTACTGCTGTTGTACTATAATTCTACATATTTTTCAAGAAATTATGTGAGAAATCTCCACATCCATTTCATCTTGACAACCTCTAGGAGAGGTTTGTGTTTACCCTTTTTTCAATGGAGAATATCTTTACTCCATCGTTTTTTACTATCATGATGCATTTAACTGTGCATTTAGTTGATGAAGCTAAATTAGGAGGCCATGTTCATTATCGATGGATGTATCCAATTGAGAGGTATTTCATTTATATTTCTTTCATTTAAGTAAAAAAAATTGGCATTTAAATATATTCATAATTATGATTATTTTATTTCACAGATATCTTGGGCATTTGAAAGCATACGTGAGAAATAAAGCTCAACCAGAAGGCTCTATCGCTGAAGGCTATTTGGATGAGGAGTGTCTTCCCTTTTCTTCCAGATACTTGGATGATATTGAGACAAGATTTAATCGAGTTAGAAATTTTGATGACACATATAATCAATCTCAAATACATTAGAAATCAAAAATATTTTCTGTTATTGGCCGATCAGTTGGGAGGACCTCAAATGTGACATTAACAGAATTGGAATTATTACAGGCACATAGATATGTGCTGCTGAATAGTGAAATTGTAGTTCTATTTATTGAAGAATTGAGGATACAAACAAAGATATTAATGAGAGGATGAAAATGAAATGAGAAAGATATAATGAAATCTATGAATAAAGAGCTTGTAGAATGGTTTGCACGACATGTAAGTTCATAAATATTGCAATAAATACGAATATTAGTTTGACACAAACATTTTCTAAATCTAATAAATTATATTTTATTTTTTAGATCATGAATACCGATACTCGAGTAGAGTGGTCAGAAGATTTGAAGTTTCTTGCTAGAGGTCCTATAAAACAAGTTAGAAAGTTCGACGCTTACAATGTGAATGGCTTTAGATTTCGTACAGTCGATCAAGAAGTGGGTTTGAAAACAAAAAATAGTGGTTTTCTACATTTGCTAAAGAGGGATACTATGGAAAGTTTCTTGATATTATTGAATTAAACCACCATGGGAATTATTTTGTTGTTTTATTAATATTAAATTGGTTCGATATTATCAAGGGTGTTAAAGAGATTCCTTGGGATTTACTTCTCTGAACTTCTCTCGCTTGATGGATGTTGGTGATCATGAACTGCATGATCCATATATCTTATCCTCGTAAGAAAAAATGGTATATTATGTGAATGATGTTTTGGAAGAAGGGTGGAGTGTAGTTTCTCATGTAATACAAAGAGATTTGTATGATATGGGTGATGAAGTGGAAGATTTGACCTCTGAAATTGAATCTCATCAACAACAAGAAGCAGAATTATTTGTCCATCATGATATTGAAAATATTAGTCTAGGAAGGATGAATGAATGGACGAAGTAATGGAGTAGGAAACCGACATGATTGAAGGTGAAAATGATTGTATGTACAGTTATTTATTCATTCAGCAACCACTTATTTCAATTGTGCAGTCATTAATTATCATTGTTATATATATTTTGTTTGTTAGTACTGAGCATCAATTATCATTTTTAATTTTTTTTTCTGCATAATTTTTTTGAAATATATATTCTGAACTTAATTTTATTTGATTAAATTACATGAATGCCAAGGAAGAAGCATTACACTATTTCATCTACTACTCCAGTAGATGATGATCCATATGTCTCCCTCCCCATGATATCTGAGCCACCAGCTGCCGACACCCCTACATCATCTCCCCCTGCACCATCTCTCACACCCTCTGTGGGTGTCCCATTATAGGCTGAGTTGTCGACTCTCCCTTCAGGTGCATCTATAGTGTGGCGACATCACGCCTCTTCCAGTTCATCATGGGCATATTGGAGGGTCACTGTCATAGGTACAAATTTTAATATAAATAAATTTATTGCATTTTGTTTATACTAATTATTTCCTCATGGAAGATGAAAAAAATGAAATTGTGGAGAAAAAACATAAAAATTTTAGATGTTTGGAGTATGTATGGTGAGAAGATAGTCATGTTATTTGATTCATTTGGGGTCCCTACAGATGACATCATGGGATTACTTGGCCAAATTCTAGGCCAACTAGTAGCAGAGCCCATTTCCCTACCTATTTCTTATGATGATTGGAGACATATGCCTCCAAGTTAGAAAAATAATTTTTTTTTATTCCCAAATAAAGTTAATTTTAATACATTATGGATTAATTGAATGTTATGTTACTAATATGTTCAAAATGAATTTCTGTATAAAGATATTCTTCCACTTTACAGTTGCCTATGTGATAACACAAAAGTGGGCGTTGAAAAATCTTGGTAAGAAATGTAAAGACTTAAAATGGAGATTGTAGTGCTATATCAACGATACTTTGTTGACCGTGCAACAAATGTATGAGAAGCTACCCAGTGGGGTACTGAAAGAATAGTGGAATGTTTTTGTTGACAGACATCGTAATGAGAAGAGGATGGTATTGAAATATATATTATTATATTATCCTAATTTTACATATATACATGTATATGAAGAGATGACATTGAATACATTACTGTTAAATTGCATTTTATTTATTTTAGGATCTCTCAAGACAAAATTCATCAAACTGGGCTAAGCAAGTCATCCATCACACTGCAGGGTCAAAATGCTTTTCTAGAAGTCGAAAGACTCTGGTAATCTTTTCACTAGTTTAAATATTTATAAGACAACATTATCTATTTAATATATTAAATTTTTGATTTATATTGGCATAATGCAGTCATGGAGTTTAGGGCACGAAGCATCCCAAACTAAAGTGTGGTTGAATGTTCACAAAAAACAAAATGTACGTTTTGTTAATGAGCCTCCAAAGAAGTTGGGGTATGGAGTCAATTTTTTATTATAATAACTTATTATCAGTTTTTACTATGTTATTATATATTGATATTTGATTTATAGGTAAAAATTAAAGAAATATGGGATTTCATATAGCGACCTGAGCCTTTTCTTACATTACTATTACATCATTTTAAAGATAAACAACATAATAGTATAACAGATAGAGGATCAAAAGGTTTAGTGTCTTGGGAAAACTAGGACCATACATAACAATTACAACATCAAACATAAACATTTATTTAATTTCTTTTTCTCTAGCTTCTTATTGGCACTTGTCCTCTCCTTAGTACATGTAGCCACCTGAGGATATACATCAAAAGGGATGAGATAGAATCCTAGTAATATGATAGATAAGAACAATATAGCATGGCGTGAGCATAATCATAGCATGGGAAAAATATCATGAACATGAGAGGAAGCAAAAATATAAGACTTGAAATATGGAAATGCATAAAAATGAAACATCATGTCTTAGTGGTTAACTACCACACATACTTGTGATCTAAGCTTGCATCTTGTTCACACATCATTTCACATTTACTCATGATATTCATCACTTTACCCAATGCATTGGAGAGTTGTATAATTCTGGGTGCACCCCTAACATTGAAACATTCATATTGTGCTACATAATTTCAAGCGCACCCGTCACATCATAACATTATCATCATCATGCTTGCCACATAGAAAAAATATCAAAAATGTACATAAATAACTCATGGAATGGAATGGTTATCATATTATAATAACACATTCATAAGCGTTGGGTTCCCAAAATAAAAAGGGAATAACATACATGTTACAAGAATCGTCCACTTTGAGTGAGAAGTAAAAGGCGTGTTCTTAAAAGAGGAGTTCTTTTGGAAAACATTATGTTTGACATAAAAACCAATTACAAACATGTATATCCTAGAAAAGTAAATAAAATGATTAAAAATTATCTTTAAGGAGTAACCCTATCAAAAATTGAGTGAAAGAGGGATAACCCGAAAGAAGAAAATTGGGTTTGAGATTTACCCTTACCTTGTATCTGAATGCTTCCTTCTATTTAATGTCCTGTATAATGACATTATATTCATTAATTAGAATTCCAGAACCTTGTGTACATTAATATGGTTCATTATGGTTTCATTAAGTGATTTTATGTGCCTTTGGATGAGTTATATATTTTTAAAACATTGTTCGAGAATGCTTGTTTTCATGGTTTTCATGAGTGGTTCACTTGTATTCTTAAATTGAAGTTCGGGTAGAACATGAGTAAACATACAGAAATGATATTACATGTTATTAATGATATTACTAGAGTTTTAATGATCTTATAATGAATCATATTATATCCATGTGGATGAATCATTAGATAAGAATTAAATGATGATTTTTTGGGTTAATTTGGGCGGTTTTTCGATCACAGCGAACTTGTTTTAATTTATCACTTATTAATATGGGAATAATTTATTTCTAGATCTTTAAATAGGAAATAATACATATAAAATATTCTTTTTCAACCATAAAAACAGTTTCATGACCATATCTGAAGATAGAAATGGAAGAAAAAATCATTTCGTTCTTGAAGGTGATAAATTAACACCTCACGAACAACGTTCTCTTTAATCATGTGATCCCGAACCAAGTGGTCTTACATCATCAGAACATCACACATGACTCTATAATTAGCTTATTTAGCTTATTTTTGTAAATTACAGTGTTTCACTATTCATCAAAAATCCAAGTATTTCAGAAAAATCCCAAAAATTTAACCCAACCATTTTTTGATGTGTATAATCCAAAAATGAAGTCTATTTTTCGAAAATAATTTTATAAATATTATTAATATAATATTTATTTAAATTATTAATTTACAAAAAAACAGTTTTTAAAAATTAAAACTGATTTTATAGTGATTTCAAAAATTACGTAGGGTCTTATAAAATTATCTAAAAACTATAAGACATTGATTTGATAATTAATGAAAATAATTTAAGAAAATAATTTTTCTTTTAAATTAATTAATTAATTAAAATTAATTTTTTATCACTTACAAAATACCAAAACTTTTACTAAGTTTAAATTGTCACTTTCTAAGATGTTTAAATTTTATTTAATTATTCATGGGTAAGGTTACTCTTATGTTGGATGATTTACTATTCATAAGGGTCATATTACTATTCATAAGGGTATTTTACTATTCATAAGGGTAGATTACTATTCACCAAAAATTATTTTTGTTTTATTAGACTCCAAAAATAATCTTGAACACAACCGTGTATGTCGGATTTTCAAAATTCAAAAAACAGAAGTGAAAAATTTATGTTTAAAGGTCACTTAGCACTTAGAAGTTCATTATGTTGTTTTTTAATGTGATTTTATGACATAAATATAAGAAGGGAATTTCCAATGAAAAAATTTAGGTCGTCACATTCTTCCCCCCTTAAGAAATTTCACCCCTGAAATTTACTTTACACAAACAGGTGGTGGTACTTATCCTTCATTGCCTCTTCTGGTTCCCAAGTTGCTTCCTCACACTTATGGTTCCTCCAAAACACTTTGACAAGATGGGTTGTCTTGTTGTGTAGAACATTTTCTCTCTGATCTAGAATCTTTATTGGCTACTCCTCATAGGACAGATCATCTTCCAGCTGCACCACCTCTAAGTTTAGTACATGTGAGGGGTATGATATATACTTCTCAGTAGTGATACATGAAACACATCATGAACTTGAGCCATATTTGGTTGAAGTGCAAGACGATAGGCCATGGCTCCTATGCAGTCAAGGATCTCAAAGGGGCCAATATACCTTGGGTTTAGCTTCCCTTTCTTCCTAAATTGCATGACTCTCTTCCATGGAGATATTCGAAGGAAGACTTTATCTCCAACATCGAACTCCAAGTCCCTTCGACGGTTGTCAACATATCCCTTTTTCCAACTTTGAGCAGCTTTGATGTGTTTCTGGATGAATTGAACCTTCTCTGTCATCTCTTGAACAAGATCAGGTCCGAGTAGCTTTCTTCCTCCAACTTCATCCCAACAGGTTGGAGTTCTACATTATTTTCCATACAGAGCTTCATATGGAGCCATCTGAATACTCGAGTGGAAGCTATTGTTGTAGGAGAACTCAACCAATGAGAGATGCTGATCCCATCCACCTTTTAATTCTAGAGAGAAATATCTTAGCATACCTTCAAGCATCTGAGTATTCCTTTCAGATTGGCCATCAGTTTGGGGGGGATAGGTTGTGCTGAAATTTAATTTAGTACTCAAAGCATGTTGAAGGATCCTCCAGAATTTTGATGTCAACCTTGAATCATCGTCAGAGACAATTGGGAGTGGAACATTGTACAGTCTCACCACTTCCTTCACATATATCTTTGCAATTTGTTCACGTGAGAGGTTTTCCCAAATAGCGATAAAATGGACAGTCTTGGTGAGTCGTTCCACCACAACCCATATCGCATTATTTCCCTTTGACGTCTTTGGGAGACCCATCACAAAGTCCATATTAACATTTTCCCATTTCCACATGGGTATCGGAAATGGATGCATCATACCTTTGGACTTTTGTCGCTCATCGTTAACTTGCTAACATACCAAGCACCTTGATATATATCCCGCAATCTCCTTCTTCATGTTATCCCACCAGAAGTGTTCCCGGAGATCATGGTACATCTTAGTACTCCCCGGAAGGATAGAGAAAGTTGAGCTATGTGCATTGTCCAATATCTCCTTCTTTCTCCCGAGTGATTAAGACACACAAAGTCACATTCCAAACTGAATCACACCATCATCATTGATATAGAACTCTTACAGCTTCCCGTCCTTACTGCATTCACCCTCTTTTGTATCTCCACATCATCCATTTGTGCTTCCTTATTCTTCTCTTGGATGGATGGTAGCACAATAAATTGGTTAAGGTAGGATATATCCCCTACCCTTATGATTTCCAAATCCATTATTTTCAAATCCAAGAAGATAGGGTGTTTCTCAATCCGCAACATGGATAGAGTAGCAAGTTCTTTTCTTCTTAGAGCATCAGAAAACTTGTTCGCCTTTCCAGGATGATAGTGAATAGAGAAATCGTAATCCTTTATTAGCTCTGACCATCTCCTTTGATGCATGTTGAGCTCCTTTTTTGTGAATATATACTTTAGTCTCTTGTGGTCGGTGTATATGTCACACTTCTCACCATAAAGGTAGTCCCGCCAGATTTTAAAGGCAAAAATCACAGCTGCCAGCTCTTGATCAATGTCTCCAACACAAGTCTTAGATGTTCTTCATGTTCCTCTTTGATCTTGGAGTAGGTGAGAATATCATCAATAAACACTACCACAAATTTTTCTAGGTAATGTATAAACACTCTATTCATCAAATCCATGAAGATTGCATGGGAATTAGTAAGTCCAAAGGGCATCACAAAAAACTCATAGTGCCCATACCTTGTACAGAAGGCAATTTTCTGAATATCTTCATTCTTCACCTTTACCTAATGATATCCAGAATGAAGATCCACCTTTGAGAAGTATTGAGCTCCTATTAACTGGACAAAAATGTCATCAATCCTAGGGAGAGGATACTTGTTCTTTATGGTTATCTTGTTGAGTTATCGATAATCGATACAGAACCACATTGTTCCATCATTCTTCTTCAGAAAGAGCACTGGCGCACACCAAGGTGATACACTAGGGCGTATGAACCCTTTGTCTATATGATCTTGCAACTGCTTCTTTAACTCCTCCAGTTCGATAGGATCCATCCAATAGGGACACTTCTAGATGGGGGTAGCTCCGGGTATGAGTTCAACTGAGAAATCTAAATCATGATCCGGGGGAATTCCGGGTAACTCTTTGGGAAATACATCGATGTATTCCCTCACGATGGGCATTTCCTCAAGGTTGGAACATTCCTTCAACTCAACAATTTGGGTGAGGTATGCTTCTTTATAGGGAATCAACTCCCACACCACTGAAGGATTTGTCAAAGGAGATTCATGATCTACCTTGCATTTGTAGAGGATCATGGGATGGTTCGGAATATGAAAAGATATTTTCTTTTCCTGACAGTTGATATGTGCTCTATATAACGAGAGCTAATCCATTCCCTTTATAGCGTCTAATTCCACCAAGGGAAGTATTATAAGATTTTCCGAAATAATCTTCCCATATACGCCAACAGGAGAAGATTCAAACACTTGGGTTGCAATGATTTCACCACTTGGTGTTTTTAAAGATATCTCTACTTCAAGGTCATGGGGCTTCGATTCTATAGTTCTATCAAACTTGCAAGACATAAAGGAATGCGTAGAACCAGAATCAAATAAGAATTTTTCCATTATTGAGTGAATAGGAAGTGTACCTTGTATGACTTCATTATCATGATCCACTTCTACAATAGTGATGGAATATGCCTTCCCTTGTTCATTTGGCTTTGGTGGCTACTGATGCTGATTACCCTTGATAACTCGAGGTTTAGTGCACTAGTTTTCATAGTGCCCTATCTCCCTACCGTTGTAGCATTGAACCATGAGTGGTTCTCTCCTTTCATCGACTACATTATCCTTCATTTTCATGTCTTTCTGAAACTGTTGATCATGGTTTCCTTCTTTCCCACACTTGAAGCATTTCCCCATCCCTTTGAGGCAGTTCCCCTGGTGCAACTTCCCACATTTTTGGCATGTGGGTCACTGATTTTTCTTCCCATCTTTGTCATTAGATCCAACATTTTGAATTTTTATCTTTCTTTTTCTTATCACGATAGCCATGGGACCATTCTCCAAACTCCATCTCCACTTTGAGAGCACACCAAAAAACTTCTTCATAACTCCCAAAGTCTCGAATTTCAAGAGCCTTTCGAAGGTGTGGTTTTAATCCACTAAAGAATCCATGAATTTTGCTATCATTGTTGATAACAAAACCTGAAGCATACCTTGAAAGCCTTGTGAAATTTTCTTCGTAGGATGTGACATATTCTACTTATTTTTTATTGAGATCTATGAATTCTCTCTCCATATTTTTATGAATAGTTCATGGTAAATACGTATTAAGAAACATTATCTTAAAGTCTTCCCATTCTATATCTTCAATTTCCTCCCTCGGCTAGGTGTTATTAATAAAATCCCACCATTGATCAGTTTATCCATCTAGACGATAAACAGCTAGAGTCACCTTCTCTGTCTCAGAATAGTAAAGAATAGAAAAGATCTTCTCCATGGATTTGACCCACTGTTCCGCAACTAGTGGATCGGAAGATCCACTAAACGTCGGTGGTTGTTGCCGTATAAAACATTTGATAGCCAGTTGCTCCCTTTTTGGTGAAGGATGACGTTCCCCATTGTTATGTTTATTGTTCATAACCTATGATAATTGGGTAAGAATTTCCATGAATTTTTGAACTCCACCTCCCAAATCATTGGGGATTTCCTTCAGTCAATCGTTGCATTGGCCCTCACATGAGTTGTTGGCCTGATTTCTGCTTGTTCCCACAATTTTCTAAAATAGAAAAGGTTAGAACAAAACATAAGTAAATGGGTCATGAATAACTTATTCATTTAAACAATTTATACCAAAAACATAACATATGGGATCCAAAGGTAAATATTCTTGTGTGCATATTTGTATTAGTCTCGTGCTATAGGTTTTCTCTAGGGTTCTCTAATCCTAATTCCCAAATTAACTAAACCTTTCCTCTGATACAAACTATAGAGAACCGAGCCTTTTCTTACATTAATATTACATCATTTTAAAGGTAAAAAACATAATAGTATTACACATTGAGGATCAAAAGCATTATTGTCTTGGGTAAACTAGGACCATACATAACAATTACAAAATCAAGCATAAAAATTTATTTAATTTCTTCTTCTCTAGATTCTTATTGGAACTTGTACTCTCCTTAGTAAATGTAGACACCTGAGGATATACATCAAAAGGGGTGAGATAGAAGCCCAGTAAGAGGATAGATAACAACAATATAGCATGGGGTGAGCATAATCATAGCATGTGAAAAATATCATGAATATGAGAGGAAGCATATATATAAGACTTGAAATGTGGCAATGCATAAAAATGAAACATCATGTCTTAGTGGTTAACTACCAAACATACTCTTGAACCAAGATAGAATCTTGTTCAAATATCATTTCACATTTACTCATGATATTCATCAATTTACCCAATGCATTGAAGCGCTGTATAATTTTGGGCGCACCCATCACATTGAAACATTCATATTGCGCTATATAATTCCGGGTGCACCCATCACGTCATAACATTATCATCATAATGCTTGCCACATAGAACACATATAAAAAATGTACATAACTAACCCATGTAATGTAATGGGTTTCATATTATAATAACACATTCATAATCTTTGGGTTCCCAAAAGAAAGAGGGAATAACATACATGTTATAAGAACCGTCCACTTTGAGTGAGAAGTAAAAGGGGTGTTCTTAAAAGAGGAGTGCTTTTGGAAAACATTTTGTTTGACATAAAAACCATTGAAAAAATTTATATCCCATAAAAATAATTAAAATGATGAAAAATGATCTTTAAGGAGTAAACTTATCAAAAATGGAGTGAAAGAGGGAAAACCCGAAGGAAGAAAATTGGGTTCGGGATTTCCCATTACCATGTATCTGAATGCTTCCTTCTATTTAAAGTCATGTATAGTGAAATTATATTAATTAATTAGAAATAAAGAACCTTTTTTACATTAATATGGTTCATTATGGTTTCATTAAGTGATTTTATGTGCCTTTTGATGAGTTATATAGTTTTAAAACATTGTTCAAGAATGTTTGTTTTCATGGTTTTCTTGAGTGGTTCACTTGTATTCTTAAATTGAAGTCCGGGTAGAACATGAGTAAACATCCATAAATGATATTACATGTTATTAATGATATTACAGGAGTTTGAATGATCTTATAATTAATCATATTATATCCATGTTGATGAATCATTAGATAAGAATTAAATGATGATTGTTTCGGTTAATTTGGGTGGTCTTTCGATCACAACAATTTTTTTTAATTTGTCACTTATTAATTTGGACATAAGTTATATCCATAAATTTAAATAGGAAATAATACATATAAAATATTCTGTTTCAACAATAAAAATGGTTTCATGACCAGATCTGAAGGTAGAAATTGAAGAAGAAAGCATTTCGTTCATGAAGGTGATAAATTAACACCTCACGAACAACGTTCTCTTTAATAAAATTGAAGGAAAGGGGGGTTGGATGATATAATATCCCATTAGAATAATAAAATTGTATTATATGTATAATAATGGAGTTAAAATATCATTTTGATGAATATAGGTGGGGAGAGATCAAGAAATGAACTTGAACTTGAAAGGAAATTAAAGGAGAAGAGAGATAGAAATTACCTCTTAAATCCTCCTCTTGAGATCCTCCTTAAGGAAGCTAGGCTTGTTCTTTTGATGAGACCAAAAATCTTGAATGTGGGAGAGGCGCTAGGGAGGATGTTGGGGTAGAGTTTAGAGAAGTCCTGGAACTTGAGAGGTGTGAGGAAATGAGGGCGTGAAGGGTGGATTTTATAGTGGAGGGGAGAGGGGTTTCCTTAATAAAAAATTCATTAGGTTATCATTTTTTCACATGACATGGAATAGTGAGTATTCCATGAAAAAGAATAGTAATTTTATCATGTGATCCCGAAACAAGTGGGCTTACATCAGCAGAAAATCACACATGACTCTATAATTAGCTTATTTAGCTTATTTTTTGTAAATTACGGTATTTCACTATTCATAAAAAATTCAAGTATTTCAGAAAAATCCAAAAAATTTACCCCAACCATTTTTTGACATGTAGAATCCAAAAATGATGTCAATTTTTCAAAAACAATTTTCTAAATATTATTAACTTAATATTTAATTAAAATCATAATATACTAAAAACAGTTTTTAAAACTTAAAACTGATTTTATAGTGCTTTCAAAAATTACGTAGGGTCTTATAAAATTATCCAAAAACTATAATACATTTGATTTGATAATTAATGAACACATTTTAATAAAATACTTTTTTTATAATTAATTAATTAACTAAAATTATTTACTTATCACTTACAAAATACCAAAACATTTACTAAGGTCAAATTGTAACTTTCTAAGATGTCTAAATTTTATTTAATTATTCATGGGTAAGGTTACTCTTATGTTGGATGATTTACTATTCATAAGGGTCATATTACTATCCATAAGGGTATGTTACTATTCATAAGGGTAGATTACTATTCACCAAAAACTATTTTTGTTTTATTAGACTCCAAAAATCATATTGAACACAACCGTGTATGTCAGATTTTCAAAATTCAAAACACGGAAGTGGAAATATTATGTTTAATGGTCACTTAGCACTTAGTAGTTAATTATATTTTGTTTTCATGTGATTTTATGACATAAATATAAGAAGGGAATTTCCATTGAAATACTTTGGGTCGTCACATGCCAATCCTGGGCTGTCCTACTCAGTATCCCAGGATGACCCGGTTGCTAAAGTCCTTGGAAAGGAGCATCCTGGTAGAGTGCGCAGGATGGGTTTCGAACCCGTACCATTTGAGGTCTTTGGCATGACACTAGGGATTCCAGCTGTATCTACTCCTGGTTATAGTTAGTCCATACCCGAACATGCTCTAAGGGATATTGCTTCTCTACGAACCATATTTCAAGACCAGGGGGCTCAGATATTCGCTTTGCAAAAGGCGATGAATGCTATACATCAGCAGATGAGCAGAAATGCCCCCGGTGGTAGTGCATCGATTGGTGGTAAGCAGGTAAATCACAAAAAATCAAAATCATTTAGTTTTCAAACTTTCATTTGTTTTATGTTTTAATATAAATATACAATAGTATTTAATTTTCAATATAATGTTCTTACAGGTGACAACAGAAAGTGGATATGGTGGTGGAGAGGGTGACCATACGTGTTCATCATCGGACCATGAGTAGTTTATTATTTATTTTTTGGACAAATATGGGAACAGTTGGTTTGTATATGTATGGTTATATGTTTTTTATTGAGTGTTTGACTCACTTTATGAGCTTTTAGGTTTTGGGCATATTTGTCTTATGGATGATCCATCTAGGGTGATATGATTCACATTCGGGCACAATCATGTTGTTTGATCATAGGGGAATGTATTTTGGTTTTCCACCATATCAAAAATAAATCAGGTTCTTATTATATAATATAACTCGAGGTAAGGTTTGGGCACAAAGTAGGGTAGTTCAGTTTGTTGACCCAATGGAAAAGTGTTTGGTGGAAGGAAGTGACACTTTGTGACCTATCATTAAGGGAATAATTTCTAGAGCATTGGTGTTGGTAATTATATTTTCTATCATTGGTGTGGGAGGCAGGGATACATGGGGAGACTGTGTGATAGTAATCAAGTTGAGTTTCGGGATTACAGTAGGATGAGCCATCTGCAGTATTTTTGTAGATCTTTTCCTATAGTATACAGTGAATGAGTGTCTGCAATGAATTGAGTATTACCTCCAATCACATTAAATATTTAGACTTATGAAACACATGGGTGTCCTTATATTATGTTTATGAATAAGAACATTCTCCTACTAATAATTCATTTCTAGCATTCTTTCCTAGATAATCCAATTTACAAGAAAACCCACTTGAAGGGGAATATTTTTATATCAATAAATATTATTTTAATTCCATTCAAATGTATATTTTACATTATTGATCCATTATTAATTTTTTTTAAAAAACACTAATGGATTTATACCTGGATGAAGTTAAGTAATCATCTAAAAAAATAGTATATTAAAAATAAGATGACCCATTCTTTATCCCCTCCCACCATCAAATATGTAAATAATTTATAAAGGAATGGAACTTTAGTACTCTATCCAGGGATTCCTCTACAACTGGTTTGAGCTAAAGAGAGTTGGAGTGAATATGTTTTGGTAGTGTATGAATAAGAAACCACACCAACCATTAGATTTAGTATAAAATTGTTAAACTATCCAACTTTGGACAATATAAAATACAACACCCCCTTATGGTTTAAACTAAGTTCTATGTTCTTTATTCTCTCCCATGTTATATTTATTTCTATTTTTATTTTGATAAATTTCTTATTTTTGGTTCTTTATTTCTTCTGGGGATGATTTGTATTATCTAGGTAGAAACAGAATATGATTGGTAATAAAAAACACAGTAATGGGTGTAGTATATAATTTAATGAACTATCAAATGTGAATGGAACATTATTAAATGAAACAGAAGGGTAACAAATTGATTAAAAGTGGATAATGTATAAATAATTGGTTTTCATTAAATATGAAATAAAATGGAATTATGAATTTAAGATAAATGGTAAATGATAAATCTAGAAAGGGTTAATTGTTCTGAAAAATGATAAATTTTGAATGATTTTTGTGGATATTTTTTTGTAGAAAGTGGTGATGGTTTATAATATAAGAATAGGCAGCAATGGTAGCATGTGTAAGTGATGATTTAGTACTTGTGATGGGTGTAGCAGTCCTATTTTTTGTGGACCCTTTAGGAGGGTATTGTGTGTGGATTTATTATACTTTTATTTTCTTATAATTTAGTAGGCACCCCACTCTAGTGGGATAATCTTACCAACACCCAAATTTTTTGAGTTCATAGTGTTTTATGAAACATCTCGGTTGATGAGTGAATGGATGGATTACTAAACACTCTTCCTAAATATCACTTCTATATGTTGCACTAGTATGATGAATCAAAGTATTTATAAGAATATGGTATATAATGGATTTAAGTATAGTATGTGATGTTTTGGTTTACTTGAATATGTGGTTGAGATGATAATGTATGGTGGGGGTCGTGTATAGTAGGAGTAGGGTATGAGGTTGATTCCCTTCATGTTCATGATACCCTACTATAATGAATATGTTGATATGTTGATGGAGATGGAGATGTGTTTTTTATAATGATGATGTGGTTGTTATATGTGGCCTGGTTGTGATATGAGATATGATGTGTTGTGATATGACTGAAGAAGGGATTGAGATCCCCATGATGTTTTTTTATTGGGGTGTGAGAGTGAAAAACTGGTGGAGAATTGGTTGTGGGGTTCCTTTTGATATATTATATTATTTTTATGTTATTATACCTAGATGAAACATTGGATGAGTGAGACATGGTGAGGTTGGGTTATAGTTTACCGAGTACGTTCTTGTTGGTTATTTTGTTTATTCCCCGAAGTATTAGTATACTTATTCCACATTTTCATGAGAGGTCTTAATGAGGATCCCAATAATTGTGTATGTATGATCAGCCCTATATATATATAAATTTTATAGGTTTCCAGGATGGATTTGGAGATCAATATGAATATTTCAAGATCATGGATTGTAATTGTGATTATAGTTATTAACTAGGAATGGTTTGTTTTTCAGGGCACTGCTGCAGGGGATGCACAGCTACTTTTTTTCCCAGATCAGCTTTTAGTGCAGGTTTTAACCGCCGCTAAATAAAACTGGTAACATTTTAGCTGTTGTTTTAACCGCCGCTAAATATAGAGATTTTTCTTTTAGTGATGGTTAAAACCTATGCTACAGTGTCCCACCATCCGTGTGTATTTTGCGGTGGTTTTGATTATTTTAGCGGCATTTTTCTGGTGAGGGGGGTGTTTTTTTAGCGGAGGTTATAACCACCACGAATAAAGGAGATCCACCATCCGTAAAACCTCCTCTAAAAAAACCGAAACCGCCGCGAAAATAGGCAACTACGAAAATTAATTTAAACCACCACAAAACGAATATAACTTCCACTAATAGTTTTTCGATGTGCAATTTAGCGGCTGTTTCCTAGAACTACTGCTACACACCTGATTTGTTGTAGTACTTTCTGGTGATTTGGTTTACCATAAAGAGTGGAGATGGTTTCTCATCATTGGATTTTCTCTTTCCTTGCTCTATCTAGTGGGGGTACTCTATCCTGAAGGTAGTCCATGATTGGCATCATCTACCCAGTGGTAGGAGCATATAGCTTAGGGATAGGATATACTTAATTAATTTCTTCGGCTCTCACCTATAAAAAATTTGATACTATTCAATGATGTAAAATTATAATGATTGTTTCATCCTGAGATGGATCTTCCAAAGCGATAGCTATATTTTCTAATGAATCTGCCAAGGAATTATGCGATCACTGAACAAGAGCCAATATTGGATTTCAGGGGAAATTTTCCATTAACCCTCATACATATTCAATCAAGGGGATTAGATATTCTTTTCTGATGGAGTAATCCCCATTGATATGTCTGATTACCTACTTTAAATTGCCTATCACTTCTAGGTGGTCCACTGGTATTTGGAGTGTCATATCAAGATCTATAATGAGGGCCTCATATTCTACCTCATTATCAGTACAACCTTATAATAATAGGAAGTATTAAGGTAAAACCTCCTTCATTGGGGATGTGAAAAAGATCACAAACCTGACTTTATTAATCTTAGGGTATTCTATTATCAACCCTATTGGGCCCCTAGATGCTTCGTCAAAATAAATTTCCTAAGATTGGGGGCCTTCTTGAATAGATAATATGTCCTCATTAGAAAATTTCATATTTAATGATGTTGTTCCTACAGATGACTATTCTGTAAGAAAATATACCAATGCCTATCCTTTCATTACTTTATGAGGCACAAATTTTATATAAATTTGGTGCAAAATAACCACCCATCATTCAGATGTCCTATCAACATTGGACAGGTGAGGATGTATTTGAGTTGGTTATTCTAAGAGACCAAATGGACCTCATGGTGCATCAGGTAGTGCCTCATTTTCTAAACTATGAATATTAATGTTAGGCAGCTCTTCTCGATATCTGAATAACAAGTCTAGCCATCAACAAGGGTTTTACTGAGATACTAAAGGTTTTTTCATTCCTAGTGTCATTATTTTCTATAATAAACGCACCTAGTGATATCTCTAGGGATATCACATATAAAATTATCTTATATTCCTCAATAGGTGGAACTAAAAATAGTGGTATCAAGAGAAACTTATTCAGGTTGTAAAATGCTTCCTGATAGTTACTTGTCCACTAATATGTGAACCCCTACTTCATTAGTTTGGGGAAGGGCAGACACTTTCCAATAAGTTTGGATATAAATCACCATTTGTAGGTCAATTTTCCTTGAATTACTCTAAAATATTTAAGTTTTTGAATATGTGACATGCTAAGGATATATTTTGTTTACTAAAGTTCAACTTCGATGTCATGATGGCATTCTATGAAGCCGAGAAACTTTACCGATGTTACCTCGAAAGTGAATTTTAAGGGCTTTATCTTCAGGCTCTATTTTCATAGACTGTCAAAGATGGTATCTAGGATATCTAGGTGGTAAAAACATTTTAAATAATTAACCATCAGATCATCAATGTAGAATTCAAAAAAAATCCCCAAAAAGTGTTAAAATATGTGATGCATGGCACGTTAGTATGTGGCACCAGCATTCTTCAAGACAAAATGAATTACCCGATAGAAGAATACACCATGGGGGCACTGATGGTAGTTCATTATTCATATTTTAGGGACATCTAAATTTGGTTGTAACTTGAATATACATCCATGAAGCATAGGGATTTATAACCATTCATCATATCGATCAATAGTTATATGATTGAAATCCGGAAGTCATATTTCGGACAGTGCTGGTTGAGATCCCTGAAGTTGTTGAAAACCCTGATTTTCCATTTTTTATTATTTACAAGAACAATTATGTATATCCATTTCTGATATTGTACCTCCTAGATAATTTCATCCTTGATGATCTTTTCCACTTCACCCTCAATTTTTTAGGTGGGATTTACATGTGTATGTCTTGATTCCTATTTGTATTATCAGTTCTCTTCTACTCATCCCATGTGGTGGGTGGACACCTTAGGATGAAGACCTAGAATCTCTATGTAATTCAACAAAAACACTTCTTTGGGTTTCTTCAGGAAGGTTGTATATACCTCATTTTATTAGGAAGTCATGGTCACACTAATCAATGTGGGTCATGGATCTTCATTCATACCCAAATTTATTTATATGAATTCATTAATAATGGTGGACACAACTTCCAAAAATGATATAGAGTAATACCTGAGCTATTATTTCTCTTAATATTCCTCATACATTACCTATTACTCCAATGCCTCAGAAGTATGTGGTGAATAACGTTTCTCTATGGTATAGGAGGAATTGACATTTAGGCATCCCCAAGACAGAGCAACCATTTTTTGTTTGATTAATGGCATGAAGACTTTTTGGATCTTCAAAGGGGATATAAATGTATGATAATGATCATCCTCATTTTCTCTTGTTGGAAAAAAACTTCTTCCAGTCTAGCTGACAGAATAGGGATTTTTTGAAGCTAACCAGATAGAATGGATTCATTTTCATCCAGAATTTCATTACAACTTGAAGCATTGAAAACTTCTCTAACACTAAAAGGCTTAGTTTTCTGGACTGAAATCATGGAATTCTCTAGATGTGTGCCCAAATTCATACCCATATCCATGATTTGGTTGATGGGTAGCACGTATTATACACTAATATGGTTGAAAGAGTTAATTGGAATCATCTCTAGACCATTTGGTACATTTATTCGAGCGACATCATTAGTCATGTATTGCTTCCCTTCCAAGTGATATAATCCTATGTCAATATACTATGATTCATTGGATTTGAATGGGCATTTGTCACCATGAAATGTCCAAATTTGTCCATTCACATAATATTTGAGGCATTTGTGGTATAAAGATGGTATAATCGGATGCTCATGTTTCCTAGGTTTTCCTATAAGAATATTTAAGCTTGTATCCTACCTAAAAACATGAATTATGAGTCAAACATGAGATCCTCAAACTGATTTATGAATTTGATTTCACAAAGTGTATTTTTCTAATTCCTGTCTAAACCCTGTAACAATAGAGCAGTGGAGGGGTAGGTGAGATTCATTGAAACCATGTTCACAAAGTTTTTATATTATAATGTGTTTGAATATTTAGCCATTTTCTATTAATTCTTTCCAAATATCAATGTCATTTTTCCAACCAGATATAAACAAGGTTTTGAAGTGTCCCTATATGATGGAATCCTCATCCTGGTCTATGAAAGAGTTTATTGTGTGAAATTTTTCAGGATAATTCTATGCAAAATACACTTCAGTAGCAACAGCCACAACTTCAAATTCTTGATGTCTTAACAAGGCTTATATAAGTGCTTCAAGGAGGTACTTTTATAGACTTAGAGAATCTAGTATTGAAAACATGGCTGCAACAAGGGATAAATACATCAAAACATCATACTTATTTTCCAAAGGTTTGTGTTTCCCAGTATGGGGATGATATTTTATAGGTTCTTTTGGAACTGAAGCACTTTATGTGGATAGATCATCCCTTGGAATAGAAGATGAATGTGATTATTCTCTTGATGGACTAGGATGAGTAGTTTTTCCTACAGGTTGAGATTTATTAGGTGATAACATACCCTCTAGCTAATCATCTAAGATGATTGTTTCACCACATACCCTATCATGTGTGGTGAACATCCTTTCCCATTCTAAGATTGTTAGATATAACTACCATAAGTTTCAGCTACATAAATAGTTCGAGTAGGGACATGATTAGAGTAGTGACTCCTAGAACGACTGTGTCTTCTTTTGTATCCTCGACTCAGACGGTTGCTTCCCCCAATTCCCCAATTGAAATTAGGGAATTTAGGCTCATAAAAACACTCATCATCTGATAAGGGATCCATTAAGTTAATATAATTAATGGAACTAAGGATTAAATCGATTTCTAATAGAGATCCTATCTGGTGGGTTGAACCATGTTGTATCATTTACGGGTTAGTTCATGTGCTACTTGGAATATAGGCATGAATTTTTATAAATTTAAAGACAACTTCAGCCTTTCAAATATTCCTCACTTTTCTTCTCTGTATTTCAAAGATGACACTTTTTTCAAAAACTGTCTTTGAGAGGACCCGGCTATCAAAGGAGTATGTTGTGTTGTATCAAAAGCAATTGAGAGAATAATTGGGGGTTTCAACTATTCTCAAAGGATAGCAAGATTCTTGTTGATTTTTTTCTAACCATCTAGTCAAATAAACTTCTATGTATCCCTGCTATTAACTTTCGGCCATTCATCCTCCTCCTCTAGACTAATGGTAGAAAAACACAATACTTGAGTAGGTGGAATTCCTAACTTCACTTTCTCAGAGTTTACCATCTTTTTCAAGATGTCTTTGAAGATAAAAAATTCATGGATTTTATTCAGAAATATTTTATAGAAGGGGAAATAGTTTGAGGGATCCAAATCACAATCTTTATTGGGATTCCAGGGATTCAGAAACTTGATCAAGTTGTTATCCAATGCTAAGATAAAGTAGCCAAAGACTTGGTCACTTAAAAAAAATAATAGACCTTTTTCTTTATATCCTCAAATTATTTTCACCAAATCTCCCTTTCATCTTCCTAATGAGGTAGGCATTGTTACTGATGCTCAATAGACAGAATCTCATGATATAGTGTGGGATTTGGAGTGGGATTGGTTACAAGGGATTGATTAACTATAATATTATTGGTCTCAATTTTTTTATTCGCTTTCCTTGAGTTGATACAATTACTTGGGACATAGTTTTATTCTACACTCTATGGTCTTACACTCTTTCAGTGATTAAAGAAAGGTCCCCAAAACCCTCCAGTATATTTCACAAGAATTAGATGTGTGCACAACTTGTCATGAATATTATCTATACAAGTGGTCAATAATAAATATTTAAGGAGTGGTAGGTTTAATGAGTATGTAGATCATTTACTCCAGGAAATAAAATCATAAATCCTTTCATTATCCCATTTTTTGTCATTTGAGAGGTTGAGGATATTTTATTCTACAGGGTAGAGTAGAACTAGAAAAGAAACTTTAGACAGAGTTCTTCCCACCCCATAATTGATCTAGTCGGTAAGCTAGTGTACCATACAAAAGCTAGTCCCTACAGTGATCACATGAAGCACATAATTTTCACTTCCTTTGTTCAATGGTCCCCATTATGGGATCACAGTGAGATTTTAAATGTGACAAATGCTTCTCTTGGTCTCCCAATCCATTATAAATTAGAAATATAGGGTTCCTAAAGTTTAGTGGGGGAAGATTCAGAACAACCCATTAAAGGTAAGGCTTATTTACCAATTATATTAGAATGCGACCCTCCTCCATGGAATCCAATCTATCCATTAGTGACTCAATAGTGTTTATGGGCCTTATGAGAATGTTTGGATGATCTGGATTTGAATAGGTGTAGTGATCAGTAGGTCTATCTATGGAGGCACTACTGACATCTGTAGTGGGTAGCCTATATGGAAAGGCTTGTAAATATTTTCGTTGGACCTATTCTAGTTATACAACCAATGGAGGGAATTCTAGATCTACTACTGTGGGATCTAAGTATATTAGTGGTTGGTATCCCATATTGAGCGGATTTTCTAGATCCACTTCTGTCATTGTGGAGAACACACTTTTCTAAGGTACGCCGGTTGGGAGTGAGAGTTGAGGATCAGATTGCAGGGAATATCCTACATGAAGGATGCCTTGGAGTAGTTATGCATTGATTATACTCAATTATTTCATCTCTTCTAAGGTTGATCAAATATTTCATCAAGGGAAAGGTGATCAACCTATCTAGAAGGTAGGTGAATCATAATCTTACCCATACTAATTTCCTTATTGGATTACTTTCAAGGAATTAATGGTAGAGTGATTGAGGTAGCTCCCAGATACAAGGTGATTCTCTAGTTATGTGTACATACACCACCTTTAATTGTTTTAGTGTGTACCATATTTTTTAATCCAAAATTCCTCCTCCAATTCCACTTCTGAGTTGGCCTCATGTTCGGTAGTGTTTTCAAGGGTAGTGTTAATGAAATTCACTAATATTTAATGCATTAAAGTCATTATATCAATTTCTTTAAGAGAATACCATTTTCTATTCCCTCCATGAGGCCTTTTACTTTCCTTTTTTGATTCTCTAGGATTCATTTGATGGATGTTAATTTGAAGGGAATATCCAGATAGCTCAGTCGTTTGCATTCCTAGTGAGGGTACCAGATCATGGGATGGGAAGAACTAGGAGGATCCATTCTAAAAAAATTCCTAACTATGAGAATACTGATTTATTCTAAGTAGTAGGTTGTTGAGGTGAAAAATATCCTAGACCAAAGAGCTGGGGAAATTCCCATTTCACTTTCACAACTCGTTGGGTCTAGTTTTTATAACCTTGAAGGTTGGGTTAAAAACTTTCTCATACCTGTAGGGGAGCGATTTCTCCTAAACTACCGTGGGATATACTATTTTGGTTTTACTTATAATTTTATAGAGTTTTTTTTTGAACATGCTCTAGGTGAATCATTTAGTGTGCACCTAGATCAGCAACTTCTAAAGATCATTGTGCTATTTTTGACATTTGCTCTTTCTGATGAACGAATTCCCCTCAGCGGGAAACTTGTTGGAAATTTTTATCTACCTAATGAATAAGCCTTTAAATAATATGTTCTCTCATGGAACGACCTTAGTGGGAGTCATTTGGGGCTGATTTTTGGTGAGCATATCACCGTTTGTGAACAGAGTCTATTTTTTGAAGATATCCTAAAGTTATGACATTGCATTACACCACATTCTATGGGATTTAATAGTTAGTGAGTGCGGTGAAATGTAACTCTCTATGTTCACCCTTACCTATGACATATACACAATATGGGGAATTTTTTGTCAGCATTTTCAATCTTCTTAATGCACTGAGGAATACGCAATGAAGGGATCCTTACTATTTTTTGAAAGATGGATGTCATACAACTAGGAGAGAGGCCAAGTCAATTTGGTTTTTCATATATTCTATTACATTGATGTAACTCTGATACTCATAATGGGGTAATAATTTTTAGCTCAAGTGATGTAGAGTTTTCCATACATTGAGCCAGATGTCATGCACACAATCTTTCAACAACACTTTTAGAATGTTGTATTGAGGGGTGGATAAAGGCCAGAACAATACTGGTATATCATGTTTAGATATTTGTTTCCTAATGTTCAGTATGCCATCATTTTATAATTCTAGAGTTTCCTTAGCCTGGTCTGACCAAATTAGATATTTTACCATTGGATTATCATAAAAAACAAGTTCCAAGGGACTTACTCTTTCATATTGGAAGGTAGGTGATTAAAAGGGGGTTTGGAGAATGATGATATCCTTAAGTTGTCTTCCAACTGATAAAGAAATTCACTTTTCAATGATAAGGAATCATACATGATGGGACATGCATTCCCAACTTCCTCATGGTAAGAGGGGTTTTTCATTACAACATCACCGAGGGGAGGACCCTTCTGACAAAGTGAAACACTATTGTGAACAGAACATTCATAGTGAACACCATAGCGATGAGGAATACCATGGTGGATTATTTTAAGGGGAATACACTCTTACACTTTGATATTCTATAAATGCAAAGGATTTTTGTGTCTCTCATTAGGAGATAGGCTCTTAGGACTGATCAGATTGTTGTCATGAAGCAATCCTTCATGGTGAAGTGTTTAAAGAGAAATGTCAAAATTACTGATATTGCTCTCATAATTGGCTAATGGGAGAGTAGTGTCATGAGCTACAATAGATATTTGTCTGAGGGCTTCAAAAACTTTATCATTAAGTATAGTGGGATAATTGATCTGATATATATCTTCTAGTTGTCTTTACAAAGGCTTCTTCTTGGATGCCTTATTTTGAGAAACTCGAACCACTTGCTGGGGGGAAGTGTTTTTCAGGTATGGAATCTTTCTTGACTAGCTCTTTTTTTGCTGGAATAATTTTTAAAAGGTATTATAATTTTGGAAAGAGTTTGTGCCTAACTCAGAATGGCAATTAGAATGGGCCAATTACATCCTATTGGAATGTGTATTTTTACCCAATCCAATTGTCCAAAAATCAAAGGGTATTTTTTCTCACGAACCTCCTAAATGGGAGAAGATGTGTGTGTCTCCTCTAGGGTTACATACTAATGAGCCACCCCATTTGTGGAGATAGAGTTGTGTTTCCATCCCTTTATCACTACTTTTTCACTGTTATGATGTCCTGGATGGTCTATAGGATGTGAGTAGGGATTTATATCAACCCTTTCACCACTTTCAGGATATTATTCGTGAATTCAGTCACTGGAAAAAAGAAATATATTCATTCCATATTTGGAGAAGGGGCATGTGTATTCTCCTTTCCACCCTTTCCAATTAGTGGATATTGATATTACTCATGTGGGGGGGACGAGATTTAAGTATGACTCCTATTAATCACCAATACTTTCTGGCTTACTTATATGAGTGTTTCTAGACAAAACTGGTGGAAATATTGATTAATCCATGTAGGTGTGTGTGAATGATTATGGTTTGAGACAAAATGTATTTGGAGATATTTTTGAGTGTTGTCAAATGCGTAAGCTGGAAGGCTTTATTAGTGTAGGTAATTGTGTGTTCTTTCTCATTTTTTTCCACCAGATTTGAATGATGGGATTCCTTGGATGTTGTCAAGTGAGTTTACTAGATAGCAGAATTAGGGCGGGTGTGTGTATGTTACCAATGGTAATTTTCCACAAAATTTGTTTGGTGGGATTTTATAGAGAGGGAAGATGTTTTTTCCTTCCCCATGTTGACCTTTTTCTACCCCCAGTGGGTAGTCCAGCATGCCTGGGTCTAGAATACCTAGGATAGACTGTCACAGATGGAATCCAAATCATGTTTAGGGATCACTCCCACGCAGCATTAGTGGTGGAGAATATTGGAAGGAGTCCTTTATAAATACCCCTGAGTCTTTTGGACCGGTCCATCTGTGTCCTCTTGATCCACCTCCCTAAGATAAGGTAGGTATTATTTGTTGTGTTCCATGAAAAAACTACCAAAATGGTTGAAGACAATGTTATGTACCACCTACTTATGGACCATAATTTATAACTGATCAGATGATCGATGGGACTTTGTGATATGAAGTTCCAATAAAGTAGACTCTAGGGTTAGGATTGTATCGTTCTGGTGATACTCCTGAACCAGTGCATTCAAGGCCCATCATTAAAGACGTTGGGTTGGTGACAATATATTTTTCTTTCCAGAAGACACGGCTTGAATAGTAGCCATGGAATACACTTACAGAAGCTATAAATATTCCATTGGATTAAAGGTACTTATAAGAGGAAGTGCCTAAAAAGAGATGACAAACCCAAATAAGAAAACCCCATCAAAGTGGTATCTCATTTAAATGACCACATGCATGATTGATTGTATTGTTTATACCTCTTTTATTTTGAGAGTGAAAGGGTCCTAACAGGTGGGTGACACCATCATCTTGGTTAAGGATTCACATCGGATTCACCATTTTTACTTCTGACAAAATTGGTTTTCCCACTGGTAGATTACAGGAGTTTGATATTACTCCAATCATTCATGTTGGGTTCATTATTTATGAACAATTTCAAATGGGTTTATTCATGGAACTGGAAACACCCAATGGTTTTATATCCTGGAGGGACCTGATTTCTAATGGTCGGCGCTCATTAGGGAGTTTTTCCATTGATTATTAACAACTTACATTGCTCGAGAAGATTGTAATTTGATCACATCATGCCCTTATAGGGGAAATTATTTCCTACTCCTGGACCCTCTTGTATATTTAAGATATTTTCATAAATCCTTCATTAATTCCAAAGTATATCATGGGTAACCATTGAATTAAAAATCAATTATTACCATGTATTTTAAACGCATGGCCGATTGTCGCCTATCGACCGGTCAAAGTTCCGGTGCTCTGCTAATGTGTATAGCAGCACTCGGGTCGAATCCTCGGCGATGGTACTTCGTAATAGTCGATTGTTTTTAGTTGATTTTATTTTGATTGGGGGGGTTTGTTTGCAGAGCTTAATTGAAATGTTTAATGAATGATGTTTAATTTAACAAGTTGATAAAGATTGGGGTGAGTTCATCATTAGGTTAGTTAAGCTTGTGATATCCTTGAGCTTTGCTTTATATTGCATTTAAATTAACACCCATGACACAAGATGATGTTGATTAGAATTCTTAAGTGTTAAGGCTTTAAACCAAGACTTAACTTAACTTAAGGTTATAATCTCAATCAGATCTTATTTATGGTTGTGTATTTATGGTTCCAATAATCCATGGAAAACACATGTTAAACAAAACAAGTCATTAATCCATGACATGTTAAGTCCAACATACACAATGTTAATTCAAAGAATATTCATCGAGCAGAAGCTCTCAATCACTTAACATACCTAAATTATAACTCACCCCAATGAGGGATTTACTCATCCATTATGATGTTTATTAATCTGGTAATATATGTTTATGGTGATGAATTATAAAGAGAAGAAAAAGAAAGGGACAAGATAAGAGTAGTGTGCCGAACACACACACGAAATATTTTGAGAATCAAAAATGGAATTTCGATTGAATGAGGAAGCAAGATAAGGTACTGTAATTTAAAATGATTCAAAATATTTTAAGACCATGAATATTATACTACAGAAGGTGGAGGAGAATAAGTGATATTGAAGAAGAAACTTTCATTAAAACAGAATTACAAAATAAAGGACTTACAAAATTACAAAAATGAAGAACACAAAAGTAAGTGAAAAGAAAGAGAGGAGGGAAGGTCCCTAAAGTGTAAACTTGAGTATGGAAGGTCCTCCCAAGCCTTTGGCAAAGCTTTGGTCGTGCCAATATGATCTCCTCTCTTCTGAAATGCCAACCCCTCTCAAGGGGAGAAGGGGAGAGTATTTATAGCCCAAGGAGTGGACTGTTTGCATTCCCAATCTGTCCCTCCACTTGCATCGCCAATTTTGCAATTTAGACAGACGGATCTTAAAATATCTCCTTCTACAAAGTTGTAGACAATACTGTTGGCCGACTACTCTCAAAATATGGAGTCATTTGGACGTAAGGATAAAAAGTTATGGCCGGTTGCATAAACAAACTTAAACTGTCCATTTCAATCCAGTCTTTTTGAAGTCCATAATGTGAAAGGGTTTTTGAATATTAAGATTCCTTCAAATCCGAATGGTTTCTTCAAAAGAGTCGGCCGCCTACATCTCCTCTTTCACACTGAAAAATCGCAGCTCGCTTGGATGATTACATCAGGAGATATGTCATGCATACTATACTGATTTTCATTCTCGGCCAGAATGGTGGGCTGGACTTCAAAGATTTATTTGGGCCCCTTGTACTTAGATTTGGGCCATGAAATTTTTATCCAAGATTACATGTAGTGTCCCCCGAATTATGGTGGAGAGTTAAGGTTTTTGAACTTCTGGATTGAGCCCAGTAAATCAATCTTCATGAATAGTCCAGTTTCTCCACAGATTCTTTGGTCTTGTTTGTGAGGACCATATGACCCTTCAAATGGCAGAATTGGATCATGGTGCCTTCTAATGAAATGTTGTATATTGAAATCAGAATCCTAAAAAACAAGAACCACACAATTTGGATCAGTATAGGGATAGTTATAAGTAAAACATTAAACTGACTCAATTTGACTACTAAAAATGCTCAAATATTATACTTAATATTAAAACATTAATATTTCACACAAATTATGCACATTTCATATAAAATAAGTAAAGGGGGAATATAATAAGTCATGAAAATATTAATAACATCAACTCCCCCACACTTAGATTTGCGCGTGTCCTCATGTGCAACAAATATAAAAACATGACAAAATCATTTTCACTCACCAACAAATATTAAAATTTTGTTTTCTCCAATCAGGGGAGGTTTAGACTATTTCACTCATCCATATTGAATTCCATCACAAGTTTGGTTCACAATAATGCATCAGAAACAATTCATTTTTTCATGTTCAAGGTTTGAATTAGAAAATGTAGGCACTCAAAACTTACTCCTCTCAAGATGATAAAAATGTATTTTAGGAGGTTCACTCATTCACCAACAAAAATTGAAAATCAAGAGTTTGTAAGAGCTCTCAGCTTCCATTCCCAAATCTAATGTGTACAAGAATCAAGAGGTCTTTTAAGGGGTTTTTCAGTGGCTATGGGACGGTAGGTATATAATGTCCAAAGGAAAAGAGGGGTTAAAAACACCAACATGGAAAAATCAATGCACATTTTTATTGAAATTTGATTTGAAAGGAAATAGAAACACATATTTACAAGGGCATGAATGTGTGATGAATGAAAAGTGAGGGAGATAGAAAATGTAATAGGGTGAGATGATGGAATATGTACAACATGGAAGACTTCCAATAATGACACAATACAAGATGATTCAAGTGTTCTTTTTTTTTCTTTTTTTGCTCTTTTTTTCGAAAGTTGTGCTTGAAACAAGTCTCACAATCATCTCCCAACCCATGCTTGATCTCCTCATGGAACTAATTTTAGTAGTTATAACACGATCAAAGGTTGATGATGAATGATTTTTGACCCACCCAAGACACAACCCATTCCTTTTTTTTCATTTTTTTAATATAATTTTTTTCATTTTTTTTGAACACTTTTCAATGAATTTTGTACAAATGAAAATTACACATATACACCCCAAAGCTCACAGAATTACAACCTCTCCCCCACACTTGAATGGAAGCTTGCCCTCAAGCATATGATGAAACATTGGAAATCAATGAAAGTACGCCCAAAAATGAAGTCTATTCCCCCCACACTTAAATTTCAATAAATTGTACAATGAAAATCCATGAAGATGTTGGGTGGGACAAGGTATTAGGCTTGTAATGTGGCTATCAAAAGAAAGGTTTTCATAGGCTCAAAGGGGCTTTCAAAAGTAGGATCAATGTAAGGGTAACGGGAGGCTATTTGGCTATTCTGATTCTCATGTGGCTTAGAAAATGCCTCTATCATATTAATGCACACAAAAGATGGAAATTCAGCTCGAAGGTCCATAAAATCAAGACTCACAATCAGTGGTGAAGACACGCAATGAAAAAGATGGCCATAGATGACCTTGGCATGAAGGCTAATGTTATTCCTCACGGTAGGGGAGAATCATTTTCCACCAAAAATTGTTCATTCAAAATGTTTGTTATTGAAACAATATTTTTTACCCAAGTTTGAGATAAAAATTCAATATATTTGAGTTTAAAACAAGCCTTTTGACTCCCCAAAATGGTTGGACAAAATTTCAATATTGAATGATGAGTAATTATGACACCCCTTTTTTTCAATTTTCATTTGTTTTTAATTATTTTTTTTTTAAATTTTTTTTATTTTTAATGACAGATCCACACAAAAGAGAAAATAGAAAAAAGGTTGTGGAAGAATGTTGTAAAAAAAATAAGAGGAAGAGAGGAAGAAGAAGAAATAGAGATAAGAAGAGAGGGAAGAGAGATTGAGGAGAGAGAGAGTTAAAGGGAAAGAGGTGCCCCCTGGTTTGGATTTGGCGGGTCTCCATCCAGTGGTGGTTCTATTGAAGTGGATGGGGTTTCGATGGAAGTCGAAGTGGTTCCTGGATTGTGAGACCTCTCATGGTGATTCTTTAACCGGTGTCCATTTATCGTGAATGTTCTTTTTGAAGAAGGGTCTTGGACTTGCACTGCACCAAATGGGTAAACGTTAGTAATAAAAAAAGGACCTTCCCAACGAGAATTAAGCTTACCTGGGTGAAGTCGAAATCGAGAATTGAAGAGCATTACCTTTTCACCTTCATGAAATACCTTTCGAAGAATGTTCTTGTCATGGAGTGACTTTGCCTTTTCTTTGTAGAGAATGGAGTTCTCATACGAATCGAGTCGAAGCTCCTCCAATTCAGTCAACTGCAACAATCTTTCTTCACCATATTTTTCACAATCAAAATTATAAGTTTTGACAGCCCAAAATGACTTATGTTGGATTTCAACTGGTAAATGACAGGCTTTACCAAAAACTAGCCTAAATGGAGACATCCCGATGGGTGTCTTATAGGCTGTTCGATAGGCCCAAAGTGCTTCACCAAGTCTATCGGGCCAGTCTTTTCTTGTGGGCTTAACAATTCTTTCAAGAACTCTTTTCACTTCTCTGTTAGAAAGTTCAGCCATTCCCTTTGTTTGAGGGTGATATGCAGTGGATGTTTTATGTACAACCCCATTCTTTTTCAAAAGTGACTCCATGGTTCTATTACAGAAATGAGTTCTTAAGTCACTTATCAAAGCACGTGGTGTTCCGAATCGATGGAAGAGATGGGTTTTGAGGAACTCACTCACAGTTTGAGCATCATCTTTCCTAGTGGGTTTGGCCTCAACCCACCTAGAAACATAATCGACCGCAAGAAGAATGTAGGATAATCCATTGGAAGGGGGAAAAGGTCCCATGAAATCGATGCCCCAAACATCGAAAAGCTCACAGAAGATTAATGGCTTTTGAGGCATTTCGTTTCTTTTGGAAATTGTGCCAAACTTTTGGCAAGTGGGACATGATTGACAGAACTCGTGTGAGTCCTTGAAGAGTGAAGGCCAAAAGAATCCAGAATCTAGGACCTTTCGAGAAGTCCTTTGTGGTCCAAACTGGCCACCTCCAGGCATTGAGTGGCAGAATTCCAAGATGGAGGATTGTTCAGTTTCATCAACACATCTCCAAATTACCATGTCAGCCCCAGTTTTCCAAAGTTTATTATCTTCCCAAAAATAATGCTTTGAATCACTTCTCATCTTTTATTTTTGTTCTTTTGAAAAATATTCAGGGAAAACACCAGAAACCAAGTAATTGACAATTGGGGAATACCATGGTAACTTTGGAGTGAGAGATGAGAGGTGTTCAGTTGGAAATTCGGGATCAATTATTTCATAATGAGAAGAATTAGAAATTCTACTCAGGTGGTCAGCCACAGGGTTTTCTTTTCCAGGTTTATCTTTTATCACAAGGTCAAACTCTTGGAGCATTAAAATCCATCTTATTAGCCTTGGTTTGGAATCACTTTTCTTAAGTAAGAACTTTAATGCTGAGTGGTCCGTGAAGATGATGATTTTGGCACCTAAGAGATAGGACCGGAATTTATCCAAGGCAAAAACCACAGCTAAAAGTTCTTTTTCAGTCACAGTGTAGTGTGATTGAGTTTCATCCAATGTTTTTGAGGCATAAAAGATGACATGAGGAATGTTTTCTCTTCTTTGACCAAGAACAGCCCCAATGGCCCTATCAGAAGCATCACACATCAATTCAAATGGTAAGGACCAATCTGGGGGTTGGATAATTGGAGCAGATGTGAGAGTATATTTGAGTTCAATGAAGGCTCTCTTGCAAGCCTCATCAAAATTGAATGTGACATCATTTTGAAGTAAACGAGTGAGTGGGAGGGAAATCTTGCTGAAGTTCTGAATGAATCTCCGATAGAAACCGGCATGACCAAGGAAGGACCGAATGTCTCGAACTGATTTGGGTTCAGGAAGTGATTGGATCACCTCAATTTTGGCTGGATCAACTTGGATACCCTCTTGAGAAATTATGTGCCCTAGAACAATCCCATTTGAAACCATGAAGTGACATTTTTCAAAATTCAGCACAAGGTTGCACTTGACACACTTTTGAAGGACCAAAGAGAGTGAATGTAAGCAAGATTCAAATGACTCGCCATAAATGGTAAAGTCATCCATGAAGACCTCCATGCAATTCTCAATGAATTCAGAAAATATACTCATCATACACCGCTGGAATGTTGCAGGAGCATTACAAAGGCCAAAAGGCATTCGCCTATAGGCATAGGTTCCAAAGGGGCAAGTGAATGTGGTCTTTTCTTGGTCTTGAGGTGCGATTGGAATTTGGAAGTAGCCGGTGTAACCATCAAGAAAGCAATAGTGTGACTTTCCGGCCAATCTCTCAAGCATTTGGTCAAGAAAAGGAAGTGGGTAGTGATCTTTTCATGTTTCAGCATTCAATTTGCGATAATCGATGCACACACGCCATTTGTTTTTCACTCGAGTTGTAACTACTTCTCCATGTTCATTTGTGACAACTGTTATCCCGCCCTTCTTAAGAACGACTTGAATTGGACTAACCCATTCACTATCAGAAATTGGGTAGATAATACCAGCTTGAAGAAGCTTGGTAATCTCTTCCCTAACTACCTCAAGTATGAGTGGATTGAGTCTTCTTTGAGGTTGCCTAATTGGTTTGGATGATTCCTCTAGATGGATGTGATGAATACAAATGGCAGGGTTGATTCCTGGAATATCCTCTAGGGTCCAACCTAAGGCATTTTTGTTTTCCTCTAACACTTGAACAAGTTGGGACTCCTCAGTTTCAGAAAGTGAAGCAGAGATAATGACAGGGTAGGAGGGATCATGGAAAAGGAATGCATACTTGAGGTGTGAAGGAAGTGGTTTTAGATCAGTTTCAGCCTTTATTTGAGAGCTAGACAAGTTAGGAGTAGGAGAAGGGATTCCAGATGAGTTTGGATCATTTTCCTCAACACTGTCCAAGGTGGAGCAGTAGAGATCAGAGTTGATGTGGGATTCAAGAGAGTTTTCAAGTTCCTCTAGATTGATGGAGTTTATGAATGAGAGGTCCACATCAACTTCACCATTTATGACTTTGTTAATCATGGTGCAGATTTCACAAGATCCTTTATCATTAGAACATGAAGAACATGGTGGATTGGGGTTCGATTGAATCTTAGAAGTGTCCTCAAAAGCATGGATTGAGAATGCAGAGTGATCCTCAGATGGGTATCGCATGGCTTGGAAAATGTTGAACTTGACCAGTTGGTCACCGAATTCCATGGATAAGATGCCTGAATGGACATCAATCTTGGTTCTCGCAGTCATGAGGAATGGTCTTCCTAGAATTAGGGGAGATCGAGAAGAAGTCGTCTCACCTTCCATGTCAAGGACATAGAAATCAGCTGGGAAGATAAGATCATTGACCCGAACAAGAACATCCTCAATTATCCCCTCAGGACTGGCAGTGCTTCGATTGGATAATTGAATGACAATACCCGTTGGGTGCAAGGGACCTAGACCAAGGTTGGAGAAAATGGATTTGGGCATGACATTTATTGAGGCTCCAAGGTCTATGAGTGCATCATCAAAGTTGGAACTCCCTATTTGACATGGAACCGTGAAGGTCCCTGGATCTTTGCACTTCATGGGAATGGACTGTTGGGTTGAAACATTTTCAATGTTCCTAAGTTGCCTCTTATGGGTGCACAATTCCTTAAGAAACTTGGCATACTTAGGGATTTGTTTGATGGCATCTAAGAGGGGGATGTTCACTTCAACACGTCTAAACATGTCAAGCATTTCAGGATCAGGTTCAAAGGACTTCTTAGGCTTGGAGATGGCTTGAGGAAAAGGAATTGGGTTCCTTAGAGGAATGGAAGGAGGTGAAAGAGTGGATTCAAGTTCCTTTTCCAGCTTTTTGTTCTTTTCATTTTCTAGATCAACATCAAAAGGGGAGGTAGAGCAATCAGCATGGGGCATTGCAATTTGCTTTCCCGATCTAAGTGCAATCGCACTTACATTACCCTTAGGGTTGGGTAATGGTTGAGCTGGGAGTTGGGATGAATTGGATGGTTGCTGCTGGCTCAGGTGGGATGCAAGTTGACCTATTTGGGTTTCAATGTTCTTGAGGCTAGAATGGGTGAAGGAAGCAAGATCCTCTACAGCACTTTCCCATGGTTGTTTAGAAGAAGAGGCTTGTCCCAAATTGGGTTGGCCTTGATTTTGGTTCTTAGGAAAGCGATTGTATTGGGTGGGGAATTGGGAAGGCTCGTTAGGAAAGTGGAATCCAGGAGGAGGATTGTTCCTTTGGGGTTGAGGAACAAAAGGATAAGGTTGTTGGAAGTTACCAACACCTTGACTATATTGAAACTGGTTTGGGTTTTGATGAGGGAACTGAGGAGGATGAGAAATGGGATTACCATACCTCAGAGGTGGGTTAAAGGTAGAAGAGAAGGGCTCAGAGTGGGGTTGGTTGAAGTTTCTAACAAACTGACCTGATTGTTGAGGGTTGAAGTTTCGCTGATCATATGCCGCATTGAGCTCCATTGGACTAGATGAATCAGATGGATCATCTTGAAGTTGTGGACATGTGTCAGTCGGATGAGATGGAGAGTTGCAGATTCCACAATTCTTGATAGGTCCAGGGAATAGTGACTGTGGAGAAGATGAGGTTGGGGCTTTGGTAGCCACCGCTAGTTGACGCACAAGACCTGTAAGTTCACTCATCCACTCAGTCATCTTGTTGGGCTCTATGGATTGATTCTCTTGGGCTTGTTTCACTTGAGCATGTGCTCGAGTATGGAATTGCTGCGTGTTTGCAGCCATGTTACTTATGAGATCTCTTGCAGCTGCAGGAGTTTTTTCAACAAGAGCACCGCCACTTGCGGCATCAATGAGAGTTCGCTCCATAGCCAATAACCCCTCATAGAAGTATTGGATTAGGAGTTGGTCGGGGATTTGATGGTGTGGACAAGTTGCCACAAGCTTTTTGAACCTCTCCCAATACTCATGGAGTGATTCATTAGGGAATTGACGGATGCCGCTTATTTCCTTTCGGATAGAAGCTGTTCGAGAAGCAGGAAAGAATTTCTCTAGGAAAAGTCTCTTCATGTCAACCCATGAGTTTATGGAACCAGGTGGGAGGTAGTAGAGCCAAGACTTGGCAGAATCCGCTAGGGAAAAGGGGAAAGCTCTAAGCTTGATTTGTTCTTCAGAAACCCCTTGAGGCCTCATGGTAGAGCATACTACTTGGAACTCTTTAAGGTGAAGATGTGGATCCTCACCGGCTAGCCCGTGAAAATGAGGTAGAAGATGAATCAAACCCGATTTGAGTTCGAAGTCAGCTTCAATGTTTGGATATTGAATACCAAGAGGTTGGTAATACATATCAGGGGCAGCGAGTTCTTTTAGGGTTTGTTCCCTACGATTGGCCATTTCAATTTCAACTGGTTGGATGAGGATTGGTTCTTGAATTATTTGAGTATCTCTTATGTTCCTCCTAAGTTGGCGAAGTGTTCGCTCAATTTCAGGGTCAAACAAATCCGAGGGATTGTTTGGAAGGCTACGGGGCATTCAGAGAGATTTTGGAAGAAAGAGGAAGACGAGTTTTTCTTTGTATTTTTTCAGTTTATGATTTTTATGAGAAGACGGGTTTTTCTTTGTGTTTTTTTTCAATTTTTTTTTAAAATTTGTTTTTTTTTGTGTTTTCTTGAGAATAACCAGAAACTAATGACTACTTAAAGCACCATCCCCGGCAACGGCGCCATTTGAAACGCACGGCCGATTGTCGCCTATCGACCGGTCAAAGTTCCGGTGCTCTGCTAATGTGTATAGCAGCACTCGGGTCGAATCCCCGGAAACGGCGCCATTTGAAACGCACGGCCGATTGTCGCCTATTGACCGGTCAAAGTTCCGGTGCTCTGCTAATGTGTATAGCATCACTCGGGTCGAATCCTCGGCGATGGTACTTCGTAATAGTCGATTGTTTTTAGTTGATTGTATTTTGATTGGGGGGGTTTGTTTGCAGAGCTTAATTTAAATGTTTAATGAATGATGTTTAATTTAACAAGTTGATAAAGATTGGGGTGAGTTCATCATTAGGTTAGTTAATCTTGTGATATCCTTGAGCTTTGCTTTATATTGCATCTAAATTAACACCCATGACACAAGATGATGTTGATTAGAATTCTTAAGTGTTAAGGCTTTAAACCAAGACTTAACTTAACTTAAGGTTATAATCTCAATCAGATCTTATTTATGGTTGTGTATTTATGGTTCCAATAATCCATGGAAACCACATGTTAAACAAAACAAGTCATTAATCCATGACATGTTAAGTCCAACATACACAATGTTAATTCAAAGAATATTCATCGAGCAGAAGCTCTCAATCACTTAACATACCTAAATTATAACTCACCCCAATGAGAGATTTACTCAGCCATTATGATGTTTATTAATCTGGTAATATATGTTTATGGTGATGAATTATAAAGAGAAGAAAAAGAAAGGGACAAGATAAGAGTAGTGTGCCGAACACACACACGAAATATTTTGAGAATCAAAAATGGAATTTCGATTGAATGAGGAAGCAAGATAAGGTACTGTAATTTAAAATGATTCAAACTATTTTAAAACCATGAATATTATACTACAGAAGGTGGAGGAGAATAAGAGATATTGAAGAAGAAACTTTCATTAAAACAGAATTACAAAATAAAGGACTTACAAAATTACAAAAATGAAGAACAAAAAAGTAAGTGAAAAGAAAGAGAGGAGGGAAGGTCCCTCAAGTGTAAACTTGAGTATGGCAGGTCCTCCCAAGCCTTTGTCAAAGCTTTGGTCGTGCCAATATGATCTCCTCTCTTCTGAAATGCCAACCCCTCTCAAGGGGAGAAGGGGAGAGTATTTATAGCCCAAGGAGTGGACTGTTTGCATTCCCAATCTGTCCCTCCACTTGCATCGCCAATTTGGAAATTTAGACAGACGAATCATAAAATATCTCCTTCTTCAAAGTTGTATAAAATAATGTTGGTCGACTACTCTCAAAATATGGAGTCATTTGGACGTAAGGATAAAAAGTTATGGCCGGTTGCATAAACAAACTTAAACTGTCCATTTCAATCCAGTCTTTTTAAAGTCCATAATGTGAAAGGGTTTTTGAATATTAAGATGCCTTCAAATCCGAATGGTTTCTTCAAAAAAGTCGGCCGCCTACATCTCCGCTTTCACACTAAAAAATCTCAGCTCTCTTGGATGATAAAATCAGGAGATATGTCATGCATACTATACTGATTTTCATTCTCGGCCAGAATGGTGGGCTGGACTTCAAAGATTTATTTGGGCCCCTTGTACTTGGATTTGGGCCATGAAATGTTTATCCAAGATTACATGTAGTGTCCCCAGAATTATGGTGGAGAGTTAAGGTTTTTGAACTTCTGTATTGAGCCCAGTAAATCAATCTTCATGAATAGTCCAGTTTCTTCACAGATTCTTTGGTCTTGTTTGTGAGGACTATATGACCCTTCAAATGGAAGAATTGGATCATGGTGCCTTCTAATGAAATGTTGTATATTGAAAGGAGAATCCTACAAAATAAGAACCACACAATTTGGATCAGTATAGTGATAGTTATAAGTAAAACATTAAACTGACTCAATTTGACTACTTCTAAAAATGCTCAAATATTATACTTAATATTAAAACATTAATATTTCACACAAATTATGCACATTTCATATAAAATAAGTAAAGGGGGAATATAATAAGTCATGAAAATATTAATAACATCAGTATTGAACTTAGAATCATCTGTATATATCCAAGGTTCTTCATCAATAGATATATGTGTATGTATCCAAGGTTCCCCAGTAGTGGTATCCTCTTATTTAGTGATTTGAGATTCTCTAGTCGTTACTATGATGATGCTGGTTTTCAGCCACATAGTGGGGCACTTTGGAGTGTATCATTATCTTGCGAGACAAGATTTTTTTTGATGTTGGTATTGGACCCATAAAATTGTGTTCCTATATATCCTTGTGAAAGGAATCAAAACCCACCTAGTTTGGTGCTACTTAATGGGGCACATCATACCTTTTGACGTTATGTGATAAGGACCAAACCATGTAGTTTTACATCATGCATAAAATATGTCTGTGTAGAAGGTTCCTAGTCATAGTATGGTGTGGTACTTATGCTGAAGAGTTCTAGGTAACATGGAAGGGATATAGATTCTGAATTTAATAAGACTCTATAGGTAATGTGGCTCAGATATAATTTGGATTTGTTTGGACTGTTGAGTTTTGAACTCAGGGAGGATTCCTATGTATCCCATTTATATAGGAATCAAATACTATCTAGTTCATTTTATAGGACCCATGCCTATTTATTCCTATGAATTTTTGTATCATAGGGTAGTATAGACCTTTGATGTTATTAATTTGGAGATTATTCCTGAAAAGGATACCTCACAAAAGGGTTCATGAGGGATGTCTCGACTAATGGTGATTTGGAAGGATTATGAAGGTTTACTCTTGAGGAGGAGGTTTATGGATGAGTTTGGTGATATAGTTGGGGATTACACTTTTAATTATGCCCATAGGTTGTATTTAGAGGTTTATTCCAAAGGAGGATGTCCTGGTAAGATATTGGGGAATATACAAAGTAAGAGGCCCAAATGGTTCAGTTGGGACTTACACATGGAATCATGCCCATAGGTTAGATTTTGAGGCTTATTCTTGATGAGTATTCCTTGTTAAAATTTTGGTATTATACCAAGTTGGATTCCCAAAAGGTTTGGTTGGTACATACACTTGGAATTGTTCCCATGGTGTTCAGGATCATGCGGATGTCTTGATCACCACCAAACTCTAAAATCATGTGAGTCTTTCTCAATGTGAGAAATAGGAGGAAGAGGAAGACATAATAAACCACAAAATCTAATTTTCCCTAAGGTTGGATACATGGCCTTGAGGACCCACAACTATAGAGGTCGTCTGAAGGAAGGTACGAGGAAGATCCGAAGGAAGATTCTCATCCAAAATATGCATCTAATCGTGTAGAAAACTTAATTGTGACTAACCTCTAAGCCCACATGAGTCATGATGAATGATTCTAAAATGTGAGAAATATGATGAATTCAAAGATTTTGAAAACCACATGATCCCTCCTCCACTAGTGTACGAGGCAGGGGATATGGGAGAAGAAGAAAGGGACTTGATTTTTCATGTTCCCTCTCTCGTTTCATATATTGGATAGTCAAATCATACAATCCATTAAGGTATGACCTTGGATCTGAATAGGATCAAAATTGAACCCTCCTATAAGAAATTATAGACTAATAAAAATTGGGGTGACTTCAATTGTTTCTAGGGGAGAATTTCAATCCTTGTTTAAGGGAAAGAAAAGAGTGATCCCCACCCTCCCCACCTAGAACTATAGGTCCCTTGTCTTAGAGGTGATGAAGGATTAGAAAGACCCAAACCCTCATATGTGAGACAAAGAGTTCCCTAACACTTCCCCAAGTTTCAGGGTCCTCATAACCAAAAAAAATCATACTCACATGCACCCTTATGTCCCAACCCACGGGGTACTACAAGTGCAGGAAACCTCTGACCAAAGGAATGCATACCCAAATAAGAGACACACTAGTGTGTGTGTCTTTCCATGGTTTTTCAAGTCCAGAGGTTTTTTTTGAGGTTTAAATTTGGTCACCCTTAGATAATTGATCCAAAGGAAGAATATCCATATCATTAGTTTATTGGAAGAGGACTTAAAGGGGGGCTCACGTACGTCCAAGCTTAGGGAGTGAAGGTGCCTCGCGTAGGGCCTGGGAGGAACTGGAGGTGTTTCACATAGGGGTAGTCCTAAAAATTATGAATATTCCTTATTCAATGGATCACCTGGGAAATAACACTTGAGATAGGATTTATCCTAGGCACCATTAGTCTCCTCGGGTGTCATTGGATGGGTATCGTGCAGTTATTTCATTAGGGAATGGGCCTTGAGAAGGTTGTTATCCACTAGTGGGAAATGTACTCACATAGGTACCTTTGTGTTTCCAATCATGGAGGGACTTTGACCACACTATTCCCCTTAATTCTCTCTGTTATCGAGTTTCATAGGGCTGCCTAAGGGGTTTTAGAGGACCTGGATGAAGGGGTAGTGCAAACTGAGATTCAAGGATTCTTTTGATTTTTAGTTATGTAAATGGGGATCCCTAGGCTCATTTTTTATTAAAATATAGGACCTTAATTGAAATATTTTGTCATTATAGGTACCCCTAATAGGTGTCCAGAATAGTACAGGGGTGGAGAAAACATCTAGGTTGCGCAGGTCCAAAGCACAAGTGTATTGTGCGGGTGTTATGCACATGGGTGCTTGTGCCTTCTGGGTTGCATAGGCATGGCCTGAGAAAACCTCTTATTATGAAATTATAGTGTGTGTAGGTCCACCTGGGTGAAAAAAATAGGTAAACCTATGACTCTATACTATGGGGGAATTACCTATCACCCCTTCTTAGGATCACTACCGGGATGTGATCCCAACCCTTCAGGTGGTCCATTCACTACATTCATTGAACACCAAGAAAATGGAGAGTTGCACCACGTACTTTTCAGGAAAGTTTGAGTAATTTTTGGGTCTCAACACATGGAAATCATATCTGCTCCATTTTTTTTGAATAAAGACACATTTATACTCAAACTCAACACCTTGTGTCTAAGTCAGGTTCATATCATTAATTCTGTTGCAAAGTGTATAGAACACACTTCACGGTATCAACAACCCCATAATCATAAAAATGTATCATCATATAGATGATACTGGATTTATTATTTTAGTATGTAATCAATGAATAAAAAGGAAGTAAAATAAGAAATAAACTTGAATGAGTTGGTAAAAACAATTACCTCTTCTTTAGAAGACTTCCTTAGACCTCTTCTTAAAAGATCTAGGATTAGTCTTTTTGGAAGACCAAGAACACTATAACTTGTATAAGGATATTGATAAGAGAAATGGGAAGGTTTTGGTTGATAAGAAGACAAAAAGTAAGGTAAGGAAGTGAGGGAGGTGGCTCCATTTTAAAATTTAGGTGAGGGACACTTTTAGAAACTATCTAAAAATTAAATTAATATAAATTAATTTTCAATTTCAAATGGATAAAAATTGATTTATTTCAAAGATAAGATGATTATGGTTCTAAATAATCTCATATAATAATTTTTAGAGAAGTTTAGGTCATATTATTACCCTCATTGTTTGGTTTTACCCCTAATTTAATCCCTTTAACCCTTACCGGAACAACATCGATTCTTATTCTTTGAGAGTTAATTTAGTTACTATAAAATTACAAACCGCCCACAAATGGATAGTTTATGTAATGATTAATATTATACCAATTATATGGATTGTGTTAATATTTTTATGAATTTCATATCTTTTAACAAAATATTATTTATTTTAAATATCAATAATGTAATTTTTCACACTATTATACACTTTGACTTTTAAAAATATCAATACAATAAGATAAATTTTAGAAAAATATTTTAATATATCCCAGAGATGTCAAGATGATATATTAAATTCATTCATGACATTAATTATTGCAAATTATATTTATTTTAATATTTTTAATAACATTTATTTGATCTTTTTATTAATAAAATAATTATTGCATCAGAGTTGTCTAAGTATTTAAGGGAATCGTTTATTCACTAAAAATTCAAAATAAATTTCCATTATGAAGATAAATATTTTATCTTTATAAATACTATTTATTTTAAAATATATCAACAATATTAACACATATTAAAAAATTTATACTTATTAAAATATTAGTGTGAAAAACTTGACTTTTCTTAAACTAAAATATTATACGGGGCTTAAAGTCATCCAAATGGAACCAAGTGTTCATAAATTCGGGCCAAGGATGATTTTTATTGACACTAACTTATAAAATAAAATTATTAAAAAAATTAAAGTAATTTATTAATCCTTCTCAAAAAAAAATTACCCTTGATTATCTGATTTACCCTTAATCGTTGCAATAAATATTACAAGGTTTACTATTCATATTGTAAAAAAATAAAGAGGAACTATTTACTAAATTTGGAACTTATGATTCCAAATATGGGATCCATTTTCAAAAATTAAAAACACAAAAACATCTAAAAATAATTAAAAACTAATCTCATGATTGGGCGAGAAAGCGGGTGTTTAAAGTTAAAATGTTCAGCTCACTATGTTTTTATATCAAAAATCAATGTAAAAATAATTAAAATGACATAAATTTGATTAATAGATTTAAAATTGATATAATTTTAATTTAAAAAAAATTTAAAATACAATTTAACATTATAAATTATTTAAATGAAAAGTCAGTTTTTAATTAAAATGAAGTGTTTTTCACTATTCATCAAAAAATGAAACTTATCAGAAAAACAAAAAAAATTAACAATAAGATAATTTTTACAGTATAATTTCAAAAATGAATTTTATTTTTTCAAATATAATTTAATAATCTTTTTAAATGTAGCTTTAAAAGAGAGCACTATCAAAAGGCGTCAAAATTGCCTTTAGAAAAATAGAGTTTTTATTACGTAAAATTAGATTTATTTTAATATCAAATCCAGAAAACATATAGGATGAATTTTATACATTATATTGAATATATATATCATTAATATAATACAAAAATGGCGATTGTATTATTTTATTAATATAAATCGCACTTGTGAGCATTTAAACATTTTTTCAGAAAAAAGATTTTATTTTATTTTCAAAATTGATTTATTTTAATTTATAATTAATTGGTCACAAAATAATTAATTATATATATATTTTTAAGCCATATTTTCATAATTCATTTAATCTTTTTCATACCTATCATTCAATGGCTATATTATAACAATCACATAATAATAATTCACTCTTCGTTTAAGATGGGTTTTGCAAGCAACATAAGAAATTAAAGTGGTTTAATTTAAAAATATGTATACCTTGAAATATTTTCATGTTAAAAAAATTATTATTTATTTATATAAAATATTATTGGGAATTTTTAATACTTTGAAAAAAATTCCTTTAAAAATCGTTTTCATTTTTTATTTATGTTTTATTTAGAAGTTAAATAATTAAATTTTAGAATTTATTTTTGTCAGATTGACTTGATTTATTTATTAATAATATCAATAATATATTAAAATGTATTTTCTAATATTTATTTGAAATAATTAGTTTTTAAGTGAAGGGTGAAAAAAATTCTAATTTTGCTAATATATTTCAATTTTATGACATTATCATAACAAAAGAATGACTTAAAAGTTTTTCAAAAGAATTTATATAAAAGATATATATATTTATGTATAAAATAAATAATTTAAAATTAATATTTTTTATAAAACACATGTATATCATTTGGAATAATAAGCAATATTTTACTATAAAACTATTTTTATTCACTAATATTAAAAATTACTTTTCATCAGTGGTAGAAATTAAATATATAAAAAATAATTCCATATTTTAGATCAATATAATCATATTATGTAATAAGTTCAGCTTAATTTTTGAGAATAATGTTAATAAGATTAAAGTTAATCGCCACGATAACGATAAATTGTTTATTTTAAAAGAATTTTTTTATTAATATTGTGTATTTTTTATATAATTCTTTAAATTAATATATTTTAGCTAAATAATATAAGAAAATTTTTAAACACATATATAATTTTATTAATATAAATTTAATTGGTAACCAATGATAAATAATATTGAGAATCCATAATGGTTGAAACACCATTTTTCTAAAAAAAATGTTTTTTAATATATAAGATTTTTTAATCTAAAATTCAGTTTTATATTACCTAGAAGTTAAATTATATTAAATGGATATTAAATTTAGGTTCAAAATTTTTTAATAAGTGTTACCATATATTTTAAATAAAATATAAATTACTTAGTTAAAAATTACTTAACAAGGTAAAAATAAAAATGTAAGAATATAGAAACCAATGGTAAAGGATATTAAACATATTCAAAACATGTATATAAAGTAACTATTGTGAATTTTTGAACCTAATATCACCTTTAAATCAATTACTATGAAATTTGGGAAGCATTGACCAAGTAGTAGTTTAATGATATCAAGGAAGGGTAATGGGTATGCCCAAAAGTGACCTTTTCTTGTGGAGTACATCAGGGTTTTTCCAGGATAGCGTTGATGGATTCTCAATTGCTTGGATTTTTCTAAATTGTGTTGGTTTGGTTTTCGAGGCTCAGATTTTGAAGATTCAGCTGGACTTGACCTCAAGGATCAGGCCTCAGAGGAGGATTCAGAGCAGGCGGTTCACTTATGCAGGCTGCATGGATTTGAATGTTTGAGAGGGTATGGTGTCAGCCATTGGATCAGGCCTATGCTTTGTCACAGGACACTTTCTTGCCATACAGTCTTGCAACGGTGGAGAGCCTTATCATGTTTTTATGATGGGGAGAGGTAGACCCAAGGTGTCAGTCTGAGTTTTATTTTCTTGATCTTCGAGTTGTTTTTGTTTTATGTCCTTGATGTCCATTCGGGTCCCCCCTTCTTCCCTTAAAAGGGGGTTTATCATATAATAAAAAAAACTTAGGCCTACGGTCCATTGGAACAGAGAGCGCCTTTGACCAAGTTTTATCCCTATTTTTTTAGGGGTTTTCAATGTTCTACAAGTATGATCCCTTGAATAGTTATAGATTGTGTCAATATCTCCTTATTCTATACAGCTTTTTGTCTGTGTTGTTGAATCTTTCATTTGAGTTAAGGGATTCATGACTTCTCCTTTTTATGTGAAAGTTTAGGGAGGTTGTGCTTTATCTTCGTGAGTAAATTGTTAAGAGTGGATATAATAAAGATAATAAACATAAATTAAAATGTGAAGTGGATTCAAATATTTCATCCATTTTATTCTTATTACGTGATGGTTGTTCCATGAGATTTACTAGGTAGTGTGTATGCATGATTATCTATTTATTTTTGGACACCTTCCTAAGTTAGTATGTAAAGTTGGGAAGAAAGAGGAAGATAATGAATGGGAAAAATCAAAGAACTATATAATTCTTCCATATAAATATTTTTTATTATAACAGTTGTCATGATCATGTTTATTGGATGTTTAAAGTTGATGTTAATTTCTAGAGTAGGTTTAAAATGAAATGAAACAATTAGATTGGAAAATTAACTAAGATAGAGAATAGTATAATTAATTAAAATGATATATATCTTCCTTGGAATTATTAAGAAAGATACCACTTATTTAAATCCGCTATTTAATTTACACTATTTTTTTCAACCTCCACATAATTAATTGGTTATCAAATATTGTAAATCATAAATTATACATGCATATGAAATTAAATGTTTAAGTTTATTTGAAGCGTAGCCCAGATTTTTTTATTCATTTGTTAATTTTTTAAGTCAATTTAGTTTCCTATTGAAATTGTTTTGTTGAAATTGTTTTGTTGAAATTATGCTTATCTCCAGGTATTTATATGATAGAAACCTTGTTGTGTTTTTAGGTGGAACCTGGTATAGTTGATTTATTTGATGCGGGGAAGGGTGAATTTCTCAAGTTTTTGCAGTAATTAGGGTGTTAGGGATGACATCAGGATAGATATCATAGGTTGAGATCAGGGATTTAATATTATATTTTATGTGATGATGTGTATTTTTTGATTGATTGTTTAGGTTAAGATATGGTCTTATGAGATTGATTGTTTTTCTTAATGTTTGTTTCTATTTTTATTTTTTTGATTGATGTGGTTGCTTCATTCCTTCAGATATATCTCCCTCTGAGATTGTTCAAGTTGAGTCATAAAATACCTAGGATATGGATTGGTAATCATATTTTTCCTTAACCCAAGATAAGGCGTGTTAATGATGAAACTATATGTTAAATGGAAACCATGAGTTAGTTTAGAAATTATAAAGATCATGTTAATGAAATCTTTAATTGAAATGATAGCGAATGTAAATGACTTTGGATTTGGGTGATTATGAAATAATTTATCCAAAATCTATGAAGTCTTTATAAAGGAAATAGTAATTGTTAAATTACTTAATAAATACAATGAGGACCCTTGGATTATTGTTTTCATAGAGTGTAAGAAGTTTAGTCCTATATATGGAAGTTGGGATTTCATGATGGAATATAGGTATATCTTGAGTCAAGGGTAGGTAGTTTTCCCTAGTGTGGTTGTGAGATATTATATCCTTATGTTATGTGCTTTATTATGCTCCACCGCTCCAGTCAGATAGGGTGGATGACACCTATTATGGACTTGGGTTCTGGGTGTTTCCCAATATCTAGGTTGTCGAGGGATTTTATGGATGACTACTCACTATACCCATCTCTCTCTTATGCGAAGACTATGTATGTCGACATACCTTGGTTGTGATGGCTTAATGCTATAGAGTATGTGTTTGTATGGGTTGTTATGGATTACATTTATTACATACATGTAATTGTTGGGTGTGGATACTTGAGGTTATAGCACATAATTACATTCTTATTATAATGTATTTAGTTCTTACAGGTTTACTCAGTTAGGGGTTGTGATGGCTTAAGATTTGGTGCATGGAAAGAAGGTTGTGGTGGCTTCTGGACTTACCTATTTTGGATATACTATGAACTTAATGGGGATTGAGATTTTGTGATGACATGTATATATTGATTGATTTCATTATGATATGTTGGGTTGTGAATGGGATGTGATGGATTGAGGTGTAGTGCATAGAATGCAGGATGTCGTGGCTTCTGGACTTACCTATTTACGATATATGATGAACTTCACGGGGTATAGGATGTGATGAAAAAAATGGATATGTTGATTTATTTCATTATGATATGTTGTGTTGTGTGTGGGACTAGGGTAGGTAGGGATGTGGACCAACCTAAATCATAGGATAACTTCGAAGGAGATGGGACCTCCATGTCATGAGTCATTAAGGTTTAGAGTGATTGGGTTAGTCGAAACGTGATATCAATGGTACCCTCTAATATATATATATATATATATATATATATATGATTTTGATATGATGTTACCATCTTTCATGCGTTACTTGGTGAGCGAGCCTTGGTGAGGATGGAAACATAGTATTTCTAATCAGGTAGTGAGTTGGTTTCTCTATTTACCCACTAGGGATTTAATATGAATCTTCCATATTTTCTTGAGAGGTTTCAGGTAGGATCCTAGTGTTTATACATGTATTATCACCCCTATATATATAATCTATTTGTTAGGTTAGGGGCAGAGAGTGGGTTATCAACATGATGATACTAGCTCGTGATTTTATTCATGATCTACTGAAGTTCATGGTTAGTGCCATAGGTGTCTTTCATTATTTTATTTTAGGTATTTCTTATATATATTATACATTTTAATGTATTGATATTATGTGGATGTGACCTTTATTTATATGATATAGTAGGTTGGTGGATGTTTCTTTTATTCAGGGGATTATAGAGGGTAATTCTTCCCATTTTTGTGTACAATACCTTTAGTTCTGTCCACCAACCCATAGCCTTTTAGAGGAGGACTTCTAGGCATCACTATCCACATTCATTGTTATCCCCTGAGGGGTACCATTAGGGGTGGGTTATTAAAAAGTGGTATATATGCTTTTATTTGAGTGATTGAATGGATCCTGGGGATAGGAATTGGTGAAAAATTCATGGATTTTTAGGAAAATATTATTAGTTGAGTTTATCATTTGATGTAACCAAGGGAGACCACCTAGCAAATTGTATTTTAGGGCCCCTTGTAATAAAATTTATGGATCATATGTTTACTAAACATACTAAGAGAAGCAATGTTTTTGGGGGAATAAAGACCTGGTGGGGATCATACATCATGATTTTTTGTCCCTAAGATTGAATTGAGTAGTTAGTGGGAATTTGGTTATAACTTAATTAATTTCTCCTTATTATTCCATATTTCAGTTTTAGGGAGTCCCTAATTGTAACGCCCCGACCCCAGTTACCCAGAGTCGGTGCATTATTACATAACATTGGCATGATCACAAGAAAGATCAAATCTCGAAAGACCGATTGGTTTAGTAGCCTTGGAAACACTAGATATATTCATAAGTTTTACATTACATTATAAAATGAAAAACTACTACAACAACATAATGTCTCAATAGACCACACTATTATCCCCTCATAAAAATCCCTGCAGGTCATTCATAATTTACTTCTTCACTTCCTAGGAAAAATAAAACATAGAAAAGGGGTGAGCTCAAATGCCCAGTAAGGATAACAATATAGCGAAAACTTTCATAAATAAGAATAAACATTTAAGGCAATGTATAACTAAAACAAAATCCTTTTAAATATGAACTTTCAACATGGTATGGCATAAATAAAATGAAATAATGCCATTTACTTATTCACATGGATATTCTACTAATCGAATAATCACATGCAAAAAATCAATAACCACTTTCATAATGTTGGAATGCATAATGCCAGACTATCATAACCACATAGCCAAGGCCTCGTGCCAAGACTACAAATAAGATTTTGTCAAGGCCTTGTGCCAAGACACTAGTTTGTCTCATGAGACCTACCGATGCATCGAGGAGCTATAGCGGGCTCCACCCGTCACTTATTAAGTCCAATGCATTCCCATATGAAAAGGTTTAAACATAACATAAACAATCGTATTAAAACTAGCATACAAAATGTCAATACTTTCACAATAAACTATGAATGGTATAAAAATATCACATCCACAGTCAAAAATATCACAAAACCTTCAATACAATATAAAAGTTTTGTATCATAATAAATCAACTTCAAATAATATTAAAATCCATCAAAGGATGTTGACATAGATGAAATCAAAATTCTTTTTAAAGAAATATCTCCTTTTATTTTTAAATCATTTAAGATCCATATAAAATAAAACATTTTCTTTGAAAATATTCTTATAAGCTTGTAAGGAAAGCTTTGAAGATTTTATAACGGTGTAAAATAACCGCACCCGCCGTATAAGTTAAAAAAACATTCTTACCTCAATTCTGTCGAAAAGGTTAAAAAGGACCTTGTTTTGAAAACGACGGAAAGATTCCTTTATAAACCTCTTATAAAAAGTCAAAAAAAGGTATAAATGACTTTAACCCATATTCTTGTAAATAGTAAAAATGTTTTGAAATACATTTTTAAGAAACATGGATGTGGATGATAAAGAGATCCCAGTAGATTATTACATATAAACAACCTCGGATAATGAAGAGATTGTGAAATAACCCTTACCTTGTACTTTTCCTTGGTTGGGGTAGGTTAACCTCCTGTATAATGGTGAAATAATTGTTATTAAATTATACAAGAATCATATATATTAATATGATATCATATATGATCTTTTGACATTGATTTATTAATAATATCTTAGAATTATCATCGTTTCGGGTGTTAACTTACTCATTTTCTTTTATTTTTCTTGTTACATAAGCCATGTTTGTTGTATCTTATTCATATCCAGAATGATATCAAGTCCTTAAACATCATTTTTAAATCATAAAATGATAATTATACTTGAATGGATACGATGGAGAATGAATCTCATCGCGTTCGTGGAGACGGTAGTCCGTACGTACGCACGAGCGACAATATCATTCTTTTGATATTAAAATAATATATAAATGAATGGTATATCATATATACAGAATCATTAACATGTTATATTTATTATTTACATGAGTTACACATCATTATTATACCCATCCAAATAATATTATATTGAATAACAATTACACCACGACGTGGAGACGGTAAGCCGTACGTACGCACGTATGGTGACATGTTATTCAAAGGGTGGATAGAATACTGAATATGGTTGTACCATACTTATAATAACATCACAGTATATGTGAGATACTGGAGTTATTATTTTAGAATGGTAAGAACAAAGGAAGAAGAAGTGGAAGAAGAAATGAACTTAGAAAAGGGTGGTGAAATCATTACCTCTTCTTCGGGTTCTTCCTTTTGATTTGATCAAAAGGGCTCCTTAGGTTGGATTTCTGATCAAACTAAGGCCTCTAGGTTGTAGTGAGGGATGTTGGGAGAGTATTTGGGCAGAGTTTGGCCGAACCAAAAGGCTTTGAAGGTGTGAAGAAATGAGAAGGAGGAGTGCCCTTTTATAAGAGGGGTGAGGGGCACCTTTGGAAAAGCTAGAAATATTAATTTATAATAAATTCATATTCGGTTTCTAAAGGCTCCAAAGTTGACTATTCAAAGGTTAAGGTGGGTATAGGTCGAAAACCACTCAACCAATAGAATTTAGACAGGTTTGGGTACTTATATTAACCTTATCTTTAAGTATTAACTCTAAGTTAATTAGTTTCACTTTTACAATGTCTCTTTGTATTTTTATATAATATGGTTAATAAACATACTATATACATCCAAGAGACCCCCAAGTGGTCCATTAATGATTAACCTATCATAATATAAGTCTCTTGGCCGAACCTTAGATTTTTAGGAATTTAATATCAATTAATAATATAATATTTGTTTTAAGAACTCTTTTATGTCAATTTTGACACTATTCAATAGTTGATTTTTGTGAAACTCATAACAGATTGATTACTTCGAAAAAAGTCCATTAAATCAATCCTAATATATCATATTAGCCTAGAAAATTAGTTTAATTCATTAAAAGTTTCATATTATATTTATTTGGGTATTTATAATATCAATTATTTTAATTTTTCACTATTATAGTAATTACTGCATCATCATTGTGTCATAAATAAAATAAATTATTTAATGTCTAAAAATTATAAATAAACTATCATTATGTAGGAAATCTTTTTAGCTTTCTAATTAATATTTATAATCTAAAATCCAACATATATAACCCTATGTAAAAATTGTTGTTCTAAAAGATATATGCTTGTGTCATTTTTGTATTCATTTTAACTAAATTAAAATAAAGTGTCATTATCACTTACAAGTGGATCCATGGGGTCCCAAAATTGACACAAAGATGCCCATGGTCGACCATGTATCAACCAATAGGGTTAAGACACGTTTTAGGGTAATTTAGTATTATTATAATATTATTTTTTTTACCCTTATTTATCGGATTTACCATTAACCATGGTAAATAAAATATTTACCGCAGTAATTATTCAAAATGTCTAAAAATAAAAGTTACCTATTTACACAATTTGAACATCCTGATTCCAAATATGGAATCCATTTTTCTAAATTCAAAACACAGAAGTGGCAGAAATTAATTTAAAATTAATTCCCGCTGTCAAAAAAAAAAGCGTGTTTTTAAGAGATAATAACTATCAAAAGATTGACACTTGTTTATGTTCGGTTTAATTGTACAATTATGTCCAATGACCAACATTATATTAAGTGGTAAAAATATATTCTAAATATACTTTAAAACCACTCAAATTAATAATTTATCACTATTAATTATTTTGATTAAAAAAGTTGTTTTTAATTAAAATTTAGTAATTTTCACTATTCATCAAAATATGAAAGTTATCCGAAAAGTACCAAAATTTCACCTTAGGCTAAATTTGATATTCCGAATCCAAAAATGAAGTCCATTTTAAAATATAAAATATATATAACTTCAAAAAGTAGGTATTACTATTCATAACAACTAGTTTGATTGGTTACGGTGTGTTAGAACTCGAAGTTGCGTACAACACACACTACTGTTTTATCCAAAGGAAAGCATACCGTGGATGCTTGGGATGTTTCATTTTAAATTTTTTGATGTCTCCATTTAGTCAAAAAGTTTAAAATATTGTATTTAAAAAGGTTTCACTATTAGAAGTTGATAAAAGTGAAATACTGAAAACGAATTTGTTCTTGCATTATGACTAAGAAACTCATAATAGGGATTCTAAAATTATAAGGATTATATAAAGTTCAAAATGTAGTTAATACTATTCATGACCTCTTTTAATGGTGTGATTGAACTCGGTGTTGCGTTTAGTGCAAGTTATTGAATTATTTTTAAGAAATAACACACTCTGAAATCCTGGGGTGTTACATTCTCCCCTCCTTCAATAAATTGCGTCCTCGCAATTTGAAATTGTTCTTCGAAGATAAAAGGTTGAAAGTAGAAAATATATTTGTGGGAAAACCCACATTGGAAATTGGGTTACTAAAATTTAGTCTTAATATGAGGAAAAGAGAAATTAAAGGGTCACCACCAAATTATGATCTCGATTAGGAGAACATTGGCGGAAATTAGAGACATATAATCGGAGGAAAAACGTAAATATTTATAGGTAGTGATTGAGGTCATCAATCAAAAACATGTGTATAATTGAGGTCCTTAAACTCATCAATCTATGATGATTTGAAGTACCATCGGTTCAACAAAATATAGGGTATTGGGATAACACATTTTTGACGTTTCAAAATATCTTAGTTGAAATCCCACATCGAAAAATGAATTAACGAGGCCTCTATTTAAAATAAAGAGTCGAAAGTATGAAGATTACTGAAAATAACACATACTAGGGTTCCATGTAAGAAAATATGGATATGGAAGAAAAATCTAGCCATCAATTATCTGATGGAGAGTGGTAGAGAACATGGCTATGAAAAGGCCAACAATCCCAAAGCCATAAATTTGTGATGATTTAAGGTACCATCTAGGACAACATTTTTGTTCTAAGTTTCTATTATTAAAGTTGAGGAATTTATTTATGAGATTGGATAAGATAATAAGGAGATATACTTAGTTTATAATTAGAGTTTTATCCATTAATAAATTTCTACCAAAACTCATCATTCACTCGTAAAAAAAAAAAATTCTATTTATACTATTCATAGAGGGTTCCAAAATAAACGAATTTATAATTCATCTACCAGATCTTTTAAAAAAACTACTTTATTTAATCCAGGACATCTCGTGGGATAGTGGTAGGTGATACACCCTTGTCGCCCTTTGGTTGCGGGTTCAAGTCTCGCAGCCTTGCCGGACGCGACGGGTTCCCGCCCGACCTCCGGGTTGTCCTTTTATGGCAATCCAAAATAATCGAAACTAGAACTATCCAAAATACTTCTGTCCAAACTCATAGTCCAACATTCATAAGGAAGGTAAACATAATATAGATCCTTTTTACCCTGTAATAGCATATGAATACCTTCATCATGTATTACCATATTCCTTATTTATTACATTCATGCTCCCTTATTCCATATAGAATGCTGGATATACTTCATTAATCCAAAAATGTTTTAAACCCCAACAATGATGGAATATACAAATCATTAATCAGTTCCAAGGTAGTCAATAATATCCAATATAATTTATCCAAAACAATCACATATTATTCCAAAATCACTACCTCAGTATCAGAACTATATTATGGTTTATCATTCTCTCAACCATATATTTTCCAAACATTTAACCTGCTACTGAGTCACTTTTCTTTGTTCCACATCATCTCAAGTCCTTAATGAAATAGTACTGCAGTACAATCCTTATATACTCCATAATTATTATAACAAGTACATTGTTGATACAACACTCAATTGATATAATCAACATGATAACTCTAATCATTCCTCTTCATCTGTGGTAGTATCATAACTTGATTATTATCCAATAGCATCATTTGCGGCATAGTCTGATGACTGGGACATAGGTTCGCGTAGTGTCCAAACTCCTTGCAAATGAAGCATTGTACATTTGAAACCATTTTCTTACCCTTGCAGTCATGTACTTTGTGCCCTTTTCCTCCACACTTATAACAAACTCCCATTCCTTTTAGGCAAGTTCCAGGGTGTTTCTTTCCACAGTTACCACATATGGGAAAATTCTTCTTTTCCCTCTTCCCTTTATCCATCTTTCTCTCTTCTATCCTTTTCTTCTCTTGCTTCCCTTCAAAGCCATAGGACTCAGTAAACTCTTTACTTATCTTATCAACACATGATATTATTTCTTCATATGATGATAATACATGGGAGACTATTTCTCTTATAAATTCTAGCTTAAGACCATGAAAGATATGATCCTTCCTTCTCTTTGGATCATGTGCATTTCTGGAGTTCTCATTCCTTCTACTGGGCGCCATTTCTAAACAATGGAATACACTAGATCAGTTTATGAATCAAAATACATAATCCCATACTTATAAAACACTTAACATAAATTGAACTATTTATGGATATAATCCATAATCATAAAAATGTCTCATTTGAGGATGTATATACTCATAAACCCTTCATAATGGTTTGTAAAGAAAATGAGAATTATCCTAAGCATATCCCCCGGGAGTGTCGTAACCAAGAGTGCAGCAAGGCCCGTTGTCGTGCACCAGTTCCCGTTCGAGTCTAGCTCACAGCGGTGTTTTCAGGTTTTACCCCTAGGTACATCTGTGCCAGAGCCGCCTCTACCTGCTCGTATCCAGACAGGGATGTATTGCTCGGAAAACTCACAAAATCTCTACAATACCAAAATTCTAGGAAGTTCTTCTATACTAATCCTCAAAGTTCATCTTAGGTCTACGTGCTCTAATCAGAGTTTATCTAAATCTAGCTTCCAAGGTTTGTACTAAACTTCCTCTGATACCAACTGTAACGCCCCGACCCCAGTTACCCAGAGTCGGTGCATTAATTACATAACATTGGCATGATCACAAGAAAGATCAAATCTCGAAAGACCGATTGGTTTAGTAGCCTTGGAAACACTAGATATATTCATAAGTTTTACATTACATTATAAAATGAAAAACTACTACAACAACATAATGTCTCAATAGACCACACTATTATCCCCTCATAAAAATCCCTGCAGGTCATTCATAATTTACTTCTTCACTTCCTGGGAAAAATAAAACATAGAAAAGGGGTGAGCTCAAATGCCCAGTAAGGATAACAATATAGCGGAAACTTTCATAAATAAGAATAAACATTTAAGGCAATGTATAAATAAAACAAAAGCCTTTTAAATATGAACTTTCAACATGGTATGGCATAAATAAAATGAAATAATGCCATTTACTTATTCACATGGATATTCTACTAATCGAATAATCACATGCAAAAATCAATAACCACTTTCATAATGTTGGAATGCATAATGCCAGACTATCATAACTACATAGCCAAGGCCTCGTGCCAAGACTACAAATAAGATTTTGTCAAGGCCTTGTGCCAAGACACTAGTTTGTATCATGAGACCTACCGATGCATCGAGGAGCTATAGCGGGCTCCACCCGTCACTTATTAAGTCCAATGCATTCCCATATGAAAAGGTTTAAACATAACATAAACAATCGTATTAAAACTAGCATACGAAATGTCAATACTTTCACAATAAACTATGAATGGTATAAAAATATCACATCCACAGTCAAACATATCACAAAACCTTCAATACAATATAAAATTTTTGTATCATAATAAATCAACTTCAAATAATATTAAAATCCATCAAAGGATGTTGACATAGATGAAATCAAAATTCTTTTTAAAGAAATATCTCCTTTTATTTTGAAATCATTTAAGATCCATATAAAATAAAACATTTTCTTTGAAAATATTCTTATAAGCTTGTAAGGAAATCTTTGAAGATTTTATAACGGTGTAAAATAACCGCACCCGCCGTATAAGTTAAAAAAACATTCTTACCTCAATTCTGTCGAAAAGGTTAAAAAGGACCTTGTTTTGAAAACGACGGAAAGATTCCTTTATAAACCTCTTATAAAAATTAAAAAAAAGGTATAAATGACTTTAACCCATATTCTTGTAAATAGTAAAAATGTTTTGAAATACATTTTTAAGAAACATGGATGTGGATGATAAAGAGATCCCAGTAGATTATTACATATAAACAACCTCGGATAATGAAGAGATTGTGAAATAACCCTTACCTTGTACTTTTCCTTGGTTGGGGTAGGTTAACCTCCTGTATAATGGTGAAATAATTGTTATTAAATTATACAAGAATCATATATATTAATATGATATCATATATGATCTTTTGACATTGATTTATTAATAATATCTTAGAATTATCATCGTTTCGGGTGTTAACTTACTCATTTTCTTTTATATGTTTTGTTACATAAGCCATGTTTGTTGTATCTTATTCATATCCAGAATGATATCAAGTCCTTAAACATCATTTTTAAATCATAAAATGATAATTATACTTGAATGGATACGATGGAGAATGAATCTCATCGCGTTCGTGGAGACGGTAGTCCGTACGTACGCACGAGCGACAATATCATTATTTTGATATTAAAATAATATATAAATGAATGGTATATCATATATACAGAATCATTAACATGTTATATTTATTATTTACATGAGTTACACATCATTATTATACCCATCCAAATAATATTATATTGAATAACAATTACACCACGACGTGGAGACGGTAAGTCGTACGTACGCACGTATGGTGACATGTTATTCAAAGGGTGGATAGAATACTGAATATGGTTGTACCATACTTATAATAACATCACAGTATATGTGAGATACTGGAGTTATTATTTTAGAATGGTAAGAACAAAGTAAGAAGAAGTGGAAGAAGAAATGAACTTAGAAAAGGGTGGTGAAATCATTACCTCTTCTTCGGGTTCTTCCTTTTGATTTGATCAAAAGGGCTCCTTAGGTTGGCTTTCTGATCAAACTAAGGCCTCTAGGTTGTAGTGAGGGATGTTGGGAGAGTATTTGGGCAGAGTTTGGCCGAACCAAAAGGCTTTGAAGGTGTGAAGAAATGAGAAGGAGGAGTGCCCTTTTATAAGAGGGGTGAGGGGCACCTTTGGAAAAGCTAGAAATATTAATTTATAATAAATTCATATTCGGTTTCTAAAGGCTCCAAAGTTGACTATTCAAAGGTTAAGGTGGGTATAGGTCGAAAACCACTCAACCAATAGAATTTAGACAGGTTTGGGTACTTATATTAACCTTATCTTTAAGTATTAACTCTAAGTTAATTAGTTTCACTTTTACAATGTCTCTTTGTATTTTTATATAATATGGTTAATAAACATACTATATACATCCAAGAGACCCCCAAGTGGTCCATTAATGATTAACCTATCATAATATAAGTCTCTTGGCCGAACCTTAGATTTTTAGGAATTTAATATCAATTAATAATATAATATTTGTTTTAAGAACTCTTTTATGTCAATTTTGACACTATTCAATAGTTGATTTTTGTGAAACTCATAACAGATTGATTACTTCTAAAAAAGTCCATTAAATCAATCCTAATATATCATATTAGCCTAGAAAATTAGTTTAATTCATTAAAAGTTTCATATTATATTTATTTGGGTATTTATAATATCAATTATTTTAATTTTTCACTATTATAGTAATTACTGCATCATCATTGTGTCATAAATAAAATAAATTATTTAATGTCTAAAAATTATAAATAAAATATCATTATGTAGGAAATCTTTTTAGCTTTCTAATGAATATTTATAATCTAAAATACAACATATATAACCCTATGTAAAAATTGTTGTTCTAAAAGATATATGCTTGTGTCATTTTTGTATTCATTTTAACTAAATTAAAATAAAGTGTCATTATCACTTACAAGTGGATCCATGGGGTCCCAAAATTGACACAAAGATGCCCATGGTCGACCATGTATCAACCAATAGGGTTAAGACACGTTTTAGGGTAATTTAGTATTATTATAATATTATTTTTTTTACCCTTATTTATCGGATTTACCATTAACCATGGTAAATAAAATATTTACCGCAGTAATTATTCAAAATGTCTAAAAATAAAAGTTACCTATTTACACAATTTGAACATCCTGATTCCAAATATGGAATCCATTTTTCTAAATTCAAAACACAGAAGTGGCAGAAATTAATTTAAAATTAATTCCCGCTGTCAAAACAAAAAGCGTGTTTTTAAGAGATAATAACTATCAAAAGATTGACACTTGTTTATGTTCGGTTTAATTGTACAATTATGTCCAATGACCAACATTATATTAAGTGGTAAAAATATATTCTAAATATACTTTAAAACCACTCAAATTAATAATTTATCACTATTAATTATTTTGATTAAAAAAGTTGTTTTTAATTAAAATTTAGTAATTTTCACTATTCATCAAAATATGAAAGTTATCCGAAAAGTACCAAAATTTCACCTTAGGCTAAATTTGATATTCCGAATCCAAAAATGAAGTCCATTTTAAAATATAAAATATATATAACTTCAAAAAGTAGGTATTACTATTCATAACAACTAGTTTGATTGGTTGCGGTGTGTTAGAACTCGAAGTTGCGTACAACACACGCTACTGTTTTATCCAAAGGAAAGCGTACCGTGGATGCTTGAGATGTTTCATTTTAAATTTTTTGATGTCTCCATTTAGTCAAAAAGTTTAAAATATTGTATTTAAAAAGGTTTCACTATTAGAAGTTGATAAAAGTGAAATACTGAAAACGAATTTGTTCTTGCATTATGACTAAGAAACTCATAATAGGGATTCTAAAATTATAAGGATTATATAAAGTTCAAAATGTAGTTAATACTATTCATGACCTCTTTTAATGGTGTGATTGAACTCGGTGTTGCGTGTAGTGCAAGTTATTGAATTATTTTTAAGAAATAACACACTCTGAAATCCTGGGGTGTTACACTAATAGTTTTCTATTTTTTAATTATAGATCATGGTCGAGGTCCCCATAAGTTTCAAATCAATGTTATTTATATATATATGTCAATTAACTGATGTAGAGTCAAGGTCATTGATGATGATGCTTGGAAGAGAACACTACATTGGGTTCTGCACCAAATACTAGAGAAGTAAGAGGGTTTCATTTATGATTGGGGGACTAGGACTCAGGTAGAGGAGGTGGAGATTACCATTAGTTCTAACAATTTTCATAGAAATACCTTGGTTCTATTGGCCATTGGTATGTTGTGTGGGATAGCTTAACAATGGTGATTTCTATTTTTTGGGTGACTGCGAGGAGTTAGAAATATCATGGGGGAAGTTTCATGATCAGTGTCATACTAAGTTCCATTATTTAACCATAAAGGTGGATCTCTAATGGGATATTATTTCTCTCTTCTAGGGAATTTTTAGTGTTTAGATTTTTGGAATCCGTTTTAAGCACATTCAATGTTATGATATATAACTTTTTTGGATGATACAGTTATAAAAACTCATTTTAATATGGATTTACATCCTGAGATCCAGTTCCTGGTCACCCCATTCACATCATCAATGTATCTTGACATGTTGGAAATGGAAGAGTTCATTGAGAGGATGTTGTACATGACTAGATCATTTCTAGAAATGACTTTCCAAGACTCTTTGAAATGTAGAGTTATGGACAAGTATTCTTGATTTCTTAGTCAGTTGAAGTCTTGGACAGTAGAGAGTCATTTTTAGCCTTCTTCATATCCATTCTCTAGAGTCGACTATCTTTAAGAACCTATCAAAAGATCAAACATGGTTTGTTTAACATGTTGAGGTCATTTACAATAAAGGAAATATTTTCTTACCATCCTTTATAAATTATCATAGACCTAGTGGTCCACTTAAAGTTTGGTAATTGTAGAGGCAACCTCTGAGTTGGTGGTATTAGGATTCTCATGGACACAATCATCAAAGAGGAGACGATTTGGGTGGAAAATAGACCCATGATTCTCCTCTTCCTCAGGGACATAGAGTTGAGTACCGTCATGGAGGAGGTCTTTTTCTCGGCTAAGTAGGTCGCGTTGTGAGGAATGTTCAAATTAATTCCTTAGAGTTTCTAGAACTAGGCAAGTCAGACCTCATGTGAGATATTATCTATTTATATTATAACAATAAATATGATTTGTTTAATTCAATATATATACATATTTTCATTTGACCCACCATATTTCATACTATGGTCCTTGAAGTACATAGGATTTTAGTGCCCTTTTCATTGAATATATCAGTTTGAGACTGATTTACCTTGTATGATCTATGTAAATATTGTGAGTTGATGTTAATTAAGCATAAATATTCGATATATTTTATATTTTTCCAAATACAACTGTACAAAATCATCCTCAGCATGGACTGTTTTTATTTGGTGAAGGCTATCATGGAATGTTTCCAGAGGCGCATTTTATTTTATGATTATGATAGTGATTATATCATATTTTTGGGTGAGATATACCATCATATTGGTCAAGGAATGATGATTAATTCTCACACATATTGGTAGATTTTAATATTTTATTCAGTGGAAGTTTAGCCAGTGTCATTTCCCATGGTAGTGGAATAGCACCCTGAGGTATTCCCTAAATAAGATGTGATACTACCCCATTGACGAGAGATTAAGTTTTAGATAGGGCTCCAAATCAGATTCATATCTAATAGGTGGAATTTTCAGGAACATGTGACTATAGGAAGTTTGAATTCCAACCATTTCTTGGTTCAGTTCTCATCGGAAGAAGACCTTATATTAGCCTGGGCAAATGCTCCATGCATTATCACAGGTTTGCGATTTTCCATCATTCGATGGTCATTCAATTTTCATTTGATGCAATATACTCCTACCACTAATATTTGTATCTCACTTCCTGGTCTTACACTACCATTTTAGAACCTGGAAATTCTTCATATTATTGGTAAACTTTTGATTTGTTTCCTCTATTCGGACTAGAGGAACCGCGTTATCTGTCATCACATTCCTCCCATGATTTGTGTTGAAGTAGAAATTTCCAATGAACCAAATAACACTATTTTTATTGAGATTTAAGGTGAGATACGATGGTATCAAAAGGTCTGATGCGAATCATGGGTACATTTTTGTTCATCCTTGAGTCATATTGGACATTAATCCATCAGTTTCAGTCATAGAATACTCAACAATTCACATGAGGACCTTCCTTCGTACTACTTGGGTGAAGGACACTCTCATAAGGTGGGAACGAATGGTGGAAAGGAATTTCGGTTGCTACCACTAACCTTGAGATGGTGGATTTGGTTGTTCCCTCCTTCTATAAGGATGTTAGGGACATGCCTTCAGATCCTAAGGTTTCTGATTTTTGTAAGTATTTGAGGCATGATTTGGGATATAAATCAATGTAAAGGTAGGATATCAAGGGGAAACTTCTTAGAAACTCATCTACCTCTCATATGTAGAGGTTTTGATTTCAATTGGTGGTGTCACTTCAGTCCAGAAGCTGCATGAGGGAGTTGCAATTATTTGCAAATAGGGGGATGCTCAACCTAGTGCAATGGAAGATGTAAACCTAGATATTCTCAAAAATAATACATAAGCTCAGTGGTGGATGTGCACCCAACTAACAATGGAAAATCTATATATGAGTAGGAGGGGGAGGTGCCAACTCTTGGAGAAAGCAGGAAGCTAAGTCCCAAACAAGGATCCAATATGAGGAAGCCTCAAAACTGTATCAATTCGAACAACCGCTTTGAGGTTTTGGGTTCTGATGGAGGGGTTGAATGGAAATCCTATTTTCCATTAGAAACAAATTTGGATGGATAAGGACAAACCTTAGGAGACAGTGTTAAAGGAGGGATCAGAAAATTCATGTACAACCCAAGGAGGAAGAAGGTGGGTAATGAAAATTGGGACTCAGGGTGTTGCCTTATTTCTAGGAAGCAGATACTGGATGGTCGAAAAGACTAATCATATCTCCCCAGGACATTGGAAACTCAGTCACACAAAAAATATGGTAGATCCAAGAGCATGAGGTCCAGTCAGTGGTAGGTGAGGAGGCCAAGCATGTTGGTGACTCTAGGTCTAGAGATCATGGTAAGGAGATTTATAAGGAAGAGGATAGATTTGACATTTTGGTGAACCCTCTGGGGGATGCAACTGAGATGTTGGAGGTTCTATTCGAGGAGATATGGGAAGTTACCATCCATTTCAAGTAAGATATTTTAGATAAATCACTTCCATTTAACACATATAAAGAGTATTGGGATAAGATGTCTGAGAGAGCACTTGGTGTGTAAACAAGTAAGATGCAGAGAGAGTGGATTGAAAAAAAAAGATTGTATCATGGTAAGAGGGTTTAATGTAGGGAATTTAAACATGAAGAAGTTTATATAGACCTGGTACAAGTTAACTATTTGGTTCGAGGACCTCATCAAAGATGATCTGTATTTGGAGGTAAATGGACTTCTCTGGAAACTACATTGGAATAATGTGTCTAATAGTCTTAAACTTGATTTCAATGGTTTTTTTGTCTCATTTTCTATTTGATGCAATGTTTTTTGTTTGTGCATGGGTTCTCACTTCCCCTTAAAAGTTTTTGAAAATAAAAAAGTAATTATCTTGTCAGATAGGGCTCCAACTGGGTGAATATTCTATATTTATGTATTTTTATATAATGATACCTTATAATTTATGATATATATGGATCTAGATTGATGATTTCTTTCAAAGTGGTTTTGTTAAGTGTAGTTTATCATTTTGGGGTGTTCTAGTCTTGTAAATAAAGAACAAAGAAGGTAGTCTACATTTGTGTATCAATTATCATTGCTTGAATTTGGTGAAAGTGAGGAACCCCTATCCTATTGCATATATTTATTATTAATTTTATTACCTAAAATGATTATATCATTTGATTAATATCTATTTGCGATCGAGATATCCTGAAATGAGAGTGAAAGATGATAATATTCTTAAGACTACCTTTAGATATTGATTTAGACACTATGAATTCATGGTAATGTATTTCATTTTCATGAATGCATCATATAAGTTCATGACACTTTTTAATTCTATATTTTTTGAGTGCCTAAACTAGTTTTCAATCGTGTTAATTGATGGCATCCTTCTGTATTCTATATCTAATGAGAAGCATGTTGAGTATCTGTGAGATATTTTGGGAAATCTTCAACATCATAAATGATTTTGGAAGCTATAAAATTATAATTCATGGGCCCATTGGGTTTATTTCCAAATAAATTCCATGTTTCATAAGAGAATAGTTGTGGATTTGTAAAATATTGATGCAATTGTTTCTTGGGTATCCACGAACTATATTGTAGATGTATGGGGTTTATTTGGTTGTGTAGGATATTAAAATATATTTATGCCTAAATTATCTCATATTATGACTCCTATGACAACATTAACCAACAAGGATCATACCTTTTTGTAGAGTAATAAATTTGGGCTACTTTTGAGTAACTTTAAGAGAATACATTCAATTCTCATGTTCCCTATTTTCTTGAGAAGGTAGTTTCGTTTGAGTTTTATTATGATGATTTAAATATTGGTTTGGGTTGTATATTGACTTAGTAGAGAGTTGATATATCTTATGTATCATAGTAGTTATGACCACATGAGAATAAATATGTCACTTGTGATCTTGACCTTATAATAGTGGTCATTTCTTCCAATTCTTGGCACCATTACCTCGTTGATGAAAACTTTGTGCTCTTCACAAATCAAAAAATCTGGAGGTGTATTTTCTCCCAATGTGACTTGAAGATAATAAATAAAAGGAGGATGAATTTATTATAGGATTATGAATTAATGATTTTCAAAACACTTGTAAAAGAGAATATAGAGGTCGATGTGCTAAGAAGGAATTCATTAGGTGATATTATTCATGAGTTTGATCATGCTTAGAGAGTGATGGAGGAGCTCTCAATGATGCACCTAGATATGGAAGAAGTTAATTTTGGAGGGCATCTATTACAAATTATTATAAAATCATATTTAGTTCAGAAGTTATATGATTACTATCTGGGGGATTATGATGTGGTTATTTGGTGACATCAAGTTGTTTTTTATTATTCCCCTGAGGGATGGTCTTAGGATGATCAACATTGATTGTTCAATCAGTATAGGATTTTAATTAATTTGGTGATGTATGATGTGGTTATCTGTAATTTCTACCATTTAACTTTAGTGGTACATCTTGGAAAAGAAAATATATAGCATTCCTTGAGGGGTTAATTTTGGTGGACTCAATGAAGATGTTAGTTACAGAGTTTGTATCTCAATGTTTGGCCTACAAAAGGTGAAGGTAGAACATCATGTTTTTGGTGGGATTCTTCAACCGCTCGATGTTCCCCAACAGAACTGGGATGGTATCTCAATGGAATTATTCTCTATTTTACCATGATAACTACATTGATATGATTATATTTGTGATTTTTTGTAATTTTAGATAAATTCAACCCACTTCTTGGTGATAGGGGAGTCAAGATCATTCAATGTTTTAACAATGTGATATTTGGAGGAGGTGGTGAGGATTCATGGGGTTTTGAAGACGATTACCTCTAATTGTGATCTTTTTTTACCTAATAGGTGTGGAGAGGCCTCAAGTATGATTTTTCCCTCATTTATATATTAACAATTATTTTCATCTAAAGAAGGATGGATAGACTGAATGGACTATCCAGAATTTGAAAGACATGTTGTGTGCATGTATTTTGGATTTTATATGCTCATGGGTGAAACATCTACCACAGGTTTAGTTTTATTAAAATAATTATAATCAACCAAAATTTGGTATGGACAATTTCAAAGCATTATATGGTTAACATTTCTGATCTCTATTTTTTTCGTGGTCAAAGATTCAACTATTCTATGACCAGAATTGGTTCAGAACACAATAGATAAAGGATAAGTGATTCAAGAGTGGATGAAGGCAGCAAAAGACCATTATAAGTCCAGTTTTGTTCTTAGTCGGATTCCTATATAGTTTAATTTTGGGAATTATGTATTATTAATGGTATCATATCTTCATTGGCTGTGAAGATTCAATCGTGGGAGAAATATTTCTCCTTGATTTGTTGGTCATTTTGAGGTGTTGGAGTGTCTCAGTACAGTTGTGTATTGATCAACACCTCATCTATAAGTAAGCTAGATTCATGATGTTTTCCTTGAAATATAGATCTCATGGTATCTCTGTGATGATTCTCATGTCATTAACTAGGATGGGTTGGATGTTGACAATGATGTGATCTTTAAGGATTATCCTCTCATGATTAAAGACCATAATGAGAAATTGTGAGGGTGATCCATCCTTTGGGTTTATTTCCTATAGTGGTATGATGTCTTGGAGGAATGTACTTGTGATAAATAGACATAAATGTATTCTCGTTATCCTAAGTTGTTTTATTTTTTATATTTTGATGATATTTATGATCCCTATTAAGTTATGAGTAGATTTATATGTTGTGTTTCTCTTAACTTGTTTGGTTTTTCTCTATATAAGAGATCTCTAATTTAGTGTTACCTTATGAGATAGATTCTAAAAATATGAAATTATATATACATTCTATTATCATTTGATTAAATATTATCAATGTTTTACTAAATAATGGATTATTTATGTGTTTATTAATCTAGGAAATGGGATTATAATGTTTCATAGGAAAATCTAAAGAGAAAAAAAGACCAAAAAAGATCATTACACGTCAAGAATGTCCATTTCACGATGTGTAGGAAACATTCACTAAGTATCAAAAGTTGTCAAGAAATTCGTGAAGGAATTACAAGACATTAAATGATTACATTATGTGATTTACCAATATAAATTGTGGAATGTTTGAATTTCAATTCCCAATTTGAAGATCCAGACCAAAGGAATAAACATGTCATGAAGACTAGTTACACATTTTTAAATGATTCAAACTTCCAAATGTCAAAGATACGGGATGAGATTCACATGAGATTTGCACCGGATTTAAAATTTAAAGGGGAAAATGTAACAACTAGATATTTTATGATAAGTATTCTCTTTAATTTATTTGATGTAATGTGTTTTATGCTACAACAAGATTATCTTGTGTTATACGCCACACTGTATTAGCTTGAAGTATACACAACACTATTCTTAGATTCGGTTACACACAATTTCAAGTTCGTTTTATAATAGTCATTCTACGCAACATTGAGTGTATATATATATATATATATTCAATGTATAAATGAAATATGGTTGGATTATGTTATATGAAACAACGAAGGATTATTTCACAACACACAACCCTGACTTGGTTTGCATTACACGCAATCGCGACTTTCCTCGATAGCGTGTGTTGTACGCAATATCAGGTTTCACTAAACAATGATATGTGGTTATAATATTATTACGAACTAGACTTTATGAATAGTATTAACTAAATTTTGAATGTTATAACATTATTATTTCATCTTACACATTTTCTAGAACATGGTATGTGAACAAAATAAATTTTTCGGGTTAAATAAGTATTTTTCAAAAAATGCATTTTTGCCGCCTTTTGATGGCCCACCCACTTTAAATATAGTTTTTGAAATGTTTATAAGTTCAATTTTACAAAATAAACTTCTTCTTTTGAATTAGGATATAAAAATTTACATTGGATAATGTTTTGATATTTTTCTCATAACTTTCATATTTTAATGAATAGTAAAAACACGCAATATTTTAATTAAAAACAACTTTTTTCATCGTAATAATTTATATGGTTAAATTATAATATTGAATGGTTTTAAAGAATAAATAGAATATATTTTTACCATTTAATATAATTTATGTCATTATCATTGATTTTACCTTGAATTCGTAGGTTAAATCAATTCAATCTTTTGCAATGTTTTAAACAAAAACCTGTTTTCTATCGACAACAGGATTAATTTTAATTTAATTTCTTCAACTTTTGTGTATTGAATTTCTAAAAATGGATTCCATATTTGTAATCAGTGGGTCGAAATTATGTTAATAGGCTACTTTTTTATTTTTGGGCATTATGAATAGTAACTACGGTAAATTTTATTTACCATAGTTAAAGGTAAATCGGGTAATTAAGGGTAAATATAAGATTATAAAATTACCCTAACACCTGAAAAAATTATATTGGATGACTAAAAGTCGTCCCATATCACCTAAGGGTCGGATTAGATTCATTTAATGGACTTTTTTCCATGAAAATAATTTAATTATTATTAAAACCAAAGAAAGTGACAACATGTCACTCTCTTAAATCTTATAAGTATAATAATTTTAATTTAGTGATAAGCTTCATGAAACTTCGAACATGAGTAGTATAAAGAAAGATAATAAAATTATCTACATCATGTGAATTTATTTATAATTTTTAGGGATTAAATAATTATTATTAATTATGACACAATAGTGATGCAGAAATTGTTTATCTAGTGAAAAATCAAGAATATAGTTTTTATTAAACTAATAGTGACCATAAAATGCACAAAACCCTGACCAAAACTTATTGGTCATGTAAATGTAAACCATAATCATCCAATGGTCTAATATTTGACCATTTTGAGCCTTATAAAAGTGATTATGACACTTATATTATTTTATTTTAAATGATTCCAAAGTTGTCACCTTCATAATTTAATAAATATAACAATTTAAATATTGTGATTTTAAGATGATAAATTCTAGTAAAAGTATTATTGTTAAAGGTAATAGATTTATCTTCATCATAGGAATTTATTTTTGATTTTTATGCAACAAATAAGTATATTAAATAATTATACAAAAATTTTGTAGTATTTATTTTATTAAGAGATAAACCAAATAAATGGTTTTAAGAATAATAAAATAAATATTATATGAACTATTTAATGTTCTACACTAATTTTAAAGATACATATGACCTTTTATGAATCTATTAAATATTTTATTTCGAATATATACTCTGTTTAGAGTTTATTTAAATTCAAATAAATGAATAGTGTCAAAATTGAAACTATTGTTATTTTATAAAAATAACATATTATTAAATTGTTTAAAAATCACAAAAATATTTAAAAATTATAAATTGAAATTTATATAGTCGAAAATGTCATAAAGTATCCAATTATGTAAAATTAACAACTCATAAGTTATTATTTATAACCATTTAAAATTTATAATTTTATCACCACAAATAAACTTAAATAGACTAAATAAGGATAAATCAAAATGATAAGGTTTAAAATAAGATCAAAACATGTCTAAATTTGATTGGTTGATGAGATTACAACCCTATCTAATCTAATATTCAAATATTAGTCATTTTTGGAGGTATTTAAGTGGGGTTATATTTATTGTTAATTAATATTTTTAAGAATTCCAAAGGTGCCCCTCTCCTTCCTTATAAAAGGGAAACTCCTCCCTCTCCTCCTCACACCAATTTGAGCCTTAAATCTCGGCCAACCACTGAAAAGTTCTCTTATAAACTTCCCTAGAAACATCCTATATGTCCTGGTCTTCTTCAAAGGCCAATTTTAGTGCCCTACGAGGAGGTCTCAAAGAGGTGCTTCAAAGAAGAGGTAATGACCGTTACCGATTCTTTCAACTTTATTTCTTCTTCCACTTCTTCTTCTTAGGTTGTTTCATTATGAAGTAATAACATCAGAATCACTCATATACTGATATGTTATTATAATTATTAAACAACCCTATTTCACCATCTAACCATCCTACGGAAAACGAAATCATCGCGCGTACGTACCTACAGAATACCGTCTCCACGCTGTGGTGTAATATATTTTCCACCACCACCTTACTTGGATGGGTATAATGGTGTAAATAATAACTATATATGATTATTTTAAAGTGATATTAATTCTGTAATAGTATACATACACTTCAATAAAATTCCACGATCATGGGAACGATATCATCGCTCATGCGTACGTACGGAATATCGTCTTCACGACGCGATGAGATTCATTCTCAATGATTAACCATTCATAAATGATTATAAAGTATATATAATAAGTAATCATGAAACATATGACATAATAATTATACTGTATTTATATATATATATATATATATATTTCATCCAATTAATTCCATTCAATTCAATGAGGAAATGAAAACAACGTTCATGCGTACGTACGGCCTACCGTCTCCATGAACGGTGTATTTCTTTCCATTTATCGATCTATTATATATATGTATATTCTGAATATATATTATATATAAATTATGTTTTATATTCCTGAATTATGTAATCATGATCTAAGTAATCATATGAATAATTACAAGTCAAAACACGGACGACAAATGAAACGATTTTACCCAAAACGCTCTTTAACATGGAATTTACAAAAGAACAAGTAATATAAAGTCATAAGTGAATCATATATGATATCATAAAAATGAATATTATTCTGTCATAAGTCAATAACATTATTTTAATCATTATACAGAAGGTTCGAACATTTACGAAGCAAATCGGACTTAAAGTAAGGGATAATTTTGCAAATCTCATTTTTATCCGAGATTGCTTATTCGTAAGTATTTACTGGGGCTATTTCTATCATGTCCATGTTTTATAAAAGTGTTTCCATGTATATTTAAAGTCCTTTTTACCCATTTTTTTACTTTTACTACATGGTATGTATGGAATCGTTCTTTTATTTACGTTACGAGGTACTTTTTTTACTTTTCCGACAAAAGTACGAGGAGAATGTTATTTTTTTAACTTATACGGCGTGAACGGATTTTGACGGTTTTATAAAGCCTTATTTTCATGAAGCTTCCTCCCAAATATTTCATGACTATTTTCAAAAAAATACTTTTCTTTTAAGATTGCATGACATTTTGTCAAAATAAAATGATTTTGAAGAAAAAAGGATATTTTCCTCAAGAATTCATTTCAAGTGTTTTATCAAAACCATATTCATCTAAGATTTCACATGTGTATGTTTCAAGTATCATGTCTCTATGATTTACATGGATTCAATTTTTTAATGATGAAATGATATCCAATTTTTTTGTATGGATTACGTTAGGATGGAATGATGTTTATGAAACCCATTTTATTCTTGGGTTATGATGAATGATTTATGTTTAAATTGTGGCACATGAAAGAATGATTTGAATATGAGATGTGTGGTACCTATATCTCCCTCCAATGCATTGGGTAAAGATTTATATCTCATGAGATAGACATGGCTGGAACGGTAAGTTAATCCGGTTCAGTATTACAGGACTGGAATGAGGAGTGAACTCGATTAAGAAAGGGACTTTGTCCACTAAGATGGTCTTAGCAGCAATGCCTTGGCTAATATGGAAATCATTACATGTGCTTAATGGATTCCACAATTACATGTTTTATTCCCATGCTATTTTATCATGATTTATGTTCCATTTTGATCAATGCCTTATGTACTTCCATGTTTTATGTCGTTGCTCAAGATTTTTAATGTTCGTGTTATTTTTAAGTTCAAATGTATATGGTATGTTTTATTTTATCCAAGATTACCCTTACTGAGTATTTGAGATCACCCTTTTTATGTTTTCTTTTCCCCCAGGATTAAAAGAAGGATTTTCGGTAAGGAAACAAAAATGGGAAGATCTTTATGGGAGATGTTGAAGATCTTTCACCACGATTAGAAGATTACGTTCCAAGTTTCCAAAGACACTAAACTATTAAGATCCTTGTGTGTTTGTTTTTGTTATGTACTAAGTATTCCACAAAAGTAATGTAATGTCTATGTACGTCAAGCTTCGGGTCTCTACAGTTGGTATCAGAGGAAAGGTTTAGTCAACCTTCAGAAACTATGATGTGAGAACTTTAGTGAGATCCCTAGATATATTTCAAAGGTATGTCTAGGGATGACCCTAAGGTTAAGTATAAGTATAGGTTATAGTCCTAGAATTACGGTAACGATATTAGAATTAAACCTGGGATGTTAGATGTTGAAGGTACTCCCCCTTGATTATGTTATTTTCCTTGTATGATTTTTTCCTCTCACAAAATTCTTTTTGTGTTTTATTCAATGGAGGGAACCAGAAGGAATTCGGTTAACATTGAATCCAATGGACAAATTGGTGACTATGAGAAACAAAATTGCGTAATGCCTAGAGAGAAAGATATTGTGATTATGCCAAATCAGTCATCGCGATATATGATTAACAAGGTGAAATTTAGTGGTATGCCTAATTCATCAAATAAGAGGAAGATAGACTTTTATGTATGTTCGCATGTTGAGGAGAATAAAGAAAGGAAGATTGAGATTTCTAAAGAAGGGAAGAAGAACCTTGAGGAATACCTCAAATGGAGGGATAGATGTTATCTGTGTGGAGAAAAGGGACATAGAGTGACATATTGTTATGGAGTTCAATGTCTTATTTGTAGAGAACATGGGCATTACCCGACTCAATGCCCTGACCTAAAAAGTTACTTCTAAATCAAGGAAGGACTTATTTTAGGACAATCATTGAATAGGATGGATTGAAGTGTTTATTTATTGGTATTAAAGAATAATGTTGTTGAGGTACTTTTATGGTGTATTAGAATATTTTTGTATTAGTCTATTGTGGATTTCAATAATTTTATGGTACCGGTAACCTTGAAAAGTGATTCAAATATTTTGGAAAGCAGATGATATGCGCATAATGAAGGGATAAGGAGGAAATGAAATGTTTGACAGTATTCATGAGCTCATTATTGATATAAGGACCAAGTAATATCATGGTTTGAGTATATATAATTTTGAGTATTTTGGTATGAGGAAAATGTTAACTTTTAACTGCATTCATGTTTTCACTAAGGTTCAATGGGTATTCATTTTTTCAACAGAATACATGATTAAGGCCTTCGAATGTTTGGAATGTGACCAACAAGACATATCTTATAATATATGGGGATCAATGATGGTATTAACATGCTTATTATATGAAATATCTGGTAATCATTTTCACTATAATATGAGAGTGGACTGCAGTATTATGGATAAGCCTAAAGATTGGAATGGATTATGTTGGACATAAGTTAGTATTTTTTAAGGATAGAAGTTTTTTCGATATTATTGATGGGATGTTATAGTAATGTAATTTTAGAAAAAGGACAATCTGCAGGATGGGTGACAGCCCATCGTGTCGGACAAGGCTGTGGGAATCGAACCCACAACCGAAGTGCGACTGGCCTTTATCGCCTACCTCTGGCCTACAGGAAGTCCCTGTTTAGTAGAAACTAGTTTTATTATATTAAGCAGTATGATAAATGAAGTATAAGTCCATTTTAGGAACCATATATGATTAATCTCACCATAGATGGACTTATGTATATTTGATAAATTTTGCTAACCTTTTGTTTGAAACAGATGGAATGACCCATCATTCTATCACATGATCTGTTAACACTTCACGAATAACAAATTCAACTTCATTTCTTTAAAAGATGAAGTGGAAATTGTTCAAAGCACGAACAACAGTGAGATTGTACCAAAATCAAGCAAGTATTTCTTCTAATTCAAAATTTTCAAATTTCGGGAAATGATATTGCAAAGCAAAAATGTTGTCTTAGTGCTCTTATATCCGATGAATCAGATGGTACCTTAGATCATCACAAATTTATGGCTTTGTGATTGATGGATTTTTCATAGCCATGTTCTCTACCACTCTCCATCAGAACTTGATGGTAAGATTTTTCTTCCATATCCATATTTTCACCTATGTTCTCCTATATGGAAACCTAGTGATGAGTTACTTTGGGTAATCGTTACGTTTCCTACTTTAGTTTTTAAAATTAAGTTTTAGTATTCCTTTTTACGATGTGGGTTTCTATGAATAGTAAATGATTTATAACCCCAACGAATTTCAAGGTTGAAATTCATTTTAAGGGGGGTAGAATGTAACAACCTGATATTTTATGATAAGTATTCTCTTTAATTTATTTGATGTCATGGGTTTTATGCTACAACAAGATTATCTTGTGTTATACGCCACATTGTATTAGCTTAAAGTATACACAACACTATTCTTAGATTGTGTTACACACAATTTCAAGTTCGTTTTATAATAGTCATTCTACACAACATTGAGTGTATATATATATATATATATATATATATTCAATGTATAAATGAAATATGGTTGGATTATGTTATACGAAACAACGAAGGATTCTTTCACAACACACAACCCTGACTTGGCTTGCATTACACGCAATCACGACTTTCCTCGATAGCGTGTGTTGTACGCAATATCAGGTTTCACTAAACAATGATATATTGTTATAATATTATTACGAACTAGCCTTTATGAATAGTATTAACTAAATTTTGAATGTTATAACATTTTTATTTCATCTTACACATTTTCTAGAACATGGTATGTGAACAAAATAAATTTTTCCGGTAAAATAAGTATTTTCCAAAAAATGCATTTTTGCCGCCTTTTGATGGCGCACCCACTTTAAATCTAGTTTTTGACATGTTTATAAGTTCAATTTTACAAAATAAACTACTTCTTTTGAATCAGGATATAAAAATTTACATTGGATAATGTTTTGATATTTTTCTGATAACTTTCATATTTTAATGAATAGTAAAAACACGCTATATTTTAATTAAAAACAACTTTTTTCATCGTAATAATTTATATGGTTAAATTATAATAATGAATGGTTTTAAACTATAAATAGAATATATTTTTACCATTTAATATAATTTATGTCATTAGAATTGATTTTACCTTGAATTCGTAGGTTAAATCAATTCAATCTTTTGCAATGTTTTAAACAAAAACCCGTTTTATATCGACAACGGGATTAATTTTAATTTAATTTATGCAACTTTTGTGTATTGAATTTCGAAAAATGGATTCCATATTTGGAATCAGTGGGTCGAAATTATGTTAATAGGCTACTTTTTTATTTTTGGGCATTATGAATAGTAACTACGGTAAATTTTATTTACCATAGTTAAAGGTAAATCGGGTAATTAAGTGTAAATATGAGATTATAAAATTACCCTAACACCTGCCAAAATTCTATTGGATGGCTAAAAGTCGACCCATATCACCTAAGGGTCGGATTAGATTCATTTAATGGACTTTTGTCCATGAAAATAATTTAATTATTATTAAAACCAAAGAAAGTGACAACATGTCACTCTCTTAAATCTTATAAGTATAATAATTTTAATTTAGTGATAAACTTCATGAAACTTAGAACATGAGTAGTCTACATAAAGATAATAAAATTATCTAAATCATATGAATTTATTTATAATTTTTAGGGATTAAATAATTATCATTAATTATGACACCATAGTGATGTAGAAATTGTTTATCTAGTGAAAAATCAAGAATATAGTTTTTATTAAACCAATAGTGACCGTAAAATGCACAAAACCCTGCCCAAAACTTATTGGTCATGTAAATGTAAACCATAATCATCCAATGGTCTAATATTTGACCATTTTGGGCCTTATAAAATCGATTATGACACTTATATTATTTTATTTTAAATGATGCCAAAGTTTTCACCTTCATAATTTAATAAATATAACAATTTAAATATTGTGATTTTAAGATGATAAATTCGAGTAAAAGTATTATTGTGAAAGTTAATAGATTTATCTTCATCATAGGATTTTATTTTTAATTTTTATGCAACAAATAAGTATATTAAATAATTATACAATAATGTTGTAGTATTTATTTTGTTAAGAGATAAACCAAATAAATGGTTTTAAAAATAATAAAATAAATATTATATGAACTATTTAATGTGATACACTAATTTTATAGATACATATGACCTTTTATGAATCTATTAAATATTTTAGTTCGAATATATCCTCTATTTAGAGTTTATTTAAATTCAAATAAATGAATAGTGTCAAAATTGACACTATTGTTATTTTATAAAAATAACATATTATTAAATTGTTTAAAAATCAAAAAAATATTTAAAAATTATAAATTGAAATTTATATAGTCGAAAATGTCATAAAGTATCCAATTATGTAAAATTAACAACACATAAGTGATTATTTATAACCATTTAATTTAAGAATTTTATTACCACAAATAAACTTAAATAGATTAAATAAGGATAAATCAAAATGATAAGGTTTAAAATAAGATCAAAACATGTCTAAATGTGATTGGTTGATGAGATTACAACCCTATCGCATCTAATATTCAAATATTAGTCATTTTTTAAGGTATTTAAGTGGGGTTAGATTTATTATAAATTAATATTTTTAAGAATTCCAAAGGTGCCCCTCTCCTCCCTTATAAAAGGGAAACTCCTCCCTCTCCTCCTCACACCAATTTGAGCCTTCAAGCTCGGACAAACCCTACCAAATTCTCTTATAAACTTCCCTAGAAACAACCTAGAGGTCCTGGTCTTCTTCAAAGACCAATTTTAGTTCCCTAAGAGGAGGTCTCAAAGAGGTGCTTCAAAGAAGAGGTAATGACTGTTACCGATTCTTTCAACTTTATTTCTTCTTCCACTTCTTCTTCTTAGGTTGTTTCATTATGAAGTAATAACATCAGTATCAATCATATACTGATATGTTATTATAAGTATTAAACAACCCTATTTCACCATCTATCCATCCTACGGAAAACGAAATCATCGCGCGTGCGTACGTACGGAATACCGTCTCCACGCAGTGGTGTAATCTATTTTCCACCACCACCTTACTTGGATGGGTATAATGGTGTAAATAATAACTATATATGATTATTGTAAAGTGATATTGAATCTTTAATAGTATACATACACTCCAATAAAATTCCACGATCATGGGAACGATATCATCGCTCGTGCGTACGTAGGGAATACCGTCTCCACGACGCGATGAGATTCATTCTCAATGATTAACCACTCATAAATGATTATAAATTATATATAATAAGTAATCATGAAATATATGACATAATAATGATATTGTATTTATGTATATATATATATATATATGTATTTCATCCAATTAATTCCATTCAATTCAATGAGGAAACGAAAACAACGTTCATGCGTACGTACGGCCTACCGTCTCCATGAACGGTGTATTTCTTTCCATTTATAGATCTATTATATATATGTAAATTCTGAATATATATTATATATAAATCATGTTTTATATTCTGGAATTATGTAATCATGATCTAAGTAATCATATGAATAATTACAAGTCAAAACACGGACGACAAATGAAACGATTTTACCCAAAACGCTCTTTAACATAGAATTTACAAAAGAACGGGTAATATAAAGTCATAAGTGAACCATATATGATATCATAAAAATGAATATGATTCTTTAATAAGTCAGTAACATTATTTAAATCATTATACAGGAGGTTCGGACACTTACGAAGCAAATCGGACCTAAGGTAAGGGATAATTTTGCAAATCTCATTTTTATCCGAGATTGCTTATTCGTAAGTATTTACTGGGGATATTTCTATCATGTCCATGTTTTATAAAAGTGTTTCCATGTATTTTTAAAGTCCTTTTTATCTATTTTTTTTAATTTTATTACATGGTATGTATGGAATCTTTCTTTTATTTACGTTACGAGGTACTTTTTTGTCTTTTCCGACAAAAGTACGAGGAGAATGTTATTTTTTTAACTTATATGGCGTGAACGGATTTTTACGGTTTTATAAAGCCTTATTTTCATGAAGATTCCTCCCAAAGATTTCATGACTATTTTCAAAAAAATCCTTTTCTTTTAAAATTACATGAAATTTTGTCAAAAGAAAATGATTTTGAAGAAAAAAGGATATTTTCCTCAAGAATTCATTTCAAGTGTTTTATCAAAACCATTTTCATCTAAGATTTCACATGTGTATGTTTCAAGTATCACGTCTCTATGATTTACATGGTTTCACTTTTCTAATGATGAAATGATATCCATTTTTTTTATGGATTACGTTAGGATGGAATGATGTTTATGAAACCCATTTTATTCTTGGGTTATGATGAATGATTTATGTTTATATTGTGGCACATGAAACAATAATTTCAATATGAGATGGGTGGGACCTATATATCCCTCCAATGCATTGGGTAAAGATTTATATCTAATGAGATAGACATGGATGGAATGGTAAGTTAATCCGGTTCAGTATTACAGGACTGGAACGAGGAGTGAACTCGATTAAGAAAGGGACTTTGTCCACTAAGATGGTCTTGGCAGCAATTCCTTGGCTACTATGGAAATCATTACATGTGCTTAATGGATGCCACAATTACATGTTTTATTCCCATGCTATTTTATCATGATTTATGTTCCATTATGATCTATGCCTTATGTACTTCCATGTTTTATGTCGTTGGTCAAGATTTTTAATGTTCATTTTCTTTTTAAGTTCAAATGTATATGGTATGTTTTATTTTATCCATGATTACCCTTACTGAGCATTTGAGCTCACCCTTTTTATGTTTTCTTTTCCCCCAGGATTAAAAGAAAGATTTTAGGTAAGGAAACAAAAATTGGAAGATCTTCATGGGAGATGTCGAATATCTTTCACCACGATTAGAAGATTATATTCTACGTTTCCAAAGACACTAAACTATTACGATCCTTGTGTGTTTGTTTTTGTTATGTACTAAGTATTCTGCAAAAGTAATGTAATGTCTATGTACGTCAAGCTTCGGGTCTCTACAGTTGGTATCAGAGGAAAGGTTTAGTCAACCTTTGGAAACTAGGATGCGAGAACTTTAGTGAGATCCCTATATATATTTCTAAGGTATGTCTAGGGATGACCCTAAGGTTAAGTATAAGTATAGGTTATAGTCCTAGAATTATGGTAACGATATTAGAATTAAACCTGTGATGTTAGATGTTGAAGGTACTCCCCATTGATTATGTTATTTTCCTTGTATGATTTTTACCTCTCACAGAATTCTTTTTGTGTTTTAGTCAATGGAGGGAACCAGAAGAAATTCGGTTAACATTGAATCCAATGGAAAAATTGGTGACTATGAGCAATAAAATTGCGTAATGCCTAGAGAGAAAGATATTGTGATTATGCCAAATCATTCATCGTGATATATGATTAACAAGGTGAAATTTAGTGGTATGCCTAATTCATCAAATAAGAGGAAGATAGACTTTTATGCATGTTCGCATGTTGAGGAGAATAAAGAAAGGAAGATTGAGATTTCTAAAGAAGGGAAGAAGAACCTTGAGGAATACCTCAAATGGAGGGATAGATGTTATCTGTGTGGAGAAAAGGGACATAGAGTGATAGACTGTTATGGAGTTCAATGTCTTATTTGTGGAGAACATGGGCATTACCTGACTCAATGCCCTGACCTAAAAAGTTACTTCTAAATCAAGGAAGGAATTATTCTAGGACAATCATTGAAGAGGATGGATTGAAGTGTTTATGTATTGGTATTCAAGAATAATGTTGTTGAGGTACTTTTATGGTGTATTAGAATATTTTTGTATTAGTCTATTGTGGATTTCAATAATTTTATGGTACCGGTAACCATGAAAAGTGATTCAAATATTTTGGAAAGAAGATGATATGCGCATAATGAAGGGATAAGGAGGAAATGAAATGTTTGACAGTATTCATGAGATCATGATTGATATAAGGACCAAGTAATATCATGGTTTGAGTATATATAATTTTGAGGATTTTGGTATGAGGAAAATGTTAACTTTTAACTGAATTCATGTTTTCACTAAGGTTCAAGGGGTATTCATTTTTTCAAAAGAATACATGATTAAGGCCTTCTAATGTTTGGAATGTGACCAACAAGACATATCTTATGATATATGGGGATCAATGATGGTATTAACATGCTTGTTATATGAAATCTCTGGTAATCGTTTTCACTATAATATGAGAGTGAACTGCAGTATTATGGATAAGCCTAAAGATTGGAATGGATTATGTTGGACATAAGTTAGTATTGTTTAAGGATATAAGTTTTTTCGATATTATTGATGGGATGTTATAGTAATGTAGTTTTAGAAAAAGGACAACCGGCAGGATGGGCGACAGCCCATCACGTCGGACAAGGCTGTGGGAATCGAACCCACAACCAAAGTGCGACTGGCCTTTATCGCCTACCACTGGCCTACAGGAAGTCCCTGTTTGGTAGAAACCGGTTTTATTATATTAAGAAGTATGATATATGAAGTATAAGTCCATTTTAGGAACCATATATGATTAATCTCACCATAGATGGACTTATGTATATTTGATAACTTTTGCTAACCTTTTGTTTGAAACAGATGGAATGACCCATCATTCTATCACATGATCTGTTAACACTTTACGAATAACAAATTCAACTTAATTTCTTTAAGAGATGAAGTGGAAATTGTTCAAAGCACGAACAATAGTGAGATTGTACCAAAATCAAGCAAGTATTTCTTCTAATTAAAAATTTTCAACTTTAAGGAAATGATATTAAAAACCAAAAATGTTGTCCTAGTGCTCTTTCATCCAATGAATCAGATGGTACCTTAGATCATCATAAATTTATGGCTTTGTGATTGATGGCTTTTTCATAGCCATGTTCTCTACCACTCTCCATCAGAACTTGATGGTTAGATTTTTCTTCCATATCAATATTTTCACCTATGTTCTCCTATATGGAAACCTAGTGATGAGTTACTTTGGGTAATCGTTACGTTTCATACTTTAGTTTTTAAAATTAAGTTTCAGTATTCCTTTTTACGATGTGGGTTTCTATGAATAGTAAACAATTTATAACCCCGACGAATTTCGAGGGTGAAATTCATTTTAAGGGGGGTAGAATGTAACAACCTGATATTTTATGATAAGTATTCTCTTTAATTTATTTGATGTCATGTGTTTTATTCTATAACAAGATTATCTTGTGCTATACGCCACATTGTATTAGCTTGAAGTATACACAACACTATTCTTAGATTGTGTTACACACAATTTCAAGTTCGTTTTATAATAGTCATTCTACGCAACATTGAGTGTATACATATATATATATATATATATATATATATATTCAATGTATAAATGAAATATGGTTGGATTCTATTATACGAAACAACGAAGGATTCTTTCACAACACACAACCCTGACTTGGCTTGCATTACACGCAATCGCGACTTTCCTCGATAGCGTGGGTTGTACGCAATATCAGGTTTCACTAAACAATGATATATGGTTATAATATTATTACGAACTAGCCTTTCTGAATAGTATTAACTAAATTTTGAATGTTATAACATTATTATTTCATCTTACACATTTTCTAGAACATGGTATGTGAACAAAATAAATTTTTCGAGTAAAATAAGTATTTTTCAAAAAATGCATTTTTGCCGCCTTTTGATGGCGCAACCACTTTAAATCTAGTTTTTGACATGTTTATAAGTTAAATTTTAGAAAATAAACTTCTTCTTTTGAATCAGGATATAAAAATTTACATTGGATAAAGTTTTGATATTTTTCTGATAACTTTTATATTTTAATGAATAGTAAAAACACGCTATATTTTAATTAAAAACAACTTTTTTCATCGTAATAATTTATATGGTTAAATTATAATATTGAATGGTTTTAAAGTATAAATAGAATATATTTTTACCATTTAATATAATTTATCTCATTAGCATTGATTTTACCTTGAATTCGTAGGTTAAATCAATTCAATCTTTTGCAATGTTTTAAACAAAAACCCGTTTTCTATCGACAACGGGATTAATTTTAATTTAATTTCTGCAACTTTTGTGTATTGAATTTCGAAAAATGGATTCCATATTTGGAATCAGTGGGTCAAAATTATGTTAATAGGCTACTTTTTTATTTTTCTGCATTATGAATAGTAACTACGGTAAATTTTATTTACCATAGTTAAAGGTAAATCGGGTAATTAAGGGTAAATATAAGATTATAAAATTACCCTAACACCTACCAAAATTTTATTGGATGACTAAAATTCAAACCATATCACCTGAGGGTCTTATTAGATTCATTTAATGTACTTTTTGCCATGAAAATAATTTAATTATTATTAAAACCAAAGAAAGTGACAACATATCATTCTCCTAAATCTTATAAGTATAATAATTTTAATTTAGTGATAAACTTCATGAAACTTCAAACATGAGTAGTCTAAAGAAATCTAATAAAATTATCTACATCATATGAATTTATTTATAATTTTTAGGTATTAAATAATTATCATTAATTATGACACAGTAGTGATGTAGAAATTGTTTATCTAGTGAACAATCAAGAATATAGTTTTTATTAAACTAATAGTGACCATAAAATGCACAAAACCCCGACCAAAACTTATTGGTCATGTAAATGTAAACAATAATAATCCAATGGTATAATACTGGACCATTTGGAGCCTTATAAAAGAGATTATGACACTTATATTATTTTATTTTAAATGATGCCAAAGTTGTCACCTTCATAATTTAATAAATATAAAAATTTAAATATTGTGATTTTAAGATGATAAATTCGAGTAAAAGTATTATTGTGAAATATAATATAATTATCATCATCATAGGATTTTATTTTTAATTTTTATGCAACAAATAAGTATATTAAATAATTATACAAAGATGTTGTAGTATTTATTTTATTAAGAGATAAACCAAATAAATGGTTTTAAAAATAATAAAATAAATATTATATGAACTATTTAATGTGCTACACTAATTTTATAGATATATATGACCTTTTATGAATCTATTAAATATTTTAGTTCGAATATATCCTCTGTTTATAGTTTATTTAAATTCAAATAAATGAATAGTGTCAAAATTGACACTATTGTTATTTTATAAAAATAACATTTTATTAAATTGTTTAAAAATCACAAAAATATTTAAAAATTATAAATTGAAATTTATATAGTCTAAAATGTCATAAATTATCCAATTATTTAAAATTAACAACACATGAGTGATTATTTATAACCATTTAAAATTTAGAATTTTATTACCACAAATAAACTTAAATAGATTAAATAAGGATAAATCAAAATGATAAGGTTTAAAATAAGATCAAAACATGCCTAAATTTGATTGGTTGATGATATTACAACCCTATCACATATAATATTCGAATATGAGTCATTTTTTGAGGTATTTAAGTGGGGTTAGATTTATTATAAATTAATATTTTTAAGAATTCCAAAGGTGCCCCTCTCCTCCCTTATAAAAGGGAAACTCCTCCATCTCCTCCTCACACCAATTTGAGCCTTCAAGCTCGACCAACCCCTGCCAAATTCTCTTATACACTTCCCTAGAAACAGACTATAGGTCCTGGTCTTCTTCAAAGACCAATTTTAGTTCCCTAGTAGGAGGTCTCAAAGAGGTGCTTCAAAGAAGAGGTAATGACCGTTACCGATTCTTTCAACTTTAATTCTTCTTCCACTTCTTCTTATTAGGTTTTTTCATTATGAAGTAATAACATCAGTATCACTCATATAATAATATTTTATTATAAGTATTAAACAACCCTATTTCACCATCTATCCATCCTACGGAAAACGAAATCATCGCGCGTGCGTACGTACGGAATACCGTCTCCAGGCCGTGGTGTAATCTATTTTCCACCACCACCTTACTTGGATGGGTATAATGGTGTAAATAATAACTATATATGATTATTGTAAAGTGATATTGATTCTGTAATAGTATACATACACTCCAATAAAATTCCACGATCATGGGAACGATATCATCGCTCGTGCGTACGTATGGAATACCGTCTCCACGACGTGATGAGATTCATTCTCAATGATTAACCATTCATAAATAATTATAAAGTATATATAATAAGTAATCATGAAATATATGACATAATAATGATACTGGATTTATGTATATATATATGTATTTCATTCAACTAATTTCATTCAATTCAATGAGGAAACGAAAACAACGTTCATGTGTACGTACGGCCTACCGTCTCCATGAACGGTGTATTTCTTTCCATTTATCGATCTATTATATATATGTATATTATGAATATATATTATATATAAATTGTGTTTTAGATTCTGGAATTATGTAATCATGATCTAAGTAATCATATGAATAATTACAAGTCAAAACACGGACGACAAATGAAACGATTTTACCCAAAACGCTCTTTAACATGGAATTTACAAAAGAGAGAGTAATATAAAGTCATAAGTGAACCATATATGATATCATAAAAATGAATATTATTCTCTAATAAGTAAATAACATTATTTAAATCATTATACAGGAGTTTCGGACACTTACGAAGCAAATCGAACCTAAGGTAAGGGATAATTTTGCAAATCTCATTTTTATCCGAGATTGCTTATTCGTAAGTATTTACTGGGGATATTTCTATCATGTCCATGTTTTATAAAAGTGTTTTCATCTATTTTTAAAGTCCTTTTTACCCATTTTTTTACTTTTACTACATGGTATGTACGGAATCTTTCTTTTATTTACGTTACGGGGTACTTTTTTGACTTTTCCGACAAAAGTACGAGGAGAATGTTATTTTTTAACTTATATGGCGTGAATGGATTTTTTACGGTTTTATAAAGACTTATTTTCATGAAGCTTCCTCCCAAATATTTCATGACTATTTTCAAAAAAAATCCTTTTCTTTTAAAATTTCATGACATTTTGTCAAAAGAAAATGATTTTGAGGGAAAAAGGATATTTTCCTCAAGAATTCATTTCAAGTGTTTTATCAAAACCATTTTCATCTAAGATTTCACATGTGTATGTTTCAAGTATCATGTCTCTATGATTTACATGGTTTAACTTTTCTAATGATGAAATGATATCCAATTTTTTTTATAGATTACGTTAGGATGGAATGATGTTTATGAAACCCATTTTTTTCTTGGGTTATGATGAATGATTTATGTTTATATTGTGGCACATGAAAGAATGATTTCAACATGAGATGGGTGGGACCCATATCTCCCTCCAATGAATTGGGTAAAGATTTATATCTCATGAGATAGACATGGATGGAACGGTAAGTTAATCTGGTTCAGTATTATAGGACTGGAATGAGGACTGAACTCGATTCAGAAAGGGACTTTTTCCACTAAGATGGTCTTGGCAGCAATGCCTTGGCTACTATGGAAATAATTACATGTGCTTAATGGATGCTACAATTACATGTTTTATTCCCATGCTATTTTATCATGATTTATGTTCCATTATGATCTATTCCTTATGTACTTCCATGTTTTATGTCATTGCTCAAGATTTTTAATGTTCATGTTCTTTTTAAGTTCAAATGTATATGGTATGTTTTATTTTATCCGTGATTACCCTTACTGAGCATTTGAGCTCACCCTTTTTATGTTTTATTTTTCCCCAGGATTAAAAGAATGATTTTAGGTAAGGAAACAAAAATGGGAAGATCTTTATGGGAGATGTTGAAGATCTTTCACCACGATTAGAAGATTACATTCCAAGTTTCGAAAGGCACTAAACTATTACGATCCTTGTGTGTCTGTTTTTGTTATGTACTAAGTATTCCACAAAAGTAATGTAGTGTCTATCTACGTCAATCTTAGGGTCTCTACAGAAATCATACATCAAAATTACAAGACATTAATTTTTTTACACATCTAGTAATATCCTAATTATTTACTTCCAGCAGGCACACAACAGACAGAATGTTTGTCACTTTCATTTTTAATCTCATTTGTATCCCTTTATTTATTCTTTCTTGTCCCTCAACTCAACTTTCAACCCTAAATTTTATTGTTTTACATCAATTCAATCATCATTTATCAAACTTTAAAAGTGTTCTTAATTATTTTACATCACCAATACGAGTTACATGCATTCTCCATATCAATCATCGATCGACGATGAACCCTTTTTTCATACTTCCCTATTCTTGTTTAAAGTAAGTGTTTCATTGAAGTTGAGATTGACTCGAGTTTTAAATTCCTTATTCTTTAATACAAGATCATTAATTTCTTGATCTCAATAGTTATTGGTATGATGATTATGTTTTCAATCCTTTACCCATTGTTAATCAATTCTACCATGAGTGGATAAACTGCTTAGGGTAGGGGTCGATAGTAGGGTTGTCTAAAATTAATGTATATTTAATTCTCAACTTGGAAACCCTATGGATATTAATCAGGTTATAAAAAATGTTTATTTAATTGTTTTAAGAAACCCTGAACATGGAAAGTTTGAATGAACGGCCCTGACATGATTGGAGTATAATAGGATATGACCAATATCTTAGGATACTTTCTAACATTGAAAATAGGATTAATACATACAGGTTGATAACTATCTCCAGACTATAGAATAGCTTATTTTTGGATAGATCTAATTGATTTAACTATTTTCAATTGGTGACGTTTTCTTTCTTAACAGCCTAAACCTTAGGTGCATACCAATATAATATTAACATTATCCTTTTAGTTGAACCCCAAGATTGATCTTAATCCCTTATCTATCTCTAATCTTAATCCTAAAATTCCTTAGAATTAGTTTTATAAAAATCTCAAAAACTTTGTGAGGCCTCCTACACATAGGTTTCAATGTCGTGGTTCATATCATCTAGTTCAAATCCCTATGGGATCAACCCCATACTATCACTATACAACATTTTGGTAGCAAGTGTAGTTTGGGAAACAATAATTTAATCTGACTGCATCCCATGTGAATAAAATTGTGTGTGTGGTTGCATAAAATTTTGGCTCCATTATCAAGGACATTAAATATTGTGTTACAGCATGGATACCTATGGAAATAATCAGGGATTACCTCAACTCTACCCCCTTTCTCATTTCAATATTTTTTCTTTCCTTTTTTGATTCAATGGAATACTTCTCCTTACAGATTAGTGCATGCATTAGGGATCTATAACTAATTCAAAGAGCCTTGAAACTGAATAAAATGTTAACTACAATCCATAAATATAAAGATACATCTTTTCACTCCACCATTCAAAAATGGCTGATTGCAGTAATCTTGCTGGTCTCAACCCACCAAATATTAAAAAAATTGCAACTTGTACTATATGGAAACTAGAAAGTGCAACAAGAATGCACCATTATGGATTATAGATTAGCATCAATCAATGGATTTACACTGATCATTTTACGTCATCCTGTTCAAGTGAACACCTTTGAGATTAAGCATTGAATTATTTATATGATTCAGAATATGGGCCTGTTTAGAAGGCTTCAAATGTAAAGATTCCCATGAACATGTCTCCAACTTCCTAGAAGTCAGTGATACCTTTCACAACAATGGAGTATCTTATGATGTTATAAGACTAAGAGTACTTACCATATACCTATGAGGCCGAGACAAGGATTGGATCAAAATTCAAGGTCTTGATTCTATCTCAACTTGGGCTAATTTATCCAATAAATTTATGGACTAATACTTTCTGTCTATCTGAACTTGGGAATTACATAAAGACATATAGAATTTTACTCAAACTGATGGAGATTCAAAATAGGAATCAAGGGATCATTTCAAGAAACTCACTTGTAAGTTTCTACATCATGGATTGATATGTGGATACAACTCTATACTTTTTATCAAGGCCTCTAACCAGATTCTTGCACAGTAGTTTATGTCTCTACTAATGTAGGGATGATGTTTAAAACACCTAATGTGGGACAAGAAAATTTATATGAATTATCTCACAATGTCGGTATGTATAATAGAGATGACGGAACATCCTATCAAGGAAACCATCAAGTTCAATAATATACTCTACTTGATACAAAAAAAAGTACTTAACTGAGAATCTTGAATCCTATAAGTTACCTACGACAACACCTCCACCTCATGTTCCTATCATGGAGATCTAATCCTTCAAAATGTGTGGCGGCCCACACCTATATCAATAATTAAATGAAGGTTTTAAGGAACAACAAATCCAAGATTATAATTTCATTAATTAAAATAAGTATAATCAATAATTTCCTTAACAGAAATAGTATTATCAGTAAATACCCATTCCACAATCACAAAAAAAATCAAGTGTTCTACCATCAAAGAGGTGGTCAGGTACTATTCTGGAATGAAGGACCTTCAGGATGTCAGATAATGAATATTTTTCTTAGACCACCACAAAAAGTAACACAATAACCCTTCCCTCTAAGGGAACAACATCAATTTCAACTATCTCCACTAAGACCTCCACAACCAATTGTTCCTCTTCAAACAAATTTGGAAAATGTACTTTAATATTTTTTTAAAACACAGATCATAGGATTACCACCCAAGAGATATAAATTCATAATCAAAGGGAAGATCTTCATAACCTCAAGCATCAAATGGATCATATCTCAAAGACCTTGTTAGACAGATAGTTGGGTACTCTACCTGTTAATATGGATAAATTCCCAAGGAAAGAGGTGAAGGAATTGGTTCTGAGGAGGGGAAAAGTTCTAGACATTTAGAAACCATGAAAATGATAATTAAACCAAGATGATGAAACCATAAAACATATAATAGTTATAGAAGAAAAAATGATGAAAAAACAACAAAAACTACTCAAGATATACCTCAAGAACCACCACATTTTACAAAATCTCCAATTCAATAACAACCTAGAGAAGATGTATACATTGCACCACCACCTTAGAAAACCCATGTACCTTTTCAAAAAATAATGAGGCAAGTAAGGATTGAAGTGAAATGAAATAAATATTTTGAGATGTTAAAGCAATGGCATGCCAACATTCCATTTTCTAAAGAAAACCCTCAAATTCATGTCTATAAGAAATTTATTAAGGAAATAATTTATAAAAAAATGGAAGACCTAGGATTCAAATCACAGAATGAAGAGTGAACCACTGTTGTTCATCAAAAAAATCCATCGAAGATGAGTGACCGTGGGAGTTTCTCAATCCCATGCACAATATAATAATGTAACTTTGGAAGATACTTGTTTGTTTTAGGATCTAGAATCAAACTTTTGTATATGAGTGTATTACATAGATGGGACTCGAGTAACTAAAACATACTAGAGTTGAATTACAATTAACTAATTGATCAGTAAAGTACCCCCAATAAATTATCGAATATTCCTTATTCAAATTTGGAAAGTTTATTTTTCCATCACACATCCTTGTTCTGGACATAGAATAGGAAGGAGAAGTTACAACCATTCTAAGAAGATCCTTACTAGCCATGGGTAAGGAAATGATTCATATTCATTAATGGAAACTCATCTTCCTAGTAGGTGATGAACAAGTTTTGTTTGACCTAGTGAAAGTGGAAAAACAAATAGATGGTTCTTTTAGCTTATATGCCATTTCTCTCAATATAGAAGAGATGACTACTTAGAGATCAAAGAAAATAGTTATAAAATTCCCCCTGATGAGGAAGAGTATGACCTTGAGGAATTAAACTACCTAGAACCTATTACAAGGGTAGTATCCCATAATTCATACCATTTATCATTCGACCACTTAAACTATAGTTGAAAATACTCCCCATAACTCTAAATTATTAATTTATAAAGACTATTTTTGCACTACCAGTCATCATTACCTTATAACCGACACAGTAACAAGAGAAAAAATTGATCTAATCACTAAAAATACATTAGAATTCAATTTCTTGGGGGTGTATGACATCAGACAGAACAATCCTACTTTGTGGACCCATAAAATTTTTCTAAAGGTTTCAAAACTAAATGCCAACACCAAAGGAAACTCACCCCAACAATGAAGGAGGATGTTAAGATAGAAGTATTGAAAATTATATATGTTGGAATAATTTTTTTCAATCTCAAATAGTAATTGTCTTAGCCTAATGTAGGTTATTCTAAAGAAAGGTGGTTTCACAGTTCAAAAAAATTGATGAAGTTCAATAGATCTCAACCCAGACCATCATTGGATAGTTAGTATGCAAATATTATAGAAACATAAAGGAGGAAACCTAGAAAAATAATTTCATGTTTCCCTCAATGGATCAAATTCTTGAGAGACTAGTAAGACATGAACTCTATTGTTTCCTGGATAGATATATTGGGTACATTCAGATTTAAGTCAACACAAATGATTACTCTAAAACAACATTCATGTGTTGTTTTCATGTCTTCTCCTAAAAAAACATGTATTTTGGTATGTGTAATGCATCAATGAACTTTCAAAGATGCATGACACATATATTCCATGATATGGTAGAGGAATTCTTAGAAATTTTCATGGGTGACTTTTTAGTTTATGGAAGATCTTTCGAGCCCTGCCTAAGCAATATCAAATTAGTCCTGAAACATTGTGGAGAGAAGCGCCTTGTTTTAAAAGAGGAAAAATTAAATTTCATGGTCTAAGGATGAATATTACTTGGACACAAAATCTATAAGGATGTCATAGAAGTGGAACGTTCTAAAATAAAAGTGATCAAAGATTTACCTGATCCCTCGTCAGTTAAAGGCATAAGGAGCTTTCTAGGCCATTCCGGATTCTATATGTGATTAATGAAAGATTTTATGAAATATTACCACCCTTTCAAACACCTATTATCAAAATAAAATCCATTTTAATTCACTAAATAATCTTGGTGGGCATTCAACATTTTAAATAAAATCTTAGTAGTAGCTCCTATTATCATTTCACCATATTGGGAAAAATAATTTGAGTCAATGTGCGGTGTGAGTGAATTCATTTTTGGCTCTATTTTAAGAAAAAAATTAGATCACATATTCTTCCCCATCTACTATGATAGTCGCACACTGAATTAATCTCAAGTTAACTATACAAATATAGAGAATGATCTCTTATAAGTTGTCTCTTCTTTTGATAAATTTTTTTCCTATCTAGTTTTGTAAAAAGTAATTATGTACATCGACCATGTTTCCCAATGATATTCGTTGAATAAAAAGGATTCCAAACTAGTATTTATATTGTGGATCATATAGCTACAAGAATTATACATCATCCTCAAGGATACCAAAGGAATAGAAAATATTTTCACTGATCATATATCCCAACTTCTACTTCCCCTTATAAAAGATGAAAATTATATAGACATTGAGATTGACTTCTCTAATGAAAATCTCTTCAGTATAAAAAAAATCGTGGTTTTAAGACATTGAAAACTATCTCCCCAAGAAATTTTTATAGATTGACCACTCTTACCAGTAAAGGATAATATTTTTAGTTTAAGTTTCACACTACTATAAGGACGGACCTCTCCTTCTAACTGTTTCCATGAAGTCTTATTACGATGTTGTATCCCAAAGTACAAAATCCAAAGTGTGTCAGATATATTTCATATTCCATCAACTAGAGGATTTCATATAATAGAACACACAATAGAGAAAATTATATAGAGTGGAATTTTTTGGCACACACTCCACCAAGTTGTAAGAGATTGTCGACAAAGTTGTGATCGGTGCACACGAACTAGAACCATTGGAAAAAAGAAATGAAATGCCACAAAACCCAATAATTTAAGTTGAAATATTCAATTTATGGAGAATATATTTCAGGGTACCATTTTCAAACTCACATGTTCAATCATATATCCTTTTTGGTGTTGACTATGTTTCCAAATGGGTAGAAGCTGATGCTAAATCTCTTGACACTACAAATGTGGTCATGAATTTCATAAGGAAAAATGTGTTTTTTAGAATTTAATTTAAAGAATATTCATTAGTGATTAAAGAAAAAAATTCACCAATAATTTTTAAAAATAATTACTAAAAAATACAACATCAGGTAAAATATAGGAACTCCCTTCCACACGCAATCAAGCATACAAGTTCAAATTTCTAATAGGGAAATCAAAACAATTTTAGAGAATACCATGAAGATGACTTAGACAGATTGGACACCCCAATTAAATGATGTGATTTGGCCATACCACACTTAACTAAAAACACCCATCAACACCAAACCCTTCTAATTTAAATATGTAATGTCATGTCATTTTCTTGTGGAATTAGTGCATCACTCATATTAGGAATTTAAGAAGCTTAATCTAGATTTTCAAAAAGTTGTGGAAGTTAGGATGTTATAATTGGATGAATTGGAAGAGATTATAAATTGTTATTATAAAAATTCCAAAATATATAAAGAGAAAACAAATAAATAGCATGATCAATGCATAAAAAGGTGAATTATTGTCTCGGTGAATAAGGTCTTATTGTTCAACTTCAGATTAAAACAGTTCCCTTGGGAGCTAAAATCAAGATGGTCGGGACCCTTTGTAGTCATATAAATATTTCTTTATAGGACTATTTATATTCATAAATAAGGTCAATCACTTTTCAAAGTCAATGGAAAAAGATTTAAAATCTATCAAGAACCCTTCCATGAGAGGTCTGTCATCGCCTGGAAATGCAGCTGAGCATCAATGACTCAAGATATCAATGTTAAATGAAGTGATGACTAGGAGAAAACCTAGGTTAGATAGCATTAGGATAGATTAGGTTATAATAATCTTTAGGATGTCTTTGGGAACATTGGTAGAAAATGACCAAGGTGTTATCCAAATTTGACTAAAAAAGAAGCAATTACATGTCGTGTAACCAGAACTCACAACATGTATTTTCACTACCTGAATTTAAATAAATTAAAAAATAAAACATCCTGAAATCTGATAAAAAAATATTTAATTAAATGATCAATTTAGTCATGAACATTTGGTTCATGACTCATGTCAACCTTTCCCCCCCCCCCCCCTTCGGCTCGTACCAAACCCCTGCGGCACCTCCTCTCCCACAAAAACTGATCGAGCCTCCCCCTTCCTCCACCTTCATCCCCAGTCCTCCTTCATCTGCACCACTCTTCAGCCAACCATTTCCCTAATATAAAATGCACAAATAATATGAAAACTCCCACTACTGATCCTGCACCTGAACAAGATCATTCACCATTGGTGGAGTGCTGTTGAGGTGTCGCACTTCCACCACCATGTGCGTATTCTTCCTACACTTTTGTAACCATCCTTGAAGAGACAATTGTTCCTAAAGACTCCCAATCCAACATTAGTGGGTCTGATGAAGAAGATCACCCACACGTGTACCCCATCTTACACTTTTCATACCCCAAACACCATGTTTCACTCAACCATCTGCAAGGAAACCCAATGAGGACCAACAAAATTATAGATATATCCATCCTCTAATGCCTACATATCATCCAAGATTTCACCCATATCCTTGAATGTCGGGGTATCTCCTTCATCTTCAAAGGTTATCCCCACCTGGAAACTTGATCCATACAAGTCTGATTCCAAATGGATCTAGAGGATGATTTCATGGAATTCTCACACTAAGCACGAACCCATGATTATGAAGTCTACCCAGCTCTGAGGTCCTGTACTTCGCATCCTTCATAGGGCCTAGACGCATGCCAGGTATGCTTGTGTAGATTCTCATGGAAGTGTTATCCAAAGGTAATTAATCATTATCATTGCACCTGTGGGAGGACCAACCACCAACATGGCCTCTCAGTTCTATTTCTACTATAGATCACATGCACAAAGGGTGTGAGGAATGCCGATGGGTTGATATTTAATCACCTATTTATCTCATCATATAAGAGTTTTTTATACTTCCCTTCCACTCACCACCCTCATTCCAATGGAGTCCACTGACTTCCAATTGCTACATAAGATGTAGTTGTTGACCAAGCGGCGTGACACCTACTAATGGGTGTAAGGATTCTTTGAGGTTGCTGATGAGGCACTCGGTGATCATACAAGAGACCCAGTACTAGCTCCATCAACCACCTTAATCCCAAACCCTATAGCTTCCATTCCTACATCCAACCCCACCCCTATTCTTCCATCCACAACCACCACCCAACCTACTAATCCACGAACCAAATCATTTCTAACATATTTATGAGCAATGCACCTTTGCATCCGAGATAATATGTGTTTGATTTCTGCACACCTGTAAATACCATTTATATAGCCCTATCATTTCATAACCTCTCCACCACCATCATACATAGAGGATTATCAGTCTCTGAAAACCCCTTATCATCCACCACTCTGTCCCTAACCAATTACCCATCTGACCTACCATTAGAGATGACAAACCCTACTAGCCAGTAGGAATACCTGGAAAAGCAGTCCTCTAGGGGAAAGGTCCCAACAGTTACCAAATATATTGAGGTTCCTTTCATTTATCTAGATTATATACCAATAGTCACACTCTAGATTGGTACCCCACCACCACCCACCTCTGAGATAGTTTCCAGCATCACGACACCACCTTCTATAGTTGACCCACTAGTCTGGTCTTCTATTGCTGATAGTGACTGGGACAGCCAGTTGTATCCACCCTCTACTCATGAACTAAATATAGATGAGCTACTTTATGATGTTGATTTCCCTTATTCTACCCCAGTCTACTCACCCATTTTTTTTGCTTGCAGGGTAATAATTTTATATTATCTATCTTCCCTTACATTGTTGCATCACTGCACTACATATATATATGGGATACTACTTTTTCTTTATTTAATTGTCTTATTTTAAAAATCATTATACTATTATTTTATCCATGTATATAAATTATTCGTCTTATATGATCATCGATGCGCATGTGTCTTCACTATCATCCCTTTTTCTACAGATGACTCAACATCTGGATGATGTTCAGCACCAGCTTCGCAGGCTATCAATAAATATCCACGCTAAGAAGCCATTACCACCACAACGAGAACAGATACCTTTCCTTACACACCATATCCATGATTGGTATGATCCTAAAGTAATCAATTCTTCCAAATGACCAAGATAGCTAAAGGATACTGCCATAAGTGGTTGTAAAAGAAAGAGGACATCTGAGCCGATGGATGATACTGACGGATACACTAGTCTATCTATCTTGATGATGAAATCATTGTTAGAAGTTTATAGGATGCAACCCATATTTCAATTTTTCCATCCGTATTTATACTTAAAATTTTATTTAATTTTTCCTTTTGTTGATTTATCTTTGTAGACATCAATCACGTTAAGACTTGTTGTACACACATGTCTACATTTATATCATATGTATTTCATTGTTATTCATTGTCAGATCCTACCCATTATAATACTTAAAAAATGTTTAAACCCAATGGAATAATGTTTTATCAAATGAAGGATTTATCTTTCTAACCAATTATGTAGGTAACCCAATTCCAAAGTCAAGATTGATCAAGTTTTCCTGTGGTATGAAATTAATTACAAGGAGATCAAAATTTCAAAAAATTAAATTTTTTAATTTTCATTTTCATTGGTCTACAATTTATCTATCATACCCCTCCCATGGTAATTTCACAAATAGTTTGGACATTGTCTTATTTTAAGTTTGGGGGAGTCTTTCTTAAGTTTCAATATTGATAAATTAGAACTGTTTATTATTCTCATTTATCTAGGTCACATTATTCATAGTGATAATGCTTTAAACATAAAACTCATTACATCCATTTAAATAAAATAAAAAGTTAAGTTGGTAATTGTTGGAAATATATGTTTTGTGCCACTTTAAATTTTTAAAATGATTTTTGAGCAAAGTAATTTAACTCAAATTCAAAAAAAAATACTTTTAATTGACTTATTACTTAATTTTATACCTTGAGTGATTGGTAATTATCTTTATTTACTCCCATTCATGAGAGGATTTTGAGCCTACAATTTGATATTCTTTTCTGGGAATATTTATTGAGTGAAACTTGGGACATGTAAACCTATGAAAACTTGTATTGAGATCTTATTGAGTCTATGAATGAACAAATAGAATTTTAATATGAGTGAGACAATATTTGTTGAGAAAATTTTTATTGAGACCCTCCTTACATTTTTCATTTATTTTTCCCATATTTTATATTAATTACCATAGTAGAATCAACTTATTCCAAGCCTATTAACCCTTACTACCCTGCTCTTTTCATTATAAATGACTTCGCTTTGAATAAGTGTGGGGGAATTTTTTTTAGGTAGCAAACATGGGATTCTTTGACTGAGGATATTTATTATGGTGCATACTAGACTATTTTATTATGATCCATGTGTAATTATTGTTATCTTATGCTTATCGTGTTCCTTTTAAAAATAAAAAATTTAAAAAGAAAATTAATTTGGGTTGTGTATTAGGAAGGTCAAAAATCACCATTTCCAGACCAAGGATTCCTCTAAAGTGTTATATGTGGTTAGGGGATGGATGTGAGATCTGTATTAGACATGAATTTAGAAAAATAAATTACAAGAAAACAAAAATAAAGGAATAGGGTAACTTTTGGACTCACTTGATATATTCATGGATCCACCTTGAGTTGTTGGGAGAAGTGATTCCAATTATTATGGGAGGAGTAATTTCATTACACTATTCATGACTTTTAGACATTATACATTAGTGCCTAACCTCATTTTTTATCTTAATTTTTCAATTTCTACCCACCAACCAACAGCCATAGAGTAATTTTATTTTTTTGTTGAATCCCTCGTGATTAATTTTTTATTTGTCTTTACAAGTGCAGATGATAAAACCAATTCAAGCCTATGGCTAGGAACAAGTATTCAATATATGATCATAAATATAGTTTCATTTTAACCTAATTGGAGAGAGAAAATACATTGTGAGTTAAATTAAATAATGGGTATATAAATTAAGGAACCGCTATGAAATTGTAACTTAAAGATTAAGAATTAGTTTAAAAAACTGAACTATGAAGAATGACTCGTTTTCTATGCATGATTGATTCTGGAGACTAAATTTTTCTACATGCACTTAGTTTTATTTTATTGGTATTAATGAATGTTTCCTATATTAAAACTTGCTTTCCTTTGGCCATCATGTCTAGATTCTTTTTCTTAAGGACAATCAATTGTTCAAATGTGGGGGAATTTAATATGATGATATTATATATACATTCTAGTATCAATTTATCAATGATTAACCATGTTTTACTTGATAATTTACCTGGTATATATTGATTATTGAAGGAAATAGGCTTCCAAGGTTTCAAAATAAAAGATGAAAAAAGGACCAAAAATGATCATTATACGTCATGAATGTCCATTACACAACATATAGGTATCATTCACAGCATATCAGAAGTCATAAAGCAAGTTGTGAAGGAATTATAAGCCATGAAATGATTACATGATGTGATTCACCAATAAATATCATATAGTTTCTGAATTTCAATTCCCTCTTTAAAAATTAAGACCAAAGGAATAAACATGTTGTGAATACAAGTTACATGTCCTGAAATGAGTCAAATTTCCTAATCTTGAAGATACAAGACAAGATTCTTGTAATATTTGTGCCATATTCAAAATTCAGAGAAAAAATCTTGGATGGGAATTACATGATGTGAAATTTTTTAAAAATTTTGTAATATATCAATTATTTACTTCCAGCAGGGGTATACCTGATAGAAAATTTGGAACTTTACTTTTTTCTCTCATTTTCTCCCATTATTTCTTCTCCCTTCTCCATCAACTTAACTATAATCCCTTAATTTAATTATTTTACATATATTCAAGTACTATTGACCAAACTTGAAAAGAATTCATAACTATTTTACATCTCCAATCCAAGTTATGTGTGTTCTCCATCTCAATCATTGATCGATGATGAACCATTGTTTCATACATCCCTGTTCTTTTTTCAAGTAAGTGATTGTTGAAGTTGTGATTTATTTGAGTTTTAAATTTATTATTCTTTAATTCCTAATATTTAATTTATTGATCTCAATTATTATTGGTATGTTGATTATATTTTTAATCATTTACCCATTGTTAATTGATTATACCATGAGTGGCTAAACCTCTTATCATAGGGGTCAAGAGAAGCGGTGTCGGAATTTAATAAATAATTAATTCTCAACTTGGAAACACTAAGGATAGTAATTAGGTTATACAAACAATTTTTTATCTAATTATTTTAAGAAACCCTAACCATGGGGTTTTTGAATGAAGGGCTCTGACCTGGTAGGAGTAGAATATGTTATGAACAATATCCTATGAAACTTTTTTCCTTTTAATCTAGGATTATTGTGTCTAAGATTTTAGCTATCTCCAGGCCAAGGAATAGTTTCCTTTTTCATTGACCTAATTGGTTTGACCATAGTCAACATGGGACCTTTTCTTTCTTTATAGCCTAAACCTTAGGACCATACCAAGTTAAGATTAATATTATCCTTTTACTTGAACCCTAAAATTGATCTTAATCCCTTTTCTATATCTGATATTAACTTCCAAATTAATCATCATTAGTTTTATCAAAAACTCACCTGCACTTATAGTATACTACAATTTATAAGCAAGTATAGTTTGGGAAATAATAATCTAATCTGATTCAAGATCTCACAAATAAAAACACGCATGTGGGTGTGTCATATTCTTATGTTTTCACTATACTTTCCATCCAATATCTAGTTTTGATTCTTGAGGATGAGAATCATTTTGGAGGTACCTGATGCAAGAATTTGGTCCTACTTAACCCTTCCATTTATAATTTCCTAGGACTCGGAAGTGTCTAAGGAAATCATGGATGTGTTCTAAATGTGGAGGATGTGTTTTGTCCTTGGGATTTTTGGACACCGAATATTTTGGTTTATAGGTGCACCACAAGTTTATAAAATACATTCATTGTCATTGGAGCTTGGTCACAATTGTCAATAACTTTGGCTGGGTGTTCTGGATACGTGAGCATGGGGCTAATTATTTTATTTCTTGAAAAATCTCATCGTTAAAACACAAGAGGTTCTCCATAGATTCATGGGAATAGTTCCTAGGTAGAACTCAAGTGATTTTTCCTTGTGCAATCATCCATGGTGAAATTCCTGAGTTCTATGAATTTTTCCCAATGAGTCCCCCTATAGATTAACTAGGTAGTGTTTATGAATATTTTTTTTATTTGCACTTTTCTTCCAAAGTTTCCTTATTTAAATTGATAATAATAATAAATATGATAAGAAAAAAGAAGATAGTGAATGGTAAAATTCAAATAAATCTATGATTATTCATTTTTACAGATTTATATAATAACAGTTGTTGTGAGCATGTCTATTGGATGTTTAAAGCTAATGTTAATTGATTTAATATGTTTAAAATGAAATGATACAATCATATTTTTAAATTAAGTAAGATATATAATATAATAATTGATGAAATTGATATATATATTCCTTGTAATTTTCAAGAAATATGAATTATGTTTTTCTTGTGTGCATGTTTGAAATGGCCTTAGTTAACTCTTAAAATAAATATGTTGATATTATTCTTACTTACATGTATTTATATGAAATTTCTTGCTATGTTTTTATGTGGAACTTGGTATGGTTTATTTGTTCGGTGAGAGAATGGCTGGATTTCCTTGGTTACGGTGGTGATTGGGGTGTCAGGATGACACTAAAATTGATTTCATGGTTTGGGTGTGGGGATTTTCTACTAACTATGATGTGATTAGATTTATATCATGATTGATTATTTTGGTTGACATATATGATTTAGGATTTTATTTTTTATCATGATGCTTCCTGATGTGTTGATTTGTTTTGGCATAGTTTCTTTATTCCTTTGAGGATACCTCCTATTTATATTATTCTCGTCGATTTGTATAATACAAGGTATATTAATTAATGATCATATTATGCTTGAAACTATGAGAAGGGGTGTTGATGATGAAATGATAAGTTTAAAAAAATTCATCAGAAGGTTTGGAAATGTTTGAGAGGATGTTAATGAAATCTATAATTAAAATGATAACAGATGTAAATTCCTTTGGATTTGAATGATTAAAAAACTATTTTACAAGAATTTATTATGGGCTTATAAAGGAAGTGGTAATTGTTAAATTACTTAACAAATAAGAAGGGGAACCTTTGGTGATTGTGTGCATAGATCATTATTAGTTTAGTTCTATAAATGGTATTCAGGGTATCAAAAGGGATGATAACTAAAACTCGAGTCTAGGGTAGATAGTTTCCCCTAGTCTCGTTATGAGATATTATATTGTTATGTTATGTAATTTATTATGCTTCACCACCCGAGTTGGTTAGGGTGGTCAAAACTTCTTATAGCCTAGGTTTCTGGTTGCTACCCAAAATCTAGGTTATTGCATAAGAAAATGGCTGACTACTCTAGTTTCCATTATCTCTCCTCTATGAAAACTATGTATGTGTATATATCTGGGTTTTATTGGCTTACCGCTATAGATTATATTCTCATATGGGTTGTGATGTCTCATGGTTATGACATACATGTATGTGCAATTTTTGGAATCTTGAGGTTATAACACATACTTGTATTCTTTATATAATTGATTTGGTTATTATTGTTTTCATCATTCATGGGATGTGATTTATTTAGGTGTAGTACATAGTACATAGGTTATGGTGGATTTTGAACTTATTATATAATTATGAGATGCGATGAGCTATGCAGGTTGGAGGATGCGATGATGATACGGATATATGGTTTGATGAAAACATTAGATGTTGGTCCCTACATGGGACAAGGGTAGGTAGGGATAATGCCTAACCTACATTATAGAGTGAATTATGAAAATATATGAGTGGATGGATGTGATTTATTGGGGTTTAAGGTGGCTACTTTAGTGGGAACATGATAGCAAGGTACACTCAAACATATATATATATGTGTGTGTGTGTGTGTGTGTGTGTGTGTGTGTGTGTGTGTTTGGTATGATGTTACCATCTTCTATGTGCAACTTGGTGGGAAATCCTCATTGAGGATACGAACAAAGAATACCAAATTAGGCAGTGACTTAGTTTCTCTATTTCTTCACTGGGTATTTGGTATGTTTCTTCTACATTTGAATGACTGGTTTATAGGAGGATAATAATTAGTATAATTGTATGGTTAGACTTATATATAAACTATTTTTTACATTATCAGGTGGGATTAGATGATCTAGCTGATTGTACCAAACCATGAGATTGTTCGTGAGATGCTAGAGTTCATAGTCACAACCATATAAGTGTTACATTGTTTTATTTTTAGTTTTTCTTATAAATTATATGAAATATCATGTATCGAGATTATATGGATATAATATTCATTTATATGATGGAGTTGGTTAGTGGGTTTTTATTCTATTCACAGAATTATTTAGGGTAATTCTTTCTATTTTTGTGTATAATACCCTCAGTGTTAGTCATCAACTCTTGTTCTGTTGGAGGCGGGCTTCATAGGATCACTACTCTCCTTCACTCCAAGACTAAGGGGTACAAGTGGGGGTGGGTCATGATATGGAGAATATTTAGTGGGGTTGGGTTTTTTTATAATTGGTATATCATTTTTTATTTCTATTAAATTTTTTAATAAATGTTTTATTTATCAATTCTAAAAAATTTTGTGATATAAAAATCGATTATATAGAAAAAATAGACCATCCAAGGGAGAAGTGTGAGAATAAAATCAGAAATGATTGATAAAGGGGGAAATGCATTCCACACTCAACCTAGATTTTACATTCAACTATATACACACTTAATATGTGTGTTTATGTGTTCTATAAGTAAATTTATATATTTAAAGATATTTATAGAAAGAATATATTTATTAATAAAAATGAATTTTTTACTATTGATTGGTTAGTCTCGATATGAAAAAATTATTTCCTCTTTAATCAAAAGAGGGTCCATAATGATGCTTGAATTCACTATACTAGTAGTTTTATAGAATTATATAATGACCAAGGAATAAATTAGTTTTCTGGCCAAGAATGGCTATATTTCATGTCCCCGTATCTTCATATCACTGTTGTTGTTAAGATCAATGTGGATGTTTGTTTCATAGATTCCTTGAAACATGTGTTCTAGATTTAAGAATCACTACTTCCAGGTGGTTTCCATTGGATTTATTTATGGAATTAAAAACTTCCAATAGTTCTTTATCCAAAAGGGGACCTGATTTCCAATGGGAGGTGTTAATTATGTTTGAACTTTATGATACTTGAGAACGTGCATTGGTCAAGAGGATGGGAAGTTGGACTCATCACACCCTTTTGGGGGGGAATTATTTTCTACTCTCGGACTCTCTTTATAAATTTAAGATATTTTAATTAATCCTTATTAATTCACCAAGTATTACATATGTTTCCCTTGGAATTTTCAATCACTTATTAACATGTGTAAAATTTATAATCATCAGTATGTATTCAAGTTTCTTCATCAATAGAGATATCCATATGTATTCGAGGCTCTCCATCAATGGTATCCTATAATATACAACTTCAAGATTCTTTTAATGATCATTGTGATGATATTGGTTTTTAAGCCACTCAATGGGGTACTTTGGAATTTATTGTCACCCAGGGAGATAAGAGTTTGGTTTGATTTTTGGATCGTGCCCACAAGATGGGCTACGTACATTTCCTTGTGAAAGGAATCAGAACCCTCGTAGTTTGGTGCCAATGAATGGGACACATCATACCTTTTAAGGTCATGTGATAAGGACCTATCCATACTATTTAATTTCATATGGTGTGGACATATAAGCTGAAGATGCTTAGTTAAAACATAGTGTGAGACTTATACTGAAGCAACCCAATGAACTTGGAAAGGATACAGGTTTCCAAGTAGAATCAAACCCTGTTGAAAAAATGGCCCAAGGAGAACAGGATTGATTTAAGGTATTGGGTTTGAACCTCATCGAGGCTTCCGACATATCCCATATAGATGTGAATCAAAGCCCATGTAGTTTGATAAGTCTCATATGAGAGTATAGTCCTTTGAGAGAAATGAGTTTGGTCTTACTTCCAAAAAAGTATGCCCTGGTGAGGGTTTAATTTGGGGTTTATTTTTAAGGAGGATGCCCAGATTAAGGTAATTAAGGTTAGATTTCTGAAGAGGATATCTAGTGATCTTGGGCCCTGAGAAGGCTTCCTACGTATCCTAATTCTGGTGGGAATCATATTACTCGTAGTTCATTCACCATGAGTGTTTCTAAACATGTTTTAATCCTTACAAATATCTAGGCTCACGTGAGTCATACTCGGTGTGAGAAACAAGAGGATATGGAAGATTCAACAAAGGAACTTGAACTTTCAAATTTTTCCTCCTCCACTGGTGGAAGAGGGCATGTTGTCCATGGAAGAGTTCAAGGTGATGAGCTTTCCCCCTATTCACTTTAAATTGGACAAGTGCCCAATGAAAGGTAGAATGGATGAAGGTTAGGGGCTTACACTAGGATGGCATCCCATGGCGGCAAAGTGAAATGGGAGAGGGAAAGGTTAACAAGAGTCTTTGTTCCCATATCCCCTCTGATCTTTAGCACTGAAGAAGAAAGGAGGAGCATTGTTGCTACCTCCTACAAGAAAATCTAGGATCTTATGCCGGGATGGTTACCCTAAAATTGATCATGGTAGGTGAGGGAGACTTCTCTTATACTTGTGTGTAAAATAAAGTGTGAACCGCACCTTCCCTACTAGATACCTGAGGTTCCAAGTCATCTCTTTGAGAAGGGAGAGGTCAGGACCTAAACCCTCCTCCAAACTGGGAACTTCCCAACATTATTTTTTGTAGAAAGGTCCATGTGACTGTGGATATACAAACCCATATAGATTCCATGTATCCTAACTCCCTTATAAAAAAATGTGGTAAACCTCTGACTGTGGATATACAAACCCAAATAGGAGACAGGCAGATGTGGCTTTCCCAAAGGATTGATAAGTCAAGAGGTTTTGGTGGAGGTCTCAACAGAATCCCTTTCAGAAAAGGGAGCTAATGAGGAAGAATCCTTGCCATGAATGCCTTCGAGGAAGTATTTATGGCTTACAGACTGAAGAGAGAAAGTGAATCGAAGATGGGTGCCCAAGTAGAGAAGGGCACGCAAGTATGGGTGCGGAAGTAGGCTTGAGTGACCTGATGTTCACTTAAGAGATGAACAACTTGTGTGTTAATACTTTGGAGAGACCTTTATCAGGCCTTAAAGAGTATTCACAGGTGGACCTAGAAGTGGGGTGCTCAAGTTCCTATAAAAGGATTAGGTGGCGTTCAATTATTTATGACTTGGGGAGGTTGGGTGGTTTAGGCGCACAATTTTTATGGTTTTCAAACACTAAAAAGACTTAAGTCCAATGATCCTCCCATAAATCTTCTGCTCAAGGTGTTAAAGAACTACCTTGAAAGTTTCATAAGATTGGTGCAAATTACTTGGGAGACCAGAGTAGCAATTGGGTTCAAGGAAATTTTTCTGTACAAATGAAGACCCCAAAGGTCTATTTATAGGAAAAAATAGGACCTTGGACGAAAGGATATTGGGTGCACAAGTGAACTGCGCGCCATATTGGGGTGCACAAGTACCTTGTGCACCGACGGTGTTTTGGCTTGACTAGGGTGCCACTTTAAGGACTTATCCAAAATCACTACTTCATTCAAATCCAACAATAACATCCATGACAAATATAGATTCGTACTGTGAAATTTTTGAGCCCAGTTGAGGACATTTTATGGAAAAGTGCATGGAACACATTTTATAGTGTCTACAATGTTATAAGCTTTAAAGATGCTTGGGTGGATTTTGGTGTTTTGGGTTTGATTATTTTGGATATGTTTTAGCTTTTTCAATGACAACTATCATTGTTAGATGGTTCCTATAAGTAACTGAATCTGTTAGAATTTTCTTTGGACTAAGGTTTTCATGAGATTAAGTTTGGAAAGATATTATTTTGGACTCAGGTTGTCCCAATCTGATCTTGTTGGTTAATTCTCAACCAACTATATTTATATCTTTAAGGCTCTTCTTAGATGATGTATGGTGTGTATCTTCAGTTTTTTTCCATTTTTGTTTTTCTTTGGTGAAGAGAGATGGAAACATGGTTTCTAATTACACTGTAAGGTTTAAGAGTTTTTCAGATCTGTCAGTTTGGTTTTGATATGTGTATATTTTGGCTGTGTCCTTTTTATCCCAGGATTTGGATCCTTGGTGATAGAATTTTTTTTGGTTTCAAAAAATAGTATCCTTTTTAATATATTATATATATAGAACATAAATATAAAATATTACAAATTGATATAAATTTATACGATGAATAAAATATATATATTATTATTATAAATTATATTTATATTTTTTTACAAACATATATACTATTAATTTATTTATTTTTATATATACATACATGTGTGTGTGTGTGTGCATTAATGTATGTATTTGCATATTTTTTTGTATAAATGGTTATATAAATAAATAAATACACCAACAGATTAATGTAAATATAATATATTATATAAAAATGTGTATTTTTATAAACAAACCCTATATATACAATCAAAAATATATGTATTTATATTAAGGTATTTGTAGTTTAATGTTTTCTGTATTAATTATGTACCTATTGTTGTGGGTTTTTTAAATTTCATCCTTTGATTTAAAAGTTTTATGTTTTATAGTAGTGACATACATATAACTATTATTATTATTATTATTATTATTATTATTATTATTATTATTATTATTATTATTATTATGTTCTCTAGCCTCTAAAATTTCAATATTTTAAAATAATACTATGTTTGATAGAGTATATGACATGAAACACAAAACCTAAATGAACCATAAAATATTATTATTTAAATATGACTCCTATAACCTAATCATTAAATTAGTAGGTATGAATAGGATTAACTACTTTATAAAATATATATAAAAAGTTACTACTCAATATAAATGTATTGATAACTTCTTAGTAAATAGTAACTCAATTTTTAGTAAATTCATTTTTTCTTCAAAAATAAATTTTTCTAGAAATGGTTTTTATTGCTTCTTGTAAGAAAATATTATAATTATTTTCTTGAAATTTTAGAGACTTTATTTGATAAAAATGATTAATTTTGAAATCACCGTATAAAAATATCTTATGGTGAAATTTTGAATTTTTTCTAAAATGATTGATTTTTCAACGAATAGTGAAAAATAAAGATTTTTATCAAAAACTAAATTTTATTTTAAAATATTTACAAAGTAGAATTATTTTTTGGATTAGTTTTAAAATTTCATTAGATTATTTTGATTTACTATAATCCAATTATTTCCTTTTCAATAAATTTTATACTTTAATTTGGAATAAAAACTTTTTTATATTTAAAAAGGAATTTTTATGAAAAATGGGTTTTCTTTGCATTTTGTGTTTTAATCTTAAATTAATTTCATCTAATTATAGAAATTTAATCTTGTAAAATATATTAAATTTTTGGAATCATTTGGTCTAAATTTGATAATATGACACTTATATTTTTTTATTATGAATAGAAACCAATGTAAATAATTTTCAATATGGTAAGGGTAAATCTATTAATTAAGATTAAAAATGATATGATAAGGACTTAAAAATGACCCTAAAACTTGAAATTATTATATTTGATGAGTTTATTTCATTAAATTACATCCAAGTTTCAAAAATATGGAAACGTGGTTCCATGATTCTTTTATTTTCACTTTTATATTATTTTATGTAAAGAAAAGCCAAAAACGCCATTCTTTTTGTTTTATTATCTCAATATTTTTATACATAGGGATAATCATAGGCTATATTCGGTTCTAAAATTTTTATTTTAAATATAAATAATATTTTTATCAGGTTAATATTTTTATAATTTTTAGTGATAAAATAATTACCTAAAATGACTAAGCAAAACAAATACAGAAATTATTCAATAAATAGAAAAATAAAATGAATAATTTTAAAAATATTCAAAATAATATAATTTGTTTTAATTATGGTGTTTATAAAAATTTTAAGATAAAGATAACATATTTGAGATGATTAAGTGCATTATATTCTAATTTAATTTTTTTATGTTTTTTTCAAAGTCAAATTAAATGAAGTTTTAAAAATGAAATTAATGTTATTTTATCATAACTAATATTTTATTAAATGATTTAAAATTCATAAAAATACTATATTTATCCTATTAATTGTTATATATTTAAAAATATAAACTATGGTCCATTTATAGACCAATTTTTCTTTTATATTTACTATATTGATGTTGAAAGAGTAAAAACATTGTTATCGAGGTAATTGTCAAAAATGGTTAATACGGGTTAAACTAAAGAAAAAAGGGTAAAATCCTAATATAAACTTGTATAAAAAATATTTACGATAATATTTCAACAAATAAACATCCTATATTATAATTATATTTGTTTTTATCCTTGTTTACATGAACAAGAATTTATATTAATTTAATATTTTACATAATTCCAAGAGTGACCCTCCACTCACTTGTAAAAGGGAAACTCATCTCCTCTTTTCTTCACACTTAAAAACCCTTTTAGTTTAGAAACTACCCACACAAATCTCTTACTATCAAACCTCACTACATTATATAGGTATTTTTTTGTGCATAATACCAACCTTATAGGTTTTAAGGTTTAACCAAAAGGATGTTGTCTAAATAATATGTATGGTCTTTAATCAAATGTTTTAGTTTTATTTATTCTTCTACCTATTAAAATATTATTGAAATGGGTTAAAATAATATTAATAGTATCTCCCATATATTTAGATATTATTATTTTAATTTAATCGCTTACGTCTATTTCTTATTCCATCAAATGGGAAACAAAATCATCATTTATTTGTATGGAGGACTACCACCTCAAAAAATGATGAAATTTGTTTTCCATCACCACCTATCAAAACCGATTATAATGATGGATTAAATAAATTTATATATTATTTTTTATATATTTATGATTCTAGAAAGTTTAAATTGTATTTTAATTTATTTTTTTCTTTCCATGCAAAATGGAAACATTGTAAATACATACGTACGACATACCATCTTGATGAATAGTTTAATTCATTTCATTATCTCTAGTTTTTATAGATGACTATATATATATATATATAAAATAAATATATAAGATATAAATATCAGGTTTAAAATTCTTCAGATTATGTAACCATGATCAATGTATAACATTAGGACTTACAAACCAAAACATACATGAGAAACGAAGTCGTTATCATGCAGAACAGTGATTTTAATAAATAATTGTTCATAAATTGATAGTAAGATGTTATAATAAAATCATATATGGTATGATATATATGTTTATTTTTTTTAATTCATATATAATAAATCTATATTTATTATAAAGTATTTTCTAATGTGTACGAAGATAGATGAGACTTAAGGTAAGGGGTCTCTCTCAACCGCCCTTTTTCTTTATGTTTTGACCATTATCTATCTAGATCAGTTTATCTCCCTATTTTATATTATATATTAATTATATATTATGTATATATGTATATTATATATATATATATATCTCATTATACCTTCCTTTTATGTGGTACTACATTTTTTGGGCAAAAATACCTTAAAGTGTCCTCTCGGTATGGTTTGGGTGTGATTGTGTTTGTTGAAGCATGAGACGAAGACTGCCTACTGAAATAGTTCATGGGGATAAATTGGTTTGAAAAGAAGGCATGTGTTTTGTAGAGGGCTTGAGGTAAGGGAGATGGCGTATCATTCCTGAAAATGAGGTGGTGATTTCAGAACCGTCGAAGGGAATAATTCATGAAAATATGACGATGATTTGGGCTACCGTAAAGAAAGAAAGTAACTACGTAGACTGTGTAGGGAATAATAGTTCATGGGAGAACCAATACACGGTGAAGGATATAACACATTAAATATTTTTGTAAATATATTATTGTAATATTTTTGGATATATTTTCATATTTAAGGAGCACAAATCCCATCAATACTTAGATAATTTTTCTTAAAAACATATTTGCTCTATGAATTTGGTGATGTATGAAAGAGATTCGTAAAGGATAATTCCATGAAGTATGAAGTGGTCTTAACGGAAGAAATTTATTCAAAGCTCCTTGAGGGTAACTATAGCATTTAAATGAAGGGGTACAAGGAGGAGGAATATGTGATACATGAAGGGGGAAGAGCCGGTATGTGGAGTAGAGATGGTCTGAAGAAGTAAGGGTAGTCCGAGGATGAGAGATGGTTCATAGAAGAGGAGACAGTCTATAAAGCAAAGACTGTAATCAGAAGAAAAGATGGTATGTGCAATCTAGGACAGTACACTAAAGCAGAGGAGAAGATATTTGAAAAGTACAATGGTTCGCGGAAGTGGAAGAATTTCATGGGAGAGGTGATCCATGAAGCATACATGCTACCCAGTACATGGAATATACAAGGTGTGTCACAGAGTACTCAAGGAAGCTTGAAAAAACTATAAAACAATTCATGAAATTAATTTACGCTAACCTAACAATATGAGTAAAATTTTAATTCATCTAAGAGTGAAAAGTGACTTCAAAAGAGAATCTACCAACATTAAGGATGTGTGCTTTCATGAAAATGAAGGGACCTACAAGTCCATAAACTATGAGTGGGTCCCTTCTTAGAGGAGTGAAGGAAGGAAGAGGAATATGGTGATCCTTCCCATAGTAGTGATCTAGAGTAAGAGATATAGGGAGTGACCCTTGGTAATGCAGTGAGAAAACCCTAAACATTGTAAAGGTAGTGAGATTGGGCAAAGAAGATCAAGTCTGACCCATGTAATTGGTAGTGAGATTTGGTGGATTTGGTATTTAGGCACATCACCATTGTATACTCCTTGGACGTATCCCAGTGATGGTGAACCAAGTAAAATATTCGTGTCTTGTTAATGATTTCATTCCTATTCATACATTTCTACGAGAGAAAGAGAGATGTTTTTTTTGTTTAATGAAAAAAAGATATGAAGGGGCAGTAATTTTAATATGTTATACCTGAATTCACTCCCCTTATCTGGTTATTTAACCTAGTGGACCTAAAAATATTCCATAAATTCATTTCTCAAATTCCTTCATTAAAATTAAACCTGGTTAAGGGGAAATTTTATATTCCTTAATCCTTTTATGTAATGTTGATTTCATGTTCTTAATCCTAAATGTACACCTTATTTTTGAGACCCATAATCATGTACTTAGATATTAATATCCATAATAATTAATTCCTTATTCTCTTGTAATCTTTAGGAAATTTCCTTTTATTATGATATGAGTCAAGATTATGCCACCCATTTCTTTCCATGGGAAATTTTTGTGATTATGATTTATTATTGATTTCCTCTTATAGAGAACATAATCAGGAACATGTTATGAGGGGTGTTTCCATATAGATCTCAAATTCCTTTTCTAGATTTTTTGTCTCATGAGACATTATTTATGGAAATAGAGATTAAAATTAATTCGAGATGGTATTTTTCCCATCATCTAACATTGTCTTGGCAGTTAGCCTTGAATTTTACTTGTGTTATGTTTTATGTTGATTCCAAATTTCATATGTTATCATGATTTTATGATACCATTATATTTATGTTATTATACCATGTAATTACTCATGATCCTCATCTTTTTATCATTTTATAACTTTGACTCGCACGTTATGCTTCTTTATCATGTTTATTCCAATACTATGATTTTTAGATCACTATTTCTTCTATGCATTCCTCTAGTAATCCCATGAAACCTTTAGGAGAAAACATTTATTTAGGAGATCATTATTTAGTTTAAAATAAATACATTTTTTTATGTTCATGTTTTATGTACCAAGTCTTCCAAATACACTAGCCCTTTCGGTATTTATTTTGTATTTAATGGATAATTATATTAAAAATATTAAAATATTTTGTGTAAAATAATTGGGTTGATATATTTTTTATCAGGGGAAGGTGTAGTTATTTTGGGGGATTATTATTAAAAAACTTTAGTTAGAACCCTTGGGATAATTATATGTTTATAAAAATATCCTAGAATTTTGGCGTAGTATAGAACAATTCACTGCAAGAAATAGCAGTTATACCAATGGTTTTGAACCATTGGTATAGGTTGTAAACCCATTGGTATAGCCTATACCAATGGTTCTCTAAACCATTGAGAGTTTAGATGTGGTTATAGCCATATACCAATGGTTTTTTATAAATTATTGGTATAGGCCACAATGATGTAGACTACACTAATGATCTCTTTAAACCATCGGTATGCACTTATACCATCTGTTTGGAAATAATCGGTATAATCCATCTTCCTTTAAAAAATAAAAATGTTTGAACTCAAATTGGTATAGAGTGCTCAAACATTCATATCCAGCAGCACCCCCAACTTGGATCAAAACACAAACACCTACAACAACCACCTAAAAAAGAACAATGCCATCACCTGTAAAAAAACAATCAAATAGACCCCAAAAAATCTAAAAAAATATACATAATTCAAAAAACTAATTTTTTCAATCAACCAGTGACAACACACATTTAAAACATCATATATGTATATTAAAATCCAATCATCAGACATCATGTGTTATAAATATTGGTTAAAAATGTAAAGGGTCAATCTCTCTCTCATCACAACCAATATGAATTTTAGTTAAAAATACTACTTCTAGAAAGATGGAATATCTAAAAATCATTCTTGGAATGATCCATGTTCCAAATAAAACACTAAAAATACTGGTGAAAACATTAATATTCATAAAGGTAATGAAAATAGGTACAAACATGATGAAATTTCTTAAATTAATATAGTGATTAAAGATAACCATCATAAGTATAATTTTTTTCTAAAATCTCTTAGCATCCATATTGGAGAAATAAAATTGGCATTCAGATAAAGAATATATATGGAATAATGTGATATTAATTTACATGTTTAAAAATCAATTCCAATCAAACTATTCATGCTACCATTATGAAAAAATACAACAATGGTACCACACCCACACACTGTATGTGAATTGGGGTGAAATCCTAATACATTCATCATTTAGTTAAAAATATTGGGTGTTAAATTAATAAACTACCATTTTTAAAAAGGGGTTTTCCAAGGTCTCTTCTATGATCCCATTACAGGTCCACTAGGTAATCAGTGGTCCTAACATAGCGACCTATTCCCTTGGAACCCCTCCAGGTTCCATGGATACATTCTATTGCCTAGTAAACAAAACCAATAATTAAATAAAAAATTATTTGGTTGATGTTTTTATTTTAATATGTACTCAGAAATTATATGTTTTTTGCATGCCACTTGGGCACAAAATTTATACTTATCCATGTAAAGCACAACATTCTGGACATGTCAATAGTTTCTAAATTTCAATTACAGCATACAATTTTATCATATTAGATTATTAACTTTTAGTACATATATTTATTTAAAACATATATATAGTTCTGATATATGTTTCAGTTAGTCTATGAGGGTTCTATCCCAATGTGATGGTAGGAATTGCACTATAGATGATTTTCCTATAAGCTTCATTGATTCTGCCATTTTTTAGATTTCTGAGTTAGGGTGGTTGTGTTACATCATGATCCCAGTTTAGGTATAAACATCATTGAAGGTGTGGTTGATGATTATGCTTTAATAAATGTACATTTAATATTTGATGAATGACCTTCTTGGTAGCACGGTGATGTTCCTTGGTTATATTTAATTTAAATGGTTTGATTCTTTGATATTTAGGGAGGATTTTACCATGAATTTTGTATTGGTACACCATTTCTTTTTGGCTAAGACTATCAAACATTAATATTGGGTACTTTAGAATTAAATATAAATCCAAGTTTCCCTTTAGGATCTAATATTTGTTTCTTTCTCTTTTATTTATCCCTTATTGGTTCTACTAATCTCAATGGATATGAAATTTTGGTTCCTTTAGTTCTTTGATTTCTTTGAGGAGGTTATAATGGAGTTTCTATTTGGTTATGTCTTGTGGTGTATCCATTTTATATTAGTTGTTATTGACCATTTTGCCTCCATCATTTTTCATTATATTCCTTACAGATTTAGATGAGGTAGTAAATTCAAAATTTCTTTTTATTTTACACTCTAAATCAGGGATTAATCTTGGTTTATCTTTCACTGGATGATTATTTGTAATTTTCCTACAATGATAATAAACGAGAAATTAATAAATTAATGGGGAGAAATTGTTTGAGCATATTGTACATGTTTTCATTTTTATTTACATCATTTATTTATTTTGTTAAGAGTTTTGAGAAGAACATGTTTTTGTGTTTTTTTATTATTGATATGTTTTAAATATTTTTTGTCTTGAGCATGTAAATATCTAGTAAATTATATAAATAAGAAAATTGAAGAGTAAATATAGAACATTAAAATCTATTATGAATAAATTTAAGTAAAATTTTAATTATTTAGTGAGTAATAATGTCTAATTGGATTTATGATGGTTTCTTACTAATATAAAGTTCATACTGATATAATATTGATTGTAGCTCGATCTTGTCATATTTCTATTTTTTGTGATTAAAGGATGATGTTTTTTGGTGCGTGTGTTATCTTTCTATTTATGGAATGAATTAAATATAAAAGTAATTAGTTGAATGTGAAATGATAATGGTATAAATTTAATGAATGAAATTTAGTGGGCATTGGCTTGTGGTAATTGGAATATAATTGGAAATAAGAGATTAATATATAACTAGAAATAAATGAATGGTAAAATTTTTGGTACTATGAACGTGATAATGGTGAATAAAATAAAAAATTTAATATAATTTTACCCTATTTTGTGAGGATAGATAAGTATGAAATACACTATAGTAATGACAATATTTAATTTAATGGCAGTGGAAGTTGTTAGATAGGGTTATTTAGGATGAGGTAGTCATTATGGGTTTTCAAAGTGTTCTTTGACTATAGAACCTTATTATTTGGGTTATGTGATATAATATAACCCCTTTTATTTTCTTATTATTTCATTCACACCTCCACCCAAGTTGGGTAACCTTACTGATTTCCATATGATTTTTATTTCTCATGGTTTACCTAACATCCAAGTTGTATAAGAAATTAATGGTTGATTACACTTTCTTCTCAACTCTCTCTTTTGGAATAGTACATACTATAATGGATTAGGGTTTATATATATGTGTGTGTGTGAGATATAACAGATCAATATCTTTTTCTAAAATATATTTTCACTATCCCCCATTCCATTGCAAAATCAAAAACTTAATTTTTTCTCTTTAAAACATCAAGTTTTTTCATGGTAGAAAATAGTATAAAATATTATCTTTAGAGGAACACAACAAAATATAAAAATACATCTCAAAATATTACTTCCATTTAAAAATTATTTTAATTAGTACATTTTCTTCACATTATAAACCATAAGGTTACAAATTAGTTTCCTTTACTATAAATCACTAACATAATCATCATAATTCCTCACACTAAATAATACAAGTTCCATTTTCTAATGAATAAAAATCAGAGACTACCATTCTTGGAACTATATTTGCAAAACAAATATAAATAATAATCACACAATACAGGAAAATCATGTTCTCTCTAGTAAGATATTAATAAAGATAATGTCTTATAAGTTTGGTGATATATTGAAATCAAAAAGAAAGAAAAATGATTAAAAAATATTACTAATAGAAAATTGGTATCATGATATATAGCATAATATTAAATAGAAAAAATTAATTAATATACATTTTAATAAAATAAAAACTAAATACAAGGGTATGCTCAGCAAACAAATTTCCATTTTCAAAAGACTATCACCCTAGCTGTAGAAAAAATTGAAATCTGTCTTGTAAGCCTAAGATGAAAAGCAATACGGAATTTCAGAATTTATATCTAATTAAACACAAGCTTCAAAGAATTATAATATAAAATACTACAAAACAGCATATATATATATATAATAAAATATATATAACTATTATAAAAAATTTCATTATATCATTGGGTTTCATGAGTTTTTTTCGAACAAATGTTTTTATTATAGGATAATCGTGTCTCGCCTAAAGTGTTAGTGATCTCCATCAAGAGTCTTCAAACAATCACTAACTAAACAATCTCATTTCAAAAAAAACAATACAAACTATTAATAAGAATATAATTGATTTTAAAATATCAATATAATTATATATTTTCACACGAAATTAGTATAGTTTGACTCACTAGTGCACTATTGGTTAACTTGTCAATTTACTACTCAAACAGATAACATTTTGATTAATTTAAAGATTGATTTTATCTCACTCCAACTATTATTTCAAAGCTAAAAATAAAAAATTAAGAGTGATAAAATCTTCCCAAGAGTGTCAAATTAGGTTCCACATATCAAAAATCTAAGGCTGATAATTAGAGTAAGAAACCCATCACTAAAGAAGTATCTTAAAGGAGTTGATCTTAGAAAATAATCCACTAAAAAACTAAAATTAAATACATAGTAGTAGTGCATGTATAAATTAAGATAAATAGATAGAGTAAACAAGTACAAAATTAAAAAAATCTCCTTAAATAGAAGTATGGACATCCATTATCCTTGTTTCATTAACACACAAGCAGCACAATTTTTCCAAAATCAAAGTATATGTCACCAGAAAATTAAACCCATCCCTAAAACATAGGCCACCCCATACAGAGAGAGAACCTTTGAAAAATAGACAAATCCACCCTACCCCACATCATTAATACATTATCAATGACAACCCACTTCCACTACAACAAACACATCATCATTCAAATTCTAAAAAAAATTACATATATCCAAGAAAACTAAAATAAAATTAATTTTAACCATAAAAAATAATTTAATAAAAAATAATTATTAAAATCTATGAGTTCCAGTGCTAACCCTTGTTCAAGTAATCTAGAATAAAACTTCTATAAAAAATCTATGTTAGTTTATTATGACTATAAAAAAAGTAAATGATTATTTGAGAAAGATATGACGGTTCTAAAACTCACCAATTTTATGTTCAAGAATAACCAAACAAAAATAAAAAACTATGTTATATCACAATGACTGTGAATAAAGTGGAAGTTTCTCATAGGGTTCTTGATAGGAGTTATAAGTGAGGAGGTGGAATCTGTACAGCCGCATTTGGGAGGAACTCTATACCAATGGTTTTTTAAAACAATTTTTATATCATATATATATACTAATGGTTTCAAAAAACCATTGGTATATCATTTAACTATACAAATGGTTATCTATAATCATTGGTATAGAGCACACAGAGATAACTCTATACTGATGATTTTTCATAACTGTTGGTATAGAACTCAAATAAGTTTAATCTCTATCTGGATATTACAAGTGGATGTGGATCTAGAATAGTTTTACTTAGGGGTAATAACTTTTAAAATGGTGAGTTGGGTATTAACTTGATCATCACCTAGTGCACAACAAAGATGCCTTACTACACACCTAGCTTTACATCCATGGGGAATATGCTTTGCCAAATTCATAAACACTTTATTAACCATTATTAAGGATGTGGATATATTATTAGGTTGTAAAACATAATAGGAAAATTATCATGGATAACCTCAGTTAAATGAGATATATTTTTTATTAATAAAATAACCTGGAATTCGATGGAGAGGATGAAAATTGACGAAAACGCGGTCCACCTGACTTGGTATGATGATAACCCTACCTCAAATCTTCGTTCCTCTATGGATGTAGTTGTTGGGAGTATTCCTGAGAACATGATTCCCCTATAAAGTTTTGTCACGGATTCTGGACTTCATGTTAATCCCAATAATTTTTGACACCGCGGTCAATTGGCGATCTCTTACTCAACCATTGAGGAAATTTTTATTACTGATGATCTTCATTTTTACTAGTTAGGAAATTTCTCAAGAACATTCCCTCATTTAAATTCCTAAGATCATCCCTAGAGACTATTGGTTTTTACTGATTTCACATCGGTCTCCTCAAATCCTCAAATTTTTTGTTTCACGTTTCCACCAAGGAAGACTACAACTGACTTTTGGAAAAGAGTTCATGGTTTTTTGGGGGATCTTACATGAAATTCCTAAAAGGGACCTTGGACATCAATATCATCTCTGAATCCTTGATAGTTTCTATCACGGTTGTTTTTCCAAGGATCCTATTACATATGTTTAAACATCAATCATTTTTTTTTGAATCTCTCAACTCATTGGAAATCCTTTGAAATTGGACTCGGTGACGAAGACTCTTTCACATCCTTTTGTTGCTAGAATTTGTGTGGAAACTAATGTATATAAGGATCTTCCCTCTCACATTTGGATCTAGAATGGAGAATATGGATTCTATGAAGAGGTTTTTTATGAAAGGTTGTTGTACTATTATAACCTTTTCTTTAAGCTTGGGCATGCCTCCAATGCATGTGGCCAAAAAAATGTTGGTCATGAGGTCAAGAGAGACACCTGGGTTGTGAAGGGAAACCAGAATCTTGGACTAGATGCGACCATTGGCCCATTTGTATCTTTTATTTAAGTTCCAAATAATGATGTGAATCTTATTGATTTACACAAAGAAAAATGAGATCCAACTGATGATTCTCTTCTGGAATAAGTTGATCCACCAAAAATAATTGAGGAAGATTATCTCAAATCAAGTGTAAGGGAAGGAAAAAAACATATGGTGGATGTGGATGGATTCATTACCCCAAATTCCAAGAAGACTAAAAAACACAGAGACTATTATGATATTGAAATAACAACAGTCACAAGATCCCTTCAAGCCTCTAGGAAAGACGATGGGCCTCCAAAACCTCCAGTGGAATCTATTGCAATATCTGATTAGGAGGGGGAATATGATAAGGAAAGAGATCCTATGTAAAGATATTCCTATATTATTGAGGATTATGTGGGTGATTAAGTTAGTACATAGACTGATAATTAAGAAAAAATAATACATCAATGATATGTCTATTATCATATTTAGGCTGACACATACCTTGAAATTAGAAAACATATGTACACAAGGATGGTTGATAAATATAATAAGAATCTTAACTTAAACTTCAGACACATACCATGGGATTGATCTCTTCAGTTTAATGATTTTCTTCATGCTCTCTGATTTAGTTTTGTTGGTCCTTGTTGTCTTTATTTGAAACTCTCAAAATGGATGATTCTCTTTATGGAATTTCTTGATGAGATGGATCATGCTTGAATCAATCTGGATTTTAGTGCTAAGGATTATGCTTGGTTTTAGTGTTGTTATTTTGAGTTGGCGAAGGCTGCAGACCATAGGTTGGATTTTTTTTAGGTGAGAAAGTTTTTTATATCCTAAGTTTTTATGAGCCACAATGTTTTGGATATAATCAGCCATTAATGATGGTTTTTGCTGCTCTTTACAAAATTTCGTTTTTACTTCTTCTGTATTTGAGAGGTTCAAAGGCCTCTTGTTCTAAAACAATTCATTGGTTACATATACTGTAATTATGGAATTTTATCTTGGATGTTGATATAAATATTATTTGGTACACTTAGTGCTCTTTTTCATGTCTCCGGAAGACTGGAGATCTAGAGGCCTTGGTACTATCTTGAAGTTGTTTCCCTTTATGCATGGATTGATTTCTTACATGAAGACAAGTTGTTTAAGAAAGTGTAACACATTACTAACTATTTTTTGAGTTTTATTTCTACATAATTGTGAATATATCTCATTTTTTTGTTGGTGTAAAATCATTACACCCCAATCATACATTGTAATTTTTTTAATAAATTTCTATGGGGCATGAATTGGGTGACCAATTCATGTCATCGTCTGTCTCAAAAAAACCTTGATTAATATAAAGAGATTCATAAGTTATTATATACTTATCATTTATATTCCTTCTGAGTTTATAAGTTTCTCTTTTTTATATTTATTAGTTAAAGTTTTCTAACCTTGTTTTTCTTTTTTAGTTAATGGTGAAAATATGATAAATTTTTCAACAACCAATGTGATAGGAAATGTGATGATTTCCCTAATGATATGGCTAACCTTATGGGAGTGGGAACTCATAAATTCATGATATTTAGCTAACTCATTCTTTGAATAGTAACATTAATCATGTGGAATTTCTTCCTTATCCTAAGAAAGATAAATTTTTGGTTGAGTCTTTTATACAAAAAAGGACTCCAATATTTAGTAGTTGTTCTTATCCCATCGTCAAGGAATCATGGATTAACTCTATTGAGAAGATATTATTTTCCCTATAATGCTCAAAATAAGTGAAAGTTTCACGGTCCATTTATCACATGGAGGGGGAATCTAATCAGTTGTGGATGTTGATCAAGAACACAAATTCTAAAGAGGATATTGATTTCATGCAATGGGTATAATTCAAGAAAAAAATCAATAAATATTTTCCCAAAACTCCCCATCATAAAATGGAGAGAGGGTTTATCAAAATGGATTAAAAAGAAGATGATACTGCTAGTTCATATGAGGAAAACTTCACAATTCTTTCACGGTAAGCATCTAGCTTTATAATCAATGTTGAAAGTAAAGTGGACCACTTATTTAGGGGATCAAAACACAGTATATAAAAATATTTGGAAATTTTATACTTTGAAATCTATAAATATATTTCTCATTGTGTCCTCAAGCTCAATATGGAGATTAGATACTCTTAGTGTCTCACAGGCCTAAAGATAAAATGCATAAAATGGAGTTTTCTTTGGTAGGATCAAAAGATAAATCTCATGGAGGAAACAAAACTCCAATATTAAATGTGTCAAAAGTGTGGGAAGAAGAATCTTGGAAATTTCCTGAAAGGAGCGGGCAGATTCTTCAAGTGCAGAAAACAAGGCCATAACTAATCAATGTTAAAGAGATATGAGGAAAACATTTAATGAAAAGGAGGAAAAGAAGGATCATATCAACACTCGGCCTATGGTGTAGTCACCCAACAGTAAGGAACATGGTCATTATACAAGACAATTCCCTAATACAAGGGTTGTTGGAGATAATCAATGACAATAAATTATAATACCTCAAGATCAAGGAAAGAAATATGTTATCACTACTACTGAGGTGGATACCAAAAATAATATAGTGATAGCAACACTGGTTATACATTCAATAATAGTAAAAGTACTTTTTGATTATTTTTCTATGCATTCTTTCATATCTTGTAAGTTTAGTAAAATTATTCAAACACGACCTCAAACCTTGGGGGTTGAGCTATCTATAACAATATAAAATGGATAAATTATTGCATCACCAGTATATAACTTCTCTATAGTCAATTTTTGTGGACTAAATCTTCTATAAAATATTATCTTACATACTTTAGTGGAGTTTTATGCTATTTTGTGTGATAACTAATATTTTAAGTGCATTATTTTTGGATATTATATGGATTTTTTTTAGACTAGGAACCAATAAAGTGTCTGGTTCTAAGGCCCAGTGTTCTTAGAATAAATGTTTGAAATATATTAAATTGCATGCACACAAATGTTTCCTAAAAAAGTTGAATAACTTCTAAACGGGTTCTTGGATTAGAAATCTAAGGATACCATTGAGTTCATAAAGAGGGTTTTACCCTATACACTACTTAACATTTTTTGGCACGGGTTATTTGTACAAAATTTTTCACGGGCACTAAAAGGAATAAATTTTTTTAATAAAATATTTTACTTCATTTGTGTTAACACGATGACTAACAATATTTAAATAGATTCTTGTGGAAAATGTTCAGTGTTACCAGCAAAACCTTTTAAACATTGGAGAGTCATTGGAAAGAGCTTCAAGGATTCTCTCTCAAGGATAATAGTGACGGATCATAGATCGATGATCAATTCAACTCAGATTAAGGAGATATTACCAACAACAATGATGTTGCATCATTATTCATTGGTGATCAAACCAAATCAATGTAAGGCATGTGTGTTTATTTTTTTATTCCCCATTTCTAATTTCTATGTCCAATTTGGACCAATCAATGAAAATATTGATCCAGGGTTCAATCATCATGCGGGATAGGTTATAATTATTGGGTTTTGGGAGAATTTATTTTTTATTAATTGTTGATTCTTATATTTTTTTCTAATGGAATTGAAACGATATTGAAACAAACATCAATCCAGGTCATTTCCTCATTATGGATTCTTTGACTTTCTCCCCCAATTCATCATTCATCGTGGGAATTCTTCGTTGGCCAATAGTTTGACATTTTACTGAACAATCAATCGTTGTGTACTTGTTTCTTGGCATAATGATACAAAATAGTAGATATGGGATCAATACAATATTGAATTGGTGTGACGATGGGAGTGGAAAATAATTAGATAATGTTTGAAACCTCATTTCATGTTCTTTAGTTCACAATGAAGAATGACTATGATCATGTTTTCTGAGCATGTTGAAGAACCAAATCCTGTTGATTCGGGGTTGGCATGACTCGACAAGGATGGATATTAAGTTTCAAAGCATTTGGGTTGATGTATTATCGGCTGGAGGATCGACCGAGGTGTGTAGAGGAAGAACCAGGGATTTTGGAAAATCTCATAGAACACAGCGTGTAAACTAGATCTACACGCTATGTGGGGGCCCCTTGTGGTAGCAAGGGTTTTCATAAGAATGTTATGAATAACACGGTGTGTGACCCATGTCCCACAGCATGTGGCCTCACCAAGGTAACTTGGTGTGTACCTTGGGAAGTACATGGACATGGGGTGGAGTACACTTACTACCTACACGGTCTGTACTCCACTACACTGACATAGGTTGAACCAGGTACATAGGTTGAGTTGTGTACTATCACATGGGTAGCATACACGGGATGCCTACATAGCGTGTACTACTACACAGACATGGTTTGATGACATGATCTGTTCACACAGACAGTATCTGGGGTCAAGGGATACAACATGTATCCCCTGTACACACCATGTACTCTTTTCTATGTGGATTAGATCCCTTGTCCTCAGTGATTTGGACATGTTTTGTTAGGGTTCTTTCCCCTTATCCTTTCCATTAACATTGGTATAGTATCATCTCCGACTCCTAGGAAAAAAATCCCATCAACAAGAATTACTATAGAGAGTCATTGGAATCCCTCTAATAGGCCTAGAGTGAGATCCTCTATTCATCTTCTTACCCTAGGTGTAGTTCTTGTTATCAACGTAACCAACACTACGTGGGTGATAATCCTCTACTTAGTGGGTTAATCTAGATTTTTTTTCTTGGTATCACCCCCAAGTCCTTGGAAGTGATCCTCATCTGTGTATCGTATCTGTTTAGACTATTCGTGTGTTATTTTTTATGATGAGACCCAACAATCAATACCTCTCAGATGGACATCATTATTTCTATCAGACTCAAGAGTGTGTTATCCCGAATGAGTGCTTTGTGGATCTTTTAAGCAAGAATCCTAATGCTGATATACTATGATTGTGGATTACCTCTAGACTATGTTTCCTGGATTCAGTATATCTGGATATTCTTATTATATGTATTATAGACATATACCTATGTAGAGATGACTGTAATTTTCATTGTTGTATGCTCTGTGGTTTTGGGATGTCCTACTGAGTATTATTACACTCAACCCTATACAGGAATTTCCAACACGTGTCATGTATTGTGTAGATTATTGGCCTGTTAACAGAGTCCTATGTGTACCAAGAACCCCGAATAGACCGAGGTGTGTTCTTGTGGATTTCCATCAACAGTACCAATACATTTACTTTTATATTAGACTTGTGTTATAGACTCTGTGTGGTGCGATTGTATTTGAACATGTTTACCTTCATTTACTTCTTGTCATACTATAGTTTCCGGATATAGATGTATGCATACTTTTTTTTAATTTGTTTTTACATTTCATAATTTTTTGGGATTGTATATGTCTGTGTATTTATAGGTACTTAAGAAATGCCTCCCATGTTAGTGATCTTCCTACTCAGTGCTGGTCACTAGCCCATGTCCTATTGGAGGTAGGCTTAGGGAGTTGTGGAACATGCCTCCCTGGGATGAGTTATGACAAAGTGGTATCAAAGTTGGTCAGATCAACATTAAGATCGAGGGCTTGTGAGATTGGTTTGGGGAAACATGGTTAAGTGTTTTGAGTTTTCATTTCAGCATAAGGACTATAGTTTTGGTGTGGAGGCTAAGGTATCCATACACCAGGACTACGATCACCTACTTTTTGACTTGGTATATGAGAAAACTAATTTCAGGGAAAAAATGATTCAATAATCATATAGGGATGGGTTGTGTTTTCATTTCCTTTTTGATTCAGCTCTCTAAATATACTCAGTGATTGTGGTAATATTGTCAACTTTTTAGATGACTCCATGACATATACCAGCTAGGACTCAGTATGATGATCATGAGGATGATCCCCTAAGGACTCAGGTGTCAATTCAGAAGTTCCTAATATGTTATCTCTCGGTAGTGGACCAATCATACCACCTATACAGAAGCACACGGTACCCATAGTACCGAATAATTAGGTGTGCAAGTTGAGTGCACTTTATGATATCTAGAGATAAAGACCCTCAGGTTCCAAGTCAATCATGACCAATAGGCGATTGAGGACTATTTGGAGGTGGTGAACCAATTTTTTCATCTAGAAGAGACACCCGCATATCATATGGTGGTCTTGGTAGTGATCCTTCTTCATGGTTCAGTAGGGTGATGGTGGGGTTTAGTAACAAAATCTTTTGAAGAGACAACTCTTTCATGGATAGGGTTTTAGAAAAAATTCACGGAGGAGTTCTCACAAGATATGCTAAGTTTTTTACATATCCAGGAGCTTTTATATCTCTAGTAGTGCAGTATGACAGTGTCTGAGTATTCATCAAGGTTTACCAGCCTCTCAAGGTACTCGACAGATATGGTTCAAGGTCAATTTTTAGGGAACTAACCTTTAATTGATGTTTCATAGAGACATCCCAGTTAGTTTTATCCCTCTGTGCATTCCTAATAATGATGGGGTGATAAAGCGAGCTTTGGTGGTTGAGAGTTTCTTGGCAGATTAGTTAAAACTGACAGTTGTCAGCAGTGGGAAAGTATGAGCAGAGACCATGGAAGCAGGGATCCGAAGTCAATCCCAAGGACCTGGACATATAATACATTTCAATATGAGGTTCCAAGCTAGAGTGTTTTTATATCAGGTCTCACATGGTTGGTTCATTCAGCCAATAGAGAGATGGTTCTACTTGTATGGTGGTAAGGGATATCTCACGCTATATTCTCTGATCTTCCATACAGATGATAGAGAAACCATATATGGTTCACTGAGGCACAGATAGCGATATGAGTAAGAATTATTTCATGGTGATGGATGTGGAAGAAGATATGGGAGAGTAGCAGGAGGTGTTCAATGTTTTGACATGTTACCACCACCACCCCTAGGTTGTCCATGCTAGGCTCAGGGAGCTGGAGAATAGGAGATGGGAGAGCTACAGGCAGTTGAATCTTACAACTCGGAGGCTCCGGAAATGATTCAAGGTACAATTTATGTCTATTGTACTTTAGTTAAGGTATTGATAGACACAAGTGTTAGTAATTCATTTCTCACTGAATATCTTGTTTGAGACTTATAGTTTCTGGTTGAACCATTAACTCAACCCTTACTCTTGGATAATCCTACTGGATAAGCCTAAGTGATCATGCACTTATTCCCATAGTGTGAACTGATTCTTAGAGGTGAAAGTTTCAGTTGTGATATCTTGGTAGAAGCATTAAGTAATTATGACTTTATTCTTGGTATGGAGTTATCCATAGTTCATGATCATATAGTTTGTTTTAGGTGAAGGGTGCAGTTTGTTGGTAGTGACAGAATCGAGGTTTCTTTTTTCAATAAAAAGGAAACCCAGGCATAACCAAATAGACTCTTTCAAAAAGAGGGTATAGTTTATTACTCATCATTTGGCTAGTTTTATCATTATTGCAGTGGATGTTATGAGTTTTTAGTTTCCTATAGTGGTGGGGGAGTATGAGGACATATTCCTCAAAGATGTTCCAAGTTTACCTTCCCACTGATAGATAAAATTATACATTGATCAACAACCCAGGATAGATCTCATATATTCTCCATCGTATTGGATGGCTCCAATAGATCTTCAAGTGCTATGGCTGCAGTTAAGAGGACATTTAGAGGACTGGATGGGCTAGACCCAGTGATTTACCCTGGACAAGACTAGTTTTGTTTTCCAAAAAGGCAGATAGGACCTTGAGGGTGTGTGTGGACGACAGTTATTTGAACCAAATGACTGTGAATAATAAGTAACCACTACTGAGTATATGTAACCTCTTTGATCAATTGGTAGTGGCCAGATGGTTCTCAAAGATTGACCTTATATCAGGCTATCACCAGCTACAATTACAGAATTAGGATGTACTAAAGACAACGTTCAAATGTCCCAATGGTCACTATGAGTAATTGGTGATACCCTTTGGTGTGATGAACTCCCCATAAATTTTCATGGGACTCATAAACCATATATTTTATCCTTACTTAGACCATTTCATGGTAGTCTTCATTAACGATATCCTTGTGTATTCATTTTCCAAGGATAATCATGTGAGACACTTAAGGATGGTTCTGGATGTACTCTGAGAGCAGCGGCTTTATAGAAAACTCTAAATGTGATATTTTTGGATTCAGGTGGTCCACTTTCTAGGAAATATTATCTCATTAGATGGAGAGGCATTGGACCCATTTAAGGTTAAGGTGGTGCTAGCTTGATAGCCACCTAAGAATTTGAAAGGGGTGAAGAGCTTCCTTGGGTTGTAAGGCTATTACCAGAGATTCATACCAGATTTCTCTAGAGTATCAGCACCCATGATAGCTTTGACTTGAAATGGAAATCCATTAATGTGAACATATAAGTAACAGTAATCTTTACAATAGTTGAGGAAATGTTTGACAAGCGTTCCAATATTGAGATTTCAAAAGGAAGGTGTTGAGTATGTAGTGTTATGTGATGCATCTGGAACTAGGATTGGTTGTGTTATGATGTAGATAAAAGTGGTGATTGAATATGGTTCATACCAATTGAGACCACAAGAGAAGAACTACAAGACCAAAAATCTTGTGTTAGTAGTAGTAGTCTCTGCATTGAAGATATGGAGATGCTATATGATTGGAGACTGGTTTATCATCTACTCTAATAAAAAGAGTCACAAGTATAACTTCTCTCAATAGTATCTCAACTTGAGACAGATTCTATGGCTAAAGTTCTCCAAGATTATCATTTCTAAATTTTCTATACTCCTAAGAATGGGTACATGGTAACATATTCTATCAGCAAGAGATATTTTTCACAATTACCGAACGAAGTGATGGAGCAGTTGTCCATGTTGCAGCTATCCTTTAGGGATGGACATAGAGCATCATACCTTCAGTTGATGGTTGTTACCCAACCTATTTTGTAGGGAGTTAGGGAGGTACATCTTGGGGATGTTCACTACAAGACCTTACATTCTTGTATATCCACTAGACATGCTCCTGATGGAATTTCAAATGGTGGGGAGAATATCATTATTTTCTCAGGATGCACGATGGTGCCGATGATGTTGCAAGAGGAGATTAGGATAGATTTTCATAAAACTCCTTTAATGGTATATCCAGGGGTGGAAAATATGTACTAGGACCTCCTATCTCAGTTTTGGTGGCCAGGGATGAAGAAGGTAGTTGTGGAGTTTGTCTCTCGATGCCTTACTTGTCAGCAAGTAAAGGTTGAACACCAAGTTCTAGTAGGTTTAGCAAAACCCCCTGAGGTTACATATTGTAAGTGGGATAAGATATCTACGGAATTCATAATAGACATACCATATAATTCCATAGGATAGGATTCTATCTGGATGATTGTAGACTGACTCACCAATTCGTCCCACTTCTAAGCTATATGATAACGGTGTTCAGTAGAGAGATTAGGGCACCTCAACTTATAGGAGATAGTTCAAATCCATGTATTTTCATCGAATATTTTTTCTGATCATAATTCCCACTTTACATAATGGTTATGGAAGATATTATAGGAGAATTTTGGGACCCAATTATGCTTGAGCACATTATTTCACCCCCAAACTGATGGCCAGAGTGAGGGAACCATTCAGGTTCTGGAAGACATACTACGAGCTTAAATGTAAAACTTTGACCATATTGGGAGGATCACCTACCACTAGTGGAACTTTCATGAAAAAATAACTACCATTCCACCATTAGTATGAAACCATTCCTGGATTTTTATGGCTGACCCTCTAGGTCACCACTTTGTTGGACTGACCCAAGAGAGTCATCACTCATGGCCCTAGAGTTTGTGAAAACTACAACAAAGGAGGTTCATATCATCTAGGCATTGATGAAGACTACACAAAGCCATCAAAAGTTTTATGATGATAGGTGAAGGAGGCCTTTGCAGTTAGAGGAAGGAGACCATGTTTTCTTAGAGGATTCACCTCGATATGGAATATAGAGATTGGGTAGAGACAACAAGCTATCTTCTTGGTTTATCATCTCTTTTCAGATAATGCATAGAGATAGCGAGGTGGAATTCCACTAACATCAACCTCCAAAAATTGTACTGGGTACACAATGACTTCTATATTTCATAGCTGAGGAGGTACGTGCATGAGCTAACACATGTTATCGACTTGGGAAAGTTCAACATTGATAATGGAGCGACCTTTGTTGTGTACCTAGTAGAGATCTAGGATTAGTAGTAGATGATCCTTTACGGGTGATTAATCCATTTGGTTTGTGTCTTATGGAATCAAATAAATCTTTAGGAGATCACATGCGAGTGGGAGGATCAGATTCAATCTCCTTAACCACATCTTTTTTAGTATCCTTTGTTTTGGATTTTTGGGGTAATAAATCCCCATGGTGGGGAAACTTTAATTTGTAGGACTCTCCATGTATTATTTTTGGATATTATATGGATTATTTTCAAAACCAGGTGTAGAGATGGAGTGTGATTCTAAGGCTTGGTGTTCCTAGAATAAATGTTTAAAATATATTAAATATATTAAGTAGAACAACTGGGAAGTTTTCCTGAAAAAATGGAATAAAGGGTTCTCATATTAGAAATTTGATGGCACCATTGAGTTCATAATATGGGTTTTACCAAAGATGCAACTTAACTTTTTTCAGTGTGGTTTGTTTGTATAAAATTCCCCATGGGTGCTCAAAGTAATAAAATAATTTAATAAAATAATTTTATATCATTTGCATTGAAACAACATCTAACAATATTTAAATATATTATTATGAATAATTTATGAGGATAGCCACAAAACCCTAGAAACATTGGAGAGTCATTGGAGAGAGCTTTGATAATTATCTATCAAGGTGAATGGCAACGGATCATGGATCGATGATCAACACACCTTATATTCAACAAATCTTGCCAACAACAATGACACCGCATCATTCTTTGTCAGTGATCTAACTGAATTAGTGTGGGGCATGTGTTTTTGTTTTTTTATTCCCCATTATTTATTTATACAACAAAAATAGACCAATCAATGAATAGATTGATTCGTTTTTCGATCATCTTGTAGGATGGGTTATAATTATCAGGATTAAGGAGAATTTATTTGTTATTAATTATTGATTATTCAATTATTGTTCTAGTATAAATGAACTGAGATCTAGATGAACATTGATCGAGGACTATTACTCTTGATTTATTCTTGGATTTTCTCCCCTGATTCAATGTTCATCATGATCATTCTTCATTGGCACACAGTTAGACAATTTTCCAAACAATCGATCGTTTTGAACTCATTTCTTGGTGCAAGGATCTGAAATCGTAGATCTGGGATCGACACGACATGGCGGTGGTGTGATGAGGGAGAAGAAATGAATCAAATGATGGTTGATACACTATTTTTTGATATTTTGTGCACAATGAATAATGATGATGATATCATTTTCTGAGTGGATTGAAGGTCCAAATCAAGTTGATTTGGTGTTGGAATGACTTGATGAGTCTGGAAGTTGAGTTTCACGGTATAGTAATAAACAGGTCAGAGTTTGTATGATCGGCTAATGCATGTAGAGGAAGAACTATGGATTCTATAAAATACCATAGAACACGTTGTGTGAATGGGATCTACACAATGTGTGGGGGGCCCTTGTAGTGTCTAGGGTTTTCAAGATAAATTTAAATATTGCATGATGTGTGACCCCTATCACACAATGTGTGGTCTCTCCTAGGTAACTCGGTGTATACCATGGGAGGTACACAGATACGGAGTGGAGTACACAGACTTCCTATATAGCATGCACTCCACTACACATAAATGAGGAAGACCAAGTACACTGGCTGAGCCATGTACTAGAACATGGGAAGAGTACATGGGATGCCTACACGGTGTGTAATACTACATGAACATAGTTTGATGACATGGTCTATTTACATGGGAAGGACTCGGGATTAAAAGACATGGCATGTAACCCTTCTACACACCATGTACTCTTTTTTACATGGATTAGAGCCCTTTTCCCCAGTGACTTGGAAAAGTTTTGTTGGTTTTTCCCCCTTATCCTTGCTCTGAAGGTTGGCATAGTATCATCTCATACTCATAGGAAAATGATCCATTCAGTAGGAATTCCTAGATAGAGCTGTTGGAATCACTATGAGAGGCCTAAAGTGAGATCCTCTATTCATATTTATGCCCAAGGTGAATTTCATTGTATCTACATGACTGACACTACACGGAAGATGATCCTCTGCTTAGAGGGTTAATTTATATTGGTTTTTTTGGTATCACCCCATAGCCTTCCGAGTGATCCTCATATTTTTATTGTATCTCATCGGATGATTAGAGTGTTCTTTCTCATGATGAGACCCGACAAGTAGTACCTCTTGGAAGAATTTAATTAGTTATATAAAACTCACAGGAGTGTTCTCTTGGATGAGTTCTTCTTGGATCTTTTGAGCTGGAATCATTGGGATGGAATACTAAGGTTGTGTCTTACCTCTAGAATGTGTGTCTTGGATTGATTATATCTGAATATTCCAGTTATATGTATTGTAGACATATACCTATGTAGAGATGACTATATTTTTCTTTTTTGTATGCTTTGTGTTTTTGGGTGTCCTATTGAGTATTGTTATACTCACTCTACATGGGCATTGCCAGCATATGTCGTGTCTTGTGAAGATGATATAACTTTTTATAGAGTCATAGATAGTCCAGGACTAGATAGTACTTAGTGATACTGAATAGTCTGAGGTGTGTTCTTGTGGCTTTCAGAGAGCATCCACAATACCTTTACTTTAATCTTGGACTTGTGTTACAAACTCTTTTGGGTGGGCCTATATTTATCCCTATTTACATTCATTTACTTCCTATCACACTCTGGTTGTGGGATATAGATGTATTCATACATTGTTTGTTCAGTTGGTTTTACAATTTATCATTTTTTGGACTTATAGATTTGTTTGTTTTCTTGTGTGTGTCTGTGTGTTTGTGTACTTAGTAAATGCCTCCCTTATTAGTGATATTCCTACTCGGTGCTAGTCACCAGCCCCTGGAAGATTGGAGTCAGGATTCGGGAGTCACAGCATGTACCCCCCTAGGACGGGTCATGAAATTTTGGGGATGGATTGGATATCATTATATAAATCCAATTTAATGCCCCGACCCAAGTTACCTAGAGTCGGTGCATTATTACATAACATTGACATGATCACAAGGAATCAAGTCCCGAAGGACCCATTAGTTTAGTAGCCTTAGAATAACTAGATACATTCACAAAGTTTACATTACATTATAAAAAAGACAAACTACAACAATATAGTCTCTATAGACCACACTCATATCCCCTCATACTATCCCTACAGTTCATTCATGAAATACTTCTTCACATCCAGGGGAAAATAAAACATAGAAAGGGGTGAGCTCAAATGCCCAGTAAGGATAACAATATAGCAGAAACTTTCATAAATAATAATAAACATTTAAGGCAATGTATAACTAAAACAAAAGCCTTTTAAAACTTGAAATTCAGCATAATATGGCAGAAATAAAATGAAATAATGCCATATACTTATTCACGTGGATATTCTACTAGTAGAATAATCACATGCAATATCAATAACCACTTTCTTAATGATGGAATGCATAATGACAGACTATCATAACCACATAGCCAAGGCCTCGTGCCAAGACTACAAATAAGATTTCGTCAAGGCCTCATGCCAAGACACTAGTTTTTCTCATGAGACCTACTGATGCATCGAGGAGCTATAGCAGGCTCCACTCGTCACTTATTAAGTCCAATGCATTCCTCATATGAACAGGTTTAAAAATAACATAAACATTCGTATTAAAACTATCATATGAAATGTCAATAATAACACATCCACAGTCAAACATATCATAAAACCTTCAATAATATATGGAAGTTTTGTATCATAATAAATAAACTTCAAATAAGCTTAAAATCCATCAAAGGATGTTGACATAGATGAAATCAAAACTATTTGAGAGAAATATCTCTTTTTTTGAAATCATTTAAAAGTCACATAATTATAAAAAACATTTACTTTGAAAATATACTTATAATATTGTAAGGTAAGCTTTGACGATTTAATAACGGCGGAAAATAGCCGCACCCACCGTATAAGTTAAAAAAGGCATTCTTACCTTAATTCAATCAAAAAGGTTAAAAAGGACCTTGTTTGGAAAACGACAGAAAGATTCATTTATAAACATCTTATAAAAAGTCAAAAAGGGTATAAATGAATTTATACCATAGTCTTTAAAATATTAAGAATTATTTGAAATACATTTTTAGGAACCATGGATGTGTATGATAAAGAGGTCCCAGTAGATAATCACGTATAAACAACCTCGGATAATGAAGAGATTGTGAAATAAACCATTACCTTGTACTTTTCCTTGGTTGGGGGTAGTTTAACCTCCTGTATAATGGTGAAATAATTGGTATTAAATTATACAAGAATCATATACATTAATATGATATCATATATGATCTTTTAACATTTCTTTGTTAATAATATCTTAGTATTATCGCCGTTTCGGGTGTTATCTTACTCTTATATGTTTTGTTATATAATCCATGTTTGTTATGGACAGGTTGTATCTTATTCATATCCATAATGATATTAATTCTTTAAATATTATTTTTAAATCATCAAATGATAATTATACTTTAATGGATAAGATGGAGAATGAATCTCATCGCGTTCTTGGAGATGGTAGTCCGTATGTACGCATGAGCGACAATATCATTCTTTTTATATTAAAATAATATATAATTGGATGGTATATCATATATAAAGAATCATTATCATGTTATATTTATTATTTACATGAATTACACATCATTATTATACTCATCCAAATAATAATTTATTGAATAACACTTACACCACAACGTGGAGACGGTAAGCCGTACGTACGCACGTATGGTGACATGTCATTCAAAGGATGGATAGAATACTGAATATGGTTGTACCATATTTATAATAACATCACAGAATATATAAGATACTGGAGTTATTATTTTAGAATGGGAATAACAAAGAAATAAGAAGTTGTAGAAGAAAGGAACTTGAAAGAGGGTGGTGAAAACATTACCTCTTCTTCGGGTTCTTCCTTTTGATTTGACCAAAAGGGCTCCTTAGGTTGGCTTTATGATAAAAATAGGGCCTCTAGGTTGAAGTGATGTAAGTTTAGAGAGTATTTGGGTAGGGTTCGGCCGAGCCAAAAGGCTTTGAATGTGTGAATTAGTGAGAAGGGGGAGTTCCCTTTTATAAGAGGGGTGAGGGGAACCTTTGGAAAAGATAGAAATATTATTTTATAATAAATTAATATTCGGTTTATAATGGATCCAAAGTAGATTATTTAAAGTTTAAGGTGGTAATGGGTCGAAAACCACTCAACCAATAGAATTTAGACAGGTTTGGGTCATTATATTAACCTTATCGTTTAGTTTTAACTCTTAGTTAATTAGTTTGACACTTACCATGTCACTTTGTATTTTTATATTATATAGTTAATAAACTTACTATATACCTCCAAGAGACCCCCAAGTGGTCCATTAATGATAAAACTATCATGATATAAGTCTCTTGGCAGAACCACAGATTTTTAGGAATTGAATATAAATTAATAATATAATATTTGTTTTAAAAACTCTTTTATGTCTATTTTGACACTATTGGGTATTTTGTTTTTGATAAATTCAAAATAGCATTATTACTTTGAAAATAATTTATATAATCAATCCTAATATGTCATATTAACCTATAAAATTAGTTTAATTCATAAAAAGTCTCAAATTACATTTATTTTGATATTTATAATATCAATTATTTTAATATTTCATTAATTAGGTAATTATTACATCACCATTGTGTCATAAATAAATTAAATTATTTAATGTCTAAAATTTATAAATAAAATACCATTATGTAGGAAATAGTTTTATATTTCTAATGAAAATTTGAAATCGAATTTATCTTATGTATAACCCTATATTAAAAATGTTTTAGTAAATAAACTTGGTTTTAACTCTTTTAACTCTTCTTTGAATTAAATAATAATAAATGTCCTAATCTAATCCAAGTGGACCTAAATGATAATATTTTATTCCTCAGGTTGTTTTTGGTCGAGATACACTTGTCCATTAGAATTAGGACATGTGTTAGGGTAATATTAATATCATTTTACCCTTAATTACCCTATTTACTTTTAACCGTGGTAAATAAAAGTAAAAAGTTACTATTCACCAAAAATTATTTTCATCTCATTGAACCACATTTTACTCCTTGATATTAACCATGTCTCTCGGATTTTTGAAATTCCACTCCTAGAAGCAGTAAAATTAAGTTTTATGTGAATTTCCAAATTCTCCTAGGAGGTGGGTAAAAGACGGTGAAAAGTTCAATAAGATTTTTATATATTTAAAATTATTCTAAACTAACTCCAATGAATTACATTGAACTTATATAGGAATTATGTATCTTTTTTGACCTTAATTAATTATAAATAAAATAAATAATTATTTAAATAAAAATATGGTTTTAAACTATAACTCAGTGTTTTTTTCACTATTCATCAAAAATTGAAAGTTTTCAGAAAAATACCAAAATTTCAACCTAGGGTAATTTAGATATTCCGAATCCAAAAATGAAGTCCATTTTGAAAGATAAAATTTATACAATTTCAAAAAGTGGGTATTAATATTCATAACGGCTAGTTTTATTGGTTGTGGTGTGTGTGTTAGAACTTGAAGTTGCGTACAACACACGCTACTGTATTATTCAAAGGAAAGCGTGTCGTGGAAGCTTGGGGTGTTACATTCTCCCCTCCTTCAAATAATTTCGTCCTTGAAATTTCTAGAACAATACCGCATGAAAAGACTCGGGTGGTTCTTCATCATAAGTTCCTCGGGTTCCCACATTGCCTCTTCCATCTTATGGATTCTCCACAAAACTTTTACCAGACGAGTCATCCGGTTTCTCAGTACTTGTTCTCTCGTATCAAGAATCCTGACGGGCTCTTCGCAATAAGACAGATTGGGTTCCAGTTCTAATTCCTCATAGGTGAGTACATGCGTTGGGTCAGGCATGTATTTTCTCAACAGTGATACGTGGAACACATCGTGAACTTTGGAGATATTTGGAGGCATTTCTAAACGGTAAGCTACAGCCCCAATTCGTTCTAGAATTTCGAAAGGTCCGATGTACCTAGGACTCCATTTACCCTTCTTACCGAAATGAATAACTCCCTTCCATGAAGATACCCTCAAGAAAACATGATCTCCTACCTGAAATTCCAAATCCTTCCTTCGGTTATCGGCATAGCTCTTCTGCCTACTTTGAGCTGCTTTGATGTGATTTTGGATTACCTTCACCTTTTCCATCATTTCCTCCACCAGTTCTGGACCTTCAAGTTTTCTTTCACCAACGTCATCCCAACAGGTCGGTGTGCGACATCTCTTTCCATATAAATCTTCATATGGTGCCATCTGAATACTCGAATGGAAGCTATTGTTATAGGAAAATTCTACCAGAGGTAAATATTTGTCCCACATACCCTAAAAGTCAAGTGAGAAAGATCTCAACATGTCTTCTATGGTTTGAATAGTCCATTTCGATTGTCAATCTGTTTGAGGGTGATATGCAGTGCTCCAATGAAGTTCAGTATCCATGGCCTTCTGAAGACTCTTCCATAATCTCGAATAAAACAGGGATCTTGATCTGAAACAATCGATATGGGTACTCCATGAAGTCTCATAACTTCATTAATATATAATATTCCTAGATGTTCAAGTGGTAAATCTTCCCTTATAGCAAGAAAATGTGTTGACTTAGTAAGACGATCAATAATGACCCATATTGCATCGTTCCTTCTATGAGTCTTTGGTAGTCCCATAACAAAGTCCATCGTGATATTATACCATTTCCACTCAGGTATGGGAAGAGGTTGCAATACTCCACCAGGTTGTTGCCTTCCAGCTTTCACTTGTTGACAAACCATACATCTTGACCCAAAATCAACAATCTCCCTCTTCATGTTGTCCCACCAAAAATGTTCCTTCAAATCTCTATACATTTTGGTGCTCCCAGGGTGTATAGAGAAATAGGAACAATGAGTATCATCCAACAATTCCCTTTTTAGATCAGGTATATTGGGAACACAAAGTCTCTTCCCAAATTTTAAATTTCCCTCTTCACACACAAAGTCTCTCAATATCCCATCATTCACAGCTTTAATCTTCTTCTGAAACTCTTCATTATCGGTATGAGAACTCTTTATCCTTTCTAGTAAAGATGGATTGTAAACCATTTGAAAAAGCAATGATGTTTCACCTTCTATGGTGATTCCCATATCCAACTTTACTAGATCCATAAAAATATGATCCATTTCAATTCTCATCATGTTCAAAACTCCATGATCTTTTCTGCTCAAAGAATCTGGCACCTTATTTTCCTTCCCCAGGTGGTAGTTTATTGTGCAATCATAATCATTGAGTAGTTCAAGCCATCGGCTTTGCCTCATGTTGAGTTCTTTTTGTGAGAAAAATATACATCAAACTCTTGTGATCAGTATAAATCTCACATTTTTCACCATAGAGGTAGTGTCTTCATATCTTCAAAGAAAATATCACAGCTGATAACTTGAGATCATGAGTAAGATAGTTTTGTTCATGAATTTTCAACGGTCATGATGCATAGGCAATAACCCTATCATTCCGCATAAGGACACAACCAAGTCCTTTCTTTGATGCATCACTATAAATAATGAACCCATCATTCCCTGATGATAGAGTCAATATAGGATAATTGACTAATCTTCTCTTCAGTTCTTCGAAACATTCTTTACACTCTTTTTTCCAAACAAATTTAACCCCTTTACATGTGAGCTTTGTTAATGGGTTATCCAACCGGGAAAAATTCTGGACGAAACATCGATAATAACCTTCTAAACCAATAAAACTACGTACCTCAGTTATACTCGTCGGTGCAGGTCATTCTTGGATTGCCTTGGTCTTAGAAGGATCAAAAGAGAATCCATATTTTGAGAAAATATGGCCAAGAAAAGAAATCTCTTGAAGCCAGAATTCACACTAGATAAACTTCCCATATAATTCATGTATTCTCGGAGTCTTATGGATAATGCGCAAGTGATTTTCATGATCTTCGTAGCTTTTGGAGTATTCCAAGATATCATTAATAAATACCACCACAAATTCATCGAGATGTTCCTTGAAAATTATATTCATTATATCTATGAATACAGAGGGTGCATTAGTCAATCCAAAAGGCATTACCGTAAACTCGTAATGCCTGTACCTGCTTCAAAATGATTTCTTCAGAATGTCTTCCTTCTTCACACACAACTGATGGTATCCAGATCGAAGGTCAATCTTTGAAAAGGATTGAGCTCCATGCAGTTGGTCAAATAAATCATCAATGCGAGGTAGGGGATAGTTGTTCTTTATTGTTATAGAATTGATCTCCCTGTAGTCGATACATAACCTCATAGATCCATCTTTCTTTTTAACAAAAAGAATAGGGGATCCCCATGGAGAAACACTAGGGAGAATAAATACCTTATTACTCAATTACTCTAGTTGTTTATTTAGTTCAACTAATTCCACAGTGGTCATTCTATAAGGGGTCTTCGATATAGGCCTTGATCTAGGAATTAAATCAATGGAAAACTCAACTTCTCATTCTGGAGGATGTCCAGGTAAATATTCCGGAAACACATCTATATATTCTTTCACAATAGGTACATACTCTCTTTGAACATTCCTTTCCTCACCCACGGTCAATTCATTCTCTTCCTCCCCAATAATTGAATTTAGTTGAGCTACTGGGGGTGGATCTAGATAAGAATTAGGTGGTGACGATTCTGCTCTAAAGATAAGGTGTTCCTTATCATCATCATCAAAAATCGTAACCTCCTTATTCTTAAAATAAATCTTTGCATCATGGTCCAAAATCCATTCCATACTGAGGATTATATCAAACTCAATCAGAGGTATAACGATGAGATCAGTAGATAAAGAACATTTATGTGCTCTAATGGGGACTGATTCACAAATCTTTGTTGCAATGATACTTCCCTTAGGAGTTTTAACTGACAACTCACTTGTTAAATCAAATTGGAAATATCTAATTTTCTTAGTAAACTAGGAAGATATGAAACAATGTGATGATCCAGAATCAAATAATGCATTTTCTAAACTTGAGGAAACCATTAAATTACCTGCCACCACATCTTTCGGAGCTTCTACCTCAGCAGTAGTGATAGCATAAGCTTGGCCTTGATCCCTTGGCCTTTTTTGAGGTAAGTTCCCCTTACGCATAGGACATTCATTTTTATAATGTCCCATCTCCCTGAAATTGTAGCATTGGACATTGGTAGCTTCCTTCTTTCCCTTGCAATCACGAGCTTGGTGGCCTTTTTCACCACACTTGTAAAAGACTCTCATTCCTTTTAGGCAAGTATTGGGGTGTTTCTTCCCACATTTACTGCAGGTTGGATATTCAACTTTTCCCTTCTTCCCCTTATTTCCATTCCCAGATTGATCAGTAGATCTCTTCTTCTCTTTCTTTTCTCTAAAGTCATAAGACTTGGAGAATTCCTTTTCTGTCTTGATAGCACATGAGACAATGTATTTGTACGACGAGAAGGATTGTGAGACTAATGCCCGAAGGAGAAATGGTTTTAACCCATCAAATAAACGATCAATATTACTTCTTGGGTTATGTATATAATCTCTAGCATACCTTTCTAACCTTGTAAAGTTATCCTCATACTTTGCGACATTATCATCCTCCTTTTGTCTCAGACTCAGAAATTTTCTTTCCAAATCTTCTCGATGGTCACGAGGAAATTATTTTTCTAAAAATAGCTATTTGAACTCCCTCCATTCCATATTTGATACTTCATCATCTTCCTTCGTGTTTTGAATCAACGAACACCATTGATCAGTATCTCTAGTGAGGCGCTAAACTGTCATGACAACTTTTTCCCTTTCACTACTCCCCAAAGCCTGAAATATTTTCTCTAGGGAACTTATCCACTGCTCAGCTACTGATGTATTTGTACTCCCATTGAATGTCGGTGGTTATTGCCTCATTAATCAATCTAACATTGATCCGCCACACTGTGGATCAGGGTACTCCCTACGGGTAAGTTTATTATTCATAACCTCAATGAGTTGTCCCAGTATGGTGATTAGTTGATCAGCACCAGTTTCATCGCCAGCTCCACTATAATTATCTTGAGTAGGAGGTCAATCCCTATATGGAGTGCGTACATTAATACGGTTTCCATTTCTTCCACTAGGCGCCATTTCTAAACAATGGAATAAACTAGATCAGTTTATGAATCAAAATAAAAAATTCCATACTTATAAAAAACTTATTTATGGATATAATCCATAATCATAAAAATGTTCTTTTAGGACGTATATACTCATAAACCCTTCATAATGATTTGTAAAGAAAATGAGAGTTATCCTAAGAATATCCCATGGGAGTGTCGAAACCAAGAGTGTAGCAAGGCTTGTTGTCATGCACCAGTTCCCATTTGAGTCTAGCTCAAAGTGGTTTTTTCAGGTTTTACCCCTAGGTACATCTGTGCTAGAGTCGCCTCTACCTTCTCATATCCAGACAGGGATGTATTGCTTGGAAATCTCACAAAATCTCTATAATACCAAAATTCTAGGAAGTTCTTCTATACTAATCCTCAAAGTCCATCTTAAATCTATGTTCTCTAATCAGAGTTTATCTAAATCTAGCTTCCAAGGTTTGCACTAAACTTCCTCTGATACCAACTGTAATGCCCCGACCCTAGTTACCTAGAGTCGGTGCATTATTACATAACATTGGCATGATCATAAGGAATCAAGTCCCGAAGGACCGATTAGTTTAGTAGCCTTAGAATAACTAGATACATCCACAAAGTTTTCATTACATCATAAAATGAAAAACTACAACAATATAGTCTCCATAGTCCACATTCTTATACCCTCATACTATCCCTACAGGTCATTCATAAAATACTTCTTCACATCCTGGGAAAAATAAAACATTGAAAGGGGTAAGCTCAAATGCCCAGTAAGGACAAAAATATAGAAGAAACTTTCATAAATAAGCAAAAACATTTAAGGCAATGTATAACTAAAACAAAAGCCTTTTAAAACTTGAACTTCAGCATAATATGGCAGAAATAAAATGAAATAATGCCATAAAATTATTCACATGGATATTCTACTAGTCTAAAAATCACATGCAATATCAATAACCACTTTCATAATGATGGAATGCATAATGACAGACTATCATAACCACATATCCAAGGCCTCGTGCCAAGACTACAAACAATATTTTTTTCAAGGCCTCGTTCCAAGAAACTAGTTTGTATTATGAGACTTACCGCTGAATCTAGGAGCTATAGTGGGCTCTACCCATCACTTATTAAGTCTAATGCATTCCTTATATGAACAGGTTTAAACATAACATATACATTCTTATTAAAACTAGCATAGGAAATTTCAATAATAACACATCCACAGTCAAACATATCACAAAACCTTCAATAATATATAAAAGTTTTGTATCATAATAAATAAACATCAAATAAGCTTAAAATCCATCAAAGGATGTTGACATAGATGAAATCAAAACTATTTGAGAGAAATATCTCTTTTTTTGAAATCATTTAAAAGTCACATAATTATAAAATAAAATATTTACTTTGAAAATATTCTTATAATCTTTTAAGGTAAGCTTCGACGATTTTATAACGGCGGAAAATAGACGCACCCACCGTATAAGTTTAAAAAGACATTCTTACCTTAATTCTGTCGAAAAGGTTAAAAAGGACCTTGTTTGGAAAACGACAGAAAGATTCCTTTATAAACTTCTTATAAAAAGTCAAAAAGGGTATAAAATAATTTATACCATAGTCTTTAAAATATTAAGAATTATTTGAAATACATTTTTAAAAAACATGGATGTGGATGATAAAGAGGTCCCAGTAGATAATCACGTATAAAGAACCTCGGATAATGAAGAGATTGTGAAATAAACCCTTACCTTGTACTTTTCCTTGGTTGGGGGTAGGTTAACCTCCTCTATAATGGTGAAATAATTGTTATTAAATTATACAAGAATCATATAAATTAATATGATATCATATATGATCTTTTAACATTGCTTTGTTAAAAATATCTTAGTATTATCGTCTTTTCGGGTGTTAACTTACTTGTATATGTTTTGTTACATAAGTCGTGTTTCTTATGGATAGGTTGTATCTTATTAATATCCAGAATGATATCAATTCCTTAAACATTATTTTTAAATCAACAAATAATAATTATACTTGAATGGATAAGATGGAGAATGAATCTCATCGCGAACGTGGAGACGGTAGTCCGTACGTACGCACGAGTGACAATATCATTCTTTTGATATTAAAATAATATATAATTGGATGGTATATCATATATACAGAATAATTATTATGTTATATTTATTATTTACATGAATTACACATCATTATTATACCCATCCAAATAATAATTTATTGAATAACAATTACACCACGACGTGGAGACGGTAAGCCGTACGTATGCACGTATGGTGACATGTCATTCAAAGGATGGATAGAATACTGAATATGGTTGTACCATATTTATAATAACATAACAGTATATATAAGATACTGGAGTTATTATTTTATAATGTGAATAACCAAGAAAGAAGAAGTTGAAGAAGAAAGTAACTTGGAAGAGAGTGGTGAAAACATTACCTCTTCTTCGGGTTATTCCTTTTGATTTGATCAAAAGGGATCCTTAGGTTGGATTTATGATCAAACTAAGGCCTCTAGGTTGAAGTGAGGGAAGTTTAGAGAGTATTTGGGTAGGGGTGGGCCGAGCCAAAAGGATTTGAATGTGTGAATTAGTGAGAAGGGGGAGTGCCCTTTTATAAGAGGGGTTAGGGGCACCTTTGGAAAAGCTAGAAATATTATTTAATAATAAATTCATCTTCGGTTTCTAATGGCTCCAAAGTGGATTATTTAAAAGTTAAGGTGTTACTTTGGGATCATTTAACAATGGGAGGGCGCTGCGTGCTGAACCTCTCCTAGGGTTTCAGCGACGGTGTTGGTCGTTGCGCCGGTACCTCTCCCCCCGATGGGGGAGGAGCCTTCGTTGAGCCGCAAGGGTGCTGGGTCCCCCTTCGCACCGTTTTCAATCCCAGATCTACTTCCTCCCTTTCCCCAAGCATCGCTATGTCCGAATGTTCCGGATCTTCATGAAGGGTTCCCTAATATTCCGCTTTCACTTTCGGAGTTTCATGAAGCCTCTGCCCTTTTGAATCTCACCTTAGTGGCTTGATTCAAACAGTGGCACCCCTCGGTTGATTCGTTTGACCGTCACGTTTTTGCAGAATAGGATTTACAGGAGCGAGCGACGGTGGGTTTACTCGATAGCAGGCATATTATGATTTTATTCTCTTCGGAGGATGACCTCATCAGAGCCTGGTCTGGGGCCCCTTGCAGCCTCAACGGCACCCGCTTCTACCTTTTTCGTTGGTGGTATGATTTCCATATGCAGCGTGATTCTCCGATGATGGCGGTTTGGGTGAGTTTCTCTAATCTCCCACTACCTTTTCAAAATCCTTCTGTGATTCGAATGTTGGCCAATTTGGTCGGGAGATATCTCTGCTCCGATAGCCGAATGGAGTCCCTATGCCACCCGGTTTGTCCGCGCGTCTGTGTGGAGGTCGACGTGTCCAGGGTGCCCTTCGAGTACGTGTGGATTACAGTGGGTGAAGAATTTAGGTGTAAGCAGCCGGTGTTTTACGAAGCATGGTCTGAGTTCTGTTCGAGATGCAAGCGTTTGGGTCACTCGCAACCTCTCTGTCATCGAGGGGCACCGACTTCCTCCAAGGAGACGACTATGGATTGTGGTATGGGGAGGCAAGCCTCCGTTGAGCCCGGGGTGCCTGAGCAAAATATTGCGGGTGAGGTTCCTGAGAGTATAGATGTAGGGGGTTCACTGAGTGGACCGTGGGAGGTGGTTCCCATGGTGGTCGAGAATCCTGAGCAGTCCCCAGTGGGTGTGGAGCCTGGATCTGCTGATGAAAGGGGTTTGCTGAACGATCTGCAGGAGATGAAGGCCATTTCAAAGCTTGGGGTTTCTAGTGAGGCAGAGGATATGTCTGGAGGTTCCCACAACCGGGAGGTGCTAAAATTGGTGGATGAGGGAGTCTGCATGTTGCAAGGCAAGGCCTCTTATGCTGAGGTGTTAAGCTCAGAAGGTGGTAAGAGCGATAGAGGTGTTAAGATCTTTGAACAGGCTGGAAAGAGTAGGGTTGCCTTCAGGGGGCGCTCTGTAGAGGTTGACAGTATTGAGATGGAAAAACGGTTTGATGCTATGGTTGTTGAGGATCCTGAGTATGTGGAGAAAGTGGAGACATCTTCGAAGGGAGCGTCCAGTGATGAACGTTCAAGCCGTTTCGTTGGCGATATAGAGGACGAGGACCAGGAGTGAAGGTATCCTAGTCCGAGGTGGAGCAAGAATAGAATGGGAAAATGGAAGGAGAAAAATGACTATTCGAATTTACCCTTACCGATGGAGACTCAGTCGGTGAAGAAGGCGAAGGACAAACCGAAGGATTGTGACCCTCTCCCCCCCCAAGGGGGCAAGTCAGAAACGGGAGAGGGATGATAATCCTCTTGAGTTGTATATGAGTTCGGATGAGATTATGATAGAAACTAGTCTGATTATCAATGCTCCAAAGGAGGAGGCAGAAAGAATGATGACGAAGACGCTTAATGTGGAAACCAATGATGAGCAGAGTGATTGGATGGACAAGCAGGATTTGATTCTGGTTCAGGGGTTTAACAATGGGAAGATCAATGTAGAGAAGTACATACAGTCTTGGGGAAATCTGGCGTTCAGATTTGAAGATATTATGATAGATCAACCGGACATCTAGTTAAACACCATATCTTGGAAACTGCTTAGAGATGTTAAAACGTGCAGGCTGCAATTTCACTTTCATGACTTTGTTTTATCTTTCAGTGCTTGACTCGGTTTCTCACTTTCTTCCTTAAAAGTGTTTGATAATAAAAATTTAAATTTGAAGTGCAGTAAAGGTTAAGGTGGTGATGGTTCGAAAACCACTCAACCAATAGAATTTAGACAGGTTTGGGTCATTATATTAACCTTATCTTTTAGTTTTAACTCTTAGTTAATTAGTTTGACACTTACCATGTCACTTTGTATTTTTATATTATATAGTTAATAAACTTACTATATACCTCCAAGCGACCCCCAAGTGGTCCATTAATGATACAACTATCATGATATAAGTCACTTGTCCGAACCAGAGATTTTTAAGAATTGAATATAAATTAAAAATATAATATTTGTTTTAAAAACTCTTTTATGTCAATTTTGACACTATTGGGTATTTTGTTTTTTCTAAATTCATAACAGGATTATTACTTCGAAAAAAATTTATATAATCAATCCTAATATGTCATATTAACCTAGAAAATTAGTGGAATTCATAAAAAGTCTCAAATTACATTTATTTTGATATTTATAATATCAATTATTTTAATATTTCATTAATTATGTAATTACTACATCACCATTGTGTCAAAAATAAATTAAATTATTTAATGTATAAAATTTATAAATAAAATACCATTATGTAGGAAATATTTTTATATTTCTAATGAATATTTACAATCAAATTTATCTTATGTATAACCCTATACTAAAAATGTTTTAGTAAATAAACTTTGATTTTAACTCTTTTAACTCTTCTTTGAATTAAATAATAATAAATGTCCTAATCTAATCCAAGTGGACATAAATGATAATATTTTATTCCTAAGGTTGTTTTTGGTCGAGATACACTTGTCCAATAGAATTAGTACATGTGTTAGGGTAATATTAATATCATTTTTACCCTTAATTACACTATTTACTTTTAATCGTGGTAAATAAAAGTAAAAAGTTACTATTCACCAAAAATTATTTTCATCTCATTGAACAACATTTTACTCCTTGATATTAACTGTGTCTCTCGTATTTTCGAAATTCCACTCCCAGAAGCGGTAAAATTATGTTTTATGTGAATTTCCAAATTCTCCTAGGAGGTGGGTAAAAGACGGTGAAAAGTTCAATAAAATTTTTATATATTTAAAATTATTCTAAACTAACTCCAATGAATTACATTGAACTTATATACATATTTTGTATCTATTTTGACCTAAATTAAATTTAAATAAAATAAATAATTATTTAAATAAATATTTGGTTTTAAACTATAACTGAGTGTTTTTTTCACTATTCATCAAAAATTGAATGTTTTCAGAAAAATACCAAAATTTCAGCCTAGGATAATTTTGATATTCTGAATCCAAAAATAAAGTCCATTTTGAATGATAAAATTTATACAATTTAAAAAAGTGGGTATTACTATTCATAACGACTAGTTTGATTGAATGTGGTGTGTGTGTTAGAACTCAAAGTTGCGTACAACACACGCTACTATATTATTCAAAAGAAAGCATACCATGGAAGCTTGGGGTGTTACATCCAACATCAATTATTTTCGGAGTGAGATCACTCTTTAAATCCCAATTCATCATTTGATCATGTACAAGTGTAAGGTGGAGGAGGAATCTCCCTTAGAATCTTCTGTTCAAGATTGGATATTATTTCCCTATGAGCAAGCATACCTAGCTCAAATGATTTAGACAAAGGGAAGAATCATGCTTGAATACATGTCCATTGCGAGTGATTATACTGATTTTACCCTCAAATATTTGTCTATACTTACTCTAGACTGATTGTTTGAGTTCTCAATTAAACTTATACCTGGTTACTTTCCCATATCCAAGATTCCTTACAAAATATCCATCATTTTTCAAGGGGAACTAAAAAAGAAGTTACAAGAGAATCTAGAAAGGGGTTTTATATTCCCCAAGTGCAACATTGTGGGGTGTTTCTCTACTCTTCATCAAGAATAATTATTTGTCAATGTGAGTCTATATTAATTGTCAAGATCTCAAAAAAACATTATAAAGAACAAGTACACTAGCTAGGGATACATGAATTATTTGTTTTACTAAATGGGACCTAGTATGTCTCTAAGGTGGATATTCGGTCAGGATATCACCAATTAAAGATAGGAATGAAGATATTACAAAAATTGTCATTCAAACAAGGTATATACACTGTAATTTCTAAGTTATTCCCTTGGGACTCACTCATACTCTAGAAATCTTTTTGTACTTAGTGAATATAGTCTTTAGTGATTACCTTGAAAATTTTGAGGTAGTCTTTATAGATAATATTATGATATACTAAAAAATGAGGTGCGTCAGAATCATTTTAATACAATGTTAAAGACTTTTCAAAATGAGAATATATATTAAAACTATAGTAAATTTGAGTTCCAGATCAGGTATGTATCATTATTGGGGCATGTTATCACTATTTAATGCACCTTAAGTGGGAATTTTTTTAGAAAACTATAGTAAATTTGAGTTCTGGATGAGGTATGTATCATTAATATGATAGCACCAGTCCTCACACTTCCCTCAAGTGGGGAAATATTTTCAGAATATATTGTTACTTCAAAGAATGGTTTGGGATGCGTACTAATTAAAAATGAAAAATTAATATCCAATGCCTCAAGGAAGTTAAAATTTTATTAGTGTAACCATAAAACACATGATATAGAGTTTCCTATAATGGCCTTTGCATTAAAAATACAAAAACATTATCTATTTGGGGAAAAGTGTGAAATATATATGGATCATAAGAGACATAAATATATATTAACACATATGGAGCTTAATAAACACTGGTGAAGGTGGTTAGAGTTGATCAATAACTATAACTACTTAATCAATTACCATACTAGGAATGTAAACAAAGTAGAAAATTCGATTAGTTTAAACGATACAAAAACTTTATCAATGATGGGAATTTAGAAGGATCCAATATTATTATACTTTAATAGGAGAGACATGGGAATCAAAAAGGAAGGAACATCATCATTCCTTTTTCAAATGATTTCTCAACTATACCTTTTGGAGAAGATGAATGATTATCAAAGATGTGGTATACAAATTTAGAAGAATATGGAAGTTATAATAAAATGGAAATCCTCAGAGTTCAAAATTGATGAAGAAGGTGTTGTTAGATTTGATTCATGAATATGTGCACCATAAAATCCTGAGGTAAAGAAAGTTTTTTTGATTGGTTGACATAACTCGACCTTCTCCATCCACCCAGGGATCATGAATATGTAACGAGATCTACGAGAGCAATATTGGTGTGACAATGTGAAGAAGAACATCATGGAATATACATCAAAGTGTCTAGTATATCAGCAAGTGAATGTTGAATGGAAAATGTCTAAGGGGGTGATGTAACTATTGACTATACTTATATAGAAATGGGAAAATATAACCATGGAATTTATCACCAATCTACCAAAGATGTCAAGAAGAAATATTTCTATATGGGTTGTGGTGGAACATCTCACAAATACAACTCATTTAACTATAATTTGAGAGAAACCATTACTTGATCAACTTGAAAGGATATACCTCATAGAGGTGGTGAGGTTGCATGGAATACCACTATCAATTTTATCTAACCAAGATCTAATATTTAACTCCAGGTTCTGTAAGAGTCTACAACATTATCTAAATATTGAGTTGATATTCAGTATGGATTATTACCCCAAAAATTATTTCCAAAATAAGAAAAATATCTATAAATTAGAAGATATCTTTGGAGCATGCTTGATGGACTTAAAAGGAATATAGGATCAATATATTCCTCTAGTTGAGTTCTCATACAATAATATCTTTTAATCCAGTGTAAAAAATGGATCCTTATAAATCTCTTTATTACAAGAGATGTAGAAAACCTAAGTGTTAGGATGAAGCTGGTGAAATCAAGATATTGGGACCGAAAAAGTTTGTGGAAATTTTAGAAAAGGTCGATGTCATTCATCAACACATCAAGGATTATTTGAGTTGATAGAAGAGCTATGTGGACTATCGTCGATGAGACTTGCAGTTTATAGTTAGAGATAAAGGGTTTCTCTACATATATCAATGGAAGGGAGATGTGATATTTAGAAATAAGGTTAACCTATCCTCAGTACATCAGACCCTTTGAGATTCTCGATCATATTGGAGTTGTGTCCTATCAACTAGCACTCCCACCAACCCTCTCTCAAGTACACAACATATTCCATCTATTCCTCCTCAAGAAGTACATAATAGATCTGTTACATGTACTGAATTCATAGGTGGTGTAATAAGATAATGATTTCTCTTATGAAGATAATTTTATGAAGTTGTTAAACTATATAGATAATGTTTTACGAAACAAGATATCTCAACTAGTAAAATTATTATGGCGAAACCATATATATGACGAGGTGATAAGGGAACTGGAGGAAGCCATAAAGAAAAATCACCCTCACCTGATTACACCTTAAAATATAATACAAAATTTTAAGGGTTGGATTTCTAAATGGAGAATAATGTAAAATTCCTAGATTTTAATATAGCATTATGTTCAATAACATATATGACACGCAACACTGATCCAAAATGAACCATGAAATATTATTATCTAAATATAACTGTTATAACCTAGCCATTAAATTAGAGGGTATGAATAGGATTAACTTTTTTATTAAATATATATAAAGTTACCACTCAATGTAAATGTATTTATAACTTCTTAGTAAATAATCACTCCACTTTTAATATGCTATTTTATTCTTCAAAAATATGTTTTCTTGAAAAATGGTTTTTATTACCTTTTGTGAGAAAAAGCTATAATTAATTTCAATAAATTATAAAAAAATTAATTGATAAAAATGAAATAATTTTTGAAATCATCGTATCAAAATTCTATTATGGTGAAATTTTCATATTTTTATGAAAAGTTTTATTTTTCAAGGAATAGTGAAAAATGATTATTTTTATTGAAAACCGTATTTTCAGTTAAAGTGTTTAAAAAGTGATATTTTATTTTCGATTAGTTTTAAGATTCAATTAGTTCTATTATATTATATATAATCCAATTACTATTTTTATTAATTTTAAACTTGAATTTGGTATAAAAACATTTTTATAGAATTTTTTGAAAACAAAATGGTGCATTTTTCATTTTAATATTAAATAAATTTCTCCAACTTCTAGAAATTTAATCTTGAAAATTTTATTTCATGTTTTAAATTAGTATTTAATTATTTTATAATTAATACACTTTTATTATTGGTGATTATAAAGTGTAACTATAGTAAATAATTATCCCCATGGTAATGGAAAATTCGGTAATTGAGGTTAAAAATAATATGATGACAAACAAATGACCCTAACACTTTCATTTATCCCATTGGATGAGTGGCGTTCATCTATTTCCATCCAAGTTTAAAAAATATGGAAAAATGATTCCATATTTCTTTGATTTCGACCTTTATATTATTTTATGTAAAGAATGGTCAAAATAAAAAAAAAATTGTTTTATTATCGCTAAATTTTTGAAATATTGAAAAAAAAGAGGATATGTTCCATTATAAAAATTTCATTTTAAATATAAATGGTTTTTTATCATTTTAATTTATTTTTTAATTTTTAGTGATTAAATAATAACCTTAGATGCTCAGGAAATAGTGACACAGTATTTATTCAATTAATAGAAAAATAAAATAAATGATTTTAAAATTTTTAAAAGTAATATGATTTTAATTAATAATTATGTTAAATTAAATTTCAGGATAAAAATGACATACTTTAGATTTTTTAATGGATTATATTCAAATTCTATTATTCTCCAGTTGTTTTTAAAATCAAATTAAATGAATAGTTACAAAAAATGACATTAATATTATTTTATAATAAATAAAAATTAATTAAATAATTTAAAATTACTAAAAACATATCTTCATACAGATAAATATGGTGAATTTGTGGATAAATTTTCATTTTATAGTAACTATATTTTCCCCTAAAGAGTGAAAACATTGTAATCATGGTAATTGTCAAAAAGTTTTATTGTGGGTTAAGACAAAGAATAAGGGTAAAACCCTAATATAACATTATCCAAATTTTATTGTATGATAGTATTTAGATCCATAATAATATAATATTCTAATTATAACATTTTTTATACTTTTTTTCATGAAAATAATTTATATTAATTTAATATTTTAGGTAATTTCCAGAGTACCCCTACCTCGCTTATAAAAGGTTGCCACATCTCCTCTTTTATTCTCACTTAAAAATAATTTTAGTTTGGAAATTCCATTGCCAAATAACTTAATAACATTAATTCATACATTATAGAGGTATTTTTTGTGAATAATTCCAACCTTAGAGGGTTAAAGCTGTAAAAAATAGAAGTTGTCTGAAGAAGATATATAGTCTTTAACGGAAGGTTTTAGTTTCAGTTCTCTTTATACCTTCATAAAATATTATTCAAACTTTATGAAAAAATAACACCAATATATTCCAAATAATTAGATGTTATTAGATTTATTTCAACACTTAAATCCATCTCCTATTCAATCAAATGGGAAATTAAATCGTTATTAGTGTGTATAGTGGACTACCGCCTCGCAGACCGATGTAATTCATTTTTCTTCACCACCACTCAACACTAGTTATAATGATTTATTTAATAAATATATGTGTTATTTTTTATATTATTATGATTTTTTAGGTGAAATTTTATTTATCTTTATTTTTCTTCATCCATCTAAAATGGAAACACCATTAGTGTGTACATACGGCCTATCATCTCCATGAATGGTGTAATTCATATTTTTATATCTACCTCTTATGGATGAATATAAATATATATATATATAATGAATATATATTATAAAAATATAACGTTTAAAATTATGTAGATGATAGAACCATGATCAATGTATAAACATCGTGACTGTTAAACCAAAACATGTATAAAAAATGAAGAAATTATCACCTATAATAGTGGTTTTAATAAAAAAAATTATTAATAAATTGGTGGTAAGATATTATATGAAAATAATATATGGTATGATATATATTATTATATTTCTGTAATAAATATATAATAAATCTCTATTTTTTATATGGGAGTTTCTAACACGTACAAAGAAAGATGACACTTAAGGTAAGGGGTCTCTATAAACACCATTTTTCTTTGGGTTATGACCATTCTCTCTCTAACTCACTTTATCTAACTATTTGGTTTTATGGAATTATTATAAATTTTTTATATATTTCTCTAAATTATATACATATCTCATTCTCCCTTCCTTTTATAGGTTCATACATTCCATAAATTCATTTCTCAAATTCCTTCTTTAAAATCAAACCTAATTAAGGGGAACATTTATATTCTTTTATCATTTTATGTAACACTACTTTAAAATATATAATCCCAAATTAAAACCTTATTTTTAAACCTATTATTATGTAATCAGATATGAATATCCATAATATTTAATTCCTTCTTCTCTTTGGAATCTTTGTAAAATTTCCTTTGATTATGATATGAGGAAAGATTGTGCAACTCATTTCTTTCCATGGTTAATTCTTATGAATATGATTTATTATTGATTTAATTTTTTGGAAAAAATAATCATGAACATATATAACTAATGTGTGTCTAGATATAACTCTAATTCATTGCATAAAGTTTTTTATCATGATACATTATGGAAGGGATTCAATAGTAAACCAAATATGGGACTTTGTCTACCATGTGTTGTAATCTTGGAAGTTAGCCTTGACTTCTGTTTATATCATGTTTTTTGTTGCTACCACATTTCCTATGTTTCCTTTATCTTATGATACCATGTTCTTTGAGTTATTATTACATGTGATTACTCATTATCCTTATCTTTTATAATATCATGTTATACTTTGGACTCACACAGTATGCTTACTTATCATGTTTATTACCTTAATGTGATTTTTTGATAACCACTTTTTTATATGTATTTTATAGGTTATAACATTAAATTTTAGGAGCCCAAATAGATTTAGGATCTCATGATGGAGTTTAAAATAAATATGTTTTTTTATGTGTATGTTTTATGTTCTTAGTCTCACAAATACCCTAGGAATTTCAATCCTTATTTTGTATTTAATTGGAAATTATGTAAAACATTGTGTAAGAATATGTGTGAATGGATTGGGTCTCTATATAGACCATATGTTAGTTTTGTGATTTGGTGCTTCACATCCAATTTTGGGAGATTTTCATCCAGCATTGCAGCGATCAGATACTATAGTAGGTACTATAACACACGGGCAGTATAACATAGAAGGTTTTGTCGCAGTAAGTACTATTCATCCAGATGGGACTTCATTGCACTTTTCAAGGGCCTTTAGACCACAAGAGTCTCCAGGATCATTATAGATTAATCCATTTAGGCCACTCCATCACAAAGGTCTCCTTGAGGGTCTCTAACCATTAATAGTTCTAATCGATAGTTGGATGAGTTATATCATGGAAGGGATACGAAATAGTAACAAATAATTATTAATAATAATTATTTAATTTTAATAATTAATTAAAAAAACTCACATGAAACTTTGATAATGAAAAATAAAAACGTTTTTAAAATTTATTGTGCTAAAATTATTTTTTTATCTTCCCACATCTACGTGGGATCAAACGTGGTTTCTAGGTAGGGGTAATCACTCCACTCTATGGTACAATGAATACGCCATGAGAAACATCCTACCAATATATTATTATTATTATTATTATCATCATCATCATACTATTACTATTATTATTAATATATAGTTGGGGAGGTCTCGCGTTCAAGTCTCTTCAGATTCCTATATGTGTGTGTAGTGTGTTTTCATTATAGTTTTAAACCCCATCCCTAGTCATTTGTAATTAATCGTGTATTTTAGGGAATTCTTGAGTGGTAAAGTCACCCCATAATACTGCATATGACGAGGATTCAAATATTTTAAGCCTCTCTTGGGAGGGATTCCTTGGTCAATTATGGTCACCGACATTGTTCATGATTCAAGTGATGATGCATACAGGGGTGAAAACCCAGGAAAGTTCACGATTGTGAAACAGAAGACATAAATAATCACTATAGGGAAATCACTTTTTTATTATGTATTATTTTAAAAGTATTTCCTTAAAAATAGTTCTTTTTGGAAAATAGAATCATAAATACTATTATTTGTGAGGTAATGTCAAAATTAATCCTATGAATATACTATTTTTTATGGATTATTTTTTCCAATTTAATAAATATTTTACCAATACTTTTTTTCAAATGAATCCATATTCTATTATAAAAAATATTCTCTATGATTATATGTGTCAGAATAGAAATTATTTCACAAATAACTATATAAAAAAATAAACTAAATAATAACAAATAAAAAAATAACAAACATTCATTATGATGTTACAATTAATATATTATATGAAATGTTACCAAGAAAAAATGCAATAATAATGTCCCTCGGGGGAAGGGAGATTTGGTCTAGCTAGTGGAGAGAACATTATCCCTAAACCACATGTCATTCATTGCATATACTCCACCATCTCTTCATGATGTTTCTCTTATTATAATCATTTCTCTTCCAACTAGCGTCACTGCTCTTCCAACTTTCTGGTTAATCTCAATATAACCTCATCTTGAGTTCACAATCTCACCTCATACTCTACTGTAGAAAATGACGATGATGACATCAGTAATCCCTTCAATAAATTTTATTTTATCACTTTAGTTCCATAATAACCGGTTAGGTTTAATCATGAACCTATACTAATTATCTTGATTTTCTAATGATCTATTGTTTTCACCAACATCCAAGATACCTCATCAAAACATCACTCATACAAGGCATCATCCCCACCCTCTATATTATCCTGGATATCATGAATTCTAGAAACCTTTGTCTCATATTACTCCTATGACCGTATAAATAAAAATTAATAATATTAAAAAAAATTAAAATTGAAAAAAATATTAACCACGATATTTCATTATCTATCACTAATAACCTACTTAGTGCTACTACCAAGGTATATCTTCTTATACACACAAAAAATCAATAATTTTTGGAATAAATAAAACTATATAAATTTATCATATACATTTAGTATTAAAAATAAATATATATAATCATTAAATAATATTACTTACCAAACTTCACTTATGTATACTGAGAGTAAGACTCCCATTTTTAAGTGTGACATCATGCCTCCCCCAATTTTTTCAACCAAAATCAGATCTCCTTTGGAAAGTCTCTCATATCCAATACATGAAAAAATATGTCCCAAGATAGATTGGGGGTGTCATCAAGTCTATTATTCCTAAAATATACATCAAATCCAATTGCATCTTCTAATTTTATAGATATCCTCTAAAGTATATGAAAAAACTGATAGAAACGATGACACATGAAATCCTCCCAAGTTGGGTTTTTTGGAAAAATTTCAATTTCATCAGTTTGAGATTTTTATATAGAGATAAATGAAAAAACATGACTTCACGCAGATCATTAAACAAAGATCCACAGAATGGAAGTTTCTTATTTATTAGTTTCAAACCGGTCAGGTAAAAAGGTTGTTATTGGATATACTTGCATCATAATTAGGTTCCGTGTGATGAGACTTCAATTTCATTGGATAGATATGACCATATGGAGTTCTCATAGTTGGTTATCACCAAGGATGGTGACTCTTTAAATAGGATCAATCCATGGGTACCAACTATTGATGGTTCCAATGATTAGTTCAATACAAAATCAGTGGTTACCCACGTCAAGAGGAGGACAACCACAAATCTTGGAGGCCGGTACAACTGGCAGAGTGGACAGAGACCTCTATAAATAGAGGTCACATAAGAGCTATAAAATCTGTACTAAACTATATGAATATTGGGAGTTTCTAAATTAACTCTCTGGGATGTTTTAATAGAGAGGAAGTGATCAAGTGTTTTTTATTCTCTTGTATCGCTAGTAATGAAGATGTTTTCTAGTGTTCTCGTATGGATTTAAGAAATTATTCCAAACCAAATAAATCATGTTTCTCTATTGGTTTTATTATTTGTTCAACTGAGGTGTGCTCAGAAATTTTTTGTGGCTATTGGGTGAGTTCTCATCCTATTTCTAATGCACATACTCTTAAGGAGGTGTTAATGGATAAACCTATGTCTGGTAACATTGTAAATATTTCCACTACATAGGTTGTGGTGATCAAACAAACATTTTTCCAGTGTACATTATTATTGATAGGTATATACATAGGATTCAGAAGAGTTCTTCTACTCCATTAAAAGATATCACCATCAAGTAGAATCACAACATGGTTCTACTTCACAGGGTATTTGGTTTTCTCTTCCTTGACTTTCAAGTTATTTTGATTTCAGTTGTTTCTAATATTATTGGGAAGAATGAATTTAGAATAAAGAAAAGTTATTATTCATAATTTTGATGGTATGTAATTTTACTTTTGGAGAATAAAATAGTAGAATATTTTGGTACAAAAAAATATTTTGATTCCCGTTTTTCTATTAAATATCCTAAAATAATGAAAAAGGAAGAATGGGATTGGTTGTATAAGAATTTTTTTTCCTCGATCTGGATGTCTCTAATTCATAATGTTTCTTTTAAAATTAGACAAAAAAACTAATGTAGATTTTATGAAACCATTAGTAGAAATGTATGAGAAACCCAAATATCTTAAAAAAATCTTCATGGTTTGAAAATTGTTCAGCTTGATGTTATTGGATTGAAGGCATATAGTCAATCACAAGAATGGATTCAATATGAAATGAGGGAAGATTAAATTGATAAAGGTGGATTTCACAAAGAATTTTTTGGATTTACTTCTTCTTTCCTCACTTCTAGAGAGTTGGGATTCTATGGTAATAGTAGTGAGAAACTCTAATGGGAATTCAGATCATGTGTTTGATGACTACTACAAATCCTTTTTTTACTGAAAATTAAATTTTTATTATTATAAGTCCTTTTTTAAGGGCTGGGGCGAACCAAACATGAATTTAATTACTTAAGAAATAAAATCATGCCCCAATGGTCCAAAATTCCAAAAAGATGATCAAACAACAAAGGAAGGCTCCTCTCTAGCATAAAAAAAATTAAGTCGAGTTTCCACCTTTCCAACGCTACATGGAAAGTTATTCTGTACAAAGACAGGCCAGTACCGATGGCCAAGGATATAACCTCTTAAACATCAAAATCTAAATCACATAGGTCTGGTGATAACTTGCTTCACTAAACATCATCTCAAGCTGTCTTTTATGATAATATAGAATCATGAAGCCTTGAAACGCAGACTATAGAAACAAGAAGCCCAAATGGGTAGGTGCTCCAAGATGTGACATGTCAGGCCAGGGCCACCAAGGCCTGGAAGACATAGCAAACACACCAAAGGATCGTTGTCTAGGAGGGGAACTAAGTTGAACTAGACCAGAAGCATCTTCATGGGCTGAAATCGGATAGATTAGGTAGAGGAATGACCCTCAACGGGTGATGAGACAAACAAACTCACAGAAAGAGGGTGAGAGGAAAGCATCAAGAATATGGAGTAGGTCCAAGACGGTGGCATCAACCCCACAAGACTAACCATAGGCATTATGAAAAGCATCCACCATGGAAAAAAACCGGAAACCAATGTGAAATAATTCCCCAAAGGAAAAACCACCTCCAAAATCTAGATCCAAAAAACCTCCACCCTTCCAAGCAACATCGGAGCCGAAACTGAACCAAACATGAAGATGTCAGAGCCTTCACCAAGTCGAGCCACCGTCGGGCCAGCCGAGATTCAAATCTCAAAGCTATAGATTCCACCACCTTAACAAATGAAGCCATGCCTTTGCTGACAATTCACCACGCCAAGATCGTGAGGTAGACGATGCTTAACCACATTGATCATGTTGGAGGAGGGGGGAGGGGACTTCAGAAGGAGGGACCCTATCTACCGTGAGAGGGAAGGATGCTCCACTTAGAGGCCTTCCAAATCCCTTTTTTTTAATTTTCAGAAATTCTCTTTATGGTTTAATGGTATTCGTATATTCAATTAGAAAAATAAAACCATCACAAACATTTCAAATTTTCAAATTCAAAATTAAAAATATAAATCAACTAAAACCATGTTAAAATTAAAAAACCACTCAAATCCAAGCATCGACCCCTTCAACCCTGAAAATCATGAACATTTTTTCATTTTACATCATTGATGAGAACCCCATCATCCAATGTCACATAGTAATAAACCCAAAAAACATCACTGATGACTTTAAGGAAGAAACTCCAAGAAAATACATCAATTTAGAACTTAGAAACAACCAACCAAACAAAGAAGAACATACCACAACCTCAAGAGACAACATCATAGAAAATTTCTATGTTAATGATACCAACACAAAGAACCACAATCACAAAAGAAACACCTTCTCCATTAACATTTTAATTTCCAAAAAACATTAACATCGATGGAGAAACGTAGCCAAGAAGAGGGTGGACAACTCAGGATGTTCCTAGATCATTCTCGACCACCAAACCACACATACAAAAACCTCTTTGTTATCACTATTTCAGACTAGAATGGGAGAAGTAAGTTCAAACTCCATCTTTAATTTCTATTAATGCTACTAGATGGGGAAGGTCAGTTCAATGGATGGACCATCAAAATAATAAATCTTCAAATCATAATTCCTAGCGGAGAAGTTGAGGTAAATAAACTGGCTAGGGTACTACATATTTTATTTTTGGGAATAAGAGACATATTAAGAAATATTATTGGAATCATACTGAGGATTCTACTTCTTGATAGAAAACATTCGTCAGTACAATGGTTAGAGGTTAGAGTATGATAATAAGTATGATCAATCATTAGGATTCATGGGTTATTGACTCAAGAGCATCTTTTCATTAAATTAGTGAGTGTGGAAGTATAGTTTATTATGTACTATGAAGCTTGGGTAGAGTACAATAATTAGATGATCAAGATCTTGATATAGTTGGGAAACGTGATGTTAAAATTTGAATGAAAAGTAAATGTATCTTGAAATTGAAAGATGCTATACATATTCCAAGTCTCTCAAAGAACCTAAAATTAGTGTTAAAACTTTATGATATAGGTTTTGGAATGGGTTTTTTGAATGGATTTTGGAATATTAATATCATATCAATGGTGATTGACCATGAAGTTTATAATTTAGCCTTATGATTTATTGTATAGAGTTATGAAGTTTCATAAATCAAAATTAATTCATAATATGGTTTAGAAAAGTTGCATCGTAGGATTGGTCACCTCAGTGAGAATAACCTAAAATTATATAAGTAAAGGGAATACTCAAAATTGATCACACATATATTGGAAGATGTGATAGTTGTATGTTATGAAAATAGAAAATAATATCCTTCAAACTAGACAGTATAAATCCAAGGAATTGAAAGTTAGAACTTGTTCATTCTGATGTGTGGGGACCCTCCCCTATTAAATCAAATGGAGGATTACTATACTTTGTGACCTTCGTTAATGATTATACTTGAATGTTATCAATTTAATTCCTAAATAATAAATCTGATTTATTTAGGAAGTTATTCAGTAGAAAGTTTTGGATGATAAATAGTGTGAACAAAAGTACAAATGTCTATAAAAATGGTGGGGAGTACAACAGATATAACATTCATAATTTTTTTCATAATAACATAATAAGGCATGGGAATTATATCCTAGTAACTACATAAAAAATATAGTATCTAAGAGGATGAATGATATTATTATTGAGAAAACTTGGAGTATGAGACTCCACTCTTGAATGCCTCAGGGAATTTGGGAAGAATCCATTAATGCAATAGCCTATTTGGTGAACAGAAATTTGACTTTGTAATAGGACATAGACTTCCAGAGGAACTTTGGTCCAATAAGATACCATAATTGAAACTTCTCAAAATAATTGGAAGTATCTCATATGTTCATATTGATTCTAAATATACTGATAAGTTGAAGGAAAAAATCTAAGGTTTTTTTTCTTATTGGGTATGTTGATGAGAACTTTAGTTGTCCCTTGTGGTAAGATGAGAAGAAACAAATCATATATTGTTAGGATGTTTCTCTAAATAGAAAATTATATGGAAATATAGAAACTTAGATGAGGATTAATTTGAAGCTAGATAAATTTTTGAAGTTTAATGTGATCATATAGAGGTTGTTGAATAAACATTCAGTCCAGAAAGTTCAAGGGAAACATTATAGGTTGGCCCTAAATTATTTAAAGTATCAGGTAGAGCAATATTAGAAAGACCATTTAGGATGGAGAATGATCATAGGAACATCTAATAGATAGATAAAGTTTATATAGACTTCTAAGAAATAGAATACTATAAAAAAAGTGGAAAAATATACAAACCAAAGGTTGTGTTGACTAGAGCCACTCATATCAAAAAAATAAATAAATGGGATTGGAGATGATATGAATTTTATAATTCTAATATATAGAGGGGAACCATATATTTATAAAGATAAAAATACTCCCAGATACTCTAAATAATGTAATTCAGTCATGGAAATGAAAATGTATTCCTTAAATCTCTGTAATAATTGGGATTTTTTAGAACTTCCAGAAAGAAAAATATATTTTGAAAATAAATTCATTTTTTATTTAAAAGAGGAAGCTGATTGAAGTAAGAGATACAAAGCAAGCTTGGTGGTGAAAGGATTTTAGAAAAAGGAATGAATTAAATTTTATGAAATTTTCTTACCAATGGTTAAGAACATAACCATTCATACATTGCTCAACATTGCTATGTTAAATAATTGTTACTTGGATTAAATGGATATAAAGATATCCTTTCCTCATGGGGATTTTGAGGAACAAATTTACATGGTGAAACCTAAGGGTTATTAAATACATCAAAAATGGGGATTTGGTTTGTAAGATAAAGAAATGTATTTAAGAATTGAAACATGCTCCAACACAATAGAATTGGAAGTTTGAAACCTTTGTGATTGAGTAAGTTTCAGTCGATGTGATTTTAATAATTATTTTTAACAAAAAAAATTAATTATGGAACATATATCATGTTATTATTATATATGGATGATATGTTAATTTCGGGTCAAGAATGAAGGTAATGGGCATGCAAAAAAATCCCAAAAATATAGTATTTTAGAAAATTTCACCGATGAATGACATGAATGGATCATCAATGGTGATATCTACCCGGTTTTTGCTAAGGAACTCATGTGAAGAAGATTGAACACAAAATTAAAACCATAAAAGTTTTGGTTTAAATCTAAAGTAGTGCTCAATATATGCTTGTCTTTGGAAATCATTGCTTGAAGAACATGAAGGAAAATTCCACTATATTTTCCACTAGTACATCAAGAAATTATAAGAGCACTTATCATTGTAATCCGGATACTATCACAGAATTCCGACGACCTATTCGACGCTCTAACAATCACAACATCGTATTGCTTGTGATGCTTGAGAGGGAGCTCTATTAAAGATCCTTAGATCTAGAACCTCTCTCTCTATAATACAAGAGATTTAAGTAAATAGAGTCCATTAATAGTCCTTGAAAATCCCTTTAATCTTCTATTTATTTTGTGAAAAGGAATTACCCAGAAATGTCAGTCCGACCCCCAAATAATTAAAAAACTATGTAAATAATATTTTGACTACTAACTTGAGGCATAAATATAATTTATTATTATTATTACTTACCTTTAATATAATAAATATATTTTTTGATAATAATTTATCCATTAACTCGGCTCGTACTTCCGAAAAATATTAAATGAACCTTGAATATTTTAAACTAATATTCGTTCAAATAATATTTTCATGTATTTAATTTAAAACTTATGAATACATTTATAAATAAATTCAACAAAAATTTTACAATTATTACAAGAAACCACCACTAAATAGAAGGAATCACCATGTATTATATACCAACACCAAATTTCATGAGGATATTTTAATTCATCGCAGAACCATTTGGTGGCGGTTTAAACCGCTACTAAATCAAAAAAAACACCACTAAGTAGGGATTTTCTTATAGTGCCCAATCAATAATTGGGATTCATATCATTCTATAAATTTGTCAGTGAATTTATTTATGCATCTTTTACCTTCAAAAATATTTCTTGGTTGGAGTAATTTTGTAGAAGACAATGATTTCAAAGTGGGGGATGTGTGTATATTTGAGCATGCCATTAGTAGTCTCTATAAAAGTGTCTTCAAAATGACCATCTAAATATATCTCTAAACTTATGCTTTTTTTAAAATTTCCATCATAAATCTTTAATAATTCTAACCATAAGCGCATATATATTTACTATTTTTCTTTTAAAATAATTTCACATCAATAGCCTTTCTTTTTTTTTATGAAACTTTTATGATGATAATCCATTAAAAATAAATTAATTAAAACACATAAGTATTACTAAGTAGAAAAAGATAAAAATGGAAGTGAAAAAAAAACAAAACCCAAGTAATTATAAGAAGATTCATATAAGTTCAAAAAAATCAAAGTAAAAAAAGGGAATCAATCATGGATAATAATATGTAAAATTGAAGAAAAAGAAAAACCATAGATTTATTAATTTAAAATAGGATTCATGGAAGAAACAACATATGGTCACTAATTCTAGGTGAACATAGTAATTATTTATCACCATAGTAGGTAGACCAAGGAGGGATGCATTGGGGGGACCCAGAAGATGGCAGGGGAGAGTCAAAAATGGCAGGGGCGGCGCTCATTTTCATGCATAAAATTATGGATGATTCGTACAAAACTAGCACATAGATAACTCTGGATACATTAAGAAATAACATATTTATTAGGGGTTATATAATCATACGTCCACTCCATCGATCATAATACATAATATATATGTGTGTTTCACATGAATATAAAAATAATCATAAATCTATCAAAAATAATAAAATGATAACCCATGGAGATAAAAAGAGCATCAAATTAAATAAAGTAAAACATTAGGTAAATACACATCCATCATGATAATGAATTATATAGTATTTACAACATATTTAAAAAGGGTATATATTTCATTCAATAATTTACCTAGTCATTAAAATATAACCTTTTCAATAAAATAATAATATATCATAATATACATTTGTTATATCAAATAAAAAAAAATACATTCAAAAGGAATCTTGATAAGAACATAGAGGAAACAAAAGAGATATTTAGAAAAGATAATTCATAACTTTATTTTGGAATTTTTATAAAAATAAAAAATGAGACACATTCAATAGTTATTTTAAAAAAAATATTAGAGGATTTTAAATGAAAATTTTTACAATACAACTTCACCACAATGGAATCTTAAAAATAAAAAGATTTTATATAGAAGAATATTGGGGGATAAGGCAAGAAAAATTTAAATGCTTACTTTATATACTTTATATGGTTTGAATTAATTGATGAGTAGAAAGGAAATAATAAATAAATTTGTATCCCCTGAAAAGTAAGGATAATGAATCAAAATTAAAAAAAATTAATTATATTATAAATATTGTAAGAGTTTGAAAGAGAGATAAAGAATATATCATCAAGAACTAGAAAGATTTAGAAGGCCTCCTACAAACCATATAGGGTATGAACATTGAATATTTATAAGGGTAAAGTAGAGAAGTAACACCTTAAAAGTAAATGGAAAAAATTAAGTTATTATTATAATATTTTGAGTATATAACATATAAGAGAATATGGACCATATATGAACAATATATGAAAAAAAGAAGGCTTGAAAAAAGAAATTCTCTTACGTCAACTCTTGACTCCGCTTGGTACATGCATCTTAGCCACTAAACAATCGAATTAATTTTACTAAATACTTGTTTTAGAATAATTTTTTATGTATATATTATTTATTATTATAAATTTATCTTCTATTATAATCATTTTGTTTAATAATTGTGTTCATTTACTTCATTATAGGTATGTTTTTTTCACACTTCCATGGCAGCATCAATTTATAAGTAATGGTAAAAAAATTAAAAAATGAATCTATAACTCTATAATTGGGGTGAAATTGATTTAATTTAATTTCAAATGTTCAAATGGTTATAAATAAAAAATATTATTACACTCTATACTAAATTAAATTAGTAAACTTATTATTATTTATTGGAGTATTCATATAGATGATTTACCCTCCATTTTAAAATTAAAGAGGAACTTGTATGGTCATTGAGAACTCCCAAGATATCTTGGTAGAGACCTATGTTGATGGTGAAAATATAGAAATACCATGGTCTGTATATATGTTCTTTACAAATAAATCATGTTCCTTAATTATAATTCTTAGAGATTATGTCATTCCTATCAAAAATTCATGGTTTATTATTAAATACATATCCTAACAAAAATCATCCAAAGTTTAAATTAAGTTTCCATAATAAACGACAACGTAGACATATAATTTAAAATTTCAGAAACCATTTTTTATTATTGGTCAAACCATATGTAAATCTATCTCAATTGGGAGATTGTGACCCCAGTACTAACAAGGACTCGAGGGGCTCGGGATCAGAGGGCTCGGGCTGGGGCTTGGCTGGTGAGGTCTTAGCCAGTGAGGGCTTGGAGGGCTCCAGATCGCTCAACTCTAGTGAGAGATTCAAGGGATTGGGCTCAGGCGGTGAGGGATTGGAGGGATCGAGCTCAGGATCCCCCAACAAAGGCTTGGAGGGATTAGGATCAGGAGTCTTCGGTGATGGCTTAGACGGATCGGTCTCTGGAGAGGCTGACAGGGTGGTAGCTAGGGTTCAGGTTCGGGGGAGTCCTGGGAGGAGGAGGTCGGGGATAAGGAGAGTGTTGGTGGAAAAGTGTATTTTTTATTAAAAACTAAATATTTAGCAATGGATTTTAAAAAACCTCCATGAAATCATGGAAAACAATTTTGCAGTTCACTAAATCACTGCTAAATAAGGATTTCGGTGTATATAGGTTACATCTTTTCTTATAAATTCTCTTGGATAAATGGTATGGTTGTTGCTGTAAACATTGAGGGGAAAGTAGAGGTGCACAAATACAAGTGAGAGATTAGGAGTGGTAGTTTCACCGTGAGTGGAGGATTAGGTTTAAAAACCCTGTCTTCCTAGGTTTTTTGGATGGGGGATTACTAAAATTTATTTCCCTACCTTCTAAAAGAAGTTAGGATATTTTTGTTTCTGACACGTCGAAGATGGTGACAAAAACCTGTAATAGCCTTGATATGTGAGGACGAGGAAGTAGTTAGAGCTGATACTATAGAACTTTACAAACTTTCTCCAGCCTTCATAAAATTACACATGGTGACCATGGATTCGGTAGGGATCATCTATTTGTTGAAACTAGTATTTGTGGTCACCAGTTTTGGTTTCAGGAAGCATTGTGGTAGTTCATCGAGTTATATAATATCAGCTATAGCTACTTCCTCGTCTTCACATATCAAGGCTATTCCAAGTTTTTTGTCACCATCTTTGATGAATCCTAAACATAAATAGAATACTCTCTTTTAGAAGGTAGGTAAGAAAATTTTAGTAATCCCCCATCCAAAAAAAACTATGAACACAGGGTTGTCACACCATAATCCACCACTTAAGGTGAAGCTACCTCTCCCTCTCTCACTCTTGTTTTTGTGTGCCTCTACTTGTCTCTACATGTTTATAGAAACTGTCATACCAGTTATCTAAGAGAATTTTCAAGAAACGATATAACCCAGTAAACATTTGGGCTTCATATCATTCTATAAATTTAGTATTTAATTGCTTTAGTCATTGTTAATATTCAAAAACATGGCATTGTTGGAGAATTCTGTAGAATACAATGATCTGAAAGTGGGGGACGTGTGTATATTTGATCATGTCATTAGTAGTCTCCCTGATAGTGTCTTTAAACTGATAATCTTTAGATTTCTCTAAACTTATGTTTGTTGTTCTTAATTTTTTCGCATAAATATTTAATCCTTCCCACCATAAGAACATATATATCTACTATTGTCCTTTTTAAATAATTATGCATCAATAGCCTTTCTTTTTTTTTTGAAGAAACTTTTATGATGATAATCACTAGAAAATAAATTTATTATTTGTATACGCATTATCCAAAATAATATATTTAATATATTATTTATTTGTCAGGGATTTGTGTTGCATATAAAGATAAACCACCTATGAAAATCTCTAAAAATATTATTAAGATTATAAGGGAATTCGTTGTCCATTTTTTAAATATTTTTAAAGTATACTCAATTTTAATTTTTCAATTTTACTCATTTCTAAAATGATTGTATTTAAGATTATATATCCACTAATAATGTTAAAAATATATGTATAAATAAATATGTTTGTTTTATTCAGAATAAGCCGCCCAGAAATGTCCCTGAAGTTTCTAATGGGTCACGCCCAATTTCTAGTTCTCCTAAATTTTTTCCCATATTCTATGGAAATAAAGGTTAATTAGAGGCAGTGAAGTGGATTGAGGAAGTTGATCATGTCTTTGGAGTGTTTGGAACTCCCATAGTTGTTAGAGTTTGTGCTGTTTTGGGTCATCTTGGGGGTCATGCTATGGAAGAATGGGACTTTTTTTCCCTGCCAATGATGCCAGTTGGGATGGCGTGGTAAGTTTTTAAGTCCATATTTGTCTAATGGTTTATACCTATGGAGGTGAAGATGAAGAAAAGGGAAAATCTCATGAGTGTCTAACAATGTCAGTGGATGTTGAACACTTATGTTAAAGAAACTAGTTTCCTTTTCTTAGAAGGTGGTGTTTCAGGATATTTCGAAATCTTCTCTTTTCATTGGGGGTCTTCATCGAGAGAGCAAGGAGTGATTCCTCTTCTCCAAGGATCTCTGTTTTGGGAAATTGGTGGAGGAAGATTTTTTGGCAGACTTGTTGTGAAAGAATCATACAACACATTAGTTACATGTGTTCTTCCATTAAAGATTCATTGATGTTGGGTTTTTTGGTTAATGGTGATTTTGGATTGCATTTCGATATGTGAAAATGGTTTGTTAATTGAATGATGAAATGTATTGTTTTGTGTGGTGGTTTCTTGTTGTTTTATATAGTGTGGCAAACAGTTGTGATTGTCGGCCTATGGTGACATAATTTTGTTCTAGTGTATGCTTGGGTAGTTTTTTTTTTAATTAAAAGATGAAATTTATGGGTCTATCCATTTTTTGTTTTAGGGTAGTTCTGGGATTCATAATAATCATTTGGGTTTTTTTTTAAATAAATATTTAGATTTGGTTTAAACCACCACTAAATATGGTATATTTGGCTATTATTGGTGGTTAAAACCACCGCTAAGTATGATGCTCTATTAATCTAGTGTCATTTTTTTCATTTTAGCGGCAGTTGTCTAGCTAATCTGGGCATCTTTTTATATAGGAGTTTTTAATCATCTGAAAAACTTGTTCCATATTTTTTTCATTACACTTTGAGGATTCAAGTATAGAATCTCTCTAGTGATATGCACATATGGTCCTTTTACCTCCAAATGATTTTGATTGATTTTTGGGTGCTATTGTGGCGAATCAACCATCATGTCTTGTTCTTCTTGATATCTTATTGATCCTTCAGGCTTGAAGGAGTTATTCTTGTTCTTGAGAATATGATAGGAATAATTCGAGAGAGATAAGTTTGTTGTGCACAATGATTCTTTTTCTCAACCTTTTGATTAACCCTACAAAATAGATATAACAATCTATTTATAGATCTTGGGTTTAGGTTAACATTTTATTTAATTGCATATTGTCCCTTAAATGATATAATAACTATTAAAAAATTTCATTCTATATAATAATTATATTATTATTATTATTATATGGTCTCTCCTAACTTTCCCAATGATAAATATTATTTACTGGCTTAAAAATATATATTTATCACCAAACACGATCTTGGTTCGTTCTAGCCACTTGACATTTATTAAATACCTGAATAAATATTTAATTATATATTTTATTCATCAATAAATATTGGTGATCGATGAAAAATGAATAAAATTATTCCTCAGTCTTTAGAACAATATTTATTCCATTAATTAAACTCAAATAGAATTTAATTGAGATCAACAAAAACACTTATTGTGTGTCCCTCTAGGATTCTTCCTCATTTGAATTATTTGGGATTTCCGAAAGTCTAAGATTACTATTTAGCAATGGGTCAATGCACCCAAGAGAAATAACATAATTTCACAATATCAAAAAAAATTATATGAATTCTCATTGTGTAATATAATCGCTTTGTCACAATATCTCATCAAACATGTTTTACATCTTTGTAATCAACCTATATGCATGATATGCCTTTCTTTTAATCTATAAAATAAACACATCATTACACCATGGTCATGGTATTTAAAATGTGATGGTTCCATTCCAATCAAAGGGTCAAGATGTCAACTTTCATAAAGATAGAAGTGACAAATCCTTCTTTGACTTTTTCATTAATAATATGACACTCGTGATGCACCCGATTTATCTAAATTCTCCATGAACTATATTGTCAAGGTTTATGAAACACATATAATTGCAGGATTTGTAACCTGAAATAATAATATTAAAGTCTAAGGACCATTACACACACTCGCAGATAGGAATATTTGAAGTCACTAAAACATGTGGAATTCTTATTGGCGGGTTAGTTATCATAATCTTCTTTCTTGGTGATTACCTAAGTGTAAACTTCATAAAAATAAGTTTTATTCTCTTATTATTACTTTTACCTAACATTATACAATCTATGTTTCCTATAATAGTTTGTTATATGACCATATAACTATATTTATAAATATCAGCATAGAATTTCAAGGTTCTCAACATAGCATATAACTACTATAACCTTATCAATGTGATAGATACTCTAGGACATTATTACATTAAATTGATTCAAAACTATGAACAATATGTAATAATATATTTTAGTAATATTCAAATATTTGAATATATTTGTAATCAAAGTAAAATTAGTTGGTTCTAGATTAACAACTCCAACGAACTCCCACTTGGACTAGAGCCAACTACCAAAGACTTTCAATCTACTAGACCTCACATGAAGATCATGTTTATACTGAGTTGGGGATTTTTTCAGAGGGTCCACCACATGTTCTTCTATAGATATAATTCTTAATTTGAATTCACCTCTTTGAGAAAAAACCCTCAAGAGATGATACTTATATAGTTTGTGATGAATTTTATAATGTGATCTTGGATCCTTTGCAAGATCCACCATTGTGGTATTATTACTATAAAGTGTGATAGGATATTTACTATTAGGAATCACATCAAGATATTTGATGAAGCTTCATATCCAAACTACTTCTTTATATTTCTCAAAATCCATAATATAATCAGTCTCTAGTATAGAATTTGTGACCACAACATGCATTAATAATTTCTAGATCACAACACCTCCATTCAAAGTAAATATGTATCACATATGTGATTTCAGATCATCTTGATCTATTTGAAATAAAACATATGTATATCCAATGATGTCTAATCTATCATCTCCTCCATAAACCAAGAACATATCCTTAGTACACCAGTCTCGCGGCGCACGACGCGGTCGTGAGGGAGAAACATGCGCTACCCGACGGTTGATTAGAGAAGATGGGGTCTGCTTAATCACTCATATTGGGTGCACTGTTTTCACCTCGAAACACCCAGCGGTTCCTTATCTAGCAATATGTGGACCTACTTTCCAAAGACAGGAATTTGCTGGGTTGTTTGACCAGCGATACTTAAGAACTCACATTGGTCGAGAGGATGGGAATTCGAGCTCATCGCACCCTTTTGGGGGGGATTATTGCCTGTTTCGGGGCTCTCCTATAGATTTAAGATGTATTCATATGTTCGAGAATATTTGGTTTATACCCAAGCATTTTATCCAAGGATTACTTCTGGTTGGCATTGGTAAGCTGGACGTAGGGGTTCAGAATCATTCATGCCCGAGGTTCACCATCCCTCGTTGGATTAATAACCCTGAGGAGTCTGAACTCACTGAGACGGAACTAGTTTAAAGCTTCATAACCAGGAACTCTGGAGTTTATTGTTATCCAGGTGGGACAGATAACGACTTGGGCATTTGGATCGAACCCATGATGTGGGCTTCCTACGTATCCTCATGAGAGGAATCAGAATTCACGTAGTTTGGTTTGGTGTGGGGCTTACACTCTAGGCTTCCCGGGTTGGTGTGGTGAACTATTGTGAAGATAGTCGGATCGACCGGTTGTTGGGCTTTAACCTCGGGGATGCTTCCTACGTACCCTACCTAGGAGACAGGGATCAAATTCCATGTAGTTCGAGTGGGAGTGTCGGAAAACTGACGTTAATGTGGACCTGGGGGTCCGATGGTGATCAGGCTTGAACCTTTTGGAGGCTTCCTACGTATCCCTGTGGTGGGGAATCAAAGTCCATGTAGTTCGGATGGGAGTGGGGCTAACGCTTTGAGACAGCCCAGGTTAATGGATTGGGGCTTACACTCTGAGGAGGCCCATAAGAGGATGTCATGGTCGATGCCTACTCTAAGCCCACGTGAGTCATGATCGGTGTGAGAAACAAGAGGCAACAAGGACCAGGCGGTCACCTCATGAAAGGTTCTTCTGTGGGAAGTGGAGTGGGGATTACGCATGGAGCAGCCTAAAAATTCAGGGCTTACTCCAAGATAGATGCCCATGGTGAAAAAGCGTAGAAGGAGAGGGACTTGACCCCAAAGAAGGACGGAGCATCACCCCTCCCCACTATGCCCTTCCTTGGTCATGGATATGGGGAAGTACGGAGGTGCATGGGGGCTTCCTTCTGATGGGTAGTCTGCCACACCCCGGGGAGGGGAGAAGTGCCCCAGTCCTAACAAGTGGAGGGGCATAAAGGGGATTCCCGGGCTCGGACTCCGCATTACCGTGGGAATGTGAACCCAGGAATGCTTCGGGAATCTGCTCAAGGGCCGGAGAAACCCCTTCGCCCTCGCTTACTGTGGGTATGCGAACTCAAAACTACAGGCTGATGTGCCTGAACGTTACATCACAGGAGTTCGGTGGCTCTGGTGGAGGCCTCGGCTCGGAGCCGCTGAATGGGCCAATGAGGGGGTTACGGAGGATCAGGCCAGATTGGAAGGGTTTTTTCTGGCTCGGGGAATGGGAACTCTAAAGGATCTGGTAGGCCACATAGGTGTATGATTGGTGGCACTTTTCATGTAGGGAGGTGCTACGTGGATGGAGAAGCCGTCCGTGAACCAGGGTGATCCACGAACTGGTTGGCATCCCGCGAACCAGGGTGGTTCGCGGCTTCAGGTTCGGCCCGCGTACTAGGTTAGTATGTGGAGGGGTTCATACGAGTAGTGGCAGCCAAGGGCTAAAACTGTTGGGGGTTCATCGGTCGAGTCTTTGCCCGCATAGGAGGGTGCTACACAGTGCGACGAATCGGAAAAGGGGCATAAACTCCCTGGTCCGCGGGGGGTGCATCCGCAGAGGGGCCATGGTTCATGGTCTTCTTTTCTTTGTTATTTTAAGTTTGCGGTTCACCAAGTTGTTATGCATTTTCTGTTCCTTATTAATTCGCTTCTAGCTTCATACCTGTCCTGGTACGCGAACTGGAACTTCTCTGTTTGCGAAATCCTAAACTCCTTCCTTTGAAATCCTTTCACCCGAATTTGATCGATCTATCATCCCCTTGCTCTTCCCCCTCGATCTCCTTTTATAGAGTGGGGGAAAGAGATGTATCTATGGTCATGCGGCACCTTTTTCGGAGGCCCATGATCGGAAACCCAGTTTACAGAGGACTTGGTCAATCCTCAACTCACGGGGGCATTGAACACACCTCCCCCACGAACCAAACTCGCTCGGGGACTGCTTCGTGGCCGCGCAGGGTTCTGCCTTCATTCCGCAAACAACAGAGGGTGCGGCCTGGACCGGTTGACGCGGTGCGTGGCTGGGGAGGTTTGTGAAGGTGGACCGGATTGGCGCCCGTCCTGCTTCGTGCCCGCGGAGGATCCCCACCTCCGTTCCGCGAATGACAGCGGTCCGCGGAGGGGGTGCTTCGCGGAACTGGCCGTGAACCTTTATCATTGGACCGGTCTGCAGACTGGTTCGTCTTGTGCCATCCTTTGAGTATTTTCCCCTCTTTTCCCCAATTCTTTGGGGGAAATTGGGTAGAATCTCCCTTAGATTAAAGGGGATTCTCATTCTCCTTTGTGGATTTTTCAAGACCCTACAAATGCCCCCCAACGGAATGGGGTCTAATCGGAATGAAGAGGAGGCCATTCTGATGTAGAGTAGTCCTGAAACTTGGACGGTTTGTGGTAGGGTAGTGGACTCGGTAGGGGACCACGCCAATAAATGTGGGGGCCCTTCCTTCATCTTTTACCAGATTCTTCATGAAACCAGATCTCTCTTTCTTTTTTGTCTCCGCGTGCTCGTTCCTTCACGAAACGCCTCATCCGCAAACCAGTTGTAACCTCCGTGAACTGTTCCTCATTCACGGTTGCCTTCACCCACAGACCAATCTCCCAGCCACGAACTAACAATTTTAATTAATTAAAATGTGTGTCATGACGATCCGCATAGGAACTTGCTCTGTGGTTTCGATGGTTCGTGGTCTGAAACCTTCCAGACTTTGAAAATTTATTAAATTTTCCGAACCTAATTATTTAAATACGGGATTAAGATTCTGTGGAGCAACCTGGTTCGCGGTTTTCTGGCCAACGCTCCACGGGCCAGAGTACCGCAGACCTCTTCCATGTAGGGTTGGTTCTCGGGATGCAGTCATCGCGAACCATATTTTGAGGCCTGCTTGCAGACCTCCTCATGAAGACTCCTCCACTCTTTTTCCATATGCTTGGTATTTGTTTCTAGATTTTATTATTCCGAACTAACCATTTTCCGGGTTTTTTTTAATGCAGGGATAAAATATGGTTTCCCCTCGCCTTTCACCTAGGCCTGCTGTCGAGCCTCTCCCAGTCGGCGAACAACGCCTGAAGGATGTGGCCAGTTCTGTTAAGGATGGAATCTGCCACTCCCCCATGTGCTCCTTCCATGCCAATCTACTCTCCGAGTCACAGCAGGAGTACCCCGTTTCCAACAGCCTTCCTGCTTATGAGTTCGGTTTACTGTCTAATACACCGATTCTGGTACCATCTCATGACAACAATCCTACATCATGGATATTTACTAGCACTATCCCTCGATCTATGATATCTTCCAAAGGGTGGCCTTCCGTAAGGGATACCGCTGCCGGATCTGTGTTGAATGACCTTCCTATGTCCCCAACAGGGGAACAGCGTCATTTGGACAGGACAATTATTTGTTACCAGAGCATTTCCCATAATGCTATGGTAAACAACCAGCATGGCAGGTCATCGGACTGGGACCTTAGGCCCAAAGGGGCATTTAAGTCATTGGATTGGGGGTGGCCCTTCTGGGTTCGCCAGAGCTGTGCGGAGTTTGAAGCAGAATTGCGAGTCGTAGGCTTATATGAAGTTGTCTGGGTGTCCCAAATCTATACCCATCGGTCTCAATCCCTTTCCAGGAAACCTATGAGCTGTTGGAGTTCGGACACCAACACATTCCATCTGGTCCATTGTGAGGTGGTTATTAATCTTTGGGACGTCATCCAGATCTCCAGGGTCCCCATCGTTGGGGGTATGTATGACGAATTCCCGCCTCCCTCTTCTGTGTGGAGCAATGAAGAGAGGACTCCCCCCTGGGTGAAGAAGCTTATTGACCAGGCCCAGAATCATTCAAAGGATACACCTTCAAAACAGCTTGTCCCATATTGTGAATGGGTCATAGATTTTGCTGGAGAGAGCAAGTCCATGGATCTCCCACGCAGGCCCACGACCTGCCCTATGATGGAGTCACGAAGGCAGAGGGGCAGGTACTGGATGATCCTAGAGGAAGCCCAGTTCAATGAATGGGGTTGGGATCTTGTCCCGGATGTAGAGACCCGAAGCCTGACGTACATGGACATTACGTTGCTTTTGCGGAATACTTAGTACATAACAAAAACACACACACAAGGATGGTAATAGTTTAGTCTCTCTGGAAACTCGGAACGTAATCTTCTAATCGTGGTGAAAGATCTTCAACATCTCCCATAAAGATCTTATTTTTTTTACCTAAAACCTTTCTTTATATCCTGGGGAAAAGAAAACATAAAAGGGTGAGCTCAAATGCTCAGCAAGGGTAAACAAAATAAATATCAATCACATCGTATACACAAGCACATAACTTTTGGAAATCTTAACCTGCAAAAGAGATCATAATTTCATAACATGGGATAAATCATGGCAGTGAAATGTATTCAAAATAATCATAACTTAAAACATGAAACTTTGTTTCATACACACATAATCATAGAGAATCATTTCTTTTTAGTCAAGACTCATTGCCAAGACTATCTTAGTGGACAAAGTCCCTTTCTAAACCGAGTCACCCTCGTTTCAGTCCTGTTTCACTAAACTGGTATAACCTACCATTATAGCCATTTCTATCTCATGAGATATAAAATCTTTACCCAATGCATTGGAGGGAGATATAGGTCCCACCCATCTCATATTGATACCATTCTTATGTGTGCCACAAAATCATAAATCATACATCATAACATAACCCATGAAATAAAATGGGATTCTTAAACATCATGCCATCATAACATAATCCATAAACAATTGATATCATTTCATCATAAGAAAATTGAATCCATTTAAATCATAGAGAAATTTTATTTGAAACATACACATATGAAATAATGTCATCTTAGATGTAAAATAGTTTTGACAAAACACTTGAAATGAATTCTTGAGGAAAATATCCTTTCTTCTTTAAAATCATGTTCTTTTCACAAAATTCCATGAAATTTTAAAAGATATGGGTTTTATTGAAAATAATCATGAAATCTTGTAGAGGAAGCTTCTTGAAAATGAGGCATTATGAAACCGTAAAAATCCGTTCACGCCGTATAAGTTAAAAATAACATTTTCCTCGTACTTTTGTCAGAAAAGTCAAAAAGTACCTTATATGGTAACCAAACGAAAGATTCCATTCATACAATGTGGTAAAAAGTAAATAAAGGGTAAAAATGACTTTAAACATCCATGGAAGAATGGTAAACATTTTATGAAATAATTTTTAGAAATCATGGTCATGGATGATAAACGTAACCCCAGTAAATACTTGCGTATAAGCAATCTCGGATAAAAATGAGATTGAAAATTTATCCCTTACCTTAGGTCCGATTTGATTCGTAAGTGTCCTAACCTCCTTTATAATGATTTAAATAATGTCATTTACATATTAAAGAATCATATGATATCATACATGGTTCACTTGTGACTTTATATTACCCGGTCTTTTGTAAATTCCATGTTAAAGAGCATTTTGGGTAAAATTGTTTCATTTGTGGTCCGTGTTTTGACTTGTAATTATTCATATGATTACTTAGATCATGATTACTTAATTCCAGAATATAAAACATGATATATATATATATTCATAATATACATATATATAATAAATCAGTAAATGGAAAGAAATACACCGTTCATGGAGACGGTAGGTCGTACGTACGCATTAACGTTGTTTTCGTTTCCTTATTGAGTTGAGCAGAATTAAGTGGATGGAATACATATATATACACATAAATCCATTATCATTATTATGTCATATATTTCATGATTACTTATTATATATACTTTATAATCATTCATGAATGGTTAAAGTGGAGAATGAATCTCATCGCGTCGTGGAGACGGTAGTCCGTACGTACGCACGAGCGATGATATCGTTCTCATGATCGTGGTACTGTATTGGAGTGTATGTATACTATTTAAGAATCAATATAACTTTAGAATAATAATATATAGTTATTATTTACACCATTATACCCATCCAAGTAAGGTGGTGGTGGAAAATAGATTTCACCACGGCGTGGAGACGGTATTCCGTACGTACGTACTCGGGGTGATTTCGTTTTCCGTAGGATGGATAGATGGTGAAATAGGATTGTTTAATACTTATAATAACATATCAGTATATTATTGATACTTGTGTTATTACTTCATAATGAAACAACCTAATAAGAAGAAGTGGAAGAAGAAATAAAGGTGAAAGAATTGGTAACGAAAATTACCTCTTCTTTGAAGCACCTCTTTGAGACCTCCTCTTAGGGCAATAAAATTGGTCTTTGAGGAAGACCAGAACCTCTAGGATGTTTCTAGGGAAGTGGAGAAGAGAATTTGGCAGGTTTTGGCCGAGATTGAAAGCTCAAAGTGGTGTGAGGAAGAGAGGGAGGAGGTGCCCTTTTATAAGGGAGGAGAGGGGCACCTTTGGAATAACTAAAAATATTATTTTATTATAAAGTCAAGTTCGGTTTTAAATAGCTCAAAATTGATTTATTTCTAGGCTAAGGTGGGGATGGGTCTAAATAATCTCATCCAATAGAATTTAGACAAGTTTATGTTCCTATTTTAACCTTATCATTTAGATTTAACATTAAGTTAAATAATTTTACTTTTACCGTGTCTTCTTGTGTTCTTACACTATAAGGTTAATAAACTTATTATAAGAAGCCAAACGAACCCCAAGTTGTTTATTATTAATATATATATAACCTTATCTAAGTCATTTGGACGAACCTTAGATTTTTAGGAATAAAATAACAATTAATAATATAATATTTGTTTTAAAAACTATTTTATGTCAATTTTGACACTATTTAGTAATTGATTTTTGTGAAAATTATAACATAATGATAAGTTCGAAAAAAGTTAATTAAATCAATAATAACATGTCATATTAACCTATAAAATTAGTGGAATTCATAAAAAGTCTCAAATTATATTTATTTGGGTATTTATAACATCAATTATGTCAATATTTCATTAATAAGATAATTACTGCATCATTGTTGTGTCATAAATAAATTAAATTATTTAATGTATACAAATTACAAATAAAATACCACTATTTAGGAAATTATTTTAGCTTTCTAATGAATATTTATAGTCTAATTTATCTTATGTATAACCCCATATTAAAAATGTTTTAGTAAACAAACATTGATTTTAACTCTTTTAACCCTTCTTTAAATAAATTAATAATAAATGTCCTAATCTAATCCAAGTGGACCTAAATGGTCATATTTTATTCCTAAGTTTGTTATTGGTCGAATTACACTTGTCCAATAGAATTAGGACATGTGTTAGGGTAATAATAATATCATTTCTACCCTTAATTACCCTATTTACTTTTAACCATGGTAAAAAAAAGTAAAAAGTTACTATTCGCCAAAAAAGTATTTTCATCTCATTGAACCACATTATACTTACTGACATCAACCATGTCTCTTGGATTTTTGAAATTCCACTCACAGAAGTGGTAAAATTAAGTTTTATGAACAATTCATTTTTTTTAACTACCACTTAGTGGTTTCACTATTCATCAAAAATTGAAAGTTTTCAGAAAAATACCAAAAATTAGGCCTGAGATATATTTGATATTATGAACTCAAAAATGATTTATATTTTACCAAATTCAAAACATATCAGTTGCATTAATTAATTTAAAAATTAATTCCCGTCATCAAAACAAAAGGCGTGTTTTTAAGAGATAATAACTATCAAAATATTGACACTTGTTTATAACTGGTTTAAATGTGAAATTACATCCAATGACCAACATTGTATTAAATTGTAAAAATATATTCTAAATATACTTTAAAAACACTAAAATTAATAATTTATCACTACTAATTATTTCGATTTAAAAAGTTTTTTTTAATTAAAATTTAGTAATTTCCACTATTCATCAAAATATGAAAGTTATCCGAAAATCACCAAAATTTCACCCTAAGCTAATTTCGATATTCCGAATCCAAAAATGAAGTCCATTTTGAAAAATAAAATTTTCAAAATTTCAAAAAGGGGTTATTAATATTCATAACGCCTAGTTTTAATAATATTTTAATAGCATATCGTTGTTTAGCGAAACTTGGTGTTGCGTACAACACACGCTATCATGGAAGGTCGCGATTGCGTGTAATTCAAGCCAGGTCAGAGATGTGTGTTGTGAAAGCTCCTTTTGGTGTAGCGTATAACACAAGACATTAATGAAATTAAAAAGAATATTTTTCATAAAATCTCGGGGTGTTACATTCTACCCCCCTTAAAATGAATTTCGCCCTCGAAATTCGTCGGGTTTATAAATGGTTTACTACTCGAAAGTTTCTTTAATAGAAACCCACATCGTAAAAAGGAATACCAAAACCAATCTTTAAAAACAAAAGTATGAAACGTAACGGTTACCCAAATAAACTAATCACTGGGTTTCCACATAGGTGAAAATATGGATATGGAAGAGAAATCTAACCATCATGTTCTGATGGAGAGTGGTAGAGAACATGGCTATAGAAAAGCTAGAAATCACAAAGCCATAAATTTGTGACGATCTAAGGTACCATCTGATTCATCAGATACAAGAGCACTAAGAAAACATTTTTGGTTTTCAAGATCATTTCCCTAAAGTTGATGAAATTGGAATTAGAAGAAATACTTTCGTGATTTTGGTATAGTCTTACCGTTTGTCGTTCTTTGGACAATTTTCACTTCATCTCTTAAAGAAATGAAGTTGAATTTGTCATTCGTGATGTGTTAGCAGATCATGTGATAGAATGATGGGTCATTCCATCTCTTTCAAACAAAAGATTAGCAAAATTTATAAGTCCATCTTATGGTTAATCGTATATGGTTCCAAAAATGAACTTATACTTCATATATAATACCGCTTAATAAAATAAAACTAGTTTCTACTAACCAGGGACTTCCTGTAGGCCAGTGGTAGGCGATAAAGGCCAGTCGCACTTCGGTTGTGGGTTCGATTCCCACAGCCTTGTCCGACGCGATGGGCCGTCGCCCGTCTTGCAGGTTGTCCTTTTTCTAAATCTATATTACTATAACATCCCATCAATAATATCGAAAAAAGTTTTATCCTAACTTATGTCCAACATAATCCATTCTAAGCTTATCTAAAATACTTCGGTCCAAGCTCATAGTATAAAGAGAATGGTTACTTTAAATGTCACAGAACAATCACGTGAATGCCATCATTTATCCCCCATATATCATAAGATATATCTTGCTGGTCAAATTACAAACATGTGAATACATTAATCATGTATTCTCTTGAAGAATGAATACCCATTGAACCTTAGTGAAAACATGAATGCAGTTAAAAGTTAACTCTTTCCACATACCAAAATCCAAAAATTCTATATACTCAAACCATGATATAACCTTCTCCTTATATCAGTCATGAGCTCATGAATACAATCAAATACCTCATTATCTTATTATTCCTTCATTATGCGCATATCATCTACTTTCCAAAAAATATCTGAATAACATTTCATGGTTACTAGTACCATTAATCATACACTTTAAAAACTCAAGGAAGGACAACAGTGTAACAATCCTTAGATGTCTCTTTATTCCATAGTACCATGAGATTACTTATACAACATTACACATGATAAACATGTCATCATTCCACTACATTCTTAAACCATTGACCAAGCTTCAACAATTCTTTCATCTCACATATCATTTGTAGTCTCTTCATCATCATCCACATAAATACTACCCATACAACCATACTGATTCTCTTCATGAGACTTTCCCTTAGGGCATTGGTTTTCATAATTCCCGTACATTCCACATTTAAAACATTTAACCATTGTTGATGTCGTAGCAATACCATTATCCTCATCCCTGGTGTTAACTGAACCTTTTCCTTTGCACTTACTGGCTTTGTGTCCTTCTTTTCCACACCCAAAGCATCTTCCAGTTCCTTTGAAACATTCTCCTTGTTGCCTCTTCCCACATGATTTACATAGGGGAAATTGAACTTTCTTTCCTCTATGATCATCATTAAACTCCATCTTTCTCTTATTAGCCGAGTCAGGAAACTTACCAAATTTTACTTTATTGATCATATTATGATATTTCTGATTCGGCATAATAATGATGTTTGGACTTCCAAATCCCATTTCATTTGGTTGATCATGAAGAATATCATTCCATTGTCCATCATATCCTCCATTATCGTGAATCATCTTGTTTCCAGCCATTTTCTAAAACCCAAAAAGAATAGTGTGAGAGGCAAAAATCATGCTAGGGAAAACAACATAATAAAGGGGTAGTACCCTCAATATCTAACATCTTAGGTTAAATTCTAAGATCGTTAGAGAAATTCTAGGACTATAACCTATACGTATACTTAACCTTAGGGACATCCCTAGACATACCTTAGAAATATCTCTAGGGATCTCACTAACGTTTTCGCATCCTAGTTTCCAAAGGTTGACTAAACCTTTCCTCTGATACCAACTGTAGAGACCCTAAGCTTAACGTACATGGACATTACATTACTTTTGCGGAATACTTAGTACATAACAAAAACACACACACAAGGATCGTAATAGTTAAGTGTCTTTGGAAACTCGGAACGTAATCTTCTAATCGTGGTGAAAGATCTTCAACATCTCCCATAAAGATCTTCTTTTTTTTACCTAAAACCTTTCTTTATATCCTGGGGAAAAGAAAACATAAAAGGGTGAGATCAAATGCTCAGTAAGGGTAAACAAAAGAAATATCAATCACATCGTATACACAAGGACATAACTTTTGGAAATCTTAACCTGCAAAAGAGATCATAATTTCATAACATGGGATAAATCATGGCAGTGAAATGTATTCGCAATAATCATAACTTAAAACATAAAACTTTGTGGCATAGACACATAATCATAGAGAATCATTTCTTGTTAGTCAAGACTCATTTCCAAGACTATCTTAGTGGACAAAGTCCCTTTCTGAACTGAGTCACCCTCGTTTTAGTCTTGTTTCACTGAACTGGTATAACCTACCATTCTAGACATTTCTATCTCATGAGATATAAAATCTTTACCCAATGCATTGGAGGGAGATATAGGTCCCACCCATCTCATAATGATACCATTCTTATGTGTGCCACAAAATCATAAATCATACATCATAACATAACCCATGAAATAAAATGGGATTCTTAACCATCATGCCATCATAACATAATCCATAAACAATTGATATCATTTCATCATAAGAAAATTGAATCCATTTAAATCATAGAGAAATTTTACTTGAAACATACACATATGAAATAATGTCATCTTAGATGTAAAATAGTTTTTACAAAACACTTGAAATGAATTCTTGAGGAAAATATCCTTTCTTCTTTAAAATCATGTTCTTTTCACAAAATTCCATGAAATTTTAAAAGATATGGGTTTTATTGAAAATAATCATGAAATCTTGTAGAGTAAGCTTCTTGAAAATGAGGCGTTATGAAACCTTAAAAATCTGTTCACACCGTATAAGTTAAAAATAACATTCTCCTCGTACTTTTGTCGGAAAAGTCAAAAAGTACCTTATATGGTAACCAAACGAAAGATTTCATTCATACAATGTGGTAAAAAGTAAATAAAGGTTAAAAATGACTTTAAACATCCATGGAAGAATGGTAAACATTTTATGAAATCATTTTTAGAAATCATGGTCATGTATGATAAATGTAACCCCAGTAAATACTTACGTATAAGCAATCTCGGATAAAAATGAGATTGAAAATTTATCCCTTACCTTAGGTCCGATTTGCTTCGTAAGTGTCCGAACCTCCTGTATAATGATTTAAATAATGTCATTTACTTATTAAATAATCATATTATATCATATATGGTTCACTTATGACTTTATATTACCCGTTCTTTTGTAAATTCCATGTTAAAGAGCATTTTGGGTAAAATTGTTTCATTTGTCGTCCGTGTTTTGACTTGTAATTATTCATATGATTTCTTAGATCATGATTACTTAATTCCATAATATAAAACATGATATATATAGATATATAGATATATTCAGAATATACATATATATAATAAATTAGTAAATGGAAAGAAATACACCATTCATGGAGACGGTAGGCCGTACGTACGCATGAACGATGTTTTCGTTTCCTTATTGAGTTGAGCGGAATTAAGTGGATGGCATACATATATATACACATAAATCCATTATCATTATTATGTCATATATTTCATGATTACTTATTATATATACTTTATAATCATTCATGAATGTTTAAAGTGGAGAATGAATCTCATCGCGTCGTGGAGACGGTAGTTCGTACGTACGCACGAGCGATGATATCGTTCTCATGATCGTGGGACTGTATTGGAGTGTATGTATACTATTTAAGAATCAATATCACTTTAAAATAATAATATATAGTTATTATTTACACCATTATACCCATCCAAGTAAGGTGGTGGTGGAAAATAGATTTCACCACGGCGTGGAGACGGTATTCTGTACGTACGCACGCGCGGTGATTTCGTTTTCCGTAGGATGGATAGATGGTGAAATAGGATTGTTTAATACTTATAATAACATATCATTATATGAGTGATACTGATGTTATTACTTCATAATGAAACAACCTAAGAAGAAGAAGTGGAAGAAGAAATAAAGGTGAAAGAATTGGTAACGGAAATTACCTCTTCTTTGAAGCGCCTCTTTGAGACCTCCTCTTAGGGCACTAAAATTGGTCTTTTATGAATCCTAGAACCTCTAGGATGTTTCTAGGGAAGTGGAGAAGAGAATTTGGCAGGTTTTGGCCGAGCTTGAAGGCTCAAAGTGGTGTGAGGAAGAGAGGGAGGAGGTTCCCTTTTATAAGGGAGGAGAGGGGCACCTTTGGAATAACTAAAAATATTATTTTATTATAAAGTCAAGTTCGGTTTTAAATAGATAAAAATTGATTTATTTCGAGGATAAGGTGGGGATGGTTCTAAATCCTCTCATCCAATAGAATTTAGACAAGTTTAGGTTCCTATTTTAACCTTATCATTTAGATTTAACATTAAGTTAAATAATTTTACTTTTACCGTGTCTTCTTGTGTTCTTACACTATAAGGTTAATAAACTTACTATAAGAAGCCAAAAGAACCCCAAGTTGTTTATTATTAATATATATAACCTTATATAAGTCATTTGGCCGAACCTTAGATTTTTATGAATAAAATAACAATTAATAATATAATATTTGTTTTAAAAACTATTTTATGTCAATTTTGACACTATTTAGTAATTGATTTTTGTGAAAATCATAACAGAATGATAAGTTCGAACAAAGTTAATTAAATCAATACTAACATGTCATATTAACCTATAAAATTAGTGTAATTCATAAAAAGTCTCAAATTATATTTATTTGGGTATTTATAACATCAATTATGTCAATATTTCATTAATAAGATAATTACTGCATCATTGTTGTGTCATAAATAAATTAAATTATTTAATGTCTAAAAATTACAAATAAAATACCATTATGTAGTAAATATTTTTAGATTTCTAAGGAATATTTATAGTCGAATTTATCTTATGTATAACCCCATATTAAAAATGTTTTAGTAAACAAACATTGATTTTAACTCTTTTAACCCTTCTTCAAATAAATTAATAATAAATGTCCTAATCTAATCCAAGTGGGCCTAAATGGTCATATTTTATTCCTAAGTTTGTTTTTGGTCGAATTACACTTGTCCAATATAATTAGGACATGTGTTAGGGTAATAATAATATCATTTCTACCCTTAATTACCCTATTTACTTTTAACTGTGGTAAAAAAAAAAGTAAAAAGTTACTATTCACCAAAAAAAGTATTTTCATCTCATTGAACCACATTTTACTTACTGACATCAACCGTGTCTCTCGGATTTTTGAAATTCCACTCACAGAAGCGGTAAAATTAAGTTTTATGAACAATTCATTTTTTTAACTACCACTTAGTGGTTTCACTATTCATCAAAAATTGAAAGTTTTCAGAAAAATACCAAAAATTAGGCCTAAGCTATATTTGATATTATGAACTCAAAAATGATTTATATTTTACCAAATTAAAAACATATCAGTTGCATTAATTAATCTAAAAATTAATTCCCGTCGTCAAAACAAAAGGCGTGTTTTTAAGAGATAATAACTATCAAAATATTGACACTTGTTTATAACTGGTTTAAATGTGAAATTACATCTAATGACCAAAACTGTATTAAATTGTAAAAATATATTCTAAATATACTTTAAAACCACTAAAATTAATAATTTATCACTATTAATTATTTCGATTGAAAAAGTTGTTTTTAATTAAAATTTAGTAATTTCCACTATTCATCAAAATATGAAAGTTATCCGAAAATCACCAAAATTTCACCCTAAGCTAATTTCGATATTCCGAATCCAAAAATGAAGTCCATTTTGAAAAATAAAATTTACAAAATTTCAAAAAGTGGTTATTAATATTCATAACGCCTAGTTTTAATAATATTTTAATAGCATATCGTTGTTTAGCGAAACTTGGTGTTGCGTACAACACACGCTATCGTGGAAGGTCGCGATTGCGTGTAATTGAAGCCAGGTCAGAGATGTGTGTTGTGAAAGCTCCTTTTGGTGTAGCGTATAACACAAGACATTAATGAAATTAAAAATAATATTTTTCATAAAATCTCGGGGTGTTACACCGGACATCGATCAGCTACTCCATCTGGCGCATTTCTGGCCATGTTCTTGAGTGGTTGGCTATTGCCCGTATGTGAGACTGGTGGCGTGTGGGTACCGCATTCTGGTTGTACTTGCAAATGACCAGCGGGGTTATGCCCGAAGAGTGGGTGACCCAAGAGAAGTATGGATAACAAACGGTTCATAATATGCATCTGTTGTCGATTCGGATCTCGAGTTATGATCATTTCAATTTCTGACCCTTTCCCTCCTCGACCGGTGTAGTTAGGAATACCATATCAGAGGAGTTTATCAAGTGGGGATACCTATTTTCGCTCTGAGATGGCATTCTGGTGGCTCATATCAGTGGGGAACTGATCTGTGAGGGGTACACGCCTTGATGATTCGGACGTCAATTTGGCTGCATCCAGGCACTGTGTCCTCCCGCACTCAATGGCACCCGCGAGAACCGTCATTTAATGGTGGCCAGGAAACTGTGGTTAATATTTACCCGGGAAGATACCGTTTGCGAGGTTATGACTCCTGCGCTTGCAAACTCTATGCCTTTCTTGTCTAAGAACTATACCGACTCCTGGGTGCAGTCATACCTGAATGTCTAGATAGGGATGTGGGTGCCCACTGTCTCAAGTCCTAAGCCATAGAAGGGAAAGAGGAAGCGAAAGGGGCATAGTGCTTCAACCCGGCCGGGCAAGGTTCTTCGCAACCCTACCAGTCTCGTGCTTCCGGGGAAGATCTTAACAGACATAGGTGTATCCTCTCATGCCTTTAAAGCTGCCCGGAGAGAGTTGGTTATTCCCACGGATGCTGGATTTTTGACGGCCTGGGGTCAATGGGTCGAATTCAAAGGTCGGTCATCCTTTCGCAGACAGTACCCCCGTTCTCTGTGGCAGTATTTCCAAGAATCAGAAGTGGCATTTGACAGGCTGGGCTACATATCTTCTCTTGTTGACATTCTTTATGATGCGGACCCGGAGAGGGCCAAGTGGTATCTCTGGGACCTCGAGGCTTATGTTCATGCATGTCGAGGTTATGCAGTGTCAACTCATCGAGTCCGGGCTATGCTGTGATTGGTGACTGACGAGGAGGAGGAAGAGAGTGACCACTCCTCAGGGGGCGGTGATCTCGGTGATTCCCCTATCGTGGATGAAGTAAGGTAATCTCCCCCTGCCTGTGAGGTCCCACCCACAGGTAGCTTCAGAGAGTTCTAGGGCAGCGGCGAGATCCAGAAAACAAACACAACCATTGGCGCCCCCACCAACCCCTGTTGTTGCCCGACCCTCTCAAGTTGATCCCCCCTGTCTAGTTTTCCCTGTTATGGCCACATTTCCAGATGGTTGGAGGATTTGGGATGACCTGAAGGTTAGTGGCTCGGATGATGAGGTTTGAGAGTTACTCCAAACGGGCCCTCTTGAGCTTCCGGGTATTGGGGCGATCTTCGCTCCACCCCACTTGCTGCTGGAAGAGGATCTGGATGAAACAGTTTCCTCATTGAAGGAAATAGACGCATACGTTCATTCACTCTGGAACCATCTTTATGGGTCTACCTGGGTGTCCATGATGACAAGACATCCTGAATAGTCTGATCTCAAAGAAGAGGTTGTCATGTCCGTCCATTCTGGATTTCCTCATTCTTTACTGTGAAGGTTCTAAAATTTCTTCCTTTTATGTAGGGTGCCGAGGAGTCCCAAGGGTAATTCCTTCCTCGGAGTATACTCCACATGGTACCGCAGCAGGCGAACACACGCCTTCGGCTACGGGGATCATCGAGGAGGTGTCTCCTGGCACAGCTGAGCTCATGGAAGTGACCATTGCGGACCCAGCTAGGGTTTTTCCTCCTCTAGCTCCTTTCAATGTTCAGAGCGAAGAACTGTCCCCTGGTAAAATCCAGAGACGTCAACAGGTATCCCGTTTATCATAACGGCTCAGACAGGGGATGTCGGGTAATCATGACTTCCCGCTTTCTCGATTGCCAACTCGTATATTCTAATTCTGCCAGTCATTAACTTGTTTTGGTGCATGGTATATGGCCACTCGGGGACCTTGCCGCGGCTACCCAAGTGGTCGTACCTTCCTCCCCCTTATCACCTGAGGGATCACCTGCAGCCACACCTGAGTGTGATGAAATGGTGGGCCCTTCTAAAGGAGCTAGTGATATGTACGCTTTACTCTTGCCTTCATGAGTTAGAGATATGTCAGAGGACGAACAGCTGGAAGTCGAGACTCCTGCTGATCATATGGCCTTTATAATTATGGGGGAGGATGGGATGACCGCGCCTACCTAAGAGGCCCCAAATCCGACGGGGCCAACCACCACAGACTCAATGGATCCTGTGGCGATGGAGGAAGAGCCCACCATTAGGCCAGTTGTCGAAAACCCAGAGCGGGCCATTATTTTGTTTATCGAGGGAGTGATTTCCCTGGGCTTGATCTCCATAGTTGGACGCTTGGGGACAGCTTTGGGAGCTGCTGGCCTTAGGTATGGCCTTAGTTCTTGGCCACCTCTGGGGGTTCCCAAGACTCCCTTGCCTCTCAAAGATGTAGCATCTTCCTCGAGTGTCCGCGGCGGCACAGAGCTTGAGGATACCGACGCCTTGATGTTCAGGGGTAAGTTTTCTAATCTCTTGCCACTGAATTTTTCTTCTTCCCTTTTCCGATTAGGGATACTTATTTGTCTTATCAACTCTTGGGCTTTAGGACCACGACCTTTGGCGTTGTCGATTGTGTCGTCGGACCCAATCGTGCCTGTGACCACAACCGCCAGGGGAGAATTTGCCATGGCGCCATAGTTTGTGGGTGAAGTTGCATTGGGTCCCTCCTTGGTGATGTTCATCCCTGAATACGTATCTTCATCCGAGAGTGACTCTGGGCCTGATCATCAAGTCCTTTCCATTCTTCGACCTGCTCGCCAAAGGGCTTGGGAGAAAATCTGGAAGCTGATTTCTCAGATGCCCTTGGCCGAGATGCTGAGAAAATTACCGAAACTGTGCAATCTGTTTATGTTGTTGGGATTTTACGGCTTTGACTACCATGGTATTTATGATATATTAAAGAAGTTGGTCGCTTACTGGGAAAGACTGAGTGGTTTTGAATTTCACATTTCTGCTGCTCAATCTGAAGCCTACCTTTCTGCATCCCGGAAACTTTGCCTAACAGAGGCTCATGATCATGTCGGGGTAGTTGCGAGACTCCAGGGAGAAGTCACTGAGCAGTGTTCTCGACTGGAGGTTCTGAGGAATGACATATAGCGGCTGCAGCAGGAAGAGACTAATGTCACCACCATAATTGAAGAAGGGGAGCGGCTGATGGAGGAGGAGATGAGGGTGAGCTCAAAGGCAGCCTAGGAGGTGGAAGCGTTGCAGGCTGGTGCAGAAGCTGAGAAAACCTTACTGTAGAATCTCTATCAAGAAATTAAGGATTCTCATCAGCACCTGATACAAGTTTTTGAATCCTCTGAAAACCTCCTATAATAACCTTTCATGCTAGAGGAGGCTCCGGATTGTGGATGTCCTTCTTACCAACTTTGTTATGGAACAAAGAAATGTTTTTCCTCAACTCTCTTGGTGTCTTATCCTATGACAGGAATTATTTGGCATGATTTCTATATATGTTGATTCACCGAACTTAGAATAATCATAGTTCATGACTATTGATAAAATAAAAAGAATAAAACAAGCTCTAACTTTTTCCTGGATCATGGGATCCAGTAAGCATAGTTTGACTATTGCTAGGGTTTTGTAGAAAACCCCCCACAAACTTTTTGGTATTTTCTTTTAATACCCTAATCTTTTCTGGGCCCATTTGGTGTGGACCCAGTGAGTATGTCCCGACTTTGTCTTAGGTCTCCCTTTTCGGGTTTTTAGTCTAACATGATTTCCAACTCTTTTTGTGAGAGGTTCAAAGTCCCGCCAATCAAAACTATCATTACTAATGTTTTAGGTCGAACAGCTTTGACCATGTATGGTGGGGCGAGGGCCCCGATGAGGTTTGGTCGATTAAAAGATGTCCTAATATCCTTCAGACACATGTGGGGGGCATGTTTAGATTTGAATGATATGCAAGGCATAGGATTTGTATCAGTGTGCAGAGGTAGGAAGAGCATCGCCTAAGGAAATATTTATTTTGGTGGACGGGGCAGGGGTGATCAATATGCAGAGCCACTGAGGGCATGGTATGCATAGTCGTGAAAAGGTGTCCTTAAGTCAATGACTCTCCATTTCTGATGGCCTAAGGACTTCATGGAAGTCCAGCTTATGGAAACCACCATGGGTGGCTTGGAGAATTATGAAAACCACCAGGGGTGGCTCGGAAAGGGTGTGTGTCATCTGAAAGGGTTTGAGAACATCTTTATTAATCAGGAGTGTGGAAGCAAGGTCCCTATCCAACGCATTTATCTAGTGTAAAGGATGGTTGGAGCTTCGTGTAGTTTAAAGTCATTCATCCTGGACATTCTTCAAAGTGGAACGGCTTCTCCTGGTTCTCAGTAATCTTGTCAGAGATGTTCCGCTATATTGAGGTAGGGTTATGAAAGAGGTTGGTAAACTACTACTCAGAAGGTCTCTGAATCTCGGGATGTATATGGGGGCTCAAAGTCCAAGAGTCGTACAGAGAGAAGCATTGACTAAGGAAATATTTCCTTTGGTAGACGGGCCAGGGGTGATCAATATGCAGATCCGCTGAGGGCATGGTATGCATAATCATGCAAAGGTGTCCTTAGTTCAATGATTGTATACTCTCGATAGCCGGACAACTTCAAGGAAGTTTGGGATTTGGGACCACCAGGGGTGGTTTACAAGGGTTCGGATTTTTCTGAGTATAGAGTATGGTTTATGAGGAGAGGGTGCCCGGATATGGGAGAAACATCTAGAATAAATTTCTCGAGAATTGGTTAAGTCATCCCTTATCACACTGGTGTGAGACGGTGATTTGTGCAGGTCAGACCCATGCACTGAGGGACAGAGAAAAGCCTCCATTCCTTACTGAACCCATGACATGTTTGACAATGCAGTTTAATGTCATGCAGAAAGGACGGCTTATGTGCAGTTTAACGTCATGCGGTAAAGACGAGGAGCATTTTTAAAGGATGTTGTGTAGTTTAACGTCATGCAGCGAGGACGGGGGGCATTTTTGAACCAGTGAAAATGCTTGTAATTGGAGGCATTTCCCTAGATGTTTAATGCTTGGTCTTTGCAGCTTTATGCCGAACAACCAAGATGTTCTGTGCAGTTTAACATCATGCGGTGAGGATGTAGCTGCAAAGGCCACTCTTGATCAGAATGTAACTGGGCTTGAACATCTCGGCATGCCCAAGACGTGGAGAGGGGTTGATTGGTGTAAATCGTGGTTCCGGGGCTTCTTGGATCAGGAGAAATGATATAGGGGATCTGAGGCGAGTAAGCGTACAGAGCTAGGAAGAGTATCGCCTTAGGAAATCCTACCTTTGGTAGACAGGCCAAGGGATATCAATATGCAGAGCTGCTGAGGGCATGGTATGAAAAGTCATGAAAAGGTGTCCACGGGTCGATAACTTTCCACTTCCAATGGCCGTGAATGGTTATGAGGATCTGCGATTGTCCGGGCCACAAAGTCTATCATTTGGTGAGAAAGTATCTGGACATGTTGGGCATATTCGGCCCTGGTTGCTGTTAAAGCTTAGAGAGCTCCCTGTGCTGATTTATCTTGCGCGTGGGGGTATACCTTCACTCCATGCAGTTTAACATCATGCAGTAAGGACGAAGTACTCCTAGTTTAGCGGTCATGGAGCTCGGACCATTGGGTGACTATTGCTACAGTCACTCGAAGGATAATTGAGTTACCATGCTCTGATATACTTTGAACAGGGTGGGGGATGAAGGTTGTAAACTGTAACTCTGAGGTTTCCCAGATCAGGAGATTTGGTGTGGGAGATCTGAGGCTGGTAAGCGTATGGATCTAGGAAGAGTACCACCCGAGGAAATCTTGCCTTTGGTAGATAGGCCAGGGGCTATCAATATACAGAGCCCCTGAGGGCATGGTATGAATAGTCATGCAAAGCTATCCTCGGGTCGATGACTTTCCATTTCTGATGGCCATGAATGATTATTAAAATCCAAGATTTCTCACAGTACAGAATTCGGAATATGGGGTGTTTGAGCATACAAGAAACGTCTTCACTGCAATTTTCCGTTGAGTCAAAGTAGCCTAGCCCTGGCTTGATGTTCGTAGATGCAGGTCATCATGTGAACCACGGGCGGATATATAGGCTAACCAGATAGGGATACCCTGGAAATGTTTGGATGTGAAAAAGGGGGACGAACTTGTAAACCACTACACCATAAACTTCTAGATCGGGAGATATGATATGGGGGCTCTGAGGCCGATAAGTGTACGGAGCTAGGAAGAGTATCGCCCAAGGAAATATTGCCTTTGGTAGACGGGCCAGGGGCTATCAATATGCATAGCCACTGAGGGCATGGTATGCATAGTCATGAAAAGGTGTCCACGGGTCAATAACTTTCCACTTCCGATGGCCATGAATGGTTATGAAGATCCATAATTATCCAGGTCGTGGAGTCTGATGTATGGATGGGATGCATCCAAATGTGCAAAGAGTATTTCCATATCGCTTCTCCATATATCTTGGGTGGGTCGTGACGAATTCCGTGCAGTTTTAACATCGTGTGGTGAGGACGAAGTTCATACAGTTTAAACATCATGCGGTGAGGATGAAGTCCGTGCAATTTTAACATCGTGCGGTGAGGATGAAAAATGCACCCCGTGCAGATCTGGTCCATACACGGAAGAAAAAGGCATTTTTGACTTTCATTTGTAGACGGCTAAGCTAGGGCGAAGGACCCTGGCATCACTACATATCCCGCAAGGGAAGGAATTAAGCCTCATGTAGTTTTCTGAAATCCATGCAGTTTAACGTCGTATGGTGAGGATGAAATATATACCCCGTGCAGGTCTGGTCCGTACACGGGGGGAGAGAGCTTTTTTTTTTGAATGACTGAGCCAGGATGGGGAACCCTGGCATCACTATGTATCCTGTGTGGGTAGGAATAAAGCCTCATGTAGTTTTCCAAAAGAGAATACACCCCGTGTAGGTCTGGCCCATACACAGGGGAGAAGGGACATTTTTTTCTTTTATCCTTATTTGTGCAGTTTAACGTCGTGCGGTAAGGACGAGGAATACACCCCGTGTAGGGCTGGTCCGTACACAGGGGGAGAGGGAATTTTTAACTTTTATTTGGGGATGTATGGGCCAGGATGGGGAACCTTGGTGTTTCTATGTATCCTACGAAGATAGGAATCAAGCTGTACGTAGTTATCTAAAAGAATTACTCCCCGTGCAGGGCTAGTCCGTACACTGGGGAAGGGGCATTTTTTAATTTTATTCCATTTGGGAGTGGATGGGCCAGGATAGGTGATCTCTATATCACTACGTATCTTGTGAGGGCAAGAATAAAGCCTTAAGTAGTTCTCTTAAATACAATACACCCCGTGCAGGTCTGGTCCATACACGGGGGAAGAGGGGCATTTTAAAATTTTCTTTTTCGTGCAGTTTAACATCGTGAGGTAAGGATGAGAGATACACCCCATGCAGGTCTAGACTTGCACAGGGGAAATAGAATTTTTAAATCTTCTTATCTGGGGTTGGATGGGTCAGGATGGGGAACCCTGGCGTCGCTACATATCCTACGAGGGTAGGAATCAATCCATACGTAGTTCTCTAAAATCCGTGCAGTTTAACATCGTGCGGTGAGGACAAAGTCCATGCAGTTTTAATGGCGTGTGGTGAGGATGAAAAATACGCCCTGTGCAGGTCTAGACCTGCACGGGGGAAAGGGCATTTTTAAATCTTCTTATCCGGGGGTGGTTGGGCCAGTATGGGGAACCCTGGCGTCGCTACGTATCCTGTGAGGGCAGGAATCAATCCATACATAGTTCTTTGAAATCCAGGCAATTTAACGTCGTGCGGTGAGGACGAAATACTCTTAGTTTAAGGTCATAGAGTTTGGACTGTTGGGTGCTTGGCAGCTTAACATCTTGAAGCTCAGACGATAACTACTTTTAGTTATGCCGGTGAGGACGAAATACTCTTAATTTAAGGTCATAGAGTTCGGACCATTGGGATCTTAGCAGTTTAACATCCTGCAGCTCGGATGATAACTGCTTTTAGTTTTCTATGCGAAATAATTCTTTAGGAATCTCGCATTTGTAGGAGCGGTGGTGAAATGCCCGTCCATGGAGATCAGGGCATATGCTTCTTTGGAGTAGACCATGTGTATAACATATGGTCCCTCCCACTTGGGCTCCAGCTTTGGAGGTTTCTTTCCAGGTATCATTGGGGTCCGGAGGACCAACACCAATTTTCCTTACAAGAAAGACTGAAGACGGACCTTTTTATTGAAGGCTTGTGCAATCCGGTTCTGGTATACTTCAAGATGGTGTAAAGTGTGCAACCGCTTCTCATCTAGCTCTTCCAATTCACCTAACCACTAATTTCTCATCGTTGGATAACTAATCACAAATGGAAACATGGAGTGAGGGAAATTGGAGCTCAATGGGCAGAACCGCTTTCGTTCCGTATACTAATGAGTACAGAGTGGCCCGAGTAGTGGTGCGGATTATGGTTCGGTAAGCCCACAATGCATGGAGGATTTTATCCGGTCATGACTTATTTTCTTTGTCCACCATTTTATAGAGAATTTTGGACAGGGTCTTATTGAAAGCCTTTATCTGTCTGCTGGTCGTTGCATGGTAGCGGGATGAGTGGTTAGCCTTGATACCATATTCTTGGTATAGTTTCTCCAATTTAGCAGAGCAGAAGTTGGTGCCGTTATCCATTAGTATGGTATGAGGGACACCAAATATGGTGATGATATTGGTTTTCACAAATTTGACAATGATTCTTGTGCCGACTTCCTTAAAGGGTACAGATTCTGTCCATTTGGAAAAGAAGTCGGTTGTCGTGAGGATATACTTCAGTTGTTTGGCTGTGACGGGACAATATAGTCCCACGACGTCCATTCCTCATACAGCAAATGGCCAGGAGTACTTGGTCTGATGAAGTAACTTCGGGGGTTGGTGTATGAAGTTGGCATGAATGGCATTTTGTGGTAAAGCACTCGCAATCTCGTGCCACTGTGGGCTAATAGTACCTAATCCTCTAGACCTGATGGGAAAGCTTGGACCCCGACTGATGTGCCCCACATACTCCGGCATGTACCTCAGTCACGACGGTAGCAGTTTCTTCTCCATCAATGCATCTGAGGAGGATTTCGTCGAGGCCTCATTTGTAGAGGACCTCTTGCTGACCCGCACCGCCATATAGGACAAAGTTGATTTCCCTTCTCTATATTTTCTCTCGTTCAGCCCTGTCTAGTGGAAGTTCTCCCCATTGAAGGTAGTTTGCAATGGGGGTCATCCAGCCGGTGGCAGGAGCATATGGTCAGGGATAGGACTGACTTCATGGATTTCTTCCATCTTAGTTTGAACAAATGGAAAGACCATTCGACGATGAGAAATGTTGATAACTGTTTCATCCCGGTCTGGGTCATCCAGGGTTGTGGCCACGTTGGCTAATGCATCGGCCTGGGCATTCTGAGACTGGGGAATATAGGTCAATGTTGGTTCTATGGAGAATTCTTCCATAACCCTAGGACATGTTCAAACAGGGGAATCATCTCCTCCTTTTTAATAGCATAGTCACCATTGAATTTCTTGATGACCAGTTCCGAGTCACCTTTTACCTTAAGTTGTTGTACTTGTGCTTGGAGTGCGAGCTCCAGGCCTGCAATGAGGGCTTGATACTCCGCTTCATTGTTCGCACATCCTTCTGATAGGAGGAAGGAATACGGCAAGACTGCCTTTTCTGGGGACATGAGTATTATCCCCAAACCCACCTGGTTAAATTTGGGATTTTCCATCCTCTTCCCGGTTGGGCTTTGAGAGGCGTCATCGAAGTACATTTCCCATGCTGGGAACTCCTATTGAACTGAGAAGATTTATTCATCAGGTAGCTCAGTGTCCAGTGCAGCGGTCCCTGTTGAAGGGTGATCCGCTAGAAAATCTGCTAATTCCTGGCCTTTGATGGCCTTCTGAGGCAAAAACCGGATGTCAAACTGTGGCAGGATGACTGCCCATCGGGATAGGCACCCGGTCAGCATCGGGCGGCTGAGGATGTACTTTAGCGGGTTACTACATGAGACCAAATGGACTTCATGATGCTGCAGATAATGTTGAAACTTTTAAACAGTGAAGACCAAGGCCAAACAACTCTTCTCGATGTTTGAGTATCGAGTCTCAGCATCAATCATGGTTTGACTGAGGTAATAGAGACTGTTTTCACTGTCGGCGTCATTTTTCTGTGTGAGGAGGCTCCCAGCGAACGCTCTAGGGCCGTCACGTATAGGATGAGAGTTCTTCCTTCAACTGGGGTCATGATCACTGGTGGGATTAAGAGATACTTCTTTTGGCTGTCGAATGCCTCTTGGGAGTCATCTTTCCATTGGTACGTGACTTCCTTCTTCATTAACCTGGTAAAGGGAAAACATTTGTCTGCCAGGTTGGATATGAATCGCCTGATATAGTCCAGGTTCCCTTGGAATACTCTCAAATCGGTGAGATTGCAGGGGGGTGGCAGGCCGAGGATAGCCTTTGTCTTCTCAGGGTCGACTTTTATGCCACGATGGCGTATGGCAAAGCCAATTAATTTCCCTGAGGTAACCCCTAAGGCGCATTTCAAGGGATTCATATTCAGGCTATGCTGCCAAAGTTTGTTGAAGATGGTCTCAAGGTCTGACAGGTGATCTAAACACTGCCTGTACTTAACCACCAAGTCATCCACGTAACTTTCAATGAATCTCCCCAGGAATGGTTTAAAGATACGATGCATGGCACGCTGATATGTGGCGCCAGTGTTCTTGAGACCAAAGGGAATAACCCTGTAGCAAAATATTCCTTGAGGGTCCCTGAAGGCAGTGGATTCATCGTCTTCTCAGTCCATCCTGGTTTGATTATATCCAAAATAGTCTTCCATGAAGGATAGAGCCTCATACCCAGTCGTTGCATCGATTAATAACTCGATGATCGGGACAAGGAAATTATCTTTTGGGGAATGCCGATTGAGATCTCTGAAATCAATGCAGACGCGGATTTGTCCATTATTTTTCTTGATGGGAACAATGTTGTCCAACTATATGGTGTACCAGACCTCCCGAATGAAGCCTTCTTTAATGATCTTATCGACTTCAGCCTCTATTTTGGAAACATGAGATTGGTGAGTTCTTCTGGCGGCTTGTTTATAGCTCCGGTGATCTTCTGGCAGACCTAGGTGATGCGTCGCCACTTCGGGATCGAGTCTCGGCATTTCTATGTAATTCCAAGCAAAAACATCCTGGTGTTGCTTCAGGAAAGAGGTATATACCTCATGCTCCTCGGGGGACATGGTTGCACTAACAATATTGGGCCTCGGGTCTTCTTCGGTACCCAGGTTTATTTCCCTGAGCTCGTCCACCGTGGTGGATATACCTTCCTCAAATGCGGGAGGTGAATCCTAGAGATCTTCCTCCTCTTCTTCTCCCAAATCCTCATTTTCTTGATCCGGCGAGGGGAGAGCTCTTGACTCGGGCTCCTGGGAGTCCGGAGGTGAGGCATTGTGGGTGTCCTTGCTCAAGTATTTGCCACTAAATTTATGGTTGGAGGACGTTCCCACATTTTCACACTAGTCCGTTATGGCCGAAGTCATGAGGACAGCTGAGTGTGTGTCCGGACTTGAACCCCTGCTCTCAATATGGTTGATGGGCAGTATGTAGTCTCTACCAAGCTGCCTGAGGGGGTTATCAGGAACCATTTCCAGTCCATTTGGATCGGGGATCCAGTCAATACCATCAAGCAAAGGCTTCTTCCTCTTTTTCTCATAGAACCTGGTGTCAATGTAGTGTGACTCGGAGAGCTTTAAAGGGGCCTTATCGGCATGCAATGTCCCACTTTTCCCATTGATGCAGTAGTTAATACACTGCTGGTAGGATGAAGGAATGGCCATGTGCTTATGGAGCCATGGCCTCCCAAGCTGGGCATTGAATGTTGTGGTCTGCCGGACCACTAAGAATTACGAGTAGGCCACAAGGTCACCAAAATGGGTCTTTAGCTTAATTTTTCCCATTAGATTATGTTCACTCTTGTCGTAACCTAGCAGATTTGTGGCCGAGGGTATTAAATCACCCTCACTGTAGTCCAACTTACAAAGTGTCTATAGGGGAAGGAGGTTAACTCTAGAGCCATTTTCAATAAATACTTTACAGATCTCAACATCATCTAGTGTGCCAGACACATATAGTGGTTTGATGTGTCCTTGCATGATGGCATCTTCATCCTGATCGGTGAAGGAAATCACCACATAGCATTCAGTCGATCCAGCCTCTATCCGGTAAATCTCGATGGTTGCTACCTCAGCTTGAAACTCCTGGGGGCTGAGCAAGGCTTCTATAAGTGCCTCCCTAAGGTCTGCTGACAAACTCAGGGCATCCAGGATCGACAGTTTGGATGGTATCGATGCCAGCTGCTTAAGGATGTTGTATTTCTGTTCCAGTGGATGACGCTTCTCCATTGGTGTGGGAGTCTTAGCGAGTATCTTGGGAGTTGGAATATAAGAAGATGAGGGACCAGTTGCAGGGTCAGATCTCAACGGTGTCCCCACATTTTGGGGATTCGACCCAGCCGGTCTGTTTGTGCGCACTAGGCGTCTAGACACTTGTTCCTCCTCGGATGGGTACCGCAGAATGACGGGGGCAGAGTGGTCGCTTGTGAAGGTGGAGGTATATTCTTTCTTCTACAGATTCCGTTGAAGGTCTCTCCCACGGGTTTCCGCGATATTGACAGTTTGGGCCGAGGTCCAACCGTAGGGTTGATTTCGGCCTCGACTGCACCTCCCCTGATATCCCCTACCTCTTTGATTCTCCCTCCTGGCCCATTGCGTCAGGAACTTGGGTTCATAACCATACCCTTCTTCAAGGAACAATTCCATAAGATGGATGATGTTGATGGAACCAAAAATTGTTCCCTCGTCCTCTGACAAGTCAACCTAGTCGGTTGTCCTTGATGGTGTCGTTTGGTGGGTCGATGCTCGTGGTTCCAAGTTTGGGGGCATAAAATCCGACAATTTCGAGGCTAACTTCAGCCTCGTTGCAGACTGCTCCTCTTGCGCTTATTTCCTCTCTTTTTGATTATGCCTCGATGAACGGATCGTGGAGGGTCGTGAGGCTGATATTGTCGGTTGTGCGGCATCAGGGGATGTTGGCGAAAACATTGGCTGCTGTAGTTGAGCTCAGAGTGTGACCTGGGCTCAGTTAATAGTCTTCCGAGTCATCCAGCTGTCAAATTTATGCCCCTTCTTGCTGTGGACTTCCTGCCACCCCTCCCCTTTGTCAGAGTCGGTGGTGGAAATATATGTCACATGGGCTGGGGGTGGTCCTAGTTCGACCTGACCAGAGTCTACCATCCTTTGCAAGAGGTATTTGAAGATGAAGCATTCCTGAATATTGTGCCCCAACATTCAATGGTAGGGAAAATAATCTGGCCTGTCATCATGGCCGACTTCTTCGGGTTTCCTTGGCTCTAGGAGGTGGAGCAAGTTTCAATTCATGGCGTTGATTAAGTAGCCACAGACTTGGTCCTCTCGGAACGAGTATACTTTGTGTTTTCGTTCCTCAAACTGCTTCTGCTTCGATCCTCTCTGGTCGTCCCGCTTAGGCGGAGGCGTCCACTGATATACAGGGGGCCCTTGATGATTTGGTAGAGGCCTGAGCGGTGGATCAGGCACAGGGGATGGCTTGAGCGTGATAGAGGATGCTTCAGCACTAACTTCTCTCTTTGTGGGAGCCTATGAGGCTATTCGGGACTTCAAGTTGGTCCTCTGCAGGGAGTCCTCGATTCTCTGGGCAATAGCTGAGAGATGGCGGAAGCCAGTGGTACACTCCACTAGTGTGAGGAGTGTTTGCAGCTCATCTCGAAGATTATCGATGCATATGGAAAGCAACTCATCTTGAGGCATTGGCATGTTCAGGGAGTAGGTCAGACCATTCCATCTAGCCATGAAATCTGAGACCCTCTCGTTCTCCCTCTGCTTGTAGTTCATGAGGTCGTTGACCGTTGTTTTAGGCAACATTGAGCTGAAGTGGAATAGGAACTGTTGCTGAATGTCTTCCTGGCTTTTTATTGACTGGACTGGAAGGCTCGTATACCAGACGAAGGCAGATCCTTGCAAGGTCCGTATGAAGCATCTGAGTTTCACTGCTTCTTTTAGTTCCGGAGTTCCCATCATAGGGTCAAAATAAGACGCATAGTGCATCAAATGCTATTCCGGATCTCCTGATCCATCAAAAATTGGGAATACAGGGCTCCCAAAATTGGGTGGAGTTGGTTTGTGGCTCACCCAATCTGGGTAGGGCTTCCTCTCTGGCTATATCAGAGCGCGTCGACCTTCCATTGCTTCTAGTCGAGCTGTTAGTGTCTCGATGGTGTTGGTGAGACCCTGGTTTACATCCTGTTGGGTCTTGTCTTGGGCAGTTGTAGCCTGAGGAATTTCTTGAGGATCCAGCTCGGTTGGCACCAGGGGTGCATGTTCCATTTGTGAAACCTTTGGATGGTTCAGACGTACTTGCTTCGGTTGCTTCCTGAGTGGAGGAAAGTCTTGGTATTTATCCAGATCCACATTTAGGTAGTTGGACGGGTCGGGCACCTCGTTGGGTGGGTGCCCTGACTGTGCTTCGTTTTTTGGGGAAAACCTTAGACTTTGAGGTGCACTTACTGGGAGTGCATGATGTGGCTCCTCTTGGGATGCGCTTTCAATAAGACGGTTCCTCTGGAGTAGCTCAACGTTAATCCACCTCAATTCTTTCATTTCCTCTTCCTGTCGAGTGAACCTCTCTTTGAGCGTAAAAGGCTCGTTTTTATTGAGAGAGGGGGGCGGGTTAAGGGCAACCGGTCCTTTTTTCTTATCCTTATTGGAAGTTCACAGGGTCAGCGAAGGAAGATTAGATAAAGGGGCATCCATATTTAGAGTGGCACTCTAGTTCCGAGTGTGCACACTTGGTGGTTCATTGTGAGTCATAGCCTGATCGGAACCATCATCTCCTGATCCATTCAGATTTGCATCATCTTTGGTGTTACCCATGGGGTTAACCTCTATAGCGTTGATGGATGCATATCACGAGGCGGAGAAGATGTCATCTTCCAAATTGGAAGAGTATCTCCTGCGCATTTTACTAGTCTTCCCTCTTCTGTCCTGGGATTGCTTTCGGGCTCCTTGACTAAGGTTGATGCAGAGAGTTCTTTGATGCGACCTTACGGTATGCCTCCCTCTTGAAGGGGATGATGATTCAAACTATGGGATAGGGTAGGAACCTCCTCTTCTGACTATCCTCCCTAGACGAGAGAATATTGATTCTCATGGGGGAGGTTATTGTTGAGGTGGTAAAAATTCCCCCAACCCTGAGGGCTGGGGTTGGCTCCATTCTTTGGATGTTGAGTCTCTTCCCATTTCTATTGGACTTACATGGGCATTTGTTGTTGAAAATTCCCCCAGCTTTGCAGGCTGGGGTTGACCCTGGATTGCGGCAGTGGCTGCTACAATCGCTACCTGCCTGATCTTGTGTACCACCATTTGGGGGTGAACTGGGTTTGGTGCTGAGTCCTTCTGTGAATCGACCCCTTTTGGGGAGGTAGGAAATAACCGCTGATTGGCCTCTCTTAGGCGAGAGGCCTGTTGTATGCTCTCAGTGGCCTAATTTAGGAGTTCTTGGATGGCTTGTTCCCATCGGGCCTGACACTTCTGGGACTTACTCAAGGCCTGTCTCTGTTGGGTGTGTTGTCTCTCCTGAGTAGGGACCCCACTCAATTTCTATCTTGATGTGATGACGTTGCAAGACACCATGCCGAATGGGTTATTCTGGGCGGGGAACGGAGTGAAATGCAGAGCTCCATGTTCTCCACATCCACTGATATGGACTCCCATCGGGGAATCACCAATGAGGCGGTGCAGCTGGTGCAGCGCACGGAGGCAGGCTATATCCATGTTTCCTTTATTCCTCTCGGGTCTCTATTGTCGCACTGAAGGAAGAGCTTCCAGTTCGATGTGACGCAGGAGGTTTCCTATTGTCTTGGCGTGGTCTACATACCCATCGTAGAGCAGGAAGCTTGATTTCAGCCGGAAGAGGGTTGTCCATATATTGTAGCATATGTCGTGCACACATTCTTCCAACAACTTTCTGGGTATGTCGAATTAGGAGGTGGTCGTGGGCCAAAACATAACTGGTATATCATCCCTGGCCAATCGTTCCCTCAGGTGAAAAATGTCGGCATATTCCTCCGCTAGCGATTCCTCTACATGGTCGGCCCAACTGAGATGTTCACTAATAGTGTGGTCGGAGGTAGTGGGACCGGTAGGTATCGAATTATCATGTGGGATATTCCGAGGTGGTTCAGAAGATGAACGTGGCCCCGGAACGTCTCCCGATTGAAGAAGGGTGTTGTTGGTGACTAGCTGGGAATCTGACATGCTTGATCCCGTACTTATGAGTGCCTTGGCATATGAGGGCTTTTTTGTGCTTGATTCGGTAGTGGGAGGACCTTTCTATCGATATGATATGTCATTGCAAGGAGGACCTTCACAATGGTGGCCGTAATGGCGAGGACTACCATCAATGCCTGACGCCTCACTGCATAGAGGACTTTTGCAGTGCATACCCTGGGGAGGACCTCCAAGGCATGTCGCAGCAAGGGGAGGACCTTCTGGTTGCGTAGCGTTGTTACGGGGAGGGCCTTCGCAATAACTACCATCATGGTGAGTATGACCATCATGGTTAGACGTTCTATGTGCATCCTGAGGAGGGCCTTCAAGATACATTGTGACAAGGGGGGACCTTCTTGTTGCTTGGGGCCACTGCGGGGAGGACCTTCGCAATGGCGGTCGTGGTGGCGAGGACTACCGTTACAGCTGCCGCAGGGAGATTATATGTGGGGTACACCCTGGGGAGGGCCTTCAGAATGTACCACAATGAGGGGAGGGCCTTCTTGTTGCTTGAAGTCTCTACGGGGAGGACCTCCGTTATTAGGGTGGTGAGGACTACCACCGTGATCTGATGCCCACCTGCGCGGAGTGTTGTTGCAATGTAACCCCTTGGGAGGACCTTCAGGGCAGGCCACGATAAGGGGAGGACCTTCTTGTCATGATGAGACGTCACTGCGGGGAGGGCCTCCACAGTTGCGACTATGATAGCGAGGAATACTATCATAATCTATGGTCCCACTGCATAGAGAGTGCTTGCAGTGTATACCCTGGGGAGGACCTTTAGGGTGGACCGCAGTAAGTGGAGGGCCTTCCTGCTACTCGATCTTCTGGTCACGGGGAGGGTTTCCATGACATGCATCAAAAGAGGATCTCTCGTGATCGATCATTATATGCCCGTGGGGGAGGCCCCTATGGGTGCTCTGGGGAGGACCTTTAGAGCTGCTGGTAGCGACATTGCGGGGAGGACCTTAGCAACTGCTACTACCGCTCCCATAATATGGTAATGGGTGGGCAGGGTTCTGAGCCTTTGATATTTTCTTACCGGCATCGGGAACCCTAGATTCTAGCAGAGCAGAGTCATGAACCCGGTATTTATTTTTCGGCGGCCTTCGGCGCGTTCAGGGCGCTTTCTTGCAGGTAGCGGGGACCGTCTGCTGTTGACAACGGCCTTCACCTTTGTTTCCCTATCTAATTGGGTCTCATGATGTTTTAGGGATATGCTGATGAACATCTTGACTTTTATCAAGGATATATGCCTGCTCTGGATCATCCACCATGATGGACGGGTGTCCCCTAGTTGGAACGAGTGAAGCTGCTCGATCTTGTTGCCCTTGCATCACGGAATATGGCCGGCGACCCTCCTGGGTGGAAGCAGGGATAAAAATATACTCCAAGGCGGCTATATCGTCTCTTAGATGAGTTTCCTCAATTAGGGAGACAGGCTCACGGGCCCGAGTCCTTACTGTTTCCACTGATGCAATTACATTCTGGAAAATCTGCAAGATATGATCTGTGATCGATACCTGCTCCTCCATCATTTCCAGGATATTAAGAGAGACATATTTGGATTGAATGGGTATAAAGGCCCATTCCGGTATCGAAGTAGGAATATCCTACTCTGATCCTCCGGTGGTCAGTGGGTACTGACAATTCTCTTGTGTCGGGGTAGGTGAACGAATCTTCCCCTGGGCTGGGATATGCTGGTTTATCTCTCTGTTTTCCGCCACATCGGGGTGGCAAACTTTACTTGCATCTGTAGGGATCTGGCCCTGCATATGTTGGTTTCCCACTGTATTGAGTTGGTGTCCTTTATTGTCAGGGAGACATGCCCGCCTATTAATTGACGCCACATCTGGATGGTGGGATTTGTTTATCGCCACCATGCCGAGATGGTAGGCGTCAAGAGCATCTTCTAGGAGCTGTTCCTGCAGGCGCTGGGTCTCCACCATGTCGGGCTGGTGGGATTCAAAACCCCAGGCAGGTAGATGTGCCTTCCAGGTAGGTGTCGTCCTGCGTGAGCGACGAGCATGATGGAGCCCGGCAGGGATGCGCGCATGCTCGTATGATGTCGCCATGTCTGGATGGTGGGCTTTGGAGGAGCGAACAGGTGTATGTGCATGTTCTTGATACGTCTCTGTGACTGGGAAGCGGAGCTCTTTCTCAGGGACAAGGGTGATGACCGGTCCCTGGTTGTACGTTTGCCGCCCTTGTCGGACGGTCTGAGGGGTCGGAGCTCAGGGAGCATGGGACTAGATCCTCGGGGTGACATCCTCCTTATCGTGAGGATGTTGAGTCACTGTGTGATCGCGATGACATCTTCCGGCGGGGGCCTTGGAGCGGAACCCCTGTTCAGCGGGGATGAAGTCCTCGACGCCGACCTCATTCACCTCACTAAGATAAGGGAGGTATGTTTTGTCTCATTCTGAGGATAGACTCCTAAAACGGTTCGAGACAGCAACAGGGGCCTTCTGGTCCTGCTTTTGTGGCCGTTGCTGGGCAGGCGACTGGCGAGTCATGGCTGATTGGAGGGAGTGCATGGCCGCCTCCACCATTGGGAGAGTACTGTTGACGTGGTACTCTCAGATCAACGCATCTGAGACCCAGTGTTAAAGATGCTGAGTCGGCGATGGGGTACTCCGTTGGTGAGGAAGTCCGGTCATTGTGTTGTTGGAAGCATGTGCCTGTGAGTTCCTTCGTGACGCCATTGGATCAAAGGGAGTTCTGTGTGGTACCTATAAAAAATATTTTAACAAATACAAAGAGAAAACCCGTCAAAGCAGCATCTCATGATCCCATGTGTAATTAATGTCCCTTCTTGAACCTCCTTGTGAGTATAAGGGGGAACAGAGTGAGATTAGGTTAAATCTGTCATGCTTGGTTAAAGATTCACATCGGGTTCACCATTTTTTGTCTCGCGGTGCACGACGGGGTCATGGGGGAGAAACGTGTGCTACCCGACGGTTGATTAGAGAAGATGGGGTCTGCTTAATCACTCATATTGGGTGCACCATTTTTTCCTCGAAACTCCCAACTGTTTTTATCCAACAATATGTGGACCTGCTTTCTAAAGGTAGGCATTCGCTGGGTGGTTTGACCAGTGATGCTTAAGAACTCACATTGGTCGAGAGGATGGGAAGTAGGGATCATCCCACCCTTTTGGGGGGAATTATTGCTTGTTCTGGGACTCTCTTATAGATTTAATATGTATTCATATGTTCACGAATATTTGGTTTATACCCAAGAATAGTATCCATGGATTACTCCTGGTTGGCATTGGTCAGCTGGACGGAGGGGTTCGGAATCATTCATGCCCAAGGTTTACCATCCCTCGTTGGATTGATGACCCCGAGGATTCCGAACTCGCTGAGACGGAACTAGTTTAAAGCCTCATAACTAGGCACTCAGGATTTTATTTCCATCCTGGTGGGGACAGATAACGACTTGGGCGTTTGGATCAAACCCATGATGTGGGATTCCTACGTATCCTCGTGAGAGGAATTAGAATCCATGTAGTTCGGTTTGGTGTGGGGTTTACACTCCAGGCTGCCCAGGGTTGGTGCGGTGAACCGTCGTGAAGATAGTCGGATCGACCGGTTGTTGGGCTTGAACATCGGGGAGGATTCCTACGTACCCTACCTAGGAGATAGGGATCAAATTCCATATAGTTCGAGTGGGAGTGTCGGAAAACCGACGTGAATTTGGACCCGGGGGTCCGATGGTGATTGGGCTTGAACCTCTTAGAGGCTTCCTACATATCCCTGTGGTGGGGAATCAAAGTCCATGTAGTTTGGATGGGAGTGGGGCTTACGCTCTGAGGCAGCCCAGGGTAATGGATTAGGGCTTACAATCTGAGGAGGCCCATGGTGTGGATTGGGGATTACACTCTGAGGAGGCCCATAAGAGGATTTCATGGTCGATTCCTAATCTAAGCCCATGTGAGTCATGCTCGGTGTGAGAAACAAGAGGCAGTAGGGACCAGACGATCACGTCGCGAAAGGTGCGTCTGTGGGAAGTGGAGTGGGGATTACGCATGGAGCAGCCCAAAAAGTTAGGGCTTACTCCGAGATGGATGCCCATGGAGACAAAGCGCAGTGGGAGAGGGACTTGACCCCAAAGAAGGACGAAGCAGCAACCCTCCCCACTACGCCCTTCCTTGGCCATGGCCATGGGGAAGTACGGAGGTGCATGGGGGCTTCCTTCTGATGGGTAGTCTTCCATGCCCCGGGAAGGGGAGAAGTGCCCCAGTCCTAACAAGTAGAGGGGCAGAAAGGGGATTCCCTGGCTCGGACTCCGCATTACCGTGGGAATTTGAACCCAATAATGCTTTAGGAATCCGCTCAAGGGCCGGAGTAACCCCTTATCCCTCGCTTACCGTGGGTATGTGAACTCAAAATAGCGCACTGATTCACCTGAAGGTTACATCACATGGGTCCAGTGGCTCTGGTGGAGGCCTCGGCTTGGGGTCGATCAATGGTCCAATGAGGGGGTTGTGGAGGATCAAGCCATATTGGAAGGGTTTTATCTGGCTCAGGGAATGGGAACTCCAAAGGATCTGGCGGGCCACATAGCTGTATGAGTGGTGGCGCCCTTCGTGTTGGGTGCTACGCGGCTAGAGAAGCCGTCTGCGAACCAGGTTGGTCCGCGGACTGGTGGGAATCACGCAAACTAGGGTGGTTCGCGGCTTCAGGTTCGGCCTGTGTACCAGGTTGGTATGCGGAGGGGTCCATGCGAGCAATGGCGGCCGACGGAGACGCCGGTTGGGGGTTTGTCGGTCGGGGCTTCGCCCGCGTAGGAGGGTGCTACGTGGTGTGACGGATCGGAAAAGGGGCATAAACTCCATGGCCCATGGGGGGTGAATCTGCAGAGGGGTCATGGTTCACGTTATTCTTTTCTTTGTTATTTTAATTTCGCGGTTCACCAAGTTGTTATGTATTTTTGGTTCTTTATTAATTCACTTCTATCTTCATACCCGTCCTGGTTCTTGAACTGGAACTTTGTTGTTTAAGAAATCCTAAGCTCCTTCCTTCGAAATCCTTCCACCCGAATCTGATCGATCTCCCATCCCCTTGCTCTTCCCCCTCGATATCCTTTTATATAGTGGGGTAAAGAGATGTATCTATGGTCATGCGGCACCTTTTGCAGAGTCCCGTGATTGGAAACCCGGTTTACGGATGACTTGGTCAATCCTCAACTCGCGGGGGCATTGAACGCACCTCCCCCGTGAACCAAACTCGCTCGGGGAGTGCTTCGCAGCCGCGCAGGGTTCTGCCTTCATTCCGTGAACGATAGCGGATGTGGCCTGGACCGGTCGATGCAGTCCACGGCTAGGGCGGTTCGTGATGGTGGACTGGCTTGGCGCCCGTCCTGCTTCGCACCCGTAGAGGATCCCCGCCTCCGTTCTGCGAATGATAGCCATCCGCGGAGGGGGTGCATCGCGGAACTGGCAGTGAACCGTTATCATTGTACCGGTCTGCAGACCGATTCAGCTTGTTCCATCCTTTGATTATTCTCCCCTCTTTTCCCAAATTCTTTGGGGGAAATTGGGTAGAATCTCCCTTAGATTAAAGGGGATTCTCATTCTCCTTTGCAGATTTTTTGTCTCGTCGTGCGAGATGGGGTCCTGGGGGAGAAACATGCGCTACCCGACAGTTGATTAGAGAAGATGGGGTATGCTTAATCACTCGTATTGGGTGCACCGTTTTTTCCTCAAAATTCACAACGGTTACTTATCCCGCAATATGTGGACCTACTTTCCAAAGGCAGGCATTCACTGGGTGGTTTGACCAGTGATGCTTAAGAACTCACAATGGTCAAGAGGATGGGAATTCGGGCTCATCACACCCTCTTGGGGGGAATTTTTTCCTGTTCTGGGACTCTCTTATAGATTTAAGACGTATTCACATGTTTGTGAATTTTTGGTTTATACCCAAGTATAGTATCCACGGATTACTCCTGGTTGGCATTGGTCAGCTGGACGCAGGGGTTTGGAATCATTCATGCCTGAGGTTTACCATCCCTCGTTGGATTAATGACCCCGAGGAGTCTGAACTCACTGAGACGGAACTAGTTTAAAGCCTTGTAACCAGGCACTCTGGATTTTATTGTCATCCAGGGGGGACAGATAATGACTTGGGTGTTTGGATCGAACCCATGATGCGGGCTTCCTACGTATCCTCGTGAGAGGAATCAGAATCCACGTAGTTCGGTTTGGTGTGGGGCTTACACTCTAGGTTGCCCAGGGTTGGTGCAGTGAACCGTCGTGAAGATAGTCAGATCGACCGGTTGTTGGGCTTGAACCGTCATGGAACTTCACTGTTTGCGAAATCCTAACCTCCTTCCTTCAAAATCCTTCCACCTGATTCTGATCGATCTCTCATACCCTTGCTCTTCCCACTAGATCTCCTTTTATAGAGTGGGGGAAAGATATGTATATGTGGTCATGCGGAACCTTTTGTGGAGTCCCATGATCGGATACCTGGTTTACAGATGACTTGGTCAATCCTCAACTCGCGGGGGAATTGAACACACCTTCCCTGCGAACCAAACTCACTCGGGGAGTGCTTTGAGGCTGCGTAGGGTCCCGCCTCTATTCTACAAACGACAGCGGATACGGCCTGGGGCGATCTACGTGGTCCGCGGCTAGGGTGGTTTGTGATGGTGGACCGGCTTGGAGCCTGTCCTGCTTCGCGCCCGCGGAGGATCCCCTCCTCTGTTCTGCGAATGACAGCGGTCCACGGAGGGGATGCTTCACGGAACCGGCCATGAACCGTAATCATTAGAGCAGTCTATAGACCAGTTCAGCTTGTGCCATCCTTTTATTATTCTCCCCTCTTTTCCCCAATTCTTTGGTGGAAATTGGGTAGAATCTCCCTTGGATTAAAGGGGATTTTCATTCTCCTTTGTGGTTTTTTCAGGACCCTACAACACCACATAAATTTAAGGATAGTCTCGGTTGCCATTCAATGGTGGTCACCTAGGTCATATGGATGTCTACCCACCACACTTAGGGTTTAGGCGACATCTATCCTAGTACATAGCATAGAAAACATGAATGACCTAATAAAAGATGCATATACAATCCTTGTTATCCTTTATCTTTCATCATGTGTCTCAGGACTCATTTTCTTAGAAAGATTAATGGCATGTGAAATTAGAACAATACCCTCTTTGATTGTTTCATATTGAATCTCCTCAGTTGTCAATATGTATACTTTGAATTAGGCTGAGCAACATTTTTGAAGTATCAAGATGGATCTTAATCCAAATAATGTATACTACATTTCCTTATTTATTCAATTAGTATTTAATGGACTTTAAGACTGGTATTATGTTTTCAATAAGTAACATTTCATCATCATATATTATTAAGAAAATGACTACACTCTCACTAAACCATTTATATACATAAGGCTCACATTCATTATTTATGAAACCAAATTATGTTATGGCCTCATCAAAGAAAATATTCCATGACCCAAATTCTTGATTTAATCCACAAATGGATATTTTCAATTTCCATACTTTTTTATAATCCTTTGGCATCACAAAACCTTAATTTTATATCATATATAATTCTTCCTAAAGGTTCCCTTTAAGGAAGGATATTTTGAAATCTATTTTCTAAATCTCACAGTCATTTAAATCCAAAAATGGAAAGTAAAATTCTGATAGATTTTATCATTCAAACTAGTGAAAATGTTTTTTCATATTCAATGCCTTGATGTTGTTTATACCCTTTTACAACCATTCATGCCTTATAGGTGTTGAATTTCTTATCCATGTCTAGTTTCTTCTTAAATACCTATTTACAACCAATGGGATTTACATCCATTAAATGATATACCAAAATTTGGACTTGGTTTTGGTACATGGAATCTATTTCAGAACTCACAGCTTCTTACCACTTGGAAACATATATGCCAATTAATGCTTATGTGTAGGTTAGAGGGTCATTATTATCAACTAATAATGATTCACCATCATTGGTGACTAGAAAAAAATATTTTTCAAGTTCTCTATCCTCACTTGTAATCCTATATAGTATTTTTTTCTCTTGAATATCTCATTCCATGGGTATTTTTGGAATCTGTTCCTATTCTAACTATTTTTTATTTTGATTTATAACTACATTAAAGTATATCTCTCTCACAATATCACTTTTAGATATATGATCCTTCTCAAGTAAAATGAGACATCTTTTAAAAAAACTTTTTATCTGAATGATTTTATAGGTAATATACCTTTGTTTCCTTAGGATTTTCTAAAAATATACACTTTGTTCCTTGGGTTCAAGTTTTTTAACCGAAGAGGACATAACAAACACTTCGCATCCCCACACATGTTAGTATGAAAATATGGGTTTATTTCCATTCTGCAATTGATATCAAATACCATCTTCCACTTTATTTAGAAATTTGTTTAATATGTATGGTTCTATTTGTAACTTGTATCCCTAAAAGGATAATGGAAGAATCATATGACGCGTCATTGATCTCACCATGTCCAATAGGGTTTCGTTCCTCCTTTAACTTACACCATTCCACTTAGGTGTATAAGGAGGAGTGATTTGGGGTAGGATCAAAAACTCCCAAAAATAATCAAGGCTGTATTGATTAAGATATTCTCCACCATTATATGAGGGAGTTTCTTAATATTCTTACCAATATGGTTCACAACCTTATTACTGTATTCCCTAAATCTATCAAAGGAATCATATATATGCCTTATTAAGTAGACATATCCATATCCACTAAAATCATCAGAAAAAGTTATGAAGTAGAAGTACCCACCCCTTGATTCAACTATAAATGGTTCACACTCATCATTATGAACTAATTCAAGAAGATCTTTAGCCCTTTCACCTTTTTCACTAAATAAGGATTTGGTCATTTTTCCTTATAAACATGCATGACAACACCAAGTGGTTTTAGTGTAATATAATATAAATATTCATCTTCGTGTAATTTAGTAAAATTCTTTTCATTTTTATGACCTAGCCAGTGATTCCATTGTTGGGTGTGGTATGATTCCTATGAAAAAGTTTTATTATCAATTTTCCTTACTTGGTTTGTGTAATCTAACACAAAAAGGTCCTTATTTAAATGTACCTTACCCTAACAAATGTTATATTCATAAAATAAGAACCATTTATTCCCAAACATGAAAATAAATCCATCCGTATCAAGTTTGGATATAGAAATAATGTTTTTGGTAAGGGATGGAACATAATAATAATTTTTCAAAAACAAGATCATTCTTGTTTGAAACATAAGTTGGTAGTCGCTGAATGCTGCAATAGTAAGTTTTTCTCTATTAGTTGTTCACAGATCTACCTACCCTTTTTCAATCTTTATGAATCTATTTTTTACTTATATTTGAATAAATATATGAGTAACATAAGATTTATTTAATACCCAATTTATAGAAATAGATAAATTTCCCATGATAACAAATGTACCTGAAGTTTCCCCTTGCTTATTTGGATGGGTGCAGTTTTTCTTCTTGTGGCCCTTCATGCCACAGGAGAAATGGATAGCATCATATTCCCTTGTTGTCCCCTAATCTTTCTATTCTTGGAAGGGCATTGTGAAAAATATTTAGTCTTAGAGATCTTCACTTGTCCTTTCTATTTTTTCACCGTAAGGATTGAAGGATTTTTACACTTTGTTTCCTTATCTATTCCATGAAGAATAGTAAGAAAATCTTAGAGATACTTCTCAATGTTTTTTATATTAAAATTAACAATAAATATAGAGAATATCTAAGGGATTCATGCAAGAATGAGATTGGTACATATTCCATAAGGTATTTTAAACCCCATAACCTATAGGTTCTCAATGTATACAATGATCTTGACTACGTAAGGCCCATATGGCACACCTTCTCTAATATTACTCTAAAATGAGCTTTAGAAATTTCAAACTATTCCAATATTTATCTTTCCTAGTAAAAACCAAGGATATTATAGAGCATGTTATAAGCATACATGTTTTCATCTTACTTCATGATATCATTAGATATAAATGATAAAATTAAACAATTAACATTGACTACATCTGTCAAGTGTTTTTTATAGGCAATGAACTCTTAGTCACTCGTCTCCTTATCAAACGAATCAGTTATTAAGGATTCTAGCACATAATATTTCCATTCATGGGGGAATATAACCCAAAGGTAACTAAACCATTCCTAGAAGTTACTACCAGTGAGGAGATGTTATTTCTATAATATTTTTCATAGGTATAGTGTGTGTGATGAAATTTCCATTATTCTACTATTATAAAAGAGCATATTATTATTACTTTTCTTAATTATAAATTTTGTGAGAAATAATAATAATTAATTTCACTAAGTATCCCCCTATTTTAGAAAGTCTCAATGACCCTCACCATCGAACTCAGAATACCTCATCACATAATAAATTCTATTGTAAAGGATCCATATTTCTCTTTTTAATGATCCAGAATTTATCCATGCAAACCATCAGAAGTTATTTTGGTATGTGGTATTGCCAACTGTGGGCTTGCATATCCTTGATCTGATGAGTGAATTTCACAATCCAAAAATCCTTACTAGTATTTGTAATAACTCGGATCTTCGTTTCAGGTATGCTTTCCTTTTTCTGGAGTTTTTGAGAAAAAATAAAGTTTCTGGAAATTTTTGAAGTACGCGTCGTGTACTTTCTGAGTACATGTCGTGTACTCTTTTCCCACTCGAAGTCGTGTACTGGACGTGTCCAGGCCACACACACGGTGTGTAGGGGTGACGTGGTGGCCGATTTTGGCAGAGTATGGAAAGACCTAGCACACACCGTGTACTCTAAAAGTACACGCCGTGTCCTTTCTTTTTTTCCATTAAACGGACCGGGGTCGCACCTAATCGATGAAAATCCCTTCTTCTCCAGCTTCTTCATCCGAGAGTGCTGGGAAACCACGAATCTTCGACGATCCACCGCTCCTCCATCCGTTCTCCGATTTGAGCACGGTCAATTGCATTAGAATCTCAGCGGTGAGTTATTCCTTCTTCTTGAGCCTTGTTTTCCAATTCCTCCTCCTTCTCTAGATATTGTGGGTTGAGTGTTTTGGGAATTTTCTTAGATATACGATGTTCGGGGGAGAATTAGTCATCGTGGTTCAAGTATATCGATCTCCTAGGATCTAGGTAGGTGGTCTGTGCCTTACCTTTCGATGTCTTTGAGTTTTATGTGCAAATTCCACCAATACTCATGAACGGGGTATTGTGTGTTTACCTTTTTTCCCTTGTTGTTTTCCTGCCTTGCTTGTATGCTTGCGTAGAGGTAAATTAATCACGTTAGAGGATATTTTGTTGTGCTTGGATGTCTTTCCCATGCTTTGTTCTATTTACAACCTTCAGGTTTCATTTTCCTTTGGCTGTTACACCTGTTTCCATGCCTTGTGTCTATAGGATGGAGTGTTTTTGTATAACATGCTTGTTTCTCTATAGACTGTTAGAAAAGTAGCTCTATAGGTGTGCTTTGGTTATCCAAGTATCTCTATAGGTGTACTCTAGCCTTATAGCATTATTATGCACTGAACGGCACGGGACTGAGAGAACCTGGTGTTATAGACTACAAGGGATAGACTGAGTGAGCTTCCCAATGAGTCTTAGAAATTATAGACTATAGGAGGGTAGACCAAGAGAGCTTCCTTAGAGATTCTTGGACATTAGACTACAGAAGATGTACCGAGTGAGCTCTTAGAGAGTCTTGGATTATTATATACTACAGGAGGGTAGACCTAGTGCGCTTCCTCAGAGAGTATTACCCTGTTTGTTTTCTCTTTAAGAACCTTCCTAGGCTAGAGGAGGAATTGACCAAGTGAGCTTCCTCAGAGAGTTTGTGGTATACCTGAGGCTATAGGAGGAATTGACCGAGATAGCTTCCTCATAGAGTCTCTAGACCTTGGGTCAAAGAGGGTTAGACCGCGTGATCTTCCTCAGAGAGTCCCTGACTACCCTAGACTATAAGGGTAATTGACCGAGTGTGCTTCCCCAGAGAGTCTCATAAATTCGTATGACCAAACCAGAGGGGTTAAGCTAAGTGCACTGCCCAAAGGGTTGTGGTACTTCTTGGATCGGACCAGAGGGGGTGGCTGTGAGTACTTCCGAGAGGGTTTCCTGCTTGTTAGCTTTTTTCTTCACTTCTGTTGTTGGTTGTGGATTTGATTGCTGCTGTGTATCATCCTGCTTTACTGCTTACTATTTACTGCCTACTGCTTTGATGTTGATGTTTACTGCTTAGTGTACTTTTACCTACCATATACTCACTGACTATTAGGCACAGATCTTTGGGTGATTTCCTACTGGTATTTTATCTCACACCCTGTTTGGGCCATGCTTTTGGGCCCAATAATACTATGTTGTTGCAGGTATAGACAAGGGAAAGCGCCCTTTAGCTTCTGGTACTTGATTGCTTGGAGCAGGAGAGCAAGGGACCAAGCTTTGGCTTACTATGCTGAGGAGTTGTTTACTCTTATTTGTACTTGTTTTGGTATTGTGGTGTTTTAAAACATTGTGACTGGTATGGCTGCTTTCCTAGATATGTATCTTGCATCATTCCATATATACATATGTGCTCCAGTTTGTTGATTTAGTCTTCCACTGTTTATTATTGTTGGTTATATACTACTTCCGTTATTTCATGTTTATTACTTCCACTGTGTACTCTGCCAATGAGGGAATAGTTTCCCCACTATCACACCCAAGGCCCTCGCTGCTAGTTGGCAGCCTTTGGTGTTTGGGGAAATGTGATTGAGGCCATGTGACCAACCGGGTACGAGGCGCCTCTAGGTGGATTCTGGAACCGGGACGTTACAAAGTGGTATCAGAGGAGTTCTTTTATCTTGATTTACTGTTTGGAGACTTTATCCAGGGATAGGATAGATTCAGTACTTGGTAATAAGCTGTGCTTGGGAGTAGCCAACTCATGTACAAGGAAAAGCCATACTACCTCGTTAATTGCAGTTTTCTGGTTTTGAGATTTTACGGTTGAAATGATTTCACCTAGAGTGATTCACATGCTTTGTGTTGTTACTGTTTTGACATTGCGGTTCTATTTATGTCTCAAACCGATGAGATGAGGGTATGCCATCTCATTCATCATATAGGAACTTGTTATAAATCACATGCCATGCATTCTTGCCATGCCATCTAGGGTGCATTAGCGATTTCATGTTGTTGTGATAGAATCTGTGTAGATTATGCATGCTGTTGTGATAGATGCTTGATATAATCTCCGCTGCCTTGTTAGAGGATTGTTTGTATTGTACGTTGCTTAAATGAATGCCAAATTTTTATTCTTGAGGTGTTATGGGCCCTCTTGAATTGTAAATTGGTGGATCATGATCCTATTTTCTCTTGTCTATGACTGTAGGAGATGCCAAGATTTGATTCGCAGGGAGTATAGGCCCTCACGGATCAGAATTTGGCACCTCTTTGCCTTTTTTCTGTGTTTTCTGGGCTTCTGTGCAGTTTCTGAGCTACTTCCCAGAAAAACCCAGAATACACAGCGTGTACTTTTGACTACACGTCGTGTAGTTTTTAGACCGTGTCACTGACCGTGTGAGTAGGGACACGCTGTTGTATAAATGCCTTCAAGAACACGCCATGTACGGTAGGTACACGCTGTGTAGTTTCGAGCCGTGTACCCGGTCGTGTCACTAACGACACAGGATGGGGAAGCCTGAGTAGGACACGTCGTGTTGGCGAAGAGCACACCGTGTATTTTTGTCCAGGTACCCAACCATGTCATGAACAACACGGGTCAGTGTCACCTCCTTCCATACACACCGTGTGGGTAAAGAACATGTCGTGTAGTCTTGTCCCAGGTACCAGGCCGTGTCGCGGACAACACGGGTCGGTGTTAACTTCTCTTATACACGCCGTGTTTGTTCGGAACACGCCGTGTAAGGGTCATCCATGTAGACGGCCGTGTAACTAACAACACGGGCCGCTGAGACCGTGTCTAGTACACACCGTGTCCCTAGGGAACACGCCGTGTAGTCTGGGGTTAGTTTGGACCGTGTGGGTTAGCCGTGTAAGGAGACTCGGGCTGGGATTTAGAGTTCAAGTACACACCGTGTGTGTGGACAACACGCCGTGTAGTTTGGGGTGTTACACGACCTGTCGGGCAGGGGTACATGCCCATGTTAATGGATTTAACGGACACGCCATGTAGTTTTTATACACGTAGTGCAGTCACGTTTCGTAAAACTTTAATGTTTCTTCCCCCTGTTCCCATTTTGTACTCCTGTTTTTTCAGTCCTTGTTAATTCTGATTTAAGGTGTGATTTTGATCTTTCAGAGCTATGCCTCTGAGACGTCCTCAAGTTGTACGTCAGTTTCCAGACGGTGATCATACACAGGATATGGCCAATCAAGGACCTCCTGTTGATCCTCCTGCAGATCCTCCTACTGTGCCAGCCTTGGCACTAGCAGTTATACCCGTCGCAAGCATCGATACGCAGTTCAGGTAGGAATTATTGAGGATGTTGCAGACTTTTCAGGGAGCGTCGCCACCTACCCCGTTGATGGCTGAGTTGACGAGGGTTTTTCAGTAGTAGTATCCTCCTACTTTCTCAGGGGATGGAGGACCCCAGGCTGCAGAGTCGTGGTTCGAGGCCACCCTGACTATCTTTGAGAACCTAGAGATACCTCCGGAGAAAAGGGTAAAGTTGGCTACTTATATGCTCTGGGACACCGCCAAGAGGTGGTGGGAGGTGATCTCACAGTCAGGGCACCAGCAGGGTATGTCATGGGATTATTTTCGATGTACTTTCTATGAATACTTCTATTCGGAGACCCTGAGGGCCGATCGAGCCCAGGAGTTTATGAGCCTCCAGTAGGGTACTCTTTTTGTCATGGAGTACTCGTCCCGTTTTACTGAGCTTCAGCATTTCACACTGATCCTAGCAGGTGATGAGTTGTTCCTTGCTAGGAAGTTTGAGGATGGTCTCAGGCAGGAGATTCGTTCCCAGGTGAATATCTTCTAGTTGACTTCGATATCCTCCATCGTCAACTAGGTGCTAATTACTGAGTGCAATCTGAGATATTCTGGAGCAGTGAGCCAGGGCGGTTCATCATCCAAAGTTAATGTTCCTCCTACGGACAGTAGGAAGCATCGCAGAGAGTCTTCTCGAGGAGATTGGGGTTTGAGGGATATGTCTTCTGGAAGCCAGTTTGTATGCTACCAGTGCGGTAGAAGTGGTCACACTAGGCCTCAATGCCAGATAGATCCGATGGAGTGCCGATCTTACGGCAAGATGGGCCATCTCCAATGCTTCTGTCATATCTTCTCACCTTCAGTTTCTGGTAGGGGTTCCTCTATGACCCCGTGTTCTGGAGATGTTTCACCAGTTTCCCACCAGTCTGGGAACTGGAGTTCTTCCTGCCGTTCAAGCCGAGGTGGAGGTCGCGGTTGTGGTGGTCACTCACCAGGTCATCAGCGATAGCAGAGTGGATCAGCTCAGAGCGGTCAGCCAGGGGCGCAGGGCCATGGTGCAGGCCAGTCTTTCGCCATGGAGCAGACCTATCAGGAGCAGGATCTCGTCCCTTCTATTGTTCAAGGTACGATCTTATTAGCCTCAGTTTTATCTTCAACAATTTTTGATACTGGTTCTTCCCATAGATTTATCTCTGTTGCGGTTGTGGAGAGCCTTGGGCTCTGTATCTTTTCTTCTGCCGACTTGTTGACTCTTGACATGCCATTGGGAATGAGTACATCTAGTGTAAGTCAATATAGAGAGTTCCCTCTTGAGGTTACGGGGTGTCACTTTTTATGGGACCTCTATGTCCTAGAGATGTCGGGTAATGACGTCATTCTCGGGATGGACTGGTTGGTTCCTTTCCAGGCATTTGTCGATTGCTATCGTCGCAGGGTGAGTTTTGTATCACTAGAGGGTGGATCTTTTCTTCATAGAGGTGAGTGGGATGTCCAGGCGGGTAGAGCTGGACCAGAGCATCATGGGCTAGGGGAAGTTACAGCCCATATTTCCAGTCTTTATCTGGATGACCAGGGGACTTCACAGTTAGACTTTCCCCCAGTGGTGGATCATTTCAGGGATATCTTTCCAGAGGAAATTTCAGGTTTACCTCCAGAGCGTGAGGTAGACTTCTCGATTGAGCTCATTCCAGAAGTGGAACCCGTGTTCATTCCTCCACATAGGATGGCTACACCTGAATTGAAAGAGCTCAAGAAACAGTTGGAGGAATTGTAGGTAAAGGGTTTCATCCGACCGAGTACTTCTCCTTTGGGTTCGCCAGTCTTGTTTGTGAAAAAGGCAGACGGCACCCTTCAGCTTTGTGTAGATTATCGGAAGCTGAACCAGTTGACGGTCAAGAACTGATATCCCTTGCTGAGGATTGATGACCTCTTTGATCAGTTTCTAGGAGCTCAGGTGTTCTCGAAGATCGACTTGAGGTCCGTCTATCATCAGTTGCGTGTTAGACCATCGGATATACCTCTGACATCCTTCAGGAGCAAGTATGGTCTATACGAGTATACAGTCATGTCGTTCGGTCTCACAAACGGGCCAGTAGTTTTCATGGCACTGATGAACTGAGTGTTCCATCCTTATTTGGATTCCTTCATCGTGGTCTTCGTGGATGATATCTTGGTGTACTCTTGTACTCGACACGACCATGCTACACATCTTGAGATCGTTCTGAGTACACTGGGAGAGCATCGGCTATATGCTAAACTCTTGAAGTGCCACTTTTGGATGGAACATATTCACTTCTTGGGTCATGTCATCTCATAGGATGGCGTATCTGTGGACCCATATAAAGTGAGAGTTGTAGTTTCCTGGGAGCAGCCGAAGAACGTCTTTGCGGTACGGAGTATACTAGGGCTGGCAGGGTACTACAGACACTTTATTCAGGACTTCTCACGCCTAGCATCACCATTGACAGGTCTGACCAAGAAAGGGGTGAATTTTTTATGGTCAGATTCTTGTGAGACAGCCTTTCAAGAGTTGAAGGGGAGGTTGACGTCAGCACCGATACTAGTCTTTCCAGATTCGGGCAAGGGCTACACTGTTTTCTGTGATGCTTCAGGTATCGGGCTAGGATCTATGCTCATGCAGGGAGATGGAGTCATTGTTTATGGGTCTCGGCAGTTGATTCCACACGAGAGGAATTACTATACGCACGATCTGGAGTTAGTAGATGTTGTTCATGCCTTACGCTGTTGGAGACACTACCTTCTGGGAGAGCACTTTGTGGTTTTCACCGACCACAAGAGTCTCAAGTATATCTTCACTCAGCGTGATCTGAATCTGAGACAGCGTAGGTGGGTTGAGTATCTTCAGTCCTTTGACTTCGAGCTCGCCTATACGCCGAGAAAGGGAAATGCAGTGGCAGATGCGTTGAGTAGAAGAACTCAAATTCAGGCAGTTCGGGAGGCCAGCAGTGAGTGGAAGCTTATGGACCTGTTCTCTAAGATGTATTTGGAAGTGCATGACAAGAGGGACAGACTGTCCTATCTTCTATAGTTGTTACCTCTACACTTCTTGATCGGGTAATGATGAGGCATCTATCAGATTCGAAGGCCTTAGTCCTGCGGGAGAGTGTGTCGGGAGGGGACCCTCTTCCTAGATGGACAGTGGGTGAGGATGAAATCTTACGTTTCTAGGGACGCATATGGGTGCCAACAGACATACGTGAGGAGCTGATGTAGGATTTTCATTCCTTAATTTGGGTGGTTCATCCTGGCGTCACCAAGATGTATTGTGATCTACACCGCTAGTACTGGTGGCCAGGTATGAAGAAGGATTTTGTTGGTTTTTTCATTAGATGTTCTACTTGTCAGCAAGTGAAAGCAGAGAATCAATGACCAGCAGGGCTTTTACAGTAGTTACACATTCCTGAGTGGAAGTGGAATGATGTCGTGATGGACTTCTTGATCGGGTTGTCGAGGTAGCCTCGGGGGAATGATGTTGTTTGGGTTATTGTCGACAGACTCACGAAGGTCGCACACTTCTTTCCGATTAAGGAGACCTTCAGTGTTGATGATTTGGGACAGTTGTACATCTGGGAGATTTTACGTCTACATGGAGTTCCACACTCCATTGTTTCAGATAGGGATGTGTGCTTTACTTCTCAGTTCTGGCAGGGACTTCAAAAGGCCTTGGGTACACGGGTAATTTTGAGTACAGCATACCATCTCGAGATAGATGGCCAGTCCGAGCGCGTGATCCAGGTGCTTGAGGATATGCTCCGAGATTGAATTCTAGACTTTGGAAGTTCTTGGGAGAAGCATATACCTCTTGTGGAGTTCGCCTACAACAACAATTTTCAGGCGACCATTCAGATGGCACCATATGAGGCTCTGTACGGTAGGTCATGCCAATCAACCTTATGCTGGCTAGAGGCAGGAGAGGCAGCTTTGCTGGGACCTCGTCTTGTTCAAGAGACCTCAGAGAAGATAGAGTTGATTCGGAAGGGTATGGCTACAGCACAATCTCGACAGAAGTCATATGCTGATCAGCGGAGACGACCTTTGGAGTTCGAGGTCAGGGATCAGGTTTTCCTGCGTGTTGTACCAAGGTTGGGACACAAGAGGATTCTGAGACAGGGTAAGCTTTCACTGTGGTACGTCAGGCCGTTTGAGGTTTTGGAGAGAGTTGGGCTGGTTGCCTATCAGTTGCAGCTACCTTAGAGGTATCGGGCTATGCATGACGTCTTCCACATCTCTCAGCTCCAACGTTACTTTTCAGACCCGTATCATGTCTTCCAACCCGAGGAGGTTGAGCTTGAAGCGGATGCATCGTTTGAGGAGCATCCTATCTGGATTGTCGATCGCAGTATGAAAGTTCTCTGTGGGTGGTCTATTCCCTTAGTATGGGTGCTTTGGCAGAATGGGCGAGTACAGGACGAGACCTGGGAGAGGGAGGCCGATGTACGATCGCAGTGGCCGGAGCTGTTCGGGATTTCATCTTCTACACCTCGTTAGGGAAATTTGGGGATGAATTTCTTTAAGGAGAAAAATTTGGAAGAACCCGGATATTCATTTCAGGTATGCTTTCCTTTTTCTGGATTTTTTGAGAAAAAATAAAGTTTCTAGAAATTTTTGGAAGTACGCGCCGTGTACTTTCTGAGTACACACCGTGTACGCTTTTCCCGCTCGAATCCGTGGACTGACCGTGTCCCGGCCACACACACGGTGTGTAGGGGTGACATGGAGGCTGATTTTGGCAGAGTATGGAAAGACCTAGTACACGTCGTGTACTCTAAAAGTACATGCCATGTACTTTCTTTTTTTTCATTAAACAGACTGGGGTCGCACCTAATCAATGAAAATCCCTTCTTCTCCAGCTTCTTCGTTCGAGAGCACTGGGAATCCACGAATCTTCGACGAGCCACCACTCCTCCGTCCATTCTCTGATTCAAGTATGGTCGATTGCGTTGGAATCGCAGCTGTGAGTTCTTCCTTCCTCTTGAGCCTTGTTTTCCAATTTCTTCTCCTTTAGATATCGTTGGTTTAGCTATTTGGGTGTTTTCTTAGATATATGACGTTTGGGGGAGAATCAGTCGTCGTGGTTCAAGTATATTGTTCTCCTAGGATCGAGGTAGGTGGTATGTGCCTTACCTTTTGATGTCTTTGAGTTTTATGAGAAAATTCCACCAATACCCATGAACGAGGTATTGCGTGTTTACCTTTTTGCCCTTGTTGTTTTCCTGCCTTGCTTGTATACTTGCGTAGAAGTAAATTAATCACGTTAGAGGATATTTTTTTGTGCTTGGATATTTTTCCCATGCTTTGTTCTGTTTATGAACTTCGGGTTTTGTTTGCCTTTGGCTGTTACACCTGTTTCCATGCCTTGTGTCTATAGGATGGAGTGTTTTTGTATAACATGCTTGTTGTCCTATAGAATGTTATCAAAGTAGCTCTATAGGTGTGCTTTGGTTATCCAAGTAGCTCTATAGGTGTACTCTAGACTTATAGCATTATTATGCACTGACCGGCATGGGACTGAGAGAACCTGGTGCTATAGACTACAATGGATAGACCGAGTGAGCTTCCCAATGAGTCTTAGACATTATAGACTGTATGAGGGTAGACCAAGAGAGCTTCCTCAAAGATTCTTGGACATTAGACTATAGGGTATGGACCGAGTGAGCTCCCAAAGAGTCTAGGATTATTATAGACTACAGGAGGGTAGACCGAGTGCGCTTCCTCAGAGAGTCTTACCTTGTTTATTTTCTCTTTAAGAACCTTCCCAGGCTAGAGGAGGAATTGACCGAGTGAGCTTCCTCTGAGAGTCTGTGGTATACCTGAGGTTATAGGAGGAATTGAATGAGATAGCTTCCTCAGAGAGTCTCTAGACCTTGGGGCTAAGAGGGTTAGACTGCATGATCTCCCTCAGAGAGTCCCTGACTACCCTAGACTATAAGGGGAATTTATCGAGTGTGCTTCCCCAGAGAGTCTCATAAATTTGTATGACCAAACCAGAGGGGTTAGGCAGAGTGCACTGCCCAGAGGGTTGTGGTACTTCTTGGATAGGACCAGAGTGGGTGGATGTGAGTACTTCCCAAAGGGTTTCCTACTTGTTAGTTGTTTTCTTAACTGCTGTTGTTGGTTGTGGATTTGATTACTGTTGTGTATCATTCTGCTTTACTACTTACTGTTTACTGCCTACTGCTTTGTTGTTGCTGTTTACTGCTTAGTGTACTTTTACCTTCCATATACTCACTAACTGTTAGGTAAAGATCTTCGGGTGTTTCCTATTGGGATTTTATCTCACACCCTATTTGGGCCATGCTTTTGGGCCCAAGAAGACTATGTTATTGTAGGTATAGAAAAGGGAAAGCGCCCTTCGACTTCTGGTACTTGATTGCTTGGAGCAGGAGAGCAAACGACCAAGCTTTGGCTTGCGATGCTGAGGATTTGTTTACTCTTATTTGTACTTGTTTTGGTACTGTGGTGTTTTACAGCATTGTGACTGGTTTGGCTGCTTTCCTAGATATGTATCTTGCATCATTCCATATATACATATGTTCTCTAGTTTATTGATTTTTTCATCCACTGTTTATTATTGTTGGTTATATACTGCTTCCGTTATTTCATGTTTATTACCTCTGCTGTGTACTCTGCCAATGAGGGCATAGTTTCCCCACTATCACACCCAAGGCCCTCACTTCTAGTTGTCAGCCTCTAGTGTTTGGGGAAATGCCCTTGAGGCTAAGTGACCAACCGGGTACGGGGTGCCTCTGGGTGGCTTCCGGAACTGGGACGTTACATTATTTCCTCAACACTTACATATAAATTTTTATTTAATAGACTTTGTTCATTAAATTTAATACAAGTTTGGCTAAGTCAACCCATCATCTTAGTTAAGACTCCTTCATAATTAAAATCGTCCCGGCTTTGGCCTAAACTGGTACTTTAACCATGGTTTTATCTTTAATTTCAATGTTGGAAGGCTTAATTAATTATTATCAACTTGATGGATTTTAATTAATAATGTTAAAAATATCTTGTTTTATCTTTTTTTCATGTCTTGTTAATATTAAGAGGATTTTACTTAAGTGATTGACCAAGTTTTGATAAAACATTTATAAATAATATATTTATTTAAATTACATATTTTCACTTCAGTTTATTTATTTATGTGGTTGTGGTCTTGCATCCATAAAATAAATAATGCATAAGACAAAAAAAATGAGCAGATCATGAGTTTTTCTAATGGCTGATTTACTGAGTGGAAAATAAATCAACTTATGACCTAGGGGAAAACTCCTTATGTCGGTCTTGGCACGGGTTACAACATTCCACCTATCAACATGTGTATCGCCTATTTTGGTTTCATCTAGGATATATCTTGTACCTCCTCCATGCGCCTTGGGATACTCCATTTATTACAAGTAATTATAACTCACATATAGGTGAGGGGAACCAAAGGATTGGTTAAGGTTAATTACATAAATCACCTTGGACACATAGGCATTACATAATAAGGGGGGAGGGATGAATAGCAGGACATCATTTTAATTTAATAAATAAATAATTTCAAACTCAAGAAATAAATTGAATTAAATTACGTTAACACATACATAAGTATTATTCATGCTCATGATTGGTTATACACATGCAATAGTCACATAAAAGTACACTGGATAACATTTATTTCTATTCATTCTTTATTATTAAGATAAACATTTTTGCATTAATTAATTAATTAATTAATTCAGTTTTATCTTAATGACTATCTAAATTATTTTAGATATATCCATCATAAATGAATTTGTGGAAAATAAATAACAAAACTAATAATTACATATAGTTACAATAAATTAATTGAACATTTAATAATTATTTAAAATAAATACTAAATTCTCAAATAAAATAAGTGACAATCAATATAAATGTTATTAATACTGTAATTATAAATTTGATTTAATTTAATTCTATACGTTACTGGGAGACTACACGGTGTATACATATGAGTTACACATTGTGTACTTCAATTTTTGTGTTCTCGGGATTTGTGCCTAGGGTTTCTGTGTATAGCTCATCAAGACTACACAGTTTTTACTAACCAGCTACAAATCAAGTGTTTAATTTTTTGTGTGCTCGGGATACATGTCTAGGTCTTCTATATGTATCTCAGAAGATTACATGGGGTGTAATAATGAGTTATATGTCATGTGGTATGAATATTGTGTGTCTATGAAAACCACTGAATCACTCAACATGTTCATCAGATGCAAGACTACATGACGTGTATAATCCAGTTACGTGCCATGTATCTCGCATTTCATTTTCCCACTTGTATCATCGAATGGCTCACCTTGTACTTTGGATATGGGAAATAGTTCACTATATTACGTGCATGTTGCCTACACATCATGTAGGTCAATATTGCTCTAGTTTTTCAATCTCATGTAGTTTTGACCATATATTTAACCACACAGTTTGCATGAATTTATCCACTAAACTGTGTAGACTAACCGATGTGTATGCCAACTACACACCATTTAATCTGACAATCCATGTTCCAGGTTGTCCCGATCTACGTGCGGTGTGAAATAAATGCACCGCATGTAGTTACTGCTTAGAATGTTGTGTATCTTGTGCCACATCCAAGTACAATCCACATGGTTACATGGTTTTTACCCTAGCTATATGTCATATAAAATGGTCTTACAAGGCAGAATTATTTTCACTTTCTGATGGAATCTTCGATCATTCTTGATTTGTTCTTAGTCCTTAAAGAAAATTAAATACACAATGATGATAATTAAAATGTAAAAATCATGTTAATTAAAATTGTATTAAATAATGAATAATTATTGAATTGAAATTTTTAAACACTATTGCACATATAGATCAAAAATCAAATAAATAATTGTAAATTTGAAACGTGGCTGCTCTGATGCCAATTGAAGGTTTTGGGAATAGTGGAAGCACCTCCATGGGTGTAAAAAAATTAAAATATTACCAATTCAGTGGATCAATCGTAATATTGTAAATGATGTAAATGTTATGAGAAATAAAAATTTTCCACAAAATATTGACATAGAGAAACCCGAAACTCAAAGAGAGGATCTTTACATATTAAATTTATAATTTATTTATAAATAATCGGAATAAAGAATACCTAATCTGAGGACCTTTCTATAATAGAGATGTTGATCATCTAAAAAAACTTTTTGAATTATCTTCATTGCATTGTGAGTATCTAAGTATAGAATCCCTCTATAAATGATCCACACATTATCCTTTAACCACTAAAGGATGTTGACTAATTTCTTGGTGCTAACACGGTGAATCAATCATCTTGTGTTGTTCACTTTGATCACTTTTTTATCCTTTATGATTGAATAAGTTCTTCTCATTCTCGAGAATATGAGAGGACTAATTTGAGAGAGAGAGAGAGAGGTACATTATGCACAAAAATTCTCTATTCTCAATTTTTTGATTAACCCTATATAATAGATATAACCATCTATTTATAGAGATAGGTATTAGGTTAAAATATTATTTAATTTCATATCAGTCCTTAAATAATATAATTACTCTTAAAAACCCCATGCCATATATTATTATTATTATTATTATTATTGCTATTATTATTATTATCATTATTTCATCATGTGCACTAACTTTTACAATGATAAATATTATTTACTAGCTTAGAAATAAATATTTATCACCAGAAATGATCTTCATCCATTTCAACCTCTCAATATTTATTGAATACCTAAATAATATTTAATTAAATATTTCATTCATCAATAAATATTTATGATTGAAAAAACATGGATAAAATTATTCATTAGTATTGAGAATAATATTTATTCCATTAATTAAATTCAAATAGAATTTAATCTAGATCAATGGAAACACTTAGTGTGTAACCCTCTAGGATTCTTCCTCATTAGCATTAGGCAAACTTTCCAAAAGTCAAATATTACTGTCAAGTAATGGGTTAAGTTGCCCAAGAGAAATAAATTAAGGTCTCAACATCGAAAACCACATACAAACATTGACTCTTTAATATAATCTCTTTATCACAATATCTCATCAAGAAAGTTTCACATCTGTGTAATAAACCTATATGCTTGATATGTCTTTATTTTAATCTCTAAAATAAACACGTCGTTACACCATATCTGTGGAATTTATTGTGATAGTTTTATTCCAATCAAAGGTAAAAGATATCAACATCCATAAATATGGAAGGGAAAAATCCTTCCTTGACTTATTCATTAATAACATGTCACTCATGACACAACAAAATTATCCAACTTCTACATGAAGTGTATTTTCAAGTTTTATGAAATAAATATAAGTGTGTGAGTTGTAACATGCATCAATAATAATATTAAAGTCTAAGGATCATTACACATTCTCGTAGATAGGAATATCTAATGACACCAAAACAAGTGAAATTCCTACTGGCGGGTCAGTTATCATAATCTCCCATCTTGGAGATTACCAAATGAAAACTTCATGAGAAGAAGTCTCATCTACTTACAAGTACTCTCGCTTAAAATTATATATTCTATGTGTACCACAATAGTATGTTATCCGACTGTAAAACTATATTTAATAATATCATCATATCATTTCAAGGCTCTTCATGAGGGTGCTCACGAAATCCCAAGATGAGGGATGAGACCATAAGGGGAGACACCACATTAGGGTTTCCTATATCACCATTTCTCTTCTATTGTGGATCAACTTCGGATATTCCCTTCGGTACTCTAGATCGGTACTTCGTGACAGTGGGTCCTCTCTCAAGGGCAGTATTGGGGACTTTGGGGGCGCGGCTATCTTGGTATTTCCCATCGTTTGATGGCCTGCTTTCGCCCTCCACCTTCTTCCGCTGGGTAGGGATTTTTCGGCAGTGTGGTTCCACCAGTGGTCATCATTCCCGCTTCTCCTTGCTAAAGTTTGGCATAATGGTTTTGTTCAGATCTACAAGTGTGTGCGGCGGGTTGAGGTGGTCTCCAGGTATGAACTTAAAGGTGGTGACGGGATTTGGTTTAGGTTTTTAGCATGTCCTCATGGCTGCCTTCATGGTTTAGGTTTTTTGCCTTGATTTTCTGACCCTTTAAATTGGATTTGGCTGTGGTTGTGGATGGTTCATGGTCTGGGTCTGCATTCGTCTGCTTTCGGCAGCTTTGGTTCAATTGTGGCAGCAGTGTGGATGAGATTCATTTGGATCATCTTTTATCAGTGGTATTTTATACGTGATTCAGTTTTTGTTTTGGATGCATTTGTTTTTCTGTGTTTGTGAGATGGGTTTCTGAATTCGGGAATTGATTGAAGCTTTGGTGTTAGTTGTGTGTTTGGTTCTTTGATAATTTTTTACACTAAAGTGCTGATTTTGGATGACAAGGAAGATGGTTCTGTTTTTCACTTCTTCGAAAATACTGAAAAGGAGGAAAGGTTTTGGCCTTGGTGGTCCATGACTTAAGGGATTCTACAACCATTTGTCTACAAGAAGCTTCTCTAGATGAGGTTCCGGGAAAGGAGTTCTCATTTTTTCATGGCTTTTTAGAATTGGATGTTTGAGAGGGTATGGATATTTCCATCGATACCAGGCATGTGCTTTTTGGCACGAGACATCTAGTCGTGCTGTGATAAGAAAATGGAAGATGTTTCTAATGTCTTTTGTTACTGGGAAGTGATGATCTCTTGTAGTGAGGGTTGTTTTTTATCTTGATTTTTGGTTCATTGGGGCCTGTTTTGTTGTTTAAGTCTTGATTTCATGGGTTTCCTCCTTCTTCCCTTAAAAGGGAACTTTATCAAAAGAAAGATTTTGAAGGCCTTCTGGCCATTGGATGGAAAAATTTCAAGGCTCTCATCATAGCACGGAACTGATATAACTGTATCAATGCGACAAATACTCTAGGACATTGTTGCATTAAAGTCATGCGAAACTATGAAAAATATATAATAATATATTTTATTAACATCCAAATCTTTGAATATATGTGTAATTAAATTATAATCATTTAGTACTAGAACACCAACTCTGACATATTTCAATTCTACCTTTTGTAAAATTATATTTATTTCATCAAAATGGATGATTTTTAGGAATAAATATATGGTGATAGTTAAAAAAATAAGGTTTTATTCCATTGAAAAGTATAAATTATTTGTTATTATCCATGTAGTATGGATAAGATTTTAGACCATGTGTACTCCATCCAGATAACATACCATATGCTGAAAAGTCACTAATTTCCCACATTAATGTAGCTTTGAGTATAAAATTCTAAACTACAACAACATCATATGTAGTTACACCATCATTCCACAATAAAATTAACCCATCAATCAATGGATTCAAATAAAAATTGATATTTTTTTTGGATGTCCTAAAATTAGTAATGTTAAATATATTTATGGTTCTTTTATAAACATCCAAGGAGGTATGTTTTCAAAGTTATGAAAACAAACCAATAAGAATATTGAATTTTGTAAGCACCAAATGGATAGAAACCATCTGTAAAAATAATCAATCGTACGTTATGAGGTTCTAAAGCAAAAAAATAGATACACCTAATAAAATTGTTTCTAATAATCACCATTATAAGAATGATTTAGGTTTTTACTGGAAAAAACATTATATTTAAACCATGTCATCAGTGATGTTGTGTTGCGGGACAAAAATAGACGTTGCAGTCTATATGTAATCATAAAATACTTCAATTGTTTAATAGGAATAAATCTAGACTTTTCTTAGTGTGCCTCTTTATATTTTGATTATCAAATGTTAGAAAATTAGCTAAAGAATCATATTCACCATAATATAAGATTAATTCATTTGAACATGAATGGATCTTTTCATATTTAAGACCCAAATTATAAACCTACAATTTAATTTCATAGAAATTTGAAAGAAAAGTATTCCCTTTAGGAAACAACTATTTAACCAAAGAAAATATTTCATCAAAACAACTATTTAGTATTCTAAAATCCGATTTAATATCCATAAATTTTATAACAACTTCAGATTCATACATCTTTCATCTAGGATATAAGGCCTCCTCAGCAGATTTTAAAAAATCATAAACTCCTTATGGTTCCAATTCGGGATTAAAATCTTTATTCTAAGGTTCCATTTATTGAAAGGATGGGTCAACAGCATCATGTACAAAATTTTGAAACTGAGATGGTTCTGGAACCAAAAAAATGTATTTCCATCTGAATTTCATTTATCATGTTAATACCAAATGACATAATCATTCTAAAAACCTAAACATAAAGGATGAAGTACAACATTATCAAATGTTTCATACCTTATGGTATCTCACTTTTTACATGTGCACTTAATTGTTCCTTCTAAAACAAATTCTAAATCTGATGATGTGAATGACATAAATGCTTCAACGTCCTCGACGTATATATAATTTATAACTGATCTGTTTAGATATCTACAATGATTTATCCAATCATGATCCCATAGAAAAAATGTTATCTATTACCTAGACCCATAGTTCTAAAAAATAATGGTAATTATTTTATTATATATAAAATATATTACGCAACATTTTTAAATTAAATGACCAGTAAATTGTTTCTTTGTAATAAATTTAATAAAATATTTAATTTTCAATATTATTACAAATTTATAAATTTTAAAATATGAATTTATACAAAGGTATAATAACTTTTTTTAATTTTTACTATTGTATAACAATTTTTATTAATTTATAATAAATGATACTAATTTTTACTAATTTATATTATTTTATACAAATTTTTATGAATTTATACTAATATTTATTAACTTATAGTAATTTTTAATATATATATTAAATTATATAAATTTATAGTAAATTATACTAATTTATACTAATTTGTGAGCACTTAATACTACTTTATAATAGTATATATTAATTTATGCTAATTTATAATAATTTATAAAAAATTATACTAATTTATAGTAATTTATTCTAATACATAACAATTTATACAAATTTAAACTAAATTAAACTAATTTGTATTAATTAGGGCTCATTTTTTGTAAATTTATACTCATATATAATAATTTTCATTACTTTATATTAAATTACACTAAATTATATTAATTTATATAATTTTTTTAAAATTTAAATTAAATTATACTTATATTTCTTAATTTTGATTAAAGCATACTAACTTATATTAATTTATACTAATTATATCAATTTATAGAAATGAATATTATTTTACACTAATTTTTAATGAATTAATACTAATTTATAATAATTTATATTAATTTATACTACATTATACAAATTTAGAGTAACTTATATCAATTTTTACTAAATTATATCAATTTATAATAATTTTATAATAATTTATAATAATGTATATTAATTTTTACAAATGAATAAAAATTTATATAAATAAAAAATAATTTATAACAATTTATTAAAAAAATATCAATTTATACTAATTTATACAAATATATAATAATTTTTATTGATTTTTATTTATTTTTATCAATTTTTATTAATTTATACAAATATATATCATTTTTTGTTCATTTATACTAGGTTTTAATAATTTAAACTATTTTTTAATAATTTATACTAATTTATACTAAATTGTATAACTTTATACTAATTTTATATGAATTTAAACAAATTTATAAAAAATTATATGATTTTTTTCTAAATTATATCAATTTATAGTATTTTTATAATAATTTATAATAATGTGTATGAATTTTTCAAAATGTATACGAATTTATATGAATAAACAATATTTTTTATCAATTTATAATAATTTATATCAATTTATAATAATTTATATGAATATATAATAAATTTTATTATTATTTTTATTTTTTATCAATTTATACCAATATATATTAATTTTTATTAATTTAAACTAATTTTTAATAATTTGTACAAATTTTTAATAATTTGTACTATTTTATTCTAAATTATATCACTTTATAATAATTTATTTTTATTTATACTATTTTTTACAAATTTAAAGTAGATTATAAAAATTTATATAAATTTATACTAAATTGTACCAATTTATAAGTATTTTATAGTAATGCATCATAACCCTTTTTAATTTACATCAATTTAAACTAGTTTTTATATCAAATTATTCTAATTTCTATTAACTTATATCAATTTGTACTAATTTTTATTAATTTATACCAATTCATAATATTTTTTTATGAATTCATGCTAATTTAATATTAATTTATAACAATTTATAATAGATTACAACAATTTGTATTATACGATACTGATTTAAACTAAATGTAATGGCAATTTAGTAAATTAAAATAACTAACAAACAATAATAATTAGAAAAAAATAAATATAAAAAATTAATAGCGATTAAAAATAAAGTTTAAAAAATAACTCGAAATTGGTATCATACCAAAGGATTTCTAGATCCTGTCCTGAATCTACTGATATGGAGGTCAGATCTGAAAATAGTTTTTTTGACAGAAACGGAATGATTATGATAGAATTGTGAGGGGAGGAGGATACACATGTTTATAGTTTTTTATTGTGATAGACTTTTTAGTGATGGATTGGTTATTTGTGATAAGTAATTGTGATGAATTTCTTATCTATCACAAAATACCACCATAAAAAAATAATATTTGTCGCTCGTTGAAAAAGTATTTGCTGCGGACTCATCCGTCACAAATAAATCTGCTAATTGATTATTTATAACGGATCTATAACAAATAAGCCTTATCAGAATGAGTATTTTCGATGGATCCTTCATAAATACTCGTTATCCAATGGAGTTATTTGCAGAAGATCCATCACAAATAACCATGCGTCAATAATTGTTTACAACAAAAACAATTGTCACAAATAATTTATTCTCTCTGTCGCGCACACAAGCGTGTCAAAACCTTTGGCAACAGATGACTTCATCTGTCAAAAAAATTCTTCACCAAAAGACTATTTCCAATAGATAAACTAGTCTATCGCAAATAGTCTGATTTTGTAGACTATTTATGAGGGTATTATATTTCACCACAAATAACTCGTTACAAAAAATAACTTCTCATGTAGTGAAGAAGCTTTTAGGCTAGGACAAAGGAGTCTTTAGGCAATCAAATGGTGGGACTTGAGACTTTAAAATTTGTAATGAGTTGGTTATAGAGTGATTCAACCCTTGGATTGGAGAGTGAACGATCCTTGTTGTCCATTGGGTGTGTGTTGTTTTGTTTCTTATTTCCACTATATAACCTTAAATAAATTAATCCACCTAAGTGTAGCTCAGTGGTACTAGTCCTATGAGGTCTCGACATCTCAGGTTTGAGTCATGTCAAGTTATTTATTATTAGTGGTGTAGGATTTTCATTTTATTTCCTCCTTTCTCAGTTGTGGTAGAATTATTGAGTTGTTGTGCAAGCACTATGGAACCACTGTAGTAGTGTGCTATAGTGTGTGCACCATAGTGGGGACATTATTAGGTATTGTAGCAGCAACTCTGAAGGGTCTATCTTATTTGAGGGTTGGGCTTGTAGGTTTCTGGATAGTAATTGGATACGGGTCATCCCTTAGGGGAGTATGTTGGCTTAGTTCACCTAGAGGTAGCGGGTGCCTGTGTGCGTGTGTTGTTTATTGTACTTGTATCCTCAATGCTAATGTATAATTATTCATTAACATTGTTTCATTTTAATGGATTTTTAAAAAATATTTTAACTATCTAGACCAATACTATTTTGTCGGGTGTTAACCACTTCTCCATTGCTTAGGATCCTTCCACAAAGAAGTGTGTTCATACGCATATGATGACTCTTCCTTCTCACCTAGGGCACCCACATATTATTTAATGATGGTTCTAGCTTTAGATGAAGCAGTAGGTGTTCCCTCATGAGCATGGAGCTCTTGACAGCCCCCTTTAGAATCTTTACCTCCAACCATGTCCTACTTTGATGCAGCATCCCCAAGAAAGGCATGCATATTAGCCTCACCCATCTTGCCCTCATATGTGGTACCATCACTGATGCCTTGATGTCATTCAAACTGTGTCCAGGTGGTCCAAAAACCACCTCATTGTATTCTTGATGGGTCTTCAATGCCATTGAACCTTTATTACCCATGCCACATTTCCTCTAAAGGCTTTCAAAATAAAAGGTAACAAAATCTTGGCTACATAGTGAATCATGTTGGGGAAGCATAGGTTCATGATGATGAAAATAAACACAAATAGAAGAAGAAAACAATGAACATGCATATTTAACGTGGTTTGGCACTGTTCCTACATCCACAGGATAAGGGGTTCTCTATTATTTCTATTTGAATCAGAGATTTAAAGGATCACACCATTACAATTATAGGAGATGAGCCTTAAAATTTTATAGAATGAAAAAATAAACATTCAAGGGCTGTTCATAAACTTCATCTACCCTAGATAATTTCTCACCATCAGCTAAATTCTATATTATTTGCTTCGACGGTAGATGCTGCTAGGTAAGTTGTTGCTAGAGAAAAAAGGAGTCTGCCGACAGAAGACTCCCGTGAAAACATCCTCCGCCAATCATTCCCAAAATTGGGAGTATCCATCACAAATCTCCCCCTCATGACCAATTTGGGGTAAAATATATACCTTCAATCTCCTTATAGGCATCCGACTTCTCTTTTGGTAGAACCTTCATCATCATATATGCCCCATTATCATTAGTGTGGATTTTCTCAACTTTCAATAGTATTTATTCCAACACATTTCAAATCCAATGATATTATAAGTCAATTTGTTTGGATCTGGAATAAAAAATAACGTTCTTGCTAAGATGAAAAGTGCTCTGGTTATCATAATAGAGAATATAATTCTCCTGACTCTATCTCAGCTATTTTAAAAACTTTTTCATCTACAACATCTCCTTGCTGCCTTCAGTGACTATGATATACTCTACTTCTATGGTAAATAAAGTAACACACTTCTAAAGTCGTGATTTCCATAAGACTTCACCCCCTAGAAATGATATATGGTACCCAGATATATATTTACTCGTTTCTATATCTCCATCCATATTTGCATCTGTGTATCCTTCTAAAATAGGTTTATCACTTCCAAAACATAAATAATGACTAGATGTACCTCATAGATACCTCAATATCCATTTGACAGTTTTCCAATTATCCTTCCCTATATTTGATAAGAATATGCTCACAACACCAACCACGTGAGCAATATATGCTCTGCTGCACATCGTGAAATACATAATACTTCCAACTACTGACTGATACGGAACTTTTTTCATCTCTACTTTATCCTCATCATTTGATGGACTCTAACTTTTCATGAGCCTAAAATGACTTGTAAGTGGAGTTCTAACTAGTTTCTCCTTACTCATGTTGAATATTTCAAGAACTTTCTCAATGTACTCTTCCTAAGATAGCCAAATCTTGTGATTCCTCCTATCACAAGTAATCATCATACCAAGAATTTGAGCATCATCTCCGAAGTCCTTCATTTCAAAAGACTTATTCAACTCCTTCTTCAGTCTATCAATCGTGGTGATATCTCTACCAATAATTAGTATATCAGCAACATAAATCAACAATATACCATCAAAAAATTGTTTGTGGAAAACATAGTGATTAGCATTTATCCTCTTGTACTCATTTTTCTCCATGAATGAGTTGATTTTCTTATATCATTTCCCCAGTTCCTGTTTCAAACCAAAAAAAATTCCTAAGTTTTGATGCTAGGTTTTCTTTACCTTTCACCTAAAATCCCTATGTTTTCTCCATGTATATCTCCTCATCAAGATCTTCATGTAAGAAAACTTTATTTAAATCCATTTGTTGAATCTCTAGGGTCATACTAGCCACCAATCCAAGAACAACTTTGATAGAAGAAATTTTAACCACAGGGAAAAAATAATTTAAGTCGATACATTTCTTCTGATCAAATCCCTTCAAAACCATTATGGATTTGTAGCATGGTTTTGAGATGTCATCTTCTCCTTTGATTTTGTACACCCACTATTCCTGAGTTCCTATTTCCATATTTAAAGTCCACAAAATCAAATGTATGGTTTTTGGGTGAGGATCACATCTCCTCTTGCATGGACTTCTTTCATTCCATATTCTTCGAACTCCTGGTCATGTCATAATAATTTTCTGGATCTTCTCCATTAGTGATCATCACATTCTCATGTGGTGAGTATCTACGACTTGGTTTTCATTCTCTGGTGGATCTTCTCAACTGCGCTTTAGGGGGAATCTATTCTGGAATATCATATGATGGAGACATATCAGTATATGGAGACATATTACCTGGTAGTGATGTATCATTAGTTTCATACATCTCTCTTGCACTAGTTGGAACTAATGGTGTTGATACTGGTTTCAGATTGACTATAATTTCCTCAAACTTCAAATTCTCTTCATTTTCTAGCTTCTCAAAATGTTCAATGGTTTGATCCTCAAGAAACACCACATCTCTAGTTATGAAAATTCTATTTATAATATAATCTGAGAGTCGGTATCCAAACTCCTCATGAGAATATCCCAAAAAGATACATTCCTTTCCTTTTCCATCCATCTTCACATTTTCATCTTAGAGGATGTGAACAAATGATCTATAACCAAATGCTCTCAAGTGTTTGTAAGAAACATATTTACCTATCCAAACCCATTATGGAACATTGTAGTTCAGTTTCATTGATGTAGAAAGGTTGATAAGATCAATTGTGGTCCTTATTGTCTCTCCACAATAGGTATTTGGCAAATTTTCATTTGATATCATACTCCTAACTCTCTCGCAAATTGTATTGTTCATCCTCTCCGCAACACCGTTATGCTGAGGCATCTTCGGTGCTGATTTATCCAGCCTGGTGTCAAAAATCCTACAGTACTCCTCAAACAAACCATGGTACTCTCTCCCATTATCTTCCCACACACACTTTAACTATATGCCTATTTATCTTTCTATATTTACATGAAACTTCTTGAAAACATCCTTCGCTTGATCTTTAGTTTTCAAAGAAAAGTCCCAAACATTTATAGAATGGTCATCTATGAGGGTAACAAAATAAATAGCACCTCTTGTCAACTTGTTGCTCATTATGTAGACATCAGTGTGAATAAAATATAAAACATTCACTTTCCTGTATGATAAATAACCATGAAATGATACTCCGTGTTGATTTTCCATGATGCAATTAACACTAGTATCCAAATGTGTTCCTTTTAGTCTTGGTAAGAGATCTTTCCTAGAGAGCATTTTGATTTTTCTCTCGCTCATGTGACTAAACTGACTATGTAAAACTTATGTAGGGACATATTTTTTATCTGTATTGACTTCTCCTCCACATAGGTTGTCATCTTTGAGATAAAGAGAATTATTTTTCTTTCCTTTAGAAATCATCAAGTTGCCTTTAGTAAGATTTCATTTCCCATAATCGAAGAATCTAACATATTCATCATCGTCAATAATTTCAGTGGATATCAGATTAAGGTGGATATTAGGAACATGCCTCTCATCCTTCAATAATAACCTACATCCAATATTAGTCTCTAGAAAAATATTACCAATACCAGTGATTTTGGATGCACGGTCATTTTTCATCTTCACATGTCTAAAACTACCTAAAGTGTAAGATGAGAAGAAATATATTCTAGCAATGACATGGTAGGAGGTGCCAGAATCAATCACCCATGTCAAATCTTGGCTTGCAATATTGGCCTTATTATCTTCCTAAACAATAAATATCTATTCATTGACAACTTTAACATCAATATTTTGAGTCTTACCTTCCTCAATCCTCTACTCTGCCTTTAACCTTCTATACACCCAGATGAAGTGTCCGGGTTGGCCACAGTGGTGGAAATTCATGTCATATCTCAATTAATATTTTGATCTCTTTCTCCTTTGTAGAATTTTTTCATGGGGTTCTCATACTCTACTTATTCCCTACCATTTTTGTTTCCCTTTTCTTTTAGTGATAAGATTCACTGATTCAGTTTTATGTCCCTCATCTTTTATTATGGATTCTTCTTTCAGCATTCTGTCTTTTACCATTTCCATGGTGAGAGTTCCATCTAGATTTGAATTGATGAATAAAAAAACTAGTGTGTATCACTTCTTCGGTAAATAACTCAACATAAAAAATGCCTGCAACTCATCATCAATAATCATTTTTGTGAAATTCAACTGATTAACAATACCTTGGAACATGGTTAAGTTCTATGATACGTTGGTCCTGTCTTGGTACTTTAAGTTGCAAGATGGCGTAGTAGGTTTTCTTTTTTCTATGTGGTTGTCCTTTCATACATCTTTTTCAATTTTTTCCAAATAATAGAATCATCATGTTCATTGGAAAAAATTTGGAAGATACTCTTATCAATCCACTATCTGATTTGGGAAGCGCACTTCTTGTTGAGCATGACCCACTCTGCATCAACTAGAAGGATATCAAATGATGTCTTCTCATTGGATTGACTGCTTTTTAAAGATTCCTCTACTTACACTGTAATGGTATTAGTGGTCTTCACTATTGGTTTCCATGATTCTTTAATATATAAAAAATCCTTTATTTTGGGTTTCTGGATGGAGTAATTAAAAGCAGTAAGCTTAATCATGTTACTGGTATTTTCTTCCATTTACTACCACAAAACTTGGTTTCTATAGTGCCACCCTATAACAGCACTAAAAAACGCTAATAAAGGGGGTGTCTTTATCAGTGCTAAAAAAAGAGCTCATAAAGGGCACTTTTAATAGCACTTTTTTTAGCACTGTTAAAAGTTCCCATTATCAGCGCTTTTTTTAGCACTAATAAACACACCCCCTTTATCAGTGATTTTTTTAGCACTGTTAAAGGGGCCCCCTTTATCAGTGATTTTTTTAGTAGTGTTGATAAAGGGGGGGGCTTTATCAGTGATTTTTTTCTAATGTTGATAAAGTTTATATTTCAAAAAAATCATAAAAAATAATATATTGATATATAAATATATAAGTATATTTATATTGATATAAATATAATATATATTTTTTAAATATATTTTAGGTAAGTATAAATAAACCTTTCCACTTAATATATAAGATATGTAGTGAAAATAGCTTCTAAAATATCTCTAAAAAATATTAATTAATAATTTTCCAATTATAATTGACTAATAATCATTTAATAACAATTTGAAGACACAAAAAATCAAAAAATTGATAAAAGATCTAAAATAAGTTGAAAACGTAACTCAAACTTCAAACGACCGTAACTTTTGATCTGGGTGTCTGTTTGAGCTCTACGGCATGTCAAATCGAAGCATGTGATGAACTCTACGCGCTGGCTATATAAGGCTTATATAAATAAAAAATTAATTTCAATTTTATTTAAAATAAAAATATATTAATATTTATATACCTATATGATGTGTGTGTGTGTTTGTATTTATGTGCGTCTGTATTGACAAACTGATATATATTATCTATATATTCTAAACATATGTATATACATATTAATATATAACATTTTTAAATATATATAAATATGTATAATTATACTTACAAATACACATATAATATGTGTGTGTGTGTTGTATATATATATTTATTTATTTATAAACACTCACAAAAAAGCATATTTTATAAATGTATTTAAAACTGATCTTATAAATATATATTAATATACGAATAAATATATGAATAAAAAATATAAAAAATATAAATAAATAGATATAAATATATATTAATATACTAATAAATATATAAATATATAAATATAACTATATACATTTATATATATATTAATATACGAATATATATATATATTAATATAACTAAATATATATATTAATATATATATGTGTGTTAATATATATATATATATATATATATTAAAATATGAGTAAATATAACTATATATATATAAATAAATAGATATATTAATAAATGAAGGGCAAAGCAATATGGTGGAGTGGTAAAGGCTTAGGTGTGCAGGCAATAGGTCTCGTGTTCGAATCCAAGAGAAGGCAAGTCGCGCGTGTGGGTGGAATAAGGTCTAGCATTGTTAAAGGGTGGGCGGGGTGGCAGCTTGGGCCTGTGGGCTCGAGGGTGGGGGTTCAAGCGTTGTTGAAGGGGGGTTCAAGCACTGTTGAAATACATTCTTGATTTATATATTTTTTTAATGTTTTTTAACTTTTATCAGTGCTAAAAAAAGTACTGATAAAGGACCCATTTATCAGTGGGTTTTTTTAGCGCTGATAAAAGGGACCCCCCCCATCTTCGCTGAGATTAACATCACATTTTTAGCACGGATAAAGGCTTTTTTAGTGCTGATAAAATTCTATTTTGTGGTGTTGATTTCTATAGTGAGAATTTTGAAAATATAACCATTAATATGTTTCCGAAATGGTCGAAATAGCTAGAAACAACTACTAGATCATTGAAAATAGACTCTGATTGGCCAAGATATAGCCAAAACAGTTTCAACAGTCCAGATCGAATAATGATGTAGCGCTGGCACGGCTCGCCGGAACAATGTTCAGAAAACTTGTCATAAATTTTCCTCCAACATGAATAGTTTTGTCTTCTCAAACAATAGGGTATTGTAGCATCTGGGGTTTGACTGATACTTTGACCTCCTCTATCGAATTCATTTCAACTTTTTTTGTATGCCTCTTGCACTGTTCGAATCTTCTCATTGAGCTCTTCACATATCTGGCCTCAAACAAATTTTAAGACCACCGTCAATTTTCTGGTCACCAGAAAAACTAACTATTGTGTCACCTTTTTAACCTTGATGGATCTAATTCCACTTTTTTGGGGAAGCGGAGGTTCGTGGCAATGAAAACGAACACAAATAGAAGAAGGAAAAGATGAACATGTATATTTAACATGGTTTGGTAGTATGTCTATATCCATAGGAGAAGGGGGATTTCTATTATTTCTATCTAGATCAAATCTTTGGAGGATAACACCATTAAAATTATAAGAAATAATATTTAAAAAATTATTTAATGAAAAAATAAAAATTCAAGGGTGGTTCTTCGACTTCATCTACCCTTAAGAATTTCTCACTACAGGCTGCGTTCCATGTTATCTGTTTCAATGGTTGGTACCACTAGGTTGGTTACTGCCAGAGAAAAAAACTAGCCTATTGAAAAAATAATCCTATGAACAAATCCTCCACCAATCATTCCCAAAAATTTGGAGTGGACCCCACAAATCAATCATGGGAAAAATGACACTTTCTTGTCCCCATGGCCTTTGGTGTCTTAGGGGTGATCATATCTATAACTAAGATAGTGATAGATCCCCTTATTCACACTTGACATGTAAAAGGTATCTCAAGTGAGCCCAAGACATCCTAAAGAGGGATCAGATGGTAATGGAAGGGTGTGATCAGTTGAAGCAGATTTGGGAGTAGGCTTTGTTTCCTATACCTTGGATTTTAGTTGACCTGATCCCTCACCACAGCTGCCAGCTGTATGAGAGACCAAAACACAAACCAAATTCATCTAACTAGCATCATCTATTGTTTCAACCAAAGAGTTTTTTGGACCTAGTCAAGAAGGGATAATGATATGTCCTTGTGGAGGGAACTCAAGACCAACCTGTTCAATGGATTTATCATCGGACACTCCTTGTTTTTGACGACTTTCCACACGAGAAATATCTTTGGCCCTAAAAGAATATATAGTCTGGGTTTTGAATGATGTTATAGAACTGCCTCCAGCTTGGATCAGTGATAAAACACTATTTTATTGAATATTTTATTGATAATAAATGATATAATTTCCTCAAATTGTGTTAAATATGTTTAATTATAAATTATTTGGGATTAGATCATTCATTTGAATATTTGATGAAAATTCCAGTTTTACCCTTTATAGTTCACTGTAGTATTTCAAAGATAAATATTTTTATATTTATTATTTGAATTTTGCATTTTGTATCAGTGTTACTAACTTAATTATCTACAACTTTTATTCAGGACAATAGAGCTAAAGAGTGCATTTGGTTGTTGAAAATGGGCCATGAAGTCAAAGTTGGGCTGGACTCGCCAGAATGGAGAAGCTTCTATATTTCGCCCATAACTCCTTCATATGGGCCTGGATTAAGCCCAAATTTTTAGAGGAGATATAGGAACCATATCCGCACATATTATCCTTATGTAAGGCCGGAAAATTCACGCTTTTTGGTGGAAAAATGGGCGGTAAAATTTGGAATAAAATATTTGGATGAATTTCCACATTCACACTTGAAACCACTTGTAACCTCTCCTCCCCTACCCTCTATAAATTGGAGTTTTTCTCATTTGGAGGGGTTGGGACGTGCATTGGTAAGTTGAGGGCAGAGGATAAGTGGATCCACTCTAATTATCCAACCATTTCAATAAGGGTAGCTCTTGAAGCAAGGATCCCTTCGACGAAGCCTTCTTCTTCTCCTTCATGTTGTAATGATTTTGATTGTGTAATAAACTTCTTTGTTCTTCTTTTATTTCTTCTCTTTTCTTCTGTTTTGTTTAAATTTCTTCTTCTATTAATCTTCCTATTTGGGCTAGAATTCTTGAGTAGAAGTGTTATTGGGTTATACCCATTATAAACCTTTGCACATGAAAAACGCTTCTACGATGATTACGCCACCCATGGAAGAGTAGTCTTTTAGTAATCGATCTATCTTCTACCCTCTTCATTTAATTATTTTGAATCAATGAGAAACTGTAATTCCCATAATATGATCCATGAATTTTGTTTTTAAATTACAAGAAACTAAGCAAGCAATTGAACAATTAACACAAAAACACGCGAGGTCGGGATTTTGTGTAAATTGTGAGAGCGTAATCTTAATCGGTAATACAAGACCACACGGGATAAATTTGTAGAGTTCAAATATAATACCTAAACAAAATTAATCCTTATTTCCAGAATGGATATTTTCTCTAATTAACCACTGACCATAATCTATCCTTAGAACAACAATCAAAGTAGGGTGTTGCGATTGCGTGTTCCGAAGCTAGCCTAGGGTTTAAGTAATTTCATCTTTGTGGTTAAGTTAACTCTCATAGGGTTCGAGGGAAAACAAATTAGGGGATCATAATTAAGTGGATATTGATTTAAATTATAATCATTAATAAGTGAATTAATAGGTATAGTTAGATTTATTACGCCTTCTAAAATAGATTTCTAAAAAAAACATCTTCTTGTTGTGTCATTTTAATCGAAATTCATTTCAAAACTAAAAACAAAAAAAATATTCAATATTCTTCCAGAAAACTTCTTCTAGATTCATAAACTATAAAAAAAAACCCAATCCTTTAAAGTAGTGTTTTTATTTTATTCTCTTTTATTCTATTTTTAGAATACCTTTAATAAGTTGTTAAATTCACGTCCTCCTTTGAGAGACGTCCTTGGTCAGCCACTCTGCTGCTCCTAAGTACCCAAAAATCACATTAATCATTTAAGGGCGCCCACGACAGTGCTCATTCAAATTGGCGCCGTTTCCGGGGAGGCAAGTAATTATTTAAACCAATTAGAGGTATTTATTTTATTTTATATTTTATTCTCTTCGTCTCTTCTTTCTTCCTTCTTTACCCAATCTGATTTTTCTTCTTCTTCTTTTATTTTCATCTACTTCTTTTTGGACCATCAACTCAAACTTCTCATTTTTTTTTACTATGGTCCACTTTCTTTATTTTTATTTTTATTTTATTTATTACATGAACTAATCCCGAAGATCTCTTAGATCTTGACCCTGAGATTGAACGTAGCCTTAGGGCTCGAATCAGACATTCTCAGTCTATGGGAAGTTTTAATATTCAACCAGTTCGTGAATTCCTCTCTTCTGGAAACATTGAAATTGGAATCAATTAAAATTCAAACATAAAAGAGGAACCAATGGCTGGAAATAATGGAAATGAACTTAATAGAACCATTCGAGAATTGGTTGCACCTGATATTAACTATCAACTGAATTGTATTGCATACCCAAACCTCGAATCGGACTTTGAATTGAAATCTGGATTAATTCACCTTCTTCCAAAATTTCATGGATTATCTGGTGAGGATCCAAACAAACACCTTAAAGAATTTAATGTGGTTTGCTCAACCCTTAAACCAAGAAATGTTTCTGAAGATCAAATAAATTTAAGAGCATCCCATTCTCACTTGATGGATCTACGAAAGATTGGATGTATTATTTAGAACCTGAGGATGTAACTTGTTGAAACGATTTAAAACATCTTTTCTTGCAGAGATTTTTTTCCAGCATCGAGGACCACTTCCATTTGTAAGGAGATTTCGGGGATCAAGCAAGCACAAGGGGAGTCAATGTATGAGTATTGGGAGCGATTCAAGAAGTTGTGTGCAAGCTGCCCACATCACCAAATCAGTGAGCAACTCCTCATCCAATAATTCTACGAAGGACTCACACCCATGGAGAGGAGGATGGTGGATGCCGCAGCTGGAGGAGCATTAGTGGACAAGACACCAGTAGCAGCACGTGCATTGATTGACAAGATGGCCCAAAACTCCCAACAATTTGGTGATAGAGGTACACCACATGTCAGGGGAGTACATCAGGTAAGTCCTTATTCTCTTGAAAGTCATTTGATTGATACTAAGTTGTAAGAATTAACCACTATGGTGAGGCAAATTTCTTTGGCACAAAATACATCTCTACCCCCTCCTTCAAGGCCTTGTGGTATTTGCACTGAAACAAGCCACCCAACTGACTGTTGCCCACAACTCCAAGAAACAAAAGATTGTGCAGCAGTGTTACCTAGGAGACCATATCAGCAACAACAACAACAACAACCATATCCCCAAAAGAAGTTTGATCCAGCATAAAACCAAGGGTGGAAAGATCATTCGGACATGAGGTATGGCTCTGGACAAAAACAAAGTCCCCCTTTTCAACCAAACTTCCAGCTGCCTCCACCTTACCAACAGGGATTCCAACAACCCCAAAGGAGATTCGAAGCTCAAACATCAACGAGTCAGCAACAAGGGAATCTCCAACACAAGGTAGACTCTAACACTGATGATCTTTTGAAACAAATTGTTCTTAATCAACAGAATGAGTTGAAGAGTCAAATTTTGGAGCTGAGGGAGTTGAAGACTCAAATGAGCCAGATTACCACCACCCTCCATGAACTTGTAAGTAAGAATTCTGGAAATCTACCTTCCCAACCTACTCCAAATCCAAAGGGGAATTTTAGTGCCATCACATTGAGAAGTGGGAAGAAAATGAACGATACATATGTACCTACCATTCCACTGGGATTCAACTCTACTCTAGAGAAGCCGCATTCCATACCAACTGATGAGCAATCTAAGGAGAAAGATAAAGGTAAGAAAAAGATTGATGATGTTCCTCCTAAACCCCTTCCTTTTCCAAACAGGGTTGTTCAAACCAAGAAGATGGATGAAGAAGCAATGCAAAAGGAGGTTTTGGACACATTAAAGCGTGTGGAGATCAGCATTCCTCTACTTGAATCCATTAAGAAAATCCCAAGGTATGCCAAATTATTAAAAGAACTCTACACCAATCGAATAGGGCTCAAGGGAAATGAGAGGATCAACCTTGGAAGGAATGTCTCGGCACTCATTAAACCAACTCTAGAAATGCCAAAAAAGTGTAAGGATCCAGGGACATTCACCATCCCATGCACCATAGGGGAGTTTCACTTTTCTGATGCACTTTGTGATTTAGGTGCTTCCATAAATGTGATGCCTCACTCTATATTCTCTTCCTTACAGGTTGGTGAGTTAAATCCAACAAGAGTATTGGTGCAGTTGGCGAATAGAGCTACGGCATATCCAGCGGGAGTTCTTGAGGATGTACTTGTCCGGGTAAGAGACATGATCTTTCTAGTGGATTTCTATGTTCTTAACATGGAGGATGATCAGGTAAGTTCTCATGCCCCCATTATCTTAGGTAGGCCCTTCCTCAAAACTGCAAAAACTATCATAAATGTTAATGAGGGTACACTTTCCATGGAATTTGGGGATGAAGTTGTGATATTTAATGTTATGGATTCCCTGAAGTGCCCCTCAGAGGATCACTATGCATTTGTTATCTCCCATTTTGAACCACCAATTAAAAACTCCATGGAATTTTATTTTCCTATGCTTAGGGAGATTATGAGTATTGGTTCGAGTTTGATGTCTAAGAGCACTTCCACACATGTTTCTGATACACAATCCTCTCTTGGATTTGATTTGGATTCATATTCTGATTTTGATCATGTTCACTCTGATTATGACATGGCTGTTGAGTATGCTGATGGATTTGATGTTTTATTCACTAATTTTGATGATGTCTATTCTGATACTAATGCTCTTTGTGCACATATTTCAGTTCCTTCAATGTCTCCATCCATACTACACCCTCCTTCATTAGAACTCAAGCCATTGCCACCAAATATGAAATACTCATACTTGTTGAGTGGTGAGAGATTACCTGTTATCATTTCTAAAAATCTCCCTTTTGAACATGAAGAAAAGCTTTTGAATATTTTGAGGGAGAACATCAGGGTGATTGGGTGGACCTTGGCTGACATATCAGGTATTAGCCCCTCCATTTTCATGCATAGGATTCTCTTGGAGGATGGGGCTAAACCGGTGAGACATCCACAAAGGAGACTCAATCCCACCCTCCTGGAAGTTGTTAAAAAAGAAGTTGAGAAATTTCTCGAGGCAGGTATAATATTTCCCATTTCAGATTCTCAGTGGGAAAGTCCTATTCAGGTTGTGCCTAAGAAGAGTGGTGTTACTGTTGTTAAAAATGATAAAGATGAGTTAGTTCCAATGAGGGTGCAAAAAAGTTGTCGTGTGTGTATTGATTATAGGAAACTAAATCAGTCCACAGGCAAGGACCATTTCCCTCTCCCATTTATTGATAAAATGCTTGAGAGACTAGTTGGGAAAACACACTATTGTTTCTTGGATAGATTTTCTGGATAATTTCAGGTTCCTATAACTCCAGAGGATCAGGAGAAGACTACATTCACCTATCCCTTTGGAACATTTTCCTACCAGAGGATGCCATTTGGACTTTTCAACGCCCCAGGTACCTTCCAGAGATGCATGGTGAGTATTTTTTTCTGAGTTTATTGAGACCTGCATGGAGGTATTTATGGATGATTTTACAGTGTATGGATCCTCATTTGATGAATGTCTAAAGATTTTGGGAAAGGTATTGAATCATTGTATTGAGAAGAATATGGTCCTGAACTTTGAAAAGTGTCATTTCATGGTAGAGCATGGCATTTTCTTAGGGAATGTAGTGTCAAAACATGGGATAGAGGTTGATATATCTAAGATAGACATTATTTCATCCTTACCATATCCTTCATGTGTGTGTGATGTTAGATCTTTCCTAGGGCATGCAGTATTTTATCGGCGCTTCATCAAAGATTTTAGTAAGATTGCTCTTCCTATGTCACGATTACTCCAAAAGGATTCTGATTTTGTATTTAATGATTCTTGAAATACTTCCTTTGATGAGATAAATAAATGTCTGACCACTCCACCTATCATACATCCCCCACGGTGGGAGATTCCTTTTGAGCTTATGTGTGACGCCTCCAACTTTGTGGTTGGAGATGTCTTATCTCAGAGGGTGGAAGGACGTTCACATGTGATTTCCTATGCACCAAGGACATTGGATTCAGCCCAATCAAACTACACTACCACAGAAAAGGAGTTTCTTGCTGTCATATTTGCTTTAGATAAATTCCGTTCATATTTATTGGGCTCTAAAGTAGTTGTTTTTTCTGACCATGCAGCTTTGAGGTACCTCCTAAAGAAGCCAGATGCAAAGCCACGACTTATCCGTTGGATGCTCCTTCTTCAAGAGTTTGACCTTGAGATAAAGGATAAGAAGGGGTCAGAGAATTTGGTGGCAGACCACATGAGTAGGCTTACTCACACACTAGAGGATGACACCTTGAACTAGGTACCACTTCGAGACACTTTTCCCGATGAGCATCTTTATTCCATCTCAGGTACGCATCCTTGGTATGATGATTTAGTGAACTACCTTATTGACTCTGAAATACCTGCAAATTTAAAGAAACATCAAGTCCAAAAATTAAAAAGTGAGTCTACGTTTTATGTGTGGGATGATCCTTACCTCTGGCGCATGTGTAGTGACCAAGTCATTAGGAGGTGTGTTCCCGATAATGAGTTTGAGTCTGTTTTGCATTTATGTCATACACTTGCTTGTGGTGGACACTTTGGACCCCAACGGATATCTAGGAAAGTTTTATACTCTGAATTATATTGTCCTAGCTTATTCCATGATTCCCATGTGTTTTGTAAGTCATTCCCTCGTTGCCAACACACTAGAAATATTTCAAGGAGACATGAGATGCCCCAACAACCCATTTTATTCTGTGAGATTTTTGAAGTTTGGGGAATTGATTTTATGGGTCCTTTTCCTACTTCATTTGGATTTTTGTATATTTTTGTTGTTGTTGATTATGTGAGTAAATGGGTGGAGTCCAAGGCCACCAGGACTGACGATTCTCATGTTGTAGTGGATTTTGTCAAGGCTCAAATTTTCTGCAGGTTTGGAGTACCAAAGGCTATCATCAGTGACCAAGGAACACACTTTTTCAATAGGAATTTCGCTTCCCTCCTTCGAAGGTATGGGGTGACACACAAAACATCAACACCATACCACCCCCAAACAAATGGCCAGGCTGAGGTTTCAAATCGTGAGTTGAAACAAATTTTGGAGAAAACTGTGCAGCCAAATAGGAAGGATTGGAGCAAGCGCTTGGATGATGCATTGTGGGCTTATAGAACAGCATACAAGACCCCCATTGGTATGTCCCCATTTCAGATTGTTTTTGGGAAAGCATGTCATCTCCCAGTGGAAGTCGAGCATCGGGCATATTGGGCTATAAAGAAATGCAACATGGAATTGGCCCAAGCTAGAATTCAAAGGAAGTTGCAAATTCAAGAGCTTGAGGAGATTCGACTGTCATCATATGAGAAATCAAGGGTCTACAAGGAAATATCGAAAGCATTTCATGATAAAATGATCCAGAAAAGGGAGTTTCATGTTGGAGAGAAAGTCCTACTCTATAGTTCACGACTGAAGTTGATGCCTGGTAAGTTGCGTTCCAGATGGTTAGGTCCTTATATTGTATCTAATGTTTTTCCTTATGGTGCAGTGGAGATCACACAAGAGGACACTGGAAGGAGATTTATAGTCAATGGGAAACATTTTAAGAGATACATTGAGGAACTTCCTACTGATGCAGTGGATTTTATCACTCTGCATGACCCCATCATCACTTGATCACATCAGGCTGTTCCTAACACTTTCACTTTTATATTATTTGTCCTATTTAAAAATTCTACATTTCATGTGCATATATCATCTCATGGGTTCACATTGAGGACAATGAAATATTTTAAGTGTGGGGGAGGGAACCTTTTAGTTTAGTAATTTCAATTGTTTTCCTTTAAAAAACAAACCAAAAAAATTGTGTGTTTTTTAAATTTTGTGTGTTTATTTTTAAATTTTCTTTGTGTTTTTGAAATTTTTGAGCTGAAATGATTCTCATCACAATATTTAAATGCATATAAATGATTGAAACAATTTATCCCTTTAAACTAAGCTTAAATGAATGCTAAAAATGACTTTTTTTTCAAGTTCAAATATTTAGTAATTTCATGGAAAGTACGCTGAATTTTGAATCCCATGCCACATCTCACTATCTTTATATTTGAAATCACTTTCCTGTGAGGCTTCTAAACCATTATTTTCATATTCTTTACATTCACCTCACTTCTTGAGAGAACCAAACCATGCTTGATTTAACCAGAATTTGATCTATTCCTATCAAAACTTGAGGGTTTGAGGTACATATGTTTAAATGATTGAGGCATTTGTTTGGTATTAAAGCCCCTATTTCAAAGAATCCTTTTTTATAATGGCCTACCTTGAATATTTAATCCTTGTAGCCCTTAGAATCCATGAACATCTTGTTAGGTTAGCCACATTACAAGCCAATTTTCCCTATCCAACCAACTCTTGAAGTGAAATTGCATAATCTAGTTGAGCTTAAGTGTGGGGGAATCTATCTTGTGTTGTGCCACCACATTCTGTGATACTTTGGGTTGAAAATTAAATTCTGAAGAGATGAATTTTCTACTAAATAAATTCATTATATTGAAAGCTATGCCATTTCTGGAGCTTTCATGATAAGTGAAGTTGTGCCTTTTCTGGAACTTCTAATTGAGGTGGAAAGTCGTGCCCATCTGGAGCTTTCAAGAAAATCATGTTTGAGAAGATTGAAATTTTTTATACTGAAATGATGAATGGTGTAAACTTTTCATAACTTTTCATGATGATGGAGCTGAATTGATACTATGGGGATTGAGGAGAAGACCATATTTAAGTGAAAATTAGATTAATGCAATTTTGCTTCAAAAAGAGTCAAGCCCTCCTCATTCAGCCTCAGAATTTTTCACATCTAAATCCTACCAACCGAAAGCCACAGAATAACCCTGAAAAGTCCTCATGATAAACATATGTCCTTGACTCACATTGGGTGGCGATGTAAGAATCTATCAAGCCTATGGTGACCCTTGTATGAGTTTGGATGAGAGAGACATTGCAAAAAAATTGATATTTGAGTGATGAGAGAAAATTCAAGCGAGGTAAGTGTTTTGTGCATGGGAGGATAAATGAAGTGGAAATATATTGAATGATATAAATGGAGAACTTGAAATAAGGTTTTTTATGAGGCATGATATCTTTTGATTCTTGGTGTGAAATTTATTGATCTCAAGGATATGTGTTTTAAAATTGGTTTTGATTTGATATTGATGTTTACTTGATATGAGATTTTGCTCAGGATTGCAAAAGGGTAAGTGTGGGGGAGTTGATAAAACACTATTTTATTGAATATTTTATTGATAATAAATGATATAATTTCCTCACATTGTGTTAAATATGTATAATTAGAAATTATTTGGGATTAGATCATTCATTTGAATATTTGATGAAAATTCCAGTTTTACCCTTTATAGTTTATTGTAGTATTTCAAAGATACATATTTTTATATTTATTATTTGAATTTAAAATTTTGCAAAAGTGTTACTAACTTAGTTATCTACAAATTTTATTCAGGACACTAGAGCTAAAGAGTACATTTGGTTGTTGAAAATGGGTTATGAAGTCAAAGTTGGGCTGGACTCGCCAGAATGGAGAAGCTTCTATATTTCGCCCATAAATCCTTCCTATGGGCCTGGATTAAGCCCAAATTTTTATATGAGATAGAGGACCCATATACGCACATATGATCCTTCTGGAAGGCCGTCCAATTCACGCTTTTTGTGGTCAAATGGGCGGTGAAATTTGGAATAAAATATTTGGCCGAATTTCCACATTCACACTTGAAACCACTTGTAACCTCTCCTCCCCTCCCCTCTATAAATTGGAGTTTTTATTATTTGGAGGGGTTGGGACGTGCATTGGAAAGTTTAGGGCATAGGATAAGTGGATCCACTCCAATTATCCAGCCATTTCAATAAGGGTATCTCTTGAAGTAAGGATCCCTTCGACGAAGCCTTCTTCTTCTCCTTCATGTTGTAATGATTTTGATTGTGTAATAAACTTCTTTGTTCTTCTTTTATTTATTCTCTTTTATTATGTTTTATTTAAATTTATTCTTCTATTAATCTTCCTCTTTGGGATGGAATTCTTGAGTAGAATTGTTATTGGGTTATACCCATTATAAACCTTTGCACATGCAAAACGCTTCTACGATGATTACGCCACCCATGGAAGAGTAATTTTTTAGTAATCGATCTATCTTCTACCCTCTTAATTTAATTATTTTGAATCAATGAGCTACTGTAATTCACATAATATGATCCATGAATTGTGTTTTTAAATTAAAATAAACTAATAAAGAAATTGAACAATTAACACAAAAATACGCAAGGTTGGGATTTTGTGTAAATTGTGAGAGCGTAATCTTAATCGGTAATACAAGACCACACGGGATAAATTTGTAGAGTTCAAATATAATCCATAAACACAATTAATCCTCATTTCCAGAATGGATATGTGCTCTAATTAACCACTGACCATAAGCTATCCTTAGAACAACAATCAAAGTAGGGTGTTGCGATTGCGTGTTCCGAAGCTAGCCTAGGGTTTAAGTAATTTCATCTTTGTGGTTAAGTTAACTCTCATAGGGTTCGAGGGATAACAAATTAGGGGATCATAATTAAGTGGATATTGATTTAAATGATAATTATTAATAAGTGAATGAAGAGGTAGAGTTAGATCGATTACGCCTTCTAAAATAGATTTCTAAAAAAACATCTTCTTGTTGTGTCATTTTAATCGAAATTCATTTCAAAACTAAAAAAAAATATTCAATCTTCTTCCAGAAAAATTCTTCTAGATTCATAAACTATAAAAAAACCTCAATCCTTTAAAGTAGTGTTTTTATTTTATTCTCTTTTATTCTATTTTTAGAAACCTTTAATAAGTTGTTAAATTCACTTCCTCCTTTGAGAGACGACCTTGGTCAGCCACTCTGCTGCACCTAAGTACCACAAAATCACACTAATCATTTGAGGGCGTCCACGATAGCGCTCTTTCAATTAGAACCTACGCAGTCTATGGAATCATATTAGTGTCTGTAAAAATATGCTCCTACCTACTAAAATTTTTATTATCATCAGCATCAGCAGATCAAACCTGAATAAGAGGATACTACCTAGTCATATCCTCTATTTTTAGTTGCCCTAATATCGATGGGAGATCATCTTGGTAGACAACCATATGAGAATACATTCCATACTTTAACCCATTTTTATTAACCTCAACAGTTTTAAACTTAACAAAAAAAATTGGGATTGCCTAAATATCCTTAAATGTCACTAGCCTTGTTTCCACGGTTTGGTCAGTCTTCTTCACCTGCATTCCATTCCCTTTATTAATCCCAAATTTTAATTTTGCCTTCATATCCACACATAAGCTTATCCTATGGGGATTCATTGAGTATTCCCCTATAGTAATAGGTAGTTTACCTTTGGAAATATTATTCCTCCAATAATTAAATAGATCCCCCTCCAACATCACTATCAAGGTCCTCCTCTATATCACCACATTTTAATTGATTCTCATCTTGGATTATAGTTTCAGCTTGAACAAATTCATGATCGTCTTGAATTTCATTCCTCATGGATTGGGTTTCATAACTTGGTGTAATAGTATTTTGAATAACAACATCCAAAATAGTAAAGGATATTGGGCCTTTACTTTGTTGATCATACCTGGATCCCTCGTCCATTTGACCTTCATGACTACTCTCCAGGTTTGTAGTGTTACCCATAGATGGTTTGAATTTTTTGTGATTCGCTAATCACGAAAAGAGAAGAATGGAAGAAAATGGGAAGAAAATTATATTTATTTCACCAATAACAAAGGTTACAATGTACCCCTCTCACACCTCCCTTTCATCCCCTCACATGGATCTCTCAAGGCTCTCTAATAATGTAGCACTCTTTGCTCAGATTAATGATGAATGAATCTCCCTAATTCCTCCTTATAAATCCATGGTGGGAGGTGTCAAGTTTGACACAACTCCCACCAATCCCCCCACCAACCATTGGACTTCAAAAATGATAGTCACCCACACCATTAAAAACTCACATGTCTTCCAAAAGAACGGTTATTTCACATGTATAAAGTGTAGTATTAAGGTTGGAAGTCAAAGGTATGTGAGGTTGGTGCACCACCTTTGAAATAGTGGTGTGTATCTGGATGTATCCATCAATTATACCCCTATAGATGCAATCTACTAGAGCATTTTCAAAGGTCTAGCTTCTTTTAGCAACCACCTTTGTCAAAAAATCTGTTGGGTTCTCCTTTGTTTGTATCTTCACAAGTCGCAACAAATTTTTATTCGTCACTTCATGTATCCAATGATATAAAATGTCGATGTGATTCTTTTAAGAATGGTACATGGATTTATTTCTCAAGTCTAAAGCACTTTAACTATTGAAATAAACCTTATACTCCTAGCTAAATCTGAGCTCTTGGAGAAAATTCTTTAACCACAACATCTCCTTACAACTTCTGAAGCAGTAATGCACTCTACTTCTGTCATGGATAAAGCAATGCACTTCTGCAACCTTAACTTCCATGATACATCTCCTCCTGCAAAATTATAGATTTATCCTGATATATAATTCTTATTATCAGGATCTCCAACCATATCTACATCTGTATAGCCCTCCAAGAGAGGTTTATCTCCCTTATATCACAAACTTAGATTTGAAGTACATTTAAGATACCTCATAATCCACTTGATTGCATCCCAGTGTTGTTTCCCATGATTAGAGATAAATTTAATCATAATCACCACTGGTTGGGAAATGTCTGGTCTTGTACTCACCATAGAATACATAAAGCTTCCAAATTCTGAGGAGAATCATATCATCTCTATCACCTCAATTTCTTCCTTGGACTACAGTCATAAAAATTTTCTCAACTTTAAATGACCAGGAAGATGAATTCTCACTGGTTTGGATTTTTCCATGTTGAAACATTTCATAACACATTCAACATACTTCTCATAAGATAGCCATAAAAACATCCTATTTCATCCATGAATGATCTATATCTCCAAAATCTATTGAGCTACTCCCAAGTCCTTCCTATCAAAAGGTAACTCCTTCTTCAACTGGATAATTTTCATTGCATCCTTGCCAGTGATCAATATTTCATCAACATAAAGTAGAATAGCAACAAATTTACCATCCTAAAATCACTATATGTAAACACACATATCTTCCTGTGTTCATTTTTGTAAAGTCCCGGTTCTGGAAGCCACCCAGAGGCGCCCTATACCCGGTTGGTCACATGGCCTCAAGCACATTTCCACGAACACCAGAGGCTTTCGATTAGCAGTGAGAGCCTTGGGTGTGATAGTGGGGAAACTATGCCCTCATTGGCAGACCACACAATGGAAGTAAACAAATACATACAAGAGAGAAAGCAGTAATAATATCATACAAAAATAAATAGTGGAAGACTGGTAGAATAAACTGGAGCACATATATAAAATGATTCATGATACATATGTCTAGGAAAGCAATAAAACAAATCACAATTCTAAAATATAGTACTAAAACAAGTACAAAAGAAAATAGTAATCATCTTCATAGCATCGCAAGCCAAATCTTGGTCTCGTGCTCTCCATCTCTACAGCATGTCAAGTACATGAAGTAGAAGGGTGCTTGCCCTTGTCTATACCTACAACAATATAATCTGTTTGGGCCCAAAATCATGGCCCAAACAGGGTGTGAGACTAATCTCAGTAGGCAACCACCATGAGATCTATGCCTAACAGTCAATGAGTATATGGCAGGTAAAAGTGCACGAAACAGTAAACAGGAAAGTACTCAATAGTAAACAATCCATAGTTTCAATATCAAGCAACAATTAAACAATCATATAAACATAAACAGGTAACCCTTTGGGTAGTACACTCAGTCTAACCCCACTGGTCCTACATAACAAGTAAAAGCAATCAGCAACACAAAGGTAACCCTCTGGGTAGTACACTCAGTCTAAACCCTCTGGTCCTACCTAACAAGTACAAGCAACCCTCTGGGCAGTACACTCAGTCGAACCCCTCTGGTTCAGCTTAAGCATAAACTCTCTGATGAATCACTCACCATCACTTCCCCTTATAGTCTCATATCGGTACTAAAGGCACTCTAGGGAAACACTTACGTCACATTCCCTCTGTGGCCCATGTCGAGGAACTACAGAAACTCTGAGGAAGCACTCAACATCAATTCCCCCTGTGGTCTCGCATCGTAAAAAAATTATAAAGACACTCTAGAGAAGCCCTCAATATCCATTCTCCCTATGGTTTGTACTTCACGTTCTCATGGACCGATGTGAGTCAAGCAAGTGTAGCAGCGCGTATCGGCCAAGGTAAACCACAAGAACTACTTGGATAGCATTCTATAGCATAACAGCATAACAGAACAACAATCACACCATCCTACAATACTAGGCATGGGAAGGTAAACAGCCGTCTATCCAGCAAACTAGACCCAAAGGTCAAAATAGGAAAAACATGCATGGGAAACACATCCAAAGCACAGCAATACACCCTATTCACAATGAATTATCATCTACTCAAGCATACAAGTTTATAAGGCAAAAAATAGGTCTAAAACGGTAAACGTGAAATACCCCGTTCATGGGTATTGGGAAATTTTGCACATAAAACTCAAGGAATTTCAACAGAAAGGCACAAACCATCTACCTCGATGTTAGGAGATCGCTATATGTGAATCTCGAGGCTTGAATCACCTTATAATGTCGAAGATATAAAAAAACTCCTAAAAGGTTCAATATAGGATAACTTGATAAAAAGAAGGAATCATGAAACGATGCTCAAGAAGAAGAGAGAGCTCACTGAGGCGATCCCAACGCAATCGACAGCGGTCAAATTGGAGATCGGATGGAGGCTCAGGGCTCATAAAAGTATCACGGTCATACGGGAGCTCTCGGCCAAACGAGACCTAGAAGAAGATTGTTTTGGTGATTAGACACGACCCCAGTGCATTTAATGAAAAAAAGAAAATAAATGTCATGTAATTTTGAAGTACATGGCGTTTACTTGCCTTTTCTGTACTCCGCTTTAGGCGGCCTCCAGGTCACCCTCACATGGCTGTGTGTGTGGCCATGACACGGCCAACACATGGCCTCCTGTGGCAAATAATTACATGGTGTGTACTCATAAATTAAACGGCATGTACTTCAAAAATTTCTAGACTTCCCCTTTTCCTCAAAAATGGACCGAAGAAGAAAACATACCTGAAAAATAAGATCTGGGTTCTTACAAAATTCCCCCCTTAAAGAAATTTGTCCCCGAATTTCCCTAGAAAGGAGGTGTAGAAGAAGAAACCCTGAATAGATCCGGCCACTGTAATCGTACATTGGCCTCCCTCTCCTAAGTCTCGTCTTGTACTCACTCGTGCTACCATAGCACTTGTACCAGAGGAACAGACTGGCCATGGAGAACCTTTGTACTACAATCAATAATTCGGATAGGATGCTCCTCGAACAATGCATCCACTTTGAGCTCAACCTCCTCAAGTTGGAAAACATGAGACAGGTCTGAAAAGTAATGACGAAGCTGAGAAACGTAGAAGATATCGTGCATAGCTCATTACCTATGAGGTAACTGCAACCGATAGGCAACCGGCCCAACTCTCTCCAACACCTCAAATGGTCCAAAGTACCTCGGCGAAAGCTTACCATGTCTCCTAATCCTCTTGTGTCCCAACATCAGTGTGACATGAAAGAAAACCTGATCCTCAACCTCGAATTCTAAAGGTCATCTCCTCTGATCAGCATAAGACTTTTATCAATATTGTGCAGTAGCCATCCTCTTCTGAATCAACTCTATCTGCTCTGTGGTCTCTTGGACAAGACGATGTCCCAGCAAAGCTGCATCTCCTGCCTCCAGCCAACATAAGGGTGATTGGAATGGCCTACTGTACAAAGGCTCATAAGGTGTCATCTAAATAGTTTCTTGAAAACTGTTATTGTAGGAAAACTCCACAAGAGGTATATGCTTCTCCCAAGAACCTCCAAAATCCAGAATGCAAGATCAGAGCATATCCTCAAGCACCTGAATCGTATGCTCGGACTGGCCATCTATCTGAGGGTGGTAGGTTGTACTCAAAAGTACCTGTGTACCCAATGCCTTTTAGAGCCCCTGCCAGACCCAAGAAGTAAAATGTGCATCCCTGTCTGAAACGATGGAGTGTGGAACTCCATGAAGACGTTCAATCTCTCGGATATACAACCGTCCCAGCTCATCAACACTGAAGGTCTCCTTAATCAGTAAGAAGTGAGAAGCCTTTGTGAGTCTGTCAATGACAACCCAAACTATGGCATTCCCTTGAGGCGACCTTGGAAAACCGGTCACAAAGTCTATCACGGCGTCATTCCACTTCCACTCGAGAATGGGTAACTGCTGTAAGAGCCTTGTTGGCCACTGATGCTCTGCCTTCAACTGCTAATAGGTGGAACACCTCATGACGAAACCAGCAACATCCCTCTTCATACCTAGCCACCAATACTGATAGTGTAGATCATGATACATCTTGGTGATGCCAGGATAAACTGCCCAAACTGAGGAATGAGAGTCCCACAACAGCTCCTCGCATATGTCTGCTAGCACCTATACACGCCCCTGGAAATGAAAGATCTCATCCTCGCCTATTGTCCATCCAGGAATAGGGTCCTCTCCTAACATGATTTCCCTTAGGACTAGGCCTTCAGAATCTAATAAATACCTCATTCGTACTCAATCAAGAAGGGTAGAGGTAACAGTTACAGAAGAAAGGAAAGTCTACCCCTGTCTGTCGTGAACCTCTAAATGTATCTCAGAGAATAGAGCCACAAGCTTCTACTCACTACTAGCCTCCTGAACTGCTTGTATCTGAGTCCTCCTTCTCAACGCATTAGCCATTGTGTTTTCATTCCCAGATTTATAGGTAATCTTGAAATCGAAGGACTTTAGGTACTCAACCCACCTTCGCTGTCTCAAATTCAGATCACGCTGAGTGAAGATGTACTTGAGACTCCTGTGGTTGGTGAAAACCACAAAATGCTCTCCCAGAAGATAATGTCTACAATAGCATAAGGCATGAACAACCGCAGCCAACTCAAGATCGTGCGTCGGGTAGTTCCTCTCATGTGGTCGCAACTACTGAGACCCGTACGCAACAATTCCTTCCCCTTTCATAAGCATAGATCCCAGACCGATACCTGAAGCATCACAATACATAGTATAGCTCTTGCCCAGCTCTGGAAAGACTAGTATCGGTGCTGAATTCAACCTCCCCTTCAGCTCCTGAAAGGATGACTCGCAAAAATCTGACCACAAGAACTTCACACCCTTCTTAGTCAGACTCACCAGTGGTGCTGCTAAGCATGAAAATTCCTATATGAAACGTTTTTAATATCCAGCCAGCCCTAGAAAACTCCACACCTCAAAGAAGTTCTTTGGCTGCTCCTAAGATACTACGGCTCTCACTTTCTATGGGTCTACTGACACTCCTGTCTCTAAGATAACATAACCCAAGAAGTGAATCTGATCCATCCAAAAGTGACATTTTGAGAGCTTAGCATATAACTGATGTTCTCTCAGTGTACTCAAAATGATATCAAGATGGGTAGCATGGTCGTGTCGAGAGTGAGAGTACACCAAGATATCATCCATGAAGACAACCATGAAAGAATCCAAGTATGGATGGAACACTCGGTTCATCAGTTCCATGAAAACTACAGGCACGTTCGTGAGACCGAACAGCATGACCATATACTCGTATAGACCATACCTACTCCGGAAGGTCGTGAGAGGTATATCATATGGTCTAACGCAAAACTGATGATAACCAGACCTCAATTCAATCTTCGAGAACACCTGAGATCCTCAAAGCTGATCAAAGAGATCATCAATCCTTGGTAAAGGATATCGGTTCTTGACCATCAACTGGTTCAGCTTCCAATAATCCACAAAAAGCCTGAGGGTTTCGTCTTCCTTCTTCACAAATAGGATAGGTGAACCCCAAGGAGAAGTACTAGGTCAGATGAAATCTTTTTCCTGCAACTCCTCCAATTGCTTCTTGAACTCCTGCAACTCTGGTGTAGCCATCCTATAAGGAGGAATGGATACCGGTGTTGCTCTAGGAAAAATATCAATAGAAAATTCCACCTCTCGCTCCGGAGGAAAACCTAAAAAGTACTCTAGAAATATGTCCCTAAAAGGATCCACCACAAGAGGAAAGTCTAACTAATAAGTCCCCTGATCATCCAGATATAAACTAGAAATTTGGGTTATAACTCCTCCTAACACATGATGCTTCTGACCCGCTCTGCTTGCCTGGACATCCCACTCTCCCTTATAAAGAAACAATACACCCTCTAGTAATATGAAACTCACCCTATGGTGATAACAGTCAACGACTTCCTAGAAGGGAACTAACCAGTCCATTCTGAGAATGACATCATAGTCTATCATCTCTAGGACATAGAGGTCCCATAAAAAGTGACACCCACCAACCTCTAGAGGGAACTCCTTACACTGATGTAAACTCGTCGTTCTATTCCCCAACGGAGTGTCTAGTGTCAAGATGTCAGTAGAAGAAACAATGCAAAGCCCAAGGCTCTCCACAACTGCAACAAATATAAATATATGGGAATCCTCTGTATTGAAAAGAGAAGAAGCTAAAACTGAGGCAACTAGGATCGTACCTCAAACGGTAGAAGGTTCGGGATCTTGCTCCTGTTGGGTCTGGTCCACTACAAAGGTCTGGCCTGCTCCACGGCCCTACAACCCTGCCTGACCACTCTAAGCTTATCCACTCTTTTGTCGCTAAAATACCGGTGACTTACCACCACATCCATGACCTCCACCTCGGCCTGAATGTCCAGAAGAACTCCAGTTCCCTGACTAGTGAGAAACTGGTGGTGCTGCTCCTAAACAAGGAGTCAAAGAAGAACCCCTGTCACCAGCTGCTGGTGAGAAGATCTCACAGAAGCGTTGAAAGTGACCCAACTTGCCACATGATTGGGACTCTATTGGGTCTCTCGGGCAGTGTGGCCTCGTATGCCCGCTCTTCCCACCCTGGTTGCACACCACCTGGATACTAGAATAAGTGTCTCACCTCCTTGGATCACCACGCGAAGACTCCTTGCGGCGCTTCCTATTATCAGTGGGAGGGATGATAACTCCATATGCCGAGCTGCCCTGGCTCACAACTACGGAATCCCTCAGATTGCGCTCCGTGATTAGCACTTGGTTAAAAATAGAAGTGATAGAAGTCAACCGAAAGATGTTCACCTACGATCAGATGTCGTGCCTCATACCATCCTCGAACTTCCTTACCATGAATAAATGATCACCTCCTAGAATAGGCATGAAGTGATGTAGCTCGGTAAAGTGGGAGGAATACTCCATAACAGAAAGAGTACTCTGCTCCATACTCATAAAATCTCAGGCTCGATCGGCCCTCAAGGTCTCTGGATAAAAGTAGTCATATAAGATAAACTAATACTCATCCCACGCCATAACCTTCTGGCGTCACGCCTGTGAGATCACATCCCACCACCTCTTGGCAGAGTCCCAAAGCATATAGGTAGTGAGCTTGACCCTCCTCTCTGGAGGTGTCTCCAGATGCTCAAATATCGTCAGCATGGATTCTAGCCATGACTCTAGAGCCTGGGGTCCTCCATCCCCTGAGAAAGTGGGAGGATGCTACTGCTGGAAGACCCACGTCAAATCATCCATCGACGGGGTTGGAGGCGGTTCCCCTTGAAAGGTCTGCATCATCCTCATAAATCCTTCCCTGAACTATGCATCAACACCTATGTCTGGTATAATGGTTGGTGCCAAGACTGGCACAACATGAGGATCTACGGGTTGTCTCTGATCAGCCACATCCGGTATCTAATCACTGCCCTGTAACTGGCGGACAACCAGAGGATTTCTCGGTGTCATGAATCTGCAAGGTCAATGCACACCTTATATCAGGATTAACAGGGACTGAAATATAGAAGTTTAATAAGGTGAAAAGAGGAATAAAACATTCAAGTTTTACAAAACATGAATACATGGTGTATACAATTACTACACAGCGTGTTCCCTTAAGTCATTTACATGGGCGTGTACTACTACCAGAACTGGTCATGTAACACCCCATACACATGGCGTGTTCACCTAACACATAGAATGTACTTGAATCCTCTTTCTCTGCCTGAGTTCTTCTACACGGTTAAGCCACACGGTTCTCCTAAGACAAGACTACACGGTGTGTTCACAGTAGACACAGCGTGTACTGGACAAGCTTCACCTGGCCTATATTGTTAGTGACACAGCTTAACACACTGCTCAATCTACATGGCATGTTCAAAGAAGACATGGCATGTACGTGAAAGGATAACATCAACCCGTGTTGTTAGTGACACAGTCGGGTACCTAGGTCTGACTACAGGGTGTGTTCAATCCTGAAACGATGTGTGTAGCTTAAGGTTCATCTGTCCATGTTGTTAGTTGCACGGGAAGATGCAGGGCCAACACTATACGGCGTGTTCAACTGGTACATGGCGTGTTTCCACCAGACCTTCCCCATCCTGTGTCTCTACCCACACGGCCTATGACACAGTTAGAGATTACACGGAGTGTACATAAAGTACATGGAGTGTACTTAAGAAAAATAGTTTCTTCCCGAACAGAAGAACACATGGCGTGTAGTCAGAACTACACAGCATGTATTCTGGGTTTTTCTGGACACTAAGCCTCAGAAACTACTCTGGAGCCCAGAAAAACACTGAAACAAACATTAAAGTGCCAAATTCTGATCCGTGAGGGCCCATACTCCCCATGAATCAAATCTTGGCATCTTATACATGTTATAATAAGGAAAACAAGGCAATGATCCACCAAATTCTAGTACATGAGGGCCCATAACACCTCAAGAACCAAATTTTGGCGTTCATTCAAACAAAACCTTACACAAACAATACCCAATCAAACAACAGGTATTTTTATCAAGGCATCTATCACAACAACATGCATATTCTACACAAAATCTATCACAACAATATGCAATTGCTAATGCACCCTAGATGGCATGGTAAGAATTCGTGACATGTGATTTCTAGAAAGTTCCTATATGATGCATGAGATGGAATACCCTCATCTCATTGGGTTGTAATAGAAATAGAACCTCAATAACGTCAATATTAATAACACAAAACATGTGATTTACCCAATGGTGAAAATCAGATCAACTGTAAACTTGCAAAACCAGAAGAAATTGCAATAAACGAGGTAGATTGGCTTTTCCCTATACATGGGTTAGCTACTCCAGGGCACAACTTATTACCAAGTACCTATTACTTCCTATCCCTAGCTAAAGGCTCCAAATAGTAAATCAAGAGAAAAGAATTCCTCTGATACCACTTTTTAATGTCCCAATTCTGAAAGTCAAACAAAGGTGCCCCATACCCGGTTGGTCACATGGCCTCAAGTGCATTTCCTCAAACGCTAGAGGATGCAAACTAGCAGCGAGGGCCTTGGGTGTGATAGTGGGGAAATTATTCCCTCATTGGAAAAGCACATAGTAGAAGTAAAAAAATACATACAAGAGTAGAAGCAGTAATAATATCATACAAAAATAAACAGTATAAGACATGTAGAATAAATTGGAGTGCATATATAAAATGATGCAAGATAGATATGTCTAGAAAAGCAGCGAAACAATGCACAATGCTGAAATATAATACTAAACCAAGTATAAAAGAAAATAGTAATCAGCACTGCAGCATCACAAGCCTAAGCTTGGTCCAGTGCTCTCCATCTCCATAGCATGTCAAGTACCTGAAGTAGAAGGGCGCTTTCCCTTATCTATACCTGCAACAATATAATCTGTTTGGGCCCAAAAGCATGGCCCAAACTAGGTGTGAGACTAATACCAATAGGCAACCACCATGAGATCTGTGCCTAATAGTCAATGAGTATATGGCAGGTAAAAGTGCAGGAAACAGTAAACAGGAAAGTACTCAATAGTAAACAATCCACAGTTTCAATATCAAGCAACAACTAAACAAGCAGATAAACAAAAACAGGTAACCCTCTAGGTAGTACACTCAGTCTAACCCCTCTGTTCCTACCTAATAAGTACAAGAAATCAGCAACACAAAGGTAACACTCTGGGCAGTGCACTCAGTCTAACCCCTCTGGTCCTACCTAACAAGTACAAGCAACCCTCTCGGAAGTACACTTATTCTAACCCCTCTGGTTCAGCTTAAGCATAGAATCTCTTAGGAAGCACTCACTGTCAATTCCCCCTATAGTCTCGTAGCAGTACTAAAGGCACTCTAGGGAAGCACTTACGTCACATTCCCTTTGTGGCCCATGTTAAGGAACTATAGACACTATGAGGAAGCGCTCAACGTCAATTACCCCTCTGGTCTCGCATCGTAAAAAATTATAACGACACTCTGGAGAAGCCCTCAATGTCCATTCTCCCTATGGTCCATACACCAGGTTCTCATAGCCCCATGTAATTCAAGAAAGTGTAGCAGTGCGAATCGACCAAGGTAAACCTCAAGAACTAATTGGATAGCATTCTATAGCATAACAACATAACAGAACAACAGTCACACCATCCTATAATACTAGGCATGGGAAGGTAAATAGCCACCTATCAGGCAAACTAGACCCAAAGGTCAAAACAGGAAAAAACATGCATGGGAAACACAGCCAAAGCACAGCAATACACCCTATTCATAATCAATTATCATCTACACAAGAATAAAATCATATCAGGTAAACAATAGGGCTAAAACAGTAAATGTGCAACACCCCATTCATGGGTATTGGGAAATTTTGTGCATAAAACTCAAGGACATCCAAAAGAAAGGCACAAACCACCTACCTCGATGTTAGGAGATCTCTATATGTAAATAATGAGGCTTTAATCTCCTTAGAATGTCGAAGATCTACAAAAAATCATAAAAGGTTCAACAAAGGATAACTTGAGAAAGAGAAGAAATCATGAAACGAATATCAAGCAGAAGAGAGAGATCACTGAGATGATCCCAACGCAATCAACAGCGGTCGAATCGGAGATCGGACAGAGGCTCAGGGGCTCGTAGAAGGATCATGTTCGTATGGGAGCTCTCGGCCGAACGAGACCTTGAGAAGATCGTTCTGGTGATTAGACATGACCCCGATGCATTTAATAAAAAAAAGTACATGGCGTGTACTTCTGAAGTACATGGTATGTACTTTCCTTTTCCGTACTCCACTTTAGGCGGCCTCCAGGTCACCCCCACATGGCCGTGTGTGTGGACATGACACGGCCATCACACGGCCTCCTATGGTAAATAAGTACACGGCATGTACTCATAATGTACAAGGCATGTACTTCAAAAATTTCCAGACTTCCCCCTTTCCTCAAAAATGGACAGAAGAAGAAAACATACCTGAAAAAGAAGATCGGGGTTCTTACAATTTGTATCCATGACTCCCCATGAATGAGTCAAACTTCTTGTACCACTATTTGGGAGCTTGTTTCAGTCCGTACAATCTCTTCTTCAATTTAAATACGAGGTTTTCTTGTCCATAAACCACAAAACCCTCAAGTTTCTTCATATAGATCTCCTCAGAGAGGTCACCATGAAGAAAATTTTTCTTCACATCCATCTGTTCAAGTTCCAAGTCCAAGCTAGACACCAATTCGAAAATGAATCGTATTGAAGAAATCTTCACCATGGGTGAAGAGATATCATCAAAGTCAACTCCTTTCTTCTGAAGGAACCCCTTGACAAATAAATAAGCTTTGTGCTTGACCTCCTTTTTTAATGTCATATTTATTCATCCTGAACACCCATTTGTTTGTCAATGCTTTCTTACCTTTGGGTAGTTCCACCAAATCGTATGTATAGTTATTCATCAAAAACTCCATCTCATCCTCTATTGCATGTAGCCACTTGAGTTTATCTGGATGAGACACTTATTCCTTGTATCCTTCTATCTCCCCCTCATCATTTAACAATAGGTACTTTGAATCTAAGTATTTTTTTGACAGAGTCCTTCCTCGTGAAGATATTCGAACCTGTAAAATGTTAGGTTTGGGAGGCAAAACATCACTTAGCTCATATGATGGTTCTGAAACTTCTTTTGGAGAGGATTGAGTCTCCCACTGATCAATATCCTCCTCCACTTCCTCCTGGTCTACTACTGATGAGTCTTCTTTCACCTCATCCTCTTTATTTATAGGGGATGCTAGTACAGGTGTTGGATCATGAATTGATTCCTCAATAGTTTCCCTCTGATACATTCTAGTATTTTGAATGTCCTTGATCATCTAGTTCTCATGGAATATGACATCTCTTCTTCTGATCACCTTCTTCTCCTTTAAGTCCCAAAGCTTATATCTAAACTCCTCATCTACATAACTGATAAAGATTCATGGAGTTGATATCTCATATAGCTTATGAATGAGTTCCTTGGGTACATGTGAAAATTCTAAACATCCAAATACTCATAAATGAGAGTAAGAGGGATGTTTACTAGACCATCTATTCTTTGGAATCTTAAAATTCACCATGGATGATGGTGATCTGTTGATGAGGTAGCATGAAACCTGAATAGCTTCTCCCCAGAATGGATTAGGTAGATTATCCAAAATCATCATTATTATTGACCTTCTCCATTATGGTTCTTTTCATCATTTATGAAACTTAATTGTGTTGTGGGGTGTGTGGAACCATCCTATCATGTTAGATGCCCTGAATCCTACAATAAGAATCAAATTCCATGGATATGTACTCTTCCCTATAGTCTAAACAAAGACACTTTAGCTTCCTTCCAGTTGCACACTTCACCATGTCATAGAACATATTGAAGTATTCCATTAAATGGTTCTTCATCCACAAGAAGAACACCCATGCCCTTCGAGATGCATCATCGATAAAGAATATAAAATATTTTTTACCTCCTAGTGAATCCACCTCCATGGGTCTATATACATCAAAGTGCACTAGATCCAGCAACTCTAATCTCCTTGATGAAGTAGTATTAAATGATACTCTATGCTTCTTCCCATACAAGAATTATTTACAAGGATCATATGCATCCCTGTTAATAATGTTCTACTTCTTCTTCGTCATGGTAGATAACCCTATTTAGATCATGTGGTTAAGTCTCCTATGCCACATATTGGATGAAGTCTCTCCTTCCACCATGTCGAGGCTCTCTTCACATATATTCTCATGAGTTTTGTACAACAAACCACATATGTGTCCTCAATTTATGACGATGGATCCTTTTTTCATCTTCTATGCTCTATTGCTGAAGGTGTTTTCATAGCCCTATCGATAGAAGGATATACCTGATAATAGGTTGAGTCTAAGGCTTTGAACATAAATAACATCCTTCAAGGTGATTGTGTATCCAATATTCATCTTGACTTGGATATCACCCATGCCAATAATTTTTTTTGAAATGTCGCTCCCCATCTTGAATGCACCAAAGTAACCAGCTTGATAAGTCAAGAAATACTCATGATTTGGAGTGACATGGTACAATGTTACAGTATAGACCACCCATTCTATTTCTTTTCCTGATGTATAAAAGTATGTCTCTTCTTCTTATTTGGAGAAAAGAAAAGCTTCTCTGGTGATGCTCACATGTACATCTCCATTTCTTCATTGTTGGTTACTACTTTAGCATTTTTATTTTAAAAACTTTCGACAGTTATTCTTGATGTGTCCCTCCATGCTACAATGGTAGCATTTTTATGATGGCGTCCTTCCATCTATGGACCATCCACTTATCTTGATTCAGCCTCTATTTCCTTCCCCATGACCTCCTCCATATTGTATCCCTCACTTCTATAGGATGAGCACTTACATCTGGTTGTAAATCACATTCTTTCCTTGGGCCTCCTCATTGAACAATGCATCTTTTACCATTTCAATAGTAAGTTTGTCTTTGGGAACTAAGTTGTTGAGTGCGACAAAAAGTGTATCCCAGCTATCAGGAAGTGTGCACAGTAGGTTGTTCACTTGATCTTCATCATTTAGAATTTTAATTGTAGGCACCAATTGGTTCAAAGGACTTTTGAACTCACAGGTGTGTTTGGATATACAGATTCCACTTTGTAGTCAAAGATTCATTAACCACTACAATAATATGATCTTTTTATGAGTGGTCTTTGAATGGTACGTATTTTCCAAATTCATCCAAAGTTCGTACATGCCAATCTATTATGAAACATGGTGGTAGATGTTGTGATTGATCCATTGGTGGATTTGACTGATCATCTTATTATTCAACTTCCTCCACTCTACTTACTTGGTGACATCATGGTTGACTCTCTTTTTCTCAATGTGATCAAAAATATCTTTCGCATTAAGTAGATATTTCATTCAAGGATTCCAAATGGAGTAGTTCGAAGAAGTCAACATGATCATCCCTATTGTGGATGGTCCCTCCATTGAATTTCAATTTTGTAAAAATTGATGTAGAATCTAGAATAATTGAGTTCATTGTTGCATCTGTAACGGTTAAAAATAGTGGAATTGACTTCTAGATTGTTGAAATCAGACACTGATTGATCAAGATATGACCAAATCAGTATCAATGGACGAGATTGACCAATAATGTGGCGATGACATGGTGCTGATGTGGTGATGATGTGGCGCTACTAGAAACTTGCTTCAAAATTCACCTATTCCAAAATAGTACCTTCTTCTCTGTTAAGGGGATATTGTAGCACCCAAACTTTGACCAAACTTTGACCGAATCTATGGAGATCATTTTAGCTCCATTTGCAACGTCATTTGCGCTGTTTGAATTGTCTATACATGAGATTTCAGAATATTCCTTCAAAATAGGATTATGAGCAACTTGAATTTTCTGATCACCAGAAAAACTTCATTGCTCACCACTCTTTCACCCAAAATAGCTCTAATACCACTTTTTTTTAATCACTAATCATGAAGAGAGAAGAATGGAATAAAATGGGAAGATATATCTTAACTCAGATTTATGATAAAAGAATCTCCCCAAGGCCTCCTTATAAATCCATGGTGGGAGGTGTCAATTTTGATACAACTCCCACTAATCCCCCCCCCACCAACCATTGGACTTCAATAATGGTATCCACCCACACCATTGACAACTTACATGGATGCCAAAAAAACAATTCCTACACATATAGAAAGTGTATCAACATGGTTAGAAGTCTAAGATATATGAGGTTTGTGCAACACCTTTGAAATGGTGGTGTGCGGCTAGACATATCCATTAGAATTTACAATTACCTACCTGATGTCCAACCTTCTTTCAATTTTCATACATTAGATTTCAATGAAATTTATCATTAAAGTGCTCAATGCAAGATTATTTACTACAAAAAACATGTAATCTATCAAACTCAATCAAGATTTCAAGTCTATAATCATCAACAACAAGGAAAACAGCCTTAATGAGGGGGGCACATATATCCACTTCAACTAGAACCCTATCAAGGCATCCATATCTGGATTTTTCAGTCTCCCCATCAAACGTTTTAGGGATACCCACTATAGATGCAATATCACAAAGAATATGAGAATACCAAAAGAACCAACTAAAACCCCTAGACTTTATCCAAACATGAGTTATAGAATTTTTGACATTGGATGGATCAAAAAGATGATCCCAATCTTAGAAACTCATAATTATTGGTTTAAGGGAGGCAAATACACATCCCCAAAACCTGATTTTAAGTTCATCCTAAGGGAAGACAAAAAGTAAAAAACCCTTCCCAATCAAGATCATGTGTCATCCATCAAATCCTCAAACCTATTGAAGTCTCTTTTAAAGATCCTCAATCTTCCATTGGCAATCCTTCTGCGTTAATATAAGCCTCCAAAGAATCGAATATTTACATTCTTCAAGGAACTCATTCAAAATTTAAAATTTTTCTTTGACGAAGGCCAAAGAACCATTTTTGATGATTCTCTTCTTCACCATAATAAGAAAATACCTGAGATCAAAGAACAACCTAAAATTTAAAGTCTTCTTAGTAATAGAAATAAAATTGTTGTTCGAATCAATATTTTTTTATATACATTTTTTTAATTATTAAAATAATCCTAGGTTAAAAATATTTTTAAAATTAATATAGAGAGGCGTTAAAAGATTCAACATCTTTGTAGTTCTTGGGTGCAGCTGAAAGATGGTAAAGGCTTTAACACCTTTTTCCTGGACCAAAAGAAAAATGGGTTAAGCCCATTAATTCCTTTAGACTCAACTATTTTTTTAGTTTTATTTTTTTATGTTTTGTTAATATATATAATAAAACAAAAAAATAACATAATTTAACTGTTATTTAATATCCATCATTACTACAATTAAAACAATCTGTAATTATAACATAAACCATAACTCAAGGCTTCGTTTTATAGGGGGTTTTCCCTGAAAATACTTATGGATTTATAATGTGAGATTCAAGTTTCCATTCCCTATGAAGAATTAATAATATGTTATCATTAATAATTAGAAATTAATGAATAATAAATATTAATTACTAATAATAATAATAATACCAAAATAATAATTAACTATTAAGATTTACTATTAAATATTGATAATTAATAGTTATTAATTAATTAGTAATTAAGAAATATTTAATTGCTTATTAATAATAGTAATTACTAATTAACAAATTAATTTTTAATTAATAAATAAATATTAAAAAAATATTTCACAATTCCGGGGAAGCACCCATTGATCTTGCAAAAGGAGAGCATCGTAGTGTTGGAATGGTGGCAGTTTCTGCTCACTCTCTGGTTGTGGATGTATCATCGCTCGTATCAAGGTTGGATGAATCTAAAATTAATAAGAAAAATGTTGTGGTTATCAAACTATCTATAAGATCGGATCATGTAATTGTTAGTGAAAGGTCATAATATTCACCAAACGTGGCTCCTTTAAAGAATTCAGTTCCATCTAAACATGACAACAAAGTGACCACGATGTTAAGCATACATAATTCTTTTGAGTTACTTGCTTCTAGAATCATTGAGGAATATGGTCAAAAAAATGATGGTGTAGCTAATGATACGAGGGATGACACTGATGTTGACCCACTAGATGATGGAGGCAGTCCTTGGCATCAAGTGAAGACAAGGAGGAGGGGACGACATCCTCATAGAATGGGTGGATGCCCCCCTCACCACAATATGAGTACTCGATCTAAAGGTTAATGACTTTTCATTTGTTGTCTTGCTGTGGACAAATTCAGTCTTGTATGTTTCACATTTTTTTATTTTTTTATTTCGTTTTAATAAAGGTCCCTTCAAGTCCCAACCTTTAAATAACTAATTTCTTCTAATATTAATCACTAATAAATATTAATTACTATTAAATATTAATTAAATAATAAGATTTGATATCTAACCATATTAATTTCTAATAAATATTAATGACTAGTTAATATTAATTACTAATAAATATTTAAAATCATTATTTAGTAACTAATTATTAAAAATAATAATTTAATTATTATTTATTAGTTAATTAGTAATTATACAATATTTAATTACTTATTAATAATATTAAGTAAATATTAAGTAAAAAATAACTATTTATTTATTAATTAGTAATTATTATTAATTATTATTAATTATTATTATACAATTACTAATAAATATTTAAAAAAATATTTAGTTACTAAATATTATTAGTAATGATTAAATTATTAAAATACTAATGATTAATTAATTATTATTAAAGTATAATTATTTAATTAAATAATTGTTGGTAATTAATATTAATTACTAATTTGTCATTCCCCCCTCCCTCCAAAGATACCGTAATGAGGTGTGAGAGATAATGATCCCTGAATCCCGCCTCCAGTAGGCCCTGTGTTGGCGACTAACATCAAGGGTGTACAAATCTCACAAGATGGTAGGCATTACCCTTTATAAGAAAACAAGATCAGAAGATAAGATGAATCATCCATAACAAATCCAAGACATATATGTAAGGAAACCCAAAAACCATCTTGCAATGTATGTATAAATAGAACTAATACAAAATCAATAAAGACTCCAAAGTAAATACCCAAAAGTAAAGCTAAAGCAGTGACACAAAAATTGTCCCAAGGCCTTAGCTAGTAACGCTCAGCACGGTCCACGTAATTCTCCTGAAAACCTAAAAATAGTTTTATATATGTAGGGTGAGCATACAGGTATACTCAGTAGGAAAACAAAAGTATCTCACGCACATGTGAGAGAAACATAATAATGCCCCTGTGAGAAAACATCAGGACCAAACACCACCTATCAAGGTATACTAACCATCCCAACCTCACCATGGTAGGCACACTAGGTAACGCAAGTTAGGTAATATAATATAAAGTAAATCACATCTATGATAGGGTACCCCATACCACTTTCCCACTGGTATGCCACTCTCTCCCAACATCATATGTACTAGAGATCCCATCCCTTTCATATACCATATCACATCCCGCCCACTCACACCTGATCCTCATAATACATCCCACCTGCACATACCTAGGCCTCACAACACATCCTGCATACACACACTTGGGCCTCACAACACATAACATTATATCACATATCATCACATATCATCCCGAAGACACCTAAGAAAGCACATCACAACTCATCCTTAAGACGCATGGGATGCCACATCACAACTCATCCTGAATACACTTGGTAAATCACATCACAACTCATCCCGAAGACACCTGGGATACCACATCACAACTCATCCTGAAGAAACCTAGTAAAGTACATCACAACTCATCACAAAGAAACCTAGTATACCACATAACTACTCATCCTAAAGACACCTGGGAAAGCACATCACAAATCATCTCGAAGACAACTGGGATACCACAATCACTATCTAATTCACTAACAAACTTCTGGCCATCACAGCCTGTGCAATACCTACCTCACCTGGAAGAGAGATCAGAAAAGTGCGGGTACCCAGTCATCTGTACTCCTCACCAGATGGTGGGAAAAACACCCCCTCACATGAATATGCAGGTGTTTGGCACATAGTGCTCAATGTGGGTGGGGTGCAAGTAGAAATCACAAGAATGTATAGTGTATACATATATATAGGGAAAAGCACACAATCCCAACCTCTGGGTTTACAACCAACTAACCAACTCCCATCACCGTCACTTTTACTACTACCTCTAAATGCATTTATTAGTATCTACAATAGTCATTTAGAAGGTAAAGAGCCCTGACAAGCAGCTTCACATTTTTTCTCTGTTTAACACCCATTCATTTCATTATTTAGCATCAACCACCTTTGATCACACAACCCATAATTATATTCTATTAACCACTTTCATCTCATTAACCAACTAATCCAAGACATTCAAACATTATTAAATAATAATTTATTTATTCCATCACTATTTGGGAATCTAGCACAACACAACCACGTTTCCCAACCAGAAAAACATGTCATCACCTTACCGCCCCAAAAGCAAAGTCAAACAACCATCAAATCATCATCCCATAAGCACGGACAAACAAATCATACCTTCTTTTCCCCAAAATCACTTCCAAACATACCATCATCCCCACAAGCCCCAACCACACACATCACAACACATCAATATCATTTTTTAGATTCTCAAAGGGTATTTTTTCACATTTTGCTTTAATTCTTTGGGGCGTTATTGCACAAACAAAATTCTTGGGGAAACCATTTCATTATCCAAGTATAAGTAATTAACCAATTTCCTTTTAGGGTTATATCACAAAAAGAACAACAAAAAAGGGTTCCATAACACATGTCAAACAGAAAAAACAAAACCACCAATGGTCATAATTTTCATTGGGACGTTTATCCCATACAATCCATGACATCATAATAATAATAAAGCTGTAAAAACATTCAAACAAACCCCTTTTACCCTTAAATTTCAACTTAATAAATTTATTTATCTTCAATTAATCTAGCGCAAACATATCTGAGAGGTAAACGAAAGCAAAACCCTCTTGTATGATACAAAATAAGGAGAAATAAGAGAAATCCTACCTCAAAGAATCTTTCCAACTTGTTGTGCATTGCAGGGAGAAGAAGAACCCACCTGGAAACCACAACCACACCATGAGGAACTGTGGATCAACCTACACCACACCAAAGGTGGTAAAAACACAACCCAAACATACCCCAAACCAAAGAAACACCATCGCAGTGGATTCCTAAGAGAATAAAAGAAGAAAATATCAGAGAATGATAAGAGAACTCCCCATGTATCGGCCACAGATCTCCAATGAACAACCATAGAGATCAATGAATCACAGAGGGAGGAATAAGGAGCACAGAACACCTAGGGGTAGCTAGGGTTCACCCAAAATTAGAGGAGGAAGAAAGCACGACTGAATGAATGGGGGTTTATCCAGAAAAGAATTTTAAAACTGTAATGGATTAGGGGTTTACACGATGTGTAATCCCCTTTCACGTTGTGTAATCCTTGGGGTTCAGTTTCACTAAAAAATGCAACACCTTTTTATTATTTAACCTTGAAAATATACACATCGTGAACTATCCCTAGAAAATCCTTAAAACCAACTTTAACATCATGTAATACACTTACACAGCATGTATTTCCTACATCATCTTTGTTGCACCTTAAACTCCCATGAAAACTCCCAAAACCTTCCCCAAACACCTCCAACAACCGAAACCAAAAAAGTAATGGACCGAGAGGGAACAGTTCGTTACATCAGATACTTATCAAATGATTCTCTCCCTCAATGATCTAAAACCAAGACTAGAAGGAAAGGGTTATAAATAACCATCCCATGAGATACCTCTCAAGGATATTTTCATACCTCAAATGCTACCACCGGATAAACATGCCAACCCAAATGGCCAAAAAACACACTGCACAACCACAAGCGACCTCTTCTCACACAACCAGACCACCACATCACCACTGCATAACTATTTCAACCTCTATGCAACCCAAACCAACAATATATACAATCAACAAACCACACCATCCCAAACACATGAATCAGAGAATTTAGTCTTCCTTGTCAAGATAATATCTGCACTACTGGAAATCTGAACTTTCCCAATGCTTCTATACCAACGGTTCATAAAAACCATTGGTATAGGTTCCCTTTCCCAATGGTTTGGCCAAACCGTTGGGAAATCCCACTTTGAGGCCACCTTTCCCAATGGTTTGGGCAAACCGTTGGGAAAGCCCACATTGTGGGGACCTTTCCCAACGGTTTTGGCCAAACCTTTGGGAAAGATGCATTGTGGGGACCTTTCCCAATGGTTTTGGCCAAACCGTTGGGAAAGGTCCACTTTGTGGACATCTTCCCCAACGGTTTGGCCAAAACCGTTGGGAAAGGTCCCCCATGAATCAACCTCCACCCAATCAAGGCTCAAAATCTTTCCCAACGGTTTGACAAAACCGTTGGTATAGGTCTATACCAACGGTTTTGACAACCGTTGGTATAGATCCTTTGATTTTTTATCATTTCTTCTTACCCAGAACATTATATAAATCAAAATTTAATATAATTATGAGAATACATATATATATTTATGTAATTATATACACAAAATTCATGTTAGGTTAGTGGTTAAGTCGTTCAATAATAAACTAGGGGTGCTGGGATCAAATCCCAGCGATTTTTTTTTTTTTTGAAATACATATACCAACGGTTCCACAACCGTTTGTAAAGATTTTCATATTAATTATACCAACGGTTTCCAAAACTGTTGGGATAGTTCTATACCAATGGTTTTGGGAAAACCGTTGGTATAGACCTATACCAACGGCTTACTTGGCCACGGTTCTCCAAACTGTTGGTATAGGCTATACCAACAGTTTGGAGGCATATACCAACAGTTCCAAACCGTTGGTATAAGTTAGTTTTCCAGTAGTGTTGCTCTAGGTGAAACTAACTCACCTGCATGGGTCTAATCACATAGTGGTTAATGCATATCAATTAGGAATTAGTTTCTACCCTTTCATACATCTGGAATTTATCACATATCACACCACACACATCACAAACTAAGGAAAACAACACATCTCATAAAACAAGGTTCAAACACTGCATCACAAAACCAAAAAGAAAAAAGAAAAGCTCAAAACAACTCTGGGTAATGGGCACGCATCTGCATCTCTCGCTCCCAAGTACTCTCCTATAGGCCACCATGTCTCCACAATTAATAAACTAAATAAATGGTCTGTCCACATAGTGCCTTCACTTAGCAATCTTGGATCTGTACTGGTCGTTCCACAAGCATCGTGTCATCCTCGATATCCAACTCTCCCAATTCAATGATATGGGAATCATCATGAAGATACATATGAATCCAAGAGACGTGAAACACATCATGGATCCTCTCCAAATGTGGTGGAAACACCAACCGATACCCCATCTCACAAACTCACCCCAACACCTCAAAGGGCCCAAAAAATCAAGGAGAACTCTTTCGCACTCTACCAAACCTTCACTGCCTACGTCGAGGGAAACCTGTAAGAACACATGGTCCCTAACCTCAAAATCTAAGGACCTCCTCCTATGATCTACATAAGACTTTTTCGGTCATGTGCTACTTTCATCTTCTCACAAATGAGCTGAACTTTCTCTATCATTCTCTACACCACATTAGGACCAAGAACGGCTATCTCCCCAACCTATGTCCACCATAATGAAGAATGACACAGTATTTTGTACAAAGCCTAAAACGAATACATGATGATGAAATAAAACTATAAAAAAGGAAAGTGTTGTTCCCAAGATCCACCAAAGTCCAAGATGCATGACCACAACATATCCTCTAACATCTGGATAGTCTGTTCCATTTTCCTATCTGTTTAAGGGTGGAAAGCAATGTTGAGGTGTAACTGGGTTCCAAAAGCATGTTTCAATCCCCTCTACACTCGTGAGGTAAAAAATGTGTCCCGATATGAGAAAATGGACCTCATAACTCCATGAAACTTCACCACCTCATCCACATACATCTTATAAAAAGCATACACTATGCCCGACTCCTTGATCATTAAGAAGTGGGCCGATTTCATCGACTGGTCCACTACTACCCAGATAGAATCACAACCTACATGAGTTATAGGTAACCCTGTGATGGAATACATTGATATTTAATACCATTTCCACTCAGGAACATCCAAGGGATATAGAAACCCACCAGGAATTGGATGCTTGGTCTTTAGTTGTTGGAAAAACAAGCACTTTTCCACATAATCCCCCACCGTTTGTTTCACCCCGGGCCACCAAACCTGCACGCACAAGCCATGATACATCTTGAAAACTCCTGGGTGTACTTACAAAGTTGAGTTATAAAAATCATGAAAGACTCCATCATTACTTACAATCGGAACAAACATTTCATTAAACAACATCTGGTTCTGACTATCCTCTGACAATCCCTATGGGGCATCACCTCTGCCTCTAAGTCCCCCCATTGAAACTACTCCACCTACTGCATCAGATAAGACTTTGTTATCATATTAAATAAACATCCTCTACCACCATCCACTCTTTCATCTAAGTGCAAGGCTATCAACTCCTACATTTCTCTCTAAGCATCCTAAGACTCCTGAAAAACACCCTTCCACAGCTTCCTGATCAATGTGTCAGCCAAAACATTCCCCTTTCCTGAGTTATAAGAAATTTCAAAATAATAATCCTAAAGAAACTCCATACACCTACATTTCTATAAGTTCAAGTAAAATTGGAAAAAGATATACCTCAACCTCTTATGATCCGTAAAGACCAAAAAGCGCTCCCCAATGAGGTAATGCTACCACAACTTTAGAACAAACACAACTGCTGCTATATCTAGATCATGGGAGGAATAGTTACACTCATGAGGATGTAAATACCTATACCCATAAGAGATCACTTCCCACTGATGCATCAGAATGCATCCTAATACCATATAAGAAGCATTACAAAAGACCTCAAACAACACACCCTCCTCCGGCAGCTAAAGCACTGGAGCACTGATTAACTTCCCCTTCATGTAATAAAACACTACCTAGCACTGATCACTACACACAAAATATTGGTCCTTCCTATTAAAATTTTTCAATAGGGATGAAACTCAAGAGAATTTGGGAACAAACCTCCGATAATATCCTACGAGACCAAGGAAATTGTGAACATCTGCCATGTTCTTGGGTGCTTCCCAAGAAAAAACTGCTTCAACCTTTAATGGGTCTACTACCACACCATATTGAGACACCAAATGCCTAAGGAAATTCACCTATCATGTCCATAACTTGTACTTGGAAAACTTTCCATAGAGCTGGTGGCGTCAAATAACATGAAAGATAGCTCAGAGATTCTTAACATGATCCTCTTTTGACTTTGAGTAGATTAAGATATCATCGATGAATAAAAAAATCAAACGATCCAGGGACTCAAAGAATACGGATTTCATAAGCCCTATGAACATGTATGGTATATTGGTAACATTGAATGACTTGGCTACAAACTCGAAGTACCCATACCTACATCTAATGGAAGTCTTCGGGATATCGCCTTCCTTCACTCATAACTGGTGATATTCAGACCACAGATCGATCTTATAAAACCAATTTTTCCCTATCAGCTAGTTGAAAAGATCTTCTATACTCAGAAAAGGGTAGTGGTTTTTTATCATCACCTGATTCAACCTCTGATAGTCTATACACAACCTCATACTACTATCTTCCTTCTTTTCAAACAACACCGACGTGCCCCATGGTAACACAATAGGCCGAATAAAACCACTATGCATCAGATCATCTACCTAAACCCTCAACTCCCGAAAATCAAAAGGTTTCATCTGATAATGATCCATTGAAATTGAAGAAGCATCGGTCTGAAAGTCTTTGTGAAACTCAACATCACGTCGAAGGGTTAGCATCACAACCTACTTGAGAAAAACATCTACAAAATCCCCAACAACCCTAGGAACCTTTACCATCTCAGTGTCCACTAATTCCCCTGAAAACTCAGCAAACAATGAAATAATGGGATCCACATGCTGACTGCCCACCTGACAACCCCCCTCGCTAATGAAAACCACTCATTGGCCATCCACATCTGACAAAAGGACTCTCCTCCAAAAGCAGTCAATAATAGAACATACGAAATACAACCATTAAATGTTAAGCATGGAACCATATGGCTACATCTATAGTAATAAAATATCCCATGGGACTAATTTGGACTCATCATCAATCTACACCCTCAGCACACATCAAACAAGATGGTCTGACCTCCTATTAGCATAGTCAGCACCAGGGGAATGAGAAGCCTTTCTATGTCTAGTCCTAGAGAATGGGATAGAGCGGGTGCAACAAAAGAGTGCAAATCTCCTAAATCAAACAAGGCACAAACAAGAGTACTAAATAAACTGATCGTACCTCTGATGATCTCTGGACCCTTTGGAACTACCACCTCCACTGTGTGAAAATGACCACACACAGCTCCTCTACCTATCTAATACTGACCACCTCCATGGCCACGCATGGGTCATGGTCCCTGAATGTAAGGAATATCCTGAGGTAGGCCTATACCTGCTCCATCTCCCCTTGGTGAAGCAAAAACCTATAGCCCCTGCTTCTGAAATTGCCTCACTGGAAACTGTTGTTGAGGCTGGCACTAAACCTATCCACCTCCACCCAATTGAGCTTGGTGAAGCACTAGGCACTGGTTTTTTATATGGGCATGAACCCCACAACCAAAACACACTAGCACAAAACTCTTAGGAAAATCACAGTAACCAATATCCCTAGAAGACTAAAAAGATAGTTGTTGAGGTCAAATATCTACTGCTCGAAACCTCAAAGGCCTTGGTGTCTAAGACATATTACTGAAAACCCTACCACTCAAGGAACCATGTTGGTTCCCCTATCATGGAAAACCTCCTTATGAGTGAAACTTCTCAATCACCTCTGTTTTCTTTTGAACCCCTAGATACATTAGAAATGTAAAAGGAGTTACTACATACTGGATAGAAGTATGGAGTAACTCATCAAGAAATATCTTATGAGATCCCTCATCTATAAATAGATCAAGGGGAAAATGAATAAGGTCCTTGAACATGATTCCCAGCTCCCGCACTGACATGCTCCCTTGCTGAAGAGAAAGAATCTCATTCCTCTTTACTACCTTCATGGTCAATGAAAGGAAATATGCCCAGAACTCCTTCTGGAAGTCAGCCCACAAAATGTTTGTATCCTTCCACTCTCCTAGATATAGTGTCCACAAATGATTCACATCTCCCCACATCTGACTGACTATTAAAGGTACTTGGTACTCTATCGGGGCCTAGATCAATCTAATAGCGATCTTGAGATCCTCCATCCTTCTCTCTATTAAAACATCTGAAACACTACCCTCATACTTCCTCAAATCCTTCCAATGGAAAGCGCACAATTTCCTCTTCCACTGATCATCCTTCTCAACTAGATCAACCCTACAGCGATCAAACAGATTAGCCTGCTAAACCTCAACTGCTTGAGCCACATGCGAACGAAGAACGAGATCCGTAATTGAAAGGAAAACAAGGATTTCCTAAACCCAAGTAGTATATAATTTCATTAAGATTAATTTTAACTCATTTAATTCATTTTTTATCCATTTAAACTTTCTAAAAACAACCCAATTAAAATAATAACACAAGTCATTATGATTCATGTACCTTTCCTAGGTCTCTACTCTGCAAGTAGGTCCATATCACTTGGTTGTTCAATAAGCTCAGAGTCCATAAAATGGATCATGGAGGGACCCAAAATCCTATTTTTTAGCTGGTCTCCCTAGCCAATGTCACACACCATGGTTAACTACCACTGTTTCCATACCAACCCATGAAACCCTCACTATGCCTAACTCCAAAATCCATCCTATCACTCAACCATCACCTTTAATATCACTCTATCAAGACCCCCTACCTCAAAAGATACCACAATGAGGGGAGAGATATAATGACCCATCAGTCCCACCTCTAGTGGGCCCTAGGTTGGCGACTAGCACCAAGGGTGTATAAATATCACAATATGGGGGACATTACCCTTTATAAGAAAACAATATCAAGAGATAAGATGAATCATCCACCATAAATCCAAGACATATATATATATATATAAGGAAACCAAAAACCAACCCGCAATGAATGTATAAATAGAACTGATATAATCCAATAAATTCTCCAAAGTAAATACCCAAAAGTAAAGTTAAAGAAGTGACACCGCAACTATCCTAAGTCCTGAGCTAGTAATGCCCAGCACAGTCCACGTAATCCTCTTAGAAACCTAAGAATAGTTTTATATATGTAGGGTGAGCATACAGGTATACTTAGTAGGATAATCAAAGTCTATCATGCACATGTGAAAGAAGCATACTAATTCATCTATGTGAAAACAGCAGAACCAAATAGCACCAATCAAGGTATACTAACCATCCCAACCTCATCAAGTCATGCTCACTAAGTAATGAAATTCAAGTAATATAATATAAAGTAAATAACATCGATGATAGGGTTCCATGCACTACTTTACCACTGGTATGATGCTCTCACCCAACATCATACATCCTAATGCTCTTATCTCTTCTGTAAACCACATCACATCTCACCCACACACACCTGGGCCTCACAACACATCCCTCATGCACACACCTGGGCCTCACAACACATCCCGCATGTTAGAGTTATTGCCCTAGGACCAACTTCTTTGTACTTAATGATAAACTTGTATTCATGGTTTTGAATATTAATAAACTTATTATCGCATCATGATTATTATTCTGTATAACACAGTATGTGATAATTTCCTAAGAGTAGTTGTCGCACTAAAAGGTTATAGAAGTTTCCTGCTATGATGAGAATCCAGAAGTGCTATGACACTATTCTTGAATATATATTCTACAGAAATAATATATCATTTTAGGGATAAAAATGATATAGGCTATTATAGTTGGAGACTCATAGATCTTTGAGGAACCTTCTCATGGTGTATGCCCTTGGTAATATCCAGTATGTATATTATGAGAATGAGATTCTCCAGTAGGAACCATATTTCTATGTGTCATTGGATGTTCCTATCTGCAGACATGTGTATTGGTCCTTAGACTTTAATATTATTATTAATGGATATTATGAGTCATTTAATTTGATATATTGATAAACATTATGACAACAGATGTTCGCGGTGACGTAGGATACGTTGGGTGCGTCCTGATTGATATTGCATTAATGAATAGTGAGAGAAAGGATTTGTCCCTTCTATTCATTAATGGAAGTTAATATCTCGGGCCCCTTGATGGAAATGATATGGCCAAAATAAATCCATGGACACAGTAATCTAAAGTAAATTTCTATTTCTGGAAAGTCAAAGAAAAAGATATCGAGCATATAGGTTGATGGCACTAGCATACAACCTACCTGATTTGATATATTATGATAAAGGGATTATATTACACAGTAAGTGTTCATATGAGGTGACATTTCATTATGTCATTAACATCTTTCTCTATGGGTGCCTTGGCATGTTGCTAGATGAAAACCTTGGACTTTAGGTTGTTTCTCCTAATGCCACTGAGAAAGAGGACTAGAGGGTCACACACTAAGTGTATCCAGAATCTCAGTTAAATAATATATTATTATTTATTATTTAACTGGTTGATTAAATATTATTATTGTATGTGGTTTAATAATTATTCATGTATGTTTGATCACATTTATTCTATCACTAGTTATTCGAGAGAATATATTGTGATCGGAATATTTAATAAATTTTTATTTTCTATTTCATGAATATAATATTTATTTATTTATTAGCGAATAATGCATTGATATTTATTTAATAAATAAATATACATTATTCAAGGCCTAATAAATATTATGGAGGAATGGAAGACCGAGTCTAATGGTCCGGTGAGAAATGATAATATTGAATATTATTTAATTAAATAATGTTTAATTATAATTTACAAGTTCAGTGCATGTTGATAAGTAATAATATTACAATTATTATTTAACATGGGGTTTTTCTAGGATTAAATAAATAATAAGGGCACTTATTAAATTATTTTATTTTAACCTTAGAAATAAAAATACCCAATTATGTTATTTTCTCAAGACCTAATTTAGTTTTTCACAACAAATCATGGAGGATCCTCTCAAGACTAGAGAGATCCCTTCTCCAATAACTCTCCCAAGAACAATGAGAAATCCTCCTCCATCAAATCAAGGAAAATGATTTGGAAGTGATTATCTATGTGATCAAAGAAGATGATTCAAGCACAAGGATCTTATATGCTATCACCCAGAGACTCCTTCAGTGATGTCCGGAGATTCCTATAACAAGTTTGGATCATCATTAGAGGAAATCTACACTTGGTTTTTACAACACAATGACAGTGCATCGAATATTTGTCACCGAATTCCTGAACAAAGAAAGAATTCCTTAAAGGTAATTCTTCATCTAATTAAATTAATTATTAAAAATATGTGTTGATCTCCTCTCTCTTAGTTCCAGAGTTATTAACATTGTCTATCATTAATTAAATTCCATTTATCACGGTGATTAAACATCATATAGATCATGGATTTTTCATCGATCATGCAAAAAAACAATGTTGGTAACCACCCATCGCACACTTCCACTACACCCAGAACCTACAATTGGTATTGGAGGGGGCACATAATTGTTTATAATTATTTGATATCATTGGTAATTTATGCATTTATAATTTAGTTTTTTAATTCAAGCTTAATCATACTTTTAATCTAAATTAAGAGATATATTTCTTCCTCATTCATTTCTCATAGATCTAATCGACATGTTTAATTTTATGATTATAATAAAATCGAGGAAATCATCTGGAGGTTCCAAGGATTATGTCCAGATAACACAGCAGTACACTTCATGTAATTATGTTCAATGTACTAGGAGTTAATTCGTTAATTACTTGATCTATGTGCATTAATGAAACATGGTGTAGTTAATTCTTACACCGCATGTTGACCAGGGAAGACTGGTGCATGGTCAGCTGGACTACACATAGTGTGGCCCATTGGACATGGCGTGTAGTCCCTTTGGGTCAGAAATGGTTTGTGTATTCAATACATGGCCTACCCGACCAGTGACTATGTAACATGGAGTCAACACAGAGTGTAGCCCGTTGGACATGCCATGTACTCTAATTTTTCGAGGCATAGACTTCACACTGATTCCTTGGGCATGTGTCTCAGATAGATGGTGAAAGGTGTACATGCCGTGTAGATCGGATCTACATGTTGTGTACTTATACCAAGTTACACAAATTTAAAATTTATTTATTTTACTATGTAAACCTCGAGACATGTATTTGTGTGTGGTCATAAAGATAGGACACGCCATGTATTAAGTTTTAAAATGCATAAATATTTAAATGTTTAATTAATATCTGTGTAATGTTTAGATATGCATATCATGAATGAGTCATATTATAAGTTGTTACTCTACGTACATTGAAGTGAAAAATGTGGCCAAAAAATCATGTAATTTGTGTAATCATCTGTGAAGTACACATTGTGAAAGTATGTGATAAGTTGTGTATGTCATATGTCACAAGAGTAAAACAGTACATGAGTATAATACATGTCGGGTAGAATCAGACGGGTATTCATCGTGTTACCTCCAAGGCACAAGTTATACACACAGTTAATTTTAAATGAATTTTTTTAATTTTTTTAAAATTATAATGGATGATAATCTCAAGGAAATTCAGATAACAATTAAGATAAAATGATTGATTAATTAAAGATAATGATTAATCGTTTCGAGTGTAATTTATCTTAAATAAGAACAATTAAGAATTGAATACTAGTTTTATTAAATGAGTAATTTGTTGCTTGAATGTGGATGATCATAAGATAGACCAGACCTTTTGTATGTTATTGGTTTCATTTAATTTATTATTAAATTAAACTATTGTTCTGTGTGCCTTCTCTCCTCATTATTATGTAGGGTCTATGTGCCCATGGTTTCTTTTATGTAAACCCCTTTCCCCCTCACCTACATATGAGTAAAAGGCATGTGTAATGGATGGAGGTCCCAAGCTAGTGGAGGTGGTTCAAGTTAGAAGCCGAGCTGAAACCAATCCAAGGAGATATAGAGGTGGACGGGTGGAAATATATAAACACGAACCTCAATTGGTTCTAGGTGTTTCTCCCCTAGGTCAATGGTTAGTTTATCAACTGCTAGATAAACTAAACATTAGTATAATATCATGATCATACCCTTTATTTTATTTTTATTAGTTGAATGTTAATTTTATTATGAATATCTTATTGTGATCACATGATTAATGAATTAAAAAACATGCAAGATGGAACTAAAATAAACTGACTTGTGTGTAAATGTTATCTAAGACATGTTTAATCATTTAAGTAATACCACTTAATATTAACAAGCATGTGATAAATCTAAATATTGTCAATTTATGCATAAAAGGATAAAATACCTCAATAAAATATCAAGTCGGTATAGCCTTCCATTACTTCGGTTAGAATCGAACCATAGTTCAAAGTGTTTGGCCAGCCAAAGTTGGGGTGATTTCAATTATCAGGGATTTCTAACTTGAGGTTTTTGGTTGACTTAACTTAGTTAACATCAAGGGTTGACTTCCAAAGAAGGACTTGGTGTAACTGAAAGGAAAAGGTTAAGTAAATCTAAATTAATGATTTCAGGATTGGGGAGTCCACTTAGCAGATCAAGGAACTGTGAGTTAATACAGCTGGCATTTGGAATACCTACCTAAAACCATTCGAGTTGCTTAACTGACCAAATTTGGGGTAATGATAAGGGGAATATGGATCATTTCCACTTGAATTTCCAAGAAATAAGATATTCCAAATCCAATGGTGAGGGCTATTGGGTTTTGATAAAATAGTAGGAGACTAATAAATATAGTATTTATTTATTCATCTAAAATTTATCAGATAAAGTACTAAAATTTTTCTTATCTTATTTTGTAGAAATGGAAATAAAATTAAATCAAACATATCATTATGATCCATACTTGAGAATGAAAACCTTCTCAGCAGCACAAATTTCCAAGAGTGGAAAAGGAACTTACATGTCATCCTTCTCCATGAAAGGAAGTTGTATGTGGTGTAAGAAACTTTACCAATTGCGCTCAGAAATGAGGCGAGTGATGAAGAACTATCTCTCTATGAGAAACATTTGAATGATACTATAGATGTTCGGTGCTTCATGCTATCATCCATGTCCAATGATATTTTGAAGCAACATGAGGATATGGATGTCTATAGCATGATTTCCCACCTTCAGTATCTTTATCAAGAGAAGGTGAGACAAGAGAGGTACGAGATCTCCAATGATTTGTTCATGACTAATCTTGGAGATTTTGTGCCAAATGAGCCTCATGTAGTCAAGTTTATCAGCTACATTGAATGCCTAGACATCTCAGGGATTAAATTCTTAGATGAGTTGCGTAAAGATCTCATACTTTCGTCACTGTCTAAGACCTTCTCCAGTTTTATTGTCAATTACAATATGAGAAATAACGATAAAAGACTTTCAGAACTTCTTACTTTAATTCGACAAGTGGATAAGGACATGGCGTGTAATAAACTTGTGGTCCTTATGGTGAATAATAAAAGGAAGGACAAGATAAAGGGGTATAAGACTTATAAATAGTCTAAAGCTCCCAAGCACTATCCTACCTAGAATAAGAATATCTAGAGGTAAGGAAAAGAAAAGGAGTCAGTGTGTTTCAAATGTGGAAATCCATGCCACTCAAAGAGGAACTACACCCAAAAGAAAGGGGAAGCTAAAGGTGAATTCATTATTGAGTGCAATCTATCCATTTCTACACATTGGGTATTAGATATAGCTTTTGGTGATCACATTTGTATCCAAATGTAGGAACTAAGTAGATTTAAAAAGATTTCTAGAGGAGAGGTGGACATGAGAGCTGTTAATGGAGAAAGTTTGGATGCCCTAGCCATTGGTGACTACAACCTTTCATTACCAACGGGGATGATTTTAGTTTTAAGATATTTTTATTATGTGCCTACAGTTACCAAGAACATAATTTATGTGTCATGTTTAGATACATATGGGTTTATTTTCAAATTTGGAAATAAAAGTTGTTACTTTTATAAGGATAACATATGTTATGGTATATAGCATTTAAATAATGGTCTTTACATATTAAATTATGAAAACCAAGTTTTGGATGTCGATAACGAATCATGTTCACATGACTCGTATAACACCCAACTGTGGCATCGCCGTTTTGATCATATAAACGAGAAGCGTTTGAAAAATCTCTATCAAGATGGTTATTTAAACTCTTCAGAGCTAAAACCACTTAATAGATGTCATGCTTGTTTACAATTAAAAATGACCAAACCACCGTTTGGTAGATAGGGTGAAAGGGCCATAGATCTTCTAGGATTGGTACACACTAATGTGTGTGGACCATTTTCAATAGAAGCTAGAGGTGGATATTCTTATTTCATAACTTTTAATGGTGACTTGAGTAGATATTTTTATATCTAATTGATGATGTATAAGTCTGATCCCTTTGATAAATTCAAGGAATTCAAGAATTAAGTAGAGAATCATCTTAGTAAGAATATAAAGAAGCTTTGATCGGGTCAAGGTGGTGAATATCTTAACCAATAGTTCATCAACTTTATATGGGTTTTTGGGATTCTATATCAACTCAATCCACCTTATACACCATAGTGGAATGGTGTTGGTGAAAGGAGGAACCATACCTTGTTAGACATGGTAAGTTTGATGATGATTCATGCAGATCTTCTATTATCCTTTTGGGGATATTCATTACAAACTGTAGTATACACATTAAATAAGCTACCAATAAAAGCGTAAAATGGAATTCCCTTCGATATATAGAGTGGAAAGAAACCCATTTTATTGCATACATGTGTATGGTGTTGTGAGGAATTTGTTAAGGCCTTCTCAGGTAACAAACTAGCACCCTAGGGCACGAGGTGTATCTTTATAGGGTATCCCAAGGAAATAAAGGGATATTATCGATACAAACCCTCAAATAAGAAATTTATTGTTTCCAAACAAGCCGTTTTTCTTGATAGGGAGCACATACTCAAAAAGGATAGTGGGAGAAAAATTTGCTTCGATGAAGTTGATGCTCAAGATACACAAGAGTTGCTACAGAAACAGATTCCATAGGTCCCTATGGAATAAGTAGTTCCTAAAACACAAGTAATGTGTAGGATCATAAGAGAGGTAAGAGAACCAAAGAGATATGGTTTTTTATCCACTAAGGATGGTGACTCATTATTGGTTGACAATGATGAACCTTTATCCTACAAGGAGGTAGTAGAGAGCTCATAAGCTGCAAGATGGCTATAAGCTATGAATTATAAGATGGATTCTATATATAAAAACCAAGTTTGGGTTCTAGTAAATGCATCAGTTTATTTAAAGCCAGTTGGATGAAAATGGGTATTCAAGAGGAAACTATACATGGAAGGTAAAGTAAGTACCTATAAAGAAAGGTTGGTGGCTAAAGTTTTTAAACAGCGTTAAGTAATTAACTATGATGAAACCTTTTCTCCAGTTTTCATGATTAAATCCATCATAATCATACTTTCTATAGCAACTTACCATGACTATGAGATTTGGAAGATAGATTTCAAAACTAAATTCTTTAATGGGAACCTTCAGGAAGTTTTCTATATGACACAACCAAAAGTCTTTGTGACTCCAGGTGATGCCAAAAGGATTTTCAAGTTACAAAGATCCATTTATGGATTTAACCAAGCATCCAATTCATGGAACATTCAATTAAATAAATCCATAAAAGAAGTTTCATTAAGAATGAATGTGATCCATGTGTTTACAAGAGGTTTAATGGAAATTCAGTCATTATTCTAGTTGTATATTTTGATGACATATTACTTATTGGAAATGACATACCAATCTTACAATCTATTAAGGACTGGTTGAAAAAGTGTTTCTCCATGAATGACTTAGACGAAGTAACCTACATTCTAGGGATCATGATCATTCATGATAGATCCAAGAGGTTATTCGGACTAAGTAAAAGTACATATATTGACCAGATACTAAAGATATTTAGTATGGAACAATCTAAGAGGGGATTGGTTCTAGTGTCACATGGTTTACATCTTTCTAAGAAAATGGGTCCCCATACACAACAAGAGAAAGATATAATGAGTAAAATTCCATATGTTTTAGTGATAGGATCAATCATGTATGTCATGTTATGTACTACAATTTATGTTGCTTATGCACTAAGCATGGTAGGAATATATCAAGTAGATCCAAGATAACATCATTGGACTACTGTTAAGGTTATTATTAAGTATGTGAGAAAAACTAAGGGTATATTCCTGGTGTATGGAGGATATGAGGAGCTAGTCATTGGGGATTATACTGGTGCTAGTTTTCAAAGAGATCAAAATGATCTGAATTCGAAATCAGGATATGTTTTCTATCTCAACAGAGGATTTTTGAGCTGGAATAGTTCAAAGTAGCCAGTTGTCACTGATTCTACAGTGAATTATGAGTATATAGCGGCTTCTGATGCAGGAAAATAAGCCGTTTGGATTCGGAACTTTGTCTAGGATCTTGATGTGGTGCCTAATAGTAAAGACCCTCTCACATTGTATTGTGATAATACTGCAATTGTGGCTCTTGCAAAAGATCCAAGGTCACACTAATGGACAAAGAATATACTCTGGAAGTATCACCTCTTGAGGGATTTCTATCAGAGTGGTAAAGTTTCAATAAGAAAAGTACCCATAGAAGAGAATGTGATGGACCCCTTGACTAAAGTAATCTCTCAACAGAAGCATGAGTATCATGCGAGAGCTAGCAGACTGAAAGTTGTTGGCAGTTGGATCTAGTGAAAGTGGGAGTCTATTGGAGTTAGTGCTCTAGAACCAAATTTTTTGTACTTTATGATAAACTTGTATTCATGGTTTTTAATATTAATAAACTTCTTATCACATCATGATTGTTCTTTTGTGTAACATAGTATGTGATAATTTCCTGAGAGTATATTCCTCACTAAAAGGTCATAGTAGTTCTCCACTATGATGAGAATCTGGAAGTGTTGTGAAACTATTCTTAAATATATGTTCTATAGAAAGATGATATCATTTGAGGGAAACAAATGATGCAAGCTATTAAGGGTGGAGACTCATAGAACTTTGAGGAACCTTCTCATGGTGTACGCCCTTGGTAATATCCAATATGGATATTATGAGAATGAGACCCACCAGAAGGAAATCTAGATTTCTATGTGTCATTGGATGTTCCTATCTACGGATGTGGGTATTGGTCCTTAGACTTTAAGATTATTATTAATGGATGTTATGAGTTGCGTACTTTGATATATTGAGGAAAACTGTGATGAAAGATATTCATGGTGAGGTAAGATACGTTGGGTGTGTCATGAGTGATATTGCATTAATTAATAATATGAGAAAGGATTTATCTCTTTGGCTCATTAATAGAAGTTAATATCTCAATCCCTTTGATCAAAATGATATGGCCTAAATAAATCCATGGCCATGGTGATCTATAGGCAAGTTTTATTTCTAAAAAATCAAAGAAAGAGATATCGAGCATATGGGTTTATAGCACTGGCATCCAGCCTGATCGATTTGATATATTGTGATAAAGGGATTATATTACACGATAAGTGTTCATATTAGGGGACATGTTTTTTAGTCATTAACTTCTTTCTCTATGGGTATCTTGGTGTGTTGATAGATACTAACCTTGGACTTTAGGTTTCTTCACTTAATTCCACTGAGAAATAAACCTAGAGGGTCACATACTAAGTGTATCTAGAATCACAGTTAAATAATATATTATTATTTATTATTTAACAGATTTAATACTTATTATTCTCATATGTACTTTAATAATTATTCATGTACGTTTGATCACATTTATTTTGTCACTGGTTATTCAAGAAAATATATTGTGAGAAAAATATTTAATAAATATTTATTTTATATTTAGTGAATATAATATTTATTAATTTATTGGTGAATAATTTAGTGATATTTATTTAATAAATAAATAGACATTATTCAAGGCCCAATAAATATTGTAGAGGAATGGTGGACCGAGTTTAATTATCCAGTGATAAATGATCATATTGAATATTATTTATTTAAATAATATTTAATTATAATTTGCAAGTTCAGCGCATGCCGAGAAAAAATAATATTACTATTATTATTTGACATGGGGTTTTTCTATGATTAAATAAATAATAAGGTAACTTGTGAAATTATTTTATTTTAACCCTAGCAATATAAATACCCAATTATGTTATTTTCTCAAGTCCTAATTTAGTTGTTCACAATGAATCTTGGAGGATCCTCTCAAGCCTAGAGAGTTCCCTTCTCTAAGAATGCTCCTAAGAACGGCGAGCAATCCTCCTCCACCGAATCAAGAACACTTTGGAAATAATTCTCGAGGTAATTAAAGCATATGATGCAAGCGTAAGGATATTTCATGCTAGCACCTGGAGACTCCTTCGAAGACATCTGGAGATTCCTAGAACACGTGTGGATCAAAACTAGAGGAAATCTATACTTGGTTTCTACAACACAATGATTGTGCACCGCAGATATGTCACTGGATTCATCAATGACGAAAGAATTACTTAGATGTAATTCTTTATCTAATTAAATTAATTATAGATAATATGTGTTGATCTCCTCTCTCTTGGTTTTGACATTATTAATATTGTCTATCTTTGATTCAATTCCATTGATCATGGTGATTAAACATCATATAGATCATGGATTGATCATCAATCATAACAAAAAGAATGTTGGGCACTGCCCATCACACTCTTCCACTGCACTCGGAACCTACACCGTCTGCACACACATGGGCCTCACAACACATCCCACCCATACACATTTGAGCCTCACAAAACGGCACATCATATCACATCTCATCACATCTCATCCCGAAGACACCTGGGAAATCACATCACAACTCGTCCTAAAGACACTTGGGATACCACATCACAACTCATCCTGAAGACACCTGGGATACCACAACCATAATATAATGCACTAACAGACTTCCGGACATCACAGTATGTGCAATACCTACCTCACCTAGAAGTGAGAGAGGAAAAGTGTAGGTACCCAGCCATCTGTACTCCTCATCAGATTTTGGGAAAAACACCCCTCATGTGACTATGTAGGTATTCAGCACATAGTGCTCAATGTGGGTGGGGTACGTGTAGAAATCACAAGAATGTACAGTGTATACATATATATAGGGAAAAGAACACAATCTTAACCTATGGTTTTACAACCAACTAACAAATTGACATCATTGTCACTTTTGTTGCTACCTCTAAATGCATTTATTAGTATCTGCAACAATCATTTTAGAAGGTAAAGAGCCCTGACAAGTGGCTTCACATTTCCTCTCCGATTAACACCCATTCATTTCATTATTTATCATCAACCATTTTTTATCACACAACCCATCAATATATTCCATTAACCACATTCATCTCATTAACTAACTAACCCAATCCATTCAAACATTATTAAACAATCATTTATGTATTCCATCACAACTCAGGCATCTAGCACAGCACAACCACATTTCACAACCAGAAAAACACATCACCACCTTACCGCCCCAAAAGCACGTCCAAATAACCATCACATCACCATCCCACAAGCACAGAAAAACAAACCATACCCTCGCCGCCCCACAAGCATGGCCAAATGAACCATCATCCCCGCAAGCCCCAGCCACACACATCACAGCACATGAAGATCATTTTGCATATCTACAAAGTGGTTTTTATCACATTCCACTTTAATTGTTTGGGGCATTATCACACAAACCAAAATCCTCGGGCAACCATTTCATTATCCAAGTATAAGTAATTAACAAATTTCCATTTAGGGTGATATCACAACAAGCGCAACTAATAAGGGTTCCACAAAACATATCAAATAGCACAAACAAAACCAACAATGACCACAATTTTTAGTGGGGCATTTATCTCATACAATCCATCACATCATAATAACAATAAAGCTGTAAAAACATGTGAACAAACCCCTTTACCCTTCAATTTCAACTTAACCAATTTATTTATCTTCAATTAATCCAACACGACCATATCTCATAAGTAAATGAAAGAAAACCTCTCATGTGTGATACACAATAAGGATAAATGAGGGAAATCATACCTCAAAGAAGTTTTCCAACTTGATGTGCACTGTAGGGTGAAGGGGAAACTGCCTGGAAACCACAACTGCACCATAAGGAACCACGGATCAACCTACACCACACAAAAGGTGTTCATAAATTCAACCCAAACGTACCCCAAACCAAAGAAACACCACTGTAGTGGATCCCTAGGAGAAGAACGGAAGAAAACAAGGGAGAATGAGAAGAGAACTCACCACGGATAGACCATAGATCACCAACAAACAACCATTGTGATCAATAGATCAAAGCGGAAGGAATATGGCTCGAAGAACACCTCGGGGTGCCTAGGGTTCGCCCAAAACAAGAGGAAGAAGAAAGCACGGCTGAATGAATGAGGGTTTGGGATGTCAAGTGGGGTGTGGGCTATCAAGGGGGGTGGGCTGTCCAAGGGGGGTGGGGGTGGGCTGTCCAGGTGGGGGGTTGTCTAGGTGGGGGGGGGATGCCGGGGAGGGGTGGGTTGTCCAGGGAGGGGGTGGGCTATCCAGGTGGGGGAGGGGGGTATGGGTTGTCTAAGGGGGGGTCTATCCAGTGGGGGTGGGGGTGTGGGTTGTCCAGGTGTGGGGGCTATCCTGGGGGGCTGTCGGGGGGGCTACAAGGGAGGGGGGTGGCCAGTCCAAGGAGGGGGTTGGTTGTCCAGGGGTGGTGGTGGGTGGGCTATCCAGGTGGGGGAGGGGGTGTGGGCTGTCAAGGGGGGGTTGTCCAAGGGGGTGGGGTGGGTTGTCCAAGTGGGGGAGGGGGTGTTGGTTGTCTAGGGAGGTGGGGGTGGGGTGTGGGCTGTCAAGTGGGGTGTGGGCTGTCAAGGGGGGTGGGCTATCCAAGGGGGGTGGGGGTGGGCTATCCTGGACACCTCGTACCCCCTGGACAGCCCCCCACCCCTGGAAACCCCCCACACACACACACCCATGGACCCCCCTGGACAGCCCCACCACCCCCCGTGGATAGCCCGCCCACCCCCCAGGACACCCCGTACCCCCTGGAAACCCCCCCCCCCCACCCCCACCCCCCCACCCCTGTGGACAGCCCACTCACCCCCCTAGACACCCCGTACCCCCCTAGACAGCCCTTCCACCCCCGTGGACAGCCCGCCCACCCACCCCGTACCCCCTGGACAGCCCCGCCAACCCCCCTAGACACCCCCTCACCCCGTGGACAGCCCCCCACCCCCATGGACAGCTCGCCCACCCCCCCTAGACAGCCGCCCACCACCCCCCAGACACCCCCCATCCCCCCGGACACTCCCCACCCCATGGGAATCCCCACCCCCACCCCAAGGACACCACCCATCCCCACTGGATAGCCCCTCCACCCCCGTGGATAGCCCGACCACCCCCCGTAGATAGCCCACCCACCCCCCTGGACACCGCGTACCCCCATGGATAGCCCCGCCACCCCCTGGACAGCCCGCCCACCCCATGGACTCATCGTACCCCCTGGACAACTCCCCCACCCCCTAGAAAGCCCCCCCACCCCACCCTTGGACACCCCCAATCCCCCTGGACAGCCCTGCCACCCTCATGGGCAGCCCGCCCACCCCCTTGGATAGCTCATACCCCCCTGGATAGCCCCCCCCCCCACCCCCCACCCCCTGAACAGCCCCCCCCCCCCCCCCGGACACCTGCCCACCACCCCATCCCCCCGGATGCCCCCCACCACCCTCGAAAGCCCCCCCCCCCCCGGACACCTACCCACCACCCCCATCCCCCCGGACGCCCCCCACCACCCTCGAAATCCCCCCCACACACACACACACACCTCCGACCCCACTGGACAGCCCCTCCACCCCCGTGGACAGCCCGACCACCCCCCGTGGACAGCCCACCCACCCCCCTAGACAGCCCACCCACCCCCTGGAAACCCCGTACCCCCTTGGATATCCCCACCGCTCCCATGGATAGCCCACCCACCCCTTGGACACTTTGTACCCCCCTGGACAGCCCCACCACCCTCGTCGACAGCCCGCCCACCCCCTGGACACCCCATACCCCCTGGACACCCCCCCCACCCCCTTGGACAGCCCGCCCACCCCCCTGGACACCCCGTACCCCCGTGGATAGCCCTGCCCACCCCCCCCCCCCCTAGACACCCCTCCCCCCGTGGATAGTTCCCACCCCCATGGACAGCCCTCCCACCCCCTAGACACCCGCCCACCACCCCTCGGACACCCCCATCCCCTTGAACCCCCCCCCCCCACCACCACCACCACCAAACACCCCCTACCCCCCTGGACAGCCCTGCCACCCCTATGGACAACCTGACCACCCCCCGTGGACAGCCCGCCCACCCCCCTAGACACCTCATACCCCCTGGACAGCCCCGCCACCCCTGCAACCCCCTAGACAGCCCGCCCACCCCCTGGACATCTCATACCCCTTGGAAACCCACCCACCCACCCCTTGTAAACCCCTCCCCCCACCCCCCTGGACACCCCCAACCCCCCTGGATAGCCTGTACCCCCCTGGACAGCCCACCCCCCCCCCCACCCCCCGAACACCCACCACCACCCCTAGGACACCCCCATCCCCCCAGACACCCCCACCCCCTGGAAACCCCCCCACCCCCACCCCCTTAACACCTCCGACCCCACTGGACAGCCCCGCCACCCCCGTGGACAGCCTGACCACCGCCAGTGGACAGCCTTCCCACCCCCCTGGACAGCCCGCCCACCCCCTGGACACCTCGTACCCCCTGGACAGCCCCACCACCCCCATGGATAGCCCGCCCACCCCCTGGACACCCCGTACCCCCTGGAAAGCCCCACCCACCCCCTAGACACCCCGCTCACCCCCCTGGACATCCTTCCCACCCCTTGGACACCCCCTACCCCCATAGACACCCTGACCCCCCTATACAGCCCCTCACCCTCTACCCCCTTGGATAGCCCGACCACCCCCATGGACAGACCGCCCACCTAGACACCCCGACCCCCCTAGACAGCCCCCCACCCCTTCGACACCTCCGACCTCCCTGGATAGCCCCATCACCCCCTGGACACCCCGCACCCCCTGGACACCCCCTCCCCCTTAGGAAATGTATGTGATCACTCAAATTATCTACTAAAATATAAAATTTCTTCGATCTAAAATTTAGTCAACTCCTGAATAATTCCCCTCCACAAGTGTACATGATCTTGTACACTCATGTATAGTTCTTCAAAGATATTTTGTTATAAATTTAGTATTTTGTTATCTTTTATATTATGATTCTCATATAGAGTAGTGTCTCAATTATGGTTTCATATAAAATGAACAATTCTCATTTACTTAAATATATTTTAGATGAAACTTCAATCTTATTTAATTTATTTTTATGAAATGACTTATAACAAAAAAAATTTACAGAATGGATAGAATTTGGATGTATGAAACCGATCGGATCTCAAGCAATTTTCAAAACAAATTGGAGAGATTTTTAGATTTTTCATTTTACAATGTTTTAGATAATGGTCGCATACACTGCCCATGTTCTAATTGTGTTCGTAAAACTTGGTTGAGCCATGAAGAAGTCAGCTACCACATAACAAAATATGGTTTTCAAGAAAAATACTATGTGTGGTATCACAATGGGGATAAAATGAAATCTCAAATTTTTGATGATCCAAATGAGCAGACTGGAGTGGAGAATTTGTTATATGACTGGTTTCTGTTTATTCATCATCATGAAAAATAAAGGATTCCAACCCAAGAAGACTTAGATATGAGCACACATGATGTGTCTAGTAAAAATGGTGAAGTTGTTAGGGTGAAAAAATTTAATGATGCTGCCATGACTCCAGTATATTGACAATGTGATAAAATGAAAAAGCTGGAATTTTTAATCCGATTGTTTCATGGGAAAACTATATATGGGATTTCTAATACAGCAATCGATTACATTCTTACCTTCTTGAAGTATTTACTTCCATATGATGTAGATATTCCCTCAAAACACTATATGGGCATGGAAGTTAGTTGAGAAACTTGGATTTTCAAGAAACAAAATTCATGCTTGCCCGAAAGATTGCAGTTTATTCTAGGAGGAAACCACTAAATGAAATGATTGTATAAAATGTGGTACATCCCGCTGGAATTCAAAATCTGATGCAACACATTCCCGCGTGCCACAGAAAGTAATGTGGCACTTTTCATTGATACCCAGACTCCAGAATCTTTTTATGTCTGATGAAATATCAATAAAAATGAGATGCCATGATACCGAGAGAAAGAAGACTAATGATGAGTTGGTTCACCCTATAGATAGATTTTCATGGCAGATATTTGATGCTCGATATCTTGATTTTGTAGCTGACATGCATAATGTGAGGCTGGGTCTTTTATGCGATGGTTTTAATCTGATTGGGCAGATGCTTACTTCACATAGCACATGGCCAGTTTTTATACACATTTATAATCTTCCCCCATGTTTGTGTATGAAAAAACCTTTCACTTTCATGAGTATACTCATATCTATCCCTTATGATCCCGATATTGATATTGACGTATACATGCAACCTTTAATAAAAGAGTTGAAAGTTCTTTGGGATGTGGGTGTGCGGACATACGATGCATATTTGAAAGACATATTTCAGATGTGTGTTGTGCTTATGTGGATGATCAATGATTTTTCAGCTTATGCAATGATGTTCGGATGGAGCAGGAAGGTAAAACTGTCATGTCCTATTTTTATGAAGAATACACGATCCAGAAGACTGAAACATCACTATAGTTTCAGTTTTATGGGACATCGATGATTCTTTCCAATGGACCATCTATATAGAAATAATCATTAAAGATTTTATAATACCATAGAGACCGATGATCCACCTCAGCGTATTTCTAGAACTGATGTTCTTAATGAATTAAAAGATTTCAGCTTTCATTCAGGAAGGGTCAAATTAAATCTGGAAAGAGAAAGAGTGTTTCCACTGAAACCTGTTACAATTGGAGGAAGAGAAGTATCTTTTTTTATTTTCCTTATTGGTTAACCAATTTGTTACGTCGTTGCTTAGATGTAATTCACATTGAAAAGAATATATGTCAAATTTTGCTTTCAATACTTCTAAATATTAAGGGAAAGACAAAAGATGATTTACGGTCTCGGCGTGACTTGGTGGATTGGGGCATCAGACTAGAATTGCATCCTGTGCATATCAGTGAACATAAATGGCAAGTTCCATGTGCTTATTATGTGATGAAACCTACAGAAAAAAATAATTTCTGGAATTATTAGAGACTATTAGAGTTCCTAATGGCTATTCAATTAACATATCTAAATGGGTCAAAAGAAGAAAGTTGAAGCTAAAATCTTTGAAGAATCATGATTATCACATTCTTCTGTATGAGTTGATTCTAATAGAAATCCATCATCTTTTATCCAATAATGTAAGGGTGACTTTTATTTGGTTGTTCCATTTGTTCAAAGATCTTCGTGCTAAGAATATTTCCAAGTCTTTCTTGAAAAAAATGTTGACAGACGCCCTATTAATTTTGTGTGAGTTGGAGAAAATATTTCCTCCATCATTTTTCACATGCATGTTGCATCTACCTATCCAGATTCCCAGTAAAATACTTCTCGGATGACCTATTTCTTTTTGTTGGATGTATCCAACTGAAATAAATATGTACACATTAAAGTCTTATATCCGAAACAGGAATCATCCCGAAGGTTCTATCGTGAACGGTTACTTAGCTCAAGAATGTATTGATTTCTACTCAATGTATTTGTCTGATCTTACTACAAGAATAAACAGAAAAATGAGAAATGAAGAAGAACAGTATGAGAAAATTGAACCTAGTTTTCCATCACTTCCTCAAACAGGAGGAATTCCTGGATCATATACATTGAAGACATTAATCCTTGAAGAGCGGGAGATGGCACATCACACAGTTTTGTTCAACTGTGATTTGTTCAATGACTACATCAGGTAACTAAATTGAATATGTATATCTTACATATATATCTATTAAACCATTCATATTTTTTATGTATAGGGAACATAAAACAATGATAAATAGAAAGCACCATTCTTTATCTTTGAGAAGGATGGAGACTTTACATAGCAAAGAGTTTTCTACTTGGTTAAAATTGAAGGTAAAAATATTACTATTTAAAATAATTAAATCAATATTTAATTAAGTTTAATATTCATTTTTATTGCAGCTATTGAGTTTGCCTGCTAACTCTGCCTCTGAGGAAATAAGAGCATTGGATTTTGGTCCTAATACCATGGTTCGTGACCGTAAATCAATTATTATCAATGGGTACAAATTTATTGTCACTGAACAAGCAAAGAACATGAGAACACAACATGATGGTGTTATGGTTACTGTCACAACATATTGTTATGTAAGTGCATCAGATAGTAGACCGTGATTTGAAAATGTGGGTTATTATGGAGTCGTTGAAAAAATAATAATGTTGGATTATTACTCTCATGGACGAGTCATGATGATTAAATGTCATTGGTTTGATTCGATGATGAGACAGGGCACATTTATTGATGATTTTGGATTTAGAGTAATTAATATGACTCACCCTCTTGCTATCGAAGAACCATATGTATTGGCATCAATGGCTAAACAAGTTTTTTATGTTAAAGACCAACTTCGACCTAAATTTGGTGTCATGGTTGAAGTAATTAGAATACATATTTTTTATGATGGTGATGATGGAATTGACACTTTCCCTACTACCATTGGAACCAATCCATTTATTTCTTTTGATGATTCTAATAGCTCAATTGTCAGAGTTGATTGTGAACCTGAATTTGTGGTGGAAAATATATAGAATAATTCATCCATGTTCTCAATTCTTTTGGTTTACCTTGAGTTGGGTTGTTAAGGTTGGTACTATTCAAATTGATTTAATATTGATTACAAATATGTTGTATGTGACTTGACCATTATGTGAATTTTCAATGTTTATTGGTTGGAATTTTTATTTGAATTGCATTTTCTAATTTGGAATTGAACTGTATTTAAACCTAAAAAACCAACATTTCTAACTTGGTGAACATTTCAATGCTTCAAATGTAATTTGTATAAAATTTTTATGACTCTAAGACCTCTCTTTAATATTATACCAGGTAATGAACATGATGGTTTGTATTCTTCTACAAAACATGTATTGAAACCTGCATCATCTACCTGAGATAAAGAAATTAAATTTTCCCTTAATTTTGACAACTGCTTTACAACTTATGAATCTGGTAGAATCAATGTTACATGATTTTAATAGACTGATCACACTTAGAAAAAAATCATCCTACTAAAAATTAAATTTTTTTATTATATCTTATACAATTTATTAACTTCATTATACATTTGTTCAAGCTCACCTAAAACAATGGTTAGTTAAATTATCCATGAATCCCCCTATTCCCTCTCATTTATTTTGTTTTTTGGGTTACACATTAGTTGTCCTTTTTTATTTACTTCCATATTTGTTTTCAAATGCAGGAAATGAAACCAATTGAACAGAGGTGACGAAAACAGATTATGGACAACAATCGTCACATGACTGAGCTGGGAATTCCACCACTAGTTCCTGTAGTGAGTATTTTATTTCAAATATATTTATTTAAATAATATATAATGTCATGTGATTAATTTTTTTTAAACATTTTTTCAGGATCCATCTATTAGGAGATAGTTATTTGATGAGCAGCCTAGTAGTGGTCCCGGTACTCGGGGTGTTCGTATGAGGGGGAGTGGCACAGGAGCTAGACGATCTGGTCAGTGTACTCGATTAGACCTTGCCCCTCTCACTGGCATATCATCCATCCCACATTCTGATCTCGGTGTGCCGTTAGGGACACACAGGATATTTAGGCCTCCCATGTTTTCACCACCCTTTACATCTAAGCCTCCTCACTCGTTTGTACTATATCCAATGATGATTCCCACTCCCCATCTAGCATTTGGCCAGCCATCCCTGTCATCTTCGTTTACTTCTTCTTCCTTCTCTCCGGGCTTTTATATTCCATCTTCTTCGACTCCTACTCCACCAGAGTCTGCCCCTACGGAGCATTCATTGGGACCTACTCCATCTGTACAGGGTGTTTCTTCAATTTCTGTAGATCCAGCAGCACCCATTGATCAGACTACCGCAGGTATACTTATACAACCCTAACAAATTGTTACACCATTATTTATTTTCATTATAACATGTATTGATAAAATATTTGTTTTTCTTTCATAACAGATACATATACAGATAGGAGGCGGGGGCGAGGGTGTACACGTATACGTGCGGTGTGGAACCGCCGCACGCATTTGATGGTGGAGTACAATGAAGATAACTAGATGATTGAAAAATCAGGGCAGCAATGTCGGAGTTTTTTGGTGATGCTTTCCAAATACTCTGACATCATTCCCATCAGCCCGCTCTCATGGAGACAGCTGCCAAATGAAGTCAAGGATAAAGTATGGTAGAGATATGGGTAAAAAAAATATGTTGTATTTAATGCAATATATTAATTTTTTTATTTATATGAATTAATATTTTGGTGTCATCTGCGGTTTAATTTCCCCGATGGTGAGGGTGCATGGTCAGCAAGTCTAAAGGATCTAGGCGAGCTTTGGAGAGCTTATAATCATGAGTTGTACATTGGCTGGCATGCTAGAGTGGGCACAGAGTTAGAGGCGGTCTTTATCGTGGATGATTGTCTATTAGAACAGTACCGAAAAATGATTACTTATTAGATGACTAGCCAATTTACAGTATTAATCAAATTAGAAGTATTTAAATGAAAATTTTCATGTTTTTCATTAATACTAATTATTGAATTTTATTTAGGATGCATCTGGAAGAAATAAAAAAACATTGATGCTAAGAAATACATCCACACATTAGAACGTACTACGATGCCAGATCATGAGAGACAGCAGGTATGACAGTTTATAATCTTTCTTTATGACTTGTACTTTCTATTGCTTTCTCCATAATTTTTTCGATTGCTAAAGTTGTCATATACTTTTAGTTATACAATTACTATTTTTTTGTATCCTGATTTTAATTATGGTTTCCTACATTCAATGTCATTGTAGAGGCAAAAATTGAATATAGAAGTATGTGTGCCTCAAGCAAAACTTTTTTTCTTGAGTAGAAAGAAGAAAGATGGAAGTGCGGTTAATGAACCGACTTAGCAGCAGATTGTAAGTTTTACTTTGTAGATTTAAAATTTTAATCTCTATTTTGTGGCTTAATAATCTATTTATATTTGTAAAAAACTGCTTTAGAGGCCCTTGATGCCCAGGAACCTGACAATTTTGGTCCAAACGATCACTTACATCAGGTGTTCGGAGATGGGCACCCTGGTAGAGTATGTTGCCTACCTAGGAAGAGTATAGTTCAGACGAGGTATTGGCCCTCCTCAGGTATGAGTTTTAGTTCCACTGAGTTGTAGCAGGTTAAGGCATAGGCAGAACATGCTGAAAAAAGGGCCAAAAAGATGGAAGATTAGTCTGTTGGGACAAACACAACATTTATGAAACTGATGGAACTTTTACGTCCAACACTTCTAGCAGAGGCCAATACTACTTGTGATGAATATATTTCATTGATGCATTCTATATATAGTTCACCAGGTGGTAGTTCTATTGGTGTTCGAGACGATGGTGAGTAGGAGGCCAAGGCGGAGGAGGAGGGTGATGAGGAGTCTGAGGCTGAGTACGAGGGAAAGGAGGAGGGCATGGATGATGATGGGGATGATGATGAGGATGAGGGTGAGGGTGATGGTGATGGTGATGATAGTGATGGTGATGAGGGATAGATTGATCTGTTACATTTTTTACTGATATTACTGACCTTTGATGTTTATTGATTTGTTGTGCCTGAATATATGTGTGATTAGGTATGTCACATTATATTTATTTTTTTATCAATAAATAATAAAACTTGACTTGATGATTTTCTGTGAAATCCCCCTATTTTAATGAAATTGTAATTTTTTAGTGGAATTTAGAAAATTGGTGGTCTGATTAGAATTTGATATAATGAAATTATTTTTTTAACCTTTAAAGAATTTGCTTAGAAAGTATGTAAATACTATCCCATGAACCCAGGACTGCCCCTCGGGCATCCCCCCGAACAGCCCCCCCACCCTCCTCCCTGGACCCCAGACAGCCCCCAGACAGCCCCCAGATAGACACCCTACCCTCCTTCCTGGACCCCGGACAACCCCCCAGACAGCCCCCCCCCCCCCCAACCACCTCCCTGGACCCCGGACAGCCTCCCCACCCTCCTTCCTGGACCCCGTACAGCCTCCCCACCCTTCTTCCTAGACCTAAGACAGCCCCCTAGACAGCCCCCCACCCTCCTTCTTGGACCCGGGATAGCCCCCCAACTCGACACCCCAACATTGGGTGAGCGGCTATTCGGCATATATAAAACATCAAGACAATTCACGAAAGGCTAAGGACCACCTACCTTGATTCTGAAGACAATCGCACTCTTAATTCAGCATCTCGGATCCCAATATAATCTCTCTTCAAGATTCACCCTAAATCCCAACGGGAAATAGGGTTTTAGAGCTTCGGAAGAAAATTAAAGAAGAGTGCAAACCCTAATCGAAAAGAGGAAGCAAGGAGAGGATTAGACTCACCCGGATCTTCAATCCGCACTTGACGGCACTCAAAATGCCCAAGTATCGAAGGATATCCGCCCTTAAGAGATCTTGGGAGCTTTGGATTATATTGATACTTTATCACAAGGATCCATGGGTCATTTGTGATGTGTACGAGTCAACCCCGCCTCAATCCGAGGCACGGTGTGGCCGGTACCACTCAAAGTGTCTCACTTTTATTTGAAATGGAAAACATTTTAATTGAAAACAACAACTGACATATGGAAAACCAACCAAATGCATTCAGATTCTATTGATACTTTAGGAAAATGATCCATGGTTCATTTGTGATGTGTACGAGCCAACTCTGCCTCAATCCAAGGCACAGTGTGGCCGGAACAACTCAAACTGTCTCACTTTTATTTGAAATGGACAAGATTTTAAGTGAAAACAACAACTTGCATATGGAAAACCAACGAAACGCTTTCTAATTGTATTAATACTTCAGGAAAATGACTCATGGGTAATTTTTGACGTGTATGAGTCAACCCACCTCAATATGAGGCATGGTGTGTCCGGTATTACTCAAAGTGTCTCTTTTTTGTTTAAAATGGACATTGTTTTAAGTAAAAACAACGGACATAGGGAAAACCGACCAAACGTATTATGATTGTGTTGATACTTTATCACAACGTTCCATGGGTCATTTTTGACGTGTACGTGTCAACCCTATCTCAATACAAGGTACGGTGTGGCCGGTACCACTCAAAGTGTCTCACCTTTATTTGAAATGGACAACATTTTAAGTAAAAACAACAACTGGCATACGGAAAACCGACCTCACGCATTTGGATTGTATTGATACTTTAAGACAACGATCCATGGGTCATATGTGACGTGTACGAGTCAACCTCACATCAATTAGAGTCACATTGTGGCTGGTATCACTCGAAGTGTCTTTCTTTTGTTTAAAATGGACACCCTTTTAAGTAAAAACAATTGGCATACGGAAAACCAACCAAACATATTCAGATTGTGTTGATATTTTATCACAAGGATACATGGGTCATTTTTGACATGTACTAGTCAACCCCGCCTCAATCTGAGGCACGGTGTGGCCGATACCCCTCAAAGTGTCTCGCTTTTATTTGAAATGGACAACATTTTAAGTGAAAACAACAACTGGCATATGGAAAACTGACCAAACGCATTCGTATTGTGTTGATACTTTAGGAAAATGATCCATGGGTCATATGTGACATGTATGAGTCAACCCCTCCTCGATCTGAGGCATGGTGTGGCTGGTATCACTCGAAGTGTCTTTCTTTTGTTTAAAATGGACACCCTTTTAAGTAAAAATAACTGGCATACGAAAAACCAACCAAACGTATTCATATTGTGTTGATAATTTAGCACAAGTATACATGGGTCATTTTTGACGTGTACGAGTCAACCTCGCCTCAATCTGAGGCACGGTGTGGCCGGTACCACTCAAAGTACCTCACTTTTATTTGAAATGGACAACATTTTAAATGAAAACAACAACTGGCATACGGAAAACTAACCAAATGAATTCAGATTCTATTGATACTTTAGGAAAATGATCCATAGGTCATATGTGATGTGTAAAAGTCAACCCCACCTCAATTTGAGGCACGGTGTGTCCTATATCACTTGAAGGGTCTTTCTTTTGTTTAAAATGGACACCCTTTTAAATAAAAACAACTAGCATACGGAAAATTGGCCAAACGTATTCAGATTGTGTTGATACTTTAGCACAAGGATCCATGGGTCATTTTTGATGTGTACTAGTCAACCTTGCCTCAATCCAAGGCACAGTGTGGCCGGTACCACTCAAAGTGTCTCACTTTTATTTGAAATGGACAACATTTTAAGTGCGAAACAACAACTGACATACGGAAAACTGACCAAACACTTTATGATTGTATTGATACTTGAGGTTAACAATTAATATGTCATTTTTGATGTGTATGAGTCAACCCACCTCAATATGATGCACGGTGTGGCCGCTATCACTCAAAGTGTCTCTCTTTTTTTAAAATGGACACTATTTTAAGTAAAAACAACATACATACAGAAAACTGACCAAACGTATTCTTATTGTTTTGATACTTTAGAACATTGATCCATTGGTCATTTTTGACATGTACGAGTCAACTTTGCCTCAATCTGAGGCATGGTGTGGCTGGTACCACTCAAAGTGTCTCACCTTTATTTGAAATGGACAACATTTTAAGTGAAAACAACAACTGGCATATGGAAAACCAACCAAACGCATTATAATTGTCTTGATACATTAGGAAAACGATACATGGGTCATATGTGATGTGTATGAGTCAACCTTGCCTCAATTTGAGGCACGGTGTGGCTGGTATCACTCAATGTGTCTTTATTTTATTTAAAATGTACACCCTTTTAAGTAAAAACAACTAGCATATGGAAAAGAGACCAAACATATTCAGATTGTGTTGATATTTTAGCACAAGGATCCATGGTTCATTTTTGACATGTACAAGTAAACCCCTCCTCAATCCAAGGCATGGTGTGGTCGGTACCACTCAAAGTGTCTCACTTTTATTTGAAATTTACAACATTTTAAGTGAAAACAACAATTGGCATACGGAAAACCAACCAAACGCATTTGGATTCTACTGATACTTTAGGACAACGATCCATGGTTCATATGTGATGTATACAAGTCAACCCCACCTCAATCTAAGGCACGGGGTGGCTGGTATCACTCCAAGTTTCTTTCTTTTGTTTTAAATGGACAACATTTTAAGTAAAAACAACAACTGGCATACGGAAAACCAACCTAACGCATTCGGATTGTGTTGATACTTTAGTAAAATGATCCACTGTAGAGACCCGTATCTTGACGTACATGGACATTACATTACTTTTGTAGAATACTTATTACATAACAAAAACACACACACAAGGACCGTAATAGTTTAGTGTCTTTGGAAACTCGGAACGTAATCTTCTAATCATGGTGAAAGATCTTCAACATCTCCCATAAAGATCTTCCCTTTTTTTCTTACTTAAAACCTTTATTTATATCTTGGGGAAAATAAAACATAAAAGGGTGAGTTCAAATGCTCAGTAAGGGTAAACAAAATAAAAATCAATCACATCATATTCATAAGAACATAACATTTTGGAAATCTTAACCTGCAAAAGAGATCATAATATCATAACATGGGATAAATAATAGTAGTGAAATGAAATCCCAATAATCATAATTTAAAACATGAAACATTGTGGCATACACACATAATCATAGAGAATCATTTCTTATTAGTCAAGACTCATTGCCAAGACTATCTTAGTGGACAAAGTCCCTTTCTGAACCGAGTCACCCTCGTTTCAGTCCTGTTTCACTGAACCGGTATAACCTACCGTTCCAGCCATGTCTATCTCATGAGATATAAAATCTTTACCCAATGCATTGGAGGGAGATATAGGTCTCACCCATCTCATAATGATACCATTCTTATGTGTGCCACAAAATCATAAATCATACATCATTTCATAACCCATGTAATAAAAATGGGAATCTTAAACATCATGACATCATAAAACAATTCATATAAGATAAAGGAATTCATAAAAATAATTCCATCACAACATAGTCAAATCAATGTAATAATATGGATAGAAAAAGAACCCTATATTATCTTAGATGGAAAATAATTTTGATAAAACACTTGAACTCCATTCTTGAGGAAAATATCCTTTCTACTTCAAAAACATTTTCCTTTCTTAACATTTCTTACAATTTTAAACTAAAAGAAGTTGATTAAAAATAAACTTAAAAACTTGTAAATGAAGCTTCTTGGAAATAATGTTTTAAAAATACATTCATGCCGTATAAGTTAAAAAAACATTCTTCTCATACTTTTGTCGGAAAAGTCAAAAAGTACCTCGTACGAAAAAAGACAAAAGATTCCTTTCATATCTTTTACTAAAAACTCACCGAAGGGTAAAATTGGATATAAACTATTGTAGAAGGATATAAATATTACATATTTAGGAAACATGGATGTGGATGATAAAATACTCCCCAATAAATACCAAAGTATAAACAATCTCAGATAAAAATGAGATTGTGATATTTCCCTTACCTTAGGTCTGATTTGCTTCGTAAGTGTCCTAACCTCCTGTATAATGATTTAAATAATGTCATTGACTTATTACAGAATCATATTCATTGTTATGATATCATATATGGTTCACTTATGACTTTATATTACCCGTTCTTTTGTAAATTCCATGTTAAAGAGCGTTTTGGGTAAAATTGTTTCATTTGTCGTCTGTGTTTTGACTTGTAATTATTCATATGATTACTTAGATCATGATTACTTAATTCCAGAATATAAAACATTATTTATATATAATATATATTCAGAATATACATATATATAATAAATCAGTAAATGGAAAGAAATACACCGTTCATGGAGACGGTAGGTCGTACGTACGCATTAACGCTGTTTTCGTTTCCTTATTGAGTTGAATGAAATTAAGTAGATGACATACATATATATACACATAAATCCAGTATCATTATTATGTCATATATTTCATGATTACTTATTATATATACTTTATAATCATTCAGGAATGGTTAAAGTGGAGAATGAATCTCATCGCGTCGTGGAGACGGTAGTCCGTACGTACGCACGAGCGATGATATCATTCTCATGATTGTGGGACTGTATTGGAGTGTATGTATACTATTTAAGAATAAATATCACTTTAAAATAATCATATATAGTTATTATTTACACCATTATACCCATCCAAGTAATATGGTGGTGGAAAATAGATTTCACCACAGCGTGGAGACGGTATTCCGTACGTACGCACGCGCGGTGATTTCGTTTTCCATATGATGGATAGATGGTCAAATAGGGTTGTTTCATAATTATAATAACATATCAGTATATGAGTGATACTGATTTTATTACTTCATAATGAAACAACCTAAGAAGAATAAGTGGAAGAAGAAATAAAGGTGAAAGAATCGGTAATGGAAATTACCTCTTCTTTGAAGCGCCTCTTTGAAACCTCCTCTTAGGGCACTAAGATTGGTCTTTAAAGTAGACCAGAACCTCTAGGATGTTTCTAGGGAAGTGTAGAAGAAAATTTTTCAGGGGTTGGCCGAGCTTGAAGGCTCAAATTGGTGTGAGGAGGAGAGGGAGGAGGTGCCCTTTTATAAGGGAGGAGAAGGGCACCTTTGGAATTCTTAAAAATATTAATTTATAATAAATCTAACCCCACTTAAAAACCTCCAAAAATGACTCATATTATAAGATTAGATGAGATAGGGTTGTAATATAATCAACCAATCAAATTTAGACATGTTTGGATCTTATTTGAAACCTTATCATTTTGATTTATCCTTATTTAATCTATTTAAGTTTATTTGTGGTAATAAAATTCTAAATTTCAAATTATAACAAATAATTACTTATTTGTTGTGAATTTTCCATAATTGTTTACTTTATAAAATTAGAGACCATATAAATTTAAATTTATAATTTTTAAATATTTTTGTGATTTTTAAACAATTTTATAATATGTTATTTTTATAAAATAACAATAGTGTCAATTTTGACACTATTCATTTATTTGAATTTAAATAAAATATATACAGAAGATATGTTCGAACTAAAAGCGTTTATAGATTCATAAAAGGTCATATGTATCTATAAAATTAGTGGATCACATTAAATAGTTAATATAATATTTATTTTATTATTTTTAAAACCATTTATTTGGTTTATCTCTTAATAAAATAATTACTACAACATTTTTGTATAATTATTTAATATACTTATATGTTTCATAAAAATTAAAAATAAAATTCTATGATGAAGATAAATCTATTAACTTTCATAATAATACTTTTAATCGAATTTATCATCTTAAAATAACAATATTTAAATTGTTATATTTATTAAATTATGAAGGTGACAACTTTGGCATCATTTAAAATAAAATAGTATAAGTGTCATAATTGCTTTTATAAGGCTCCAAATGGTCCAATATTCGACCATTGGATGATTATGGTTTATATTTACATCAAAAATAAATTTTGGTCAGGGTTTTGGGCATTTTATGGTTACTATTAGTTTAATAAAAACTATATTCTTGATTTTTCACTAGATAAACAATTTCTGCATCACTATTGTGTTACAATTAATGACAATTATTTAATCCCTAAAAATTATAAATAAATTAATATGATGTAGATAATTTCATTATCTTTCTGGAGACTATTTATGTTCGAAGTTTCATGAAGTTTATCACTAAATTAAAATTAATATACTTATAAGATTTAAGAGAGTGACATGTTGTCACTTTCTTTGGTTTTAATAATAATTAAATTATTTTCATGAACAAAAGTCCATAAAATGAATCTAATCCGACCCTTAGGTTATATGGGTCTAATTTTAGCCATCCAATAGGATTTTTCCAAGTGTTAGGGTAATTTTATAATCTTATATTTACCCTTAATTACCCTATTTACCTTTAACTATAGTAAATAAAATTTATCGTAGTTACTATTCACAATGCCCAAAAATAAAAACTAGCTTATTAACATAATTTGGACCCACTGATTCCAAATATGGAATCTATTTTTCCAAATTCAATACACAAAAGTTTCAGAAATTAAATTAAAATTAATCCCGTTGTCGAAAGAAAACGGTTTTTTCTTTAAAACATTGCAAAAGATTGAATTGATTTAACCTACGAATTCAAGGTAAAATCAATGCTAATGACATACATTATATTAAATGGTAAAAATATATTCTATTTATACTTTAAAACCATTCAATATTTGTAAAGACCCATAAATTCCAAGGATATTTTTTTTTTAATTTTCATTGGAATTTTACAAGAACGCAGTTTCTGACGGCACCTGATTCCGAGGCCCGGTGTGCCCGGAATCATTTTCCGAAGTTTGGCTCGGGTACATTCAGTGAACGGACGAGCGGGTTTTTCTAACTTTTGAACCGGTGCTCGGAATCGAATTCTGAGGGCACCGATGGAATCGCAGCGCCGTTAATTTCTTATAAACACCTCTTCCGGAGTTGCGTTTGCTCAGGTGTGGTTTTTAATTTTTGGGCTTAAAGTTAAGAAATAAAATAAATTGTACGACAAACTTTATTTTATTTCACTTAAGCTGCTTGGAAGCCACTTGAAGCCACTTAAAGCAGCTTAAGCTGAGTCGATGCGGATAGGGTGCTATCCAGAAATATCCTACCATCTTGGTAGGATATTTGTGAGGTGGGGCCTGCACGAGCCCCACCGTTTCTTTTCTGCTAAGTAACGCACCCGCAAAAACCCGTCATTATGAAAGTCAACTGACGCGTTTTCTTAATTTCTTAACGCACCAATTAATTGGGCGGTTTTCTTCGTTGAATTAATTGGGCGGTTTATTTCGTTGAATTAATTCTACGAATTAATGGGTCGTTACTTATCTCTTTTTCGTTTCTTAACCGGTTTGAAATCCGTTGGCGTAGTAATAAAAAAAGACCAACGCCACATCTTGAGGATTACACATTGGGAGGCTTTTGATAGAATTCTTGTGCCTTCGCCCTTCTTCGCGAAGAACGCGAAGAACGCGAAGAACGCCGGCCTCCGACGAAGAACGTCGAAACCGCGGAAATCGACGACGCGACGCCGTGTGCCGCGACGACGACGTTTCCTCTTCCGCAACGTTCTTCTGTGACGTTCCTTCGTCCGCAACGAAATCTTCGATCTTCTGTTTGAGGTAAGAGTTTTCAGGTTTCTTTTAAAACTCCTTTGTGGTTTTTAACAACGCATGGATTTAATTATTAAAATTAAATCTCTTGTTCTTGAACCTCGAGGTTTGTCAACGTGCACCGTATTCCGTGACGACGCGACGCCCTTCCGCGACGACGCGACGCCCTTCCGTGACGACGCGACGCCTTCCGCGACGTGACGATCGCCTCCTTCCGCGGCGATCAAATCTGCGAAGAACCCGCGTGCGACGACTTGACGAGGTAGGGGTTTGTTGTCAAACAATTTATATTCCCATGATCATTTCTTTTTAAATGAAGAACCCGATTTCATAAGAACAATTTTAATTTATTAAAAATTGTTGTTTCATGTGTTGAATAAATTCTCCCGACTGTTATTATATAACGCGGAGGGTACGGGCCAAACGAACACGGCCCGACAACCCTCCGCCGTTCTTCGTGGTTGTACGGATTTGGCGGGCGACGGTAAAATGTGACGCAAGGGCGATTTGATGATCCCGCGGTGAAGAATGGAACCCGGGAGGAACAGCGGCCCAGACGGGAAGGAAAATGGACAACCGGAGCAACTCCGGTGGCCCGCAGAAGCTACCGGCGGCCAACGGACCCGCGGCCGCGCCGGTCCGGCTCGCACGCACCGGACGCGGTGACATGCCTCGTCCGTTGATCCATCGCGGCCCCGCGCGGGGCCGCGACACCTCCAACCCGCGGGGGCAGCGCTTCGCGGCTTCCGCCCTGCTCGGCCGCTCGGCCGAGCCGAGCCGGGCCGCGCCCTGGCCTGGCCGGAACGAGTCCGTCCGGGTTTGACTGGGTCGGGTCGACCCTGTTCGGCCGACCCAGGGGGGGTCGGGCCGGCTCGGCCTGGGCCCAGACCCCCCGTCTTCAGACTATTTTCGGTCTTTTGCCCGTAACTTGAGCTACGGGCCTCCTAACGACATGCCGTCAGTGGAAACGTGATCCTTGGATTGAGACGGTCGTTTCGGTATATCGCACTCAAGGTTTCGGAGTACTTTGGGTTCGGCCGGGTTGGTTCATCCACGAAACCAACCGGGCCCTCGGAGCGGAAACGCTCATATCTTGAGCTCCGGACGTCCGATTGACATGTTGTCGACTTGATAGATTCCTCTAAGGGAGTAGGATCTTTTGGCTTACTCCGCTCGAGGTTTGGACGCAGTTGGAGTACGGTCGGGTTGGTTTTAACTTAAAAACCAACCGGGCCCCCGGGACGAAAAAGCCAATAACTTCCAGATCGGGCGTCCGATTGACGCGCCGTCTGTTGCGTTGAGTTCCTGTTGACGATACGGAACTTTTGGCATCCTCCGCCCGAGTTTTGGATTTAGTTGGGTTATAGCCGAGTTGGATTGTGTTCGAAATCCAACCGTGCCCCTGGAACGGAGAAAGATGATATCTTTCAGACCAGACGTCCGTTTGACGAACCGTCAGCGGCGTTGGTGATCACGTTGAGAAACGGTCCCTATGAGTATACCCTATGAGTGTTCGGGGTATAGTTGAGTTACGGCCGGACTGGTTCGCACACGAAACCAACCGGGCCCCGGGGACGAAAAGGCTAATAACTCACAGACCGGGCGTCCGTTTGACACGCCGACTGTTGCGTTGAGACCCCTATGACGAGGCGGTCCTTTGAGATACTTCTTCGTGGGACTTTGTGATACTTGGAGTATTGATCAATAGCTCGTGGAGCGGACCCTCTCGGAGACAAGCGTGCGGAGTACGGAGACCGTGTAGACGACTGAGACCTGACGACTGCTTGACCGACTCGACTTGGAGTGAGTCGACTAGCCCAGTGGACGGAGCCCCCGGTATTTGGCGGCAGACCCACGGCGGACGGAGCGCCTGGTAGTTGGCAGCAGACCCGCGGTACTCGACCGGAGGAGTACCTCTGTAGGCTATTAGGGAGAGCGCCCGGTATTTGGCGATAGACCCTCAGCGGACGGAGCGCCCGGTAGTTGGCTGTAGACCCGCGGTACTCGATAGGAGGAGTACCTCAGCAGTCTTAGGTTAGTGAGCAGTACCTCGGAGTCGTGACAGGTCCACTGTACACTCCAGAGACAGAGCTCTTCAGCAGTTACGGTTTCGATGATGAAAATCCTGGTTTGAGCTGAGACTTTTGACCTTGTGTTTACCTCATGTTTGAGATGGGATACTTGATAACTTAGGTATATGTATGTTCATATACCTGGGTAGTGGTTATCTGTTGTTTTCACAATCCTTGTGTTTCCTCAGGATTGAGATGGGTTATTTGATAACTTATGTATATGTATGGGCATATACCTAAGTAGAGGTTATCTGTTGAGATCTTCTTTGTGGTTATCCTTGTTGGTTTAGAGAGACCTTTAGGGTCTCGGGGTCCCTACTGAGTATCGTTATACTCACCCCTGAACGGGCTATGCCCGCACCTCGTTGTGTTGGTTGCAGACGACAGGCAGTGCTGACGGAGGCCGAGTGTTCGAGGACTGGACGGTACCCAGAGGTGGACTACACAACGAGTCAGTACCCGGAGGTGGACTACACGACGAGTCAGTACCCGGAGGTGGACTACACGACGAGACAACACACGGAGGAGGTTGACGGACGAGAGCGTGGAGGAGGCCATCTGTATCTACCCTTCAGGTAGGATCCGAGGAGGACGACCTAGGAGCCGCTTCCGTCCTTCCAGCTGTTATCTTTTCTGTTGTACTTGTTCAGTTGTAATTGTACTTTCTTTTGGGTTTGTATTCTGGCCCATTTACTTTTCAGCACTTCTCTTGTACTTAGTGTTTACTTTTTCCGTTTGCTTACTCTGTGGTGCTTGTTTAATTTTATAAAGGCAATGCCTTCCCAGTTATCGGGATTTACGCCTTCGGTGCTAGTCGCCAGCCCCTGGCCTATGGAAGGCGGGCTTGGGGTAGTCACGGCACGGGCCCTGAGGACGGGTCGTGACAAATTGGTATCAGAGGAGTTCGGTTCTACCGCAGAACTTATAACTCTGATGTTTCTTTCTGTGAAGCAATAGTGTTAAGAGTACCGAGTGTAGTTTTCAGTTCAAGGAGTCCAGTGTTGGTGCGGGCAGCCGACGTATCCATACACCAGGACCCTGACAACTGATTTCCGACTTTGTGCATGAAAACACTTATTGCGTGTGTGTTTTCCAGAAGTTTTATTTAAATGTCATCTCAAACCAGGTCAGCTCACCAGGGATAATCTTTGACCGTGTCACGTTGTTTCTTTCAGGATGCCTCCTCGTGGACGACCAGCTAGAGCCCCGAGAGTGGTACGTACTGACAGCCCGCCGAGCGACGAGGCCTCAGTACAGGGCCCTATCCCAGTTGAGGCACCAGCGGAGGCACCAGCGGTACTACTACCCGTTGGGCCACCGATGCCCCCAGCCCCAGCAGCAGAGGGCGCACGTCGCTTGAGCGCACTGCATGAGTTCCAGTGCCAGAGGCCACCCAGGTTCCAGGGAGGGACGGACCCGCAGGCGGCTGAGGATTGGCTGGAGGCTGTGGTGAGAGTCTTCAGGCTAGTGGGGACGCCGACAGATTTCATGGTGATCCTTGCTGCCAGCCTTCTTCAGGTAGCAGCAGGAAGATGGTGGAGCCTGATGCTACAGATGCATGACGAGGCGACACTTCTATGGGCAGACTTCGAGAGCCTGTTCTGGGCAGAGTTTGTACCAGCCACCCTTCGAGCGGTGCGTATACAAGAGCTACTTCAGCTGCGGCAGGGCAGCATGTCAGTGGCGCAGTACTCAGCGAGATTCACAGACCTCTCGCGCTACTCCACAGATATGGTACGAGACCCGTTCTTCAGGGCCCGAACCTTCGAGCAGGGGCTCAGGCGAGAGATTAGAGCTTCTGTTGTTTCTCACAGCATTCCGACGCAGACAGGGGTGTTGGAGAGAGCCCTCTTAGTGGAGAGTTTCCTTGCTGAGCAGTCTCCAGCAGCAGGACCCACCACTAGCCGGCTTGTGGCAGAGTCTTCTGCAGTAGGCAGTAGACAGATGACGCAGAGGTCCAAGAGGACCAGACCTACCGATGGCCGACTGCACGACTCAGGTTCAGTTGTGCGGGGAAACCGGGGTGGAGTCAGAGCCAGACATGCCGAGAGTGGACAGTGTTACTCCTGCGGCGGAATTGGTCACATGGCACGTGACTGTCTGAACCGCCATGCAGATGACCGGCAGTTAAATGAAGAACCTCTGAGGCAGAGGCATAGGTTCGATCAGGGCGGACCGCAAGGAGCAGGTGGCCACGGTAGAGGAGCTGGCCGTGCAACTGGAGGTGGACGACGCTTCGGGATGTTGCCACCACCACCACCAGGAGGCCCACCCCGACCGCAGGGGACAGGAGGACATGGGAGAGCTCAGCTTCAGGCAGCTGAGGCCTATGGTCATGGAGCTCCGGAAGCAGATGGACAGGAGCGGGACTAGCTTCCGACCTGGAGGCTATTAATCTTGTTGCTTCTAGTTTTATTGATGTTTGTCTGTAGTTTCTTTGTGTCTTTGTACTATGAGCTGCAATAATGAAAAGACACTTATCTTTGTAAAGTTTTCTTTCCTGTCCTTTTTGTTAGGTTGATACAGAGTGGTCCCGATTAAGACTGTTGACTTGACCCTCACTTTCGAGTTTTCTACTGAAAGAGACCTAGTGACCACACACTGATGCCGACAGTGTGACTCGACCCTTGGAGGCGAGAGTGACAGTTGGATCTCTTGGTAGTTACGTCGAGGCCTTACGACGTCATCCATGGCATGAATGCATCATTCATGTCAGGATTGACTGTATTAGGCAACGAATGTGGTTCATCCATGGGATGAGACCAGATTTCTCTTATCGACAAAGAAGAAATCATAGCAGCTCTTGTGAGACTAGAGAAGGTCCAGGTCATCCAAGAGTGGATGAGGACGGCACAGGGCCCACAGAAGCCTTATGCTGACAGGACTTGGAGGCCTCTAGAGTTCGAGGATGACTATCACGTCCTTATACGAGTCTCACCTCGACGAGGTTTACGGAGATGTGGCCAGGGAGGCAAGTTATCTCCGAGGTTCAACGGACCTTTTTAGGTCCTCAGCTGGGTAGGCGAGGTGGTTTACCACTTGACCCATCCACTTCAGTTGCACTAGGTGCACGACGTTTTCCACGTATCCCAACTAAGGAGATACGTGCTCGACCCTCTGCATATCATCGACCATGAGGAGCTGGACGGTGGCGATGAGGTGACTTCTACGGAGGTTCCTATGGGGATCGAGGATCGACAGGAGCGGATCCTAGGAGGACGGACGATTCCTCTTGTGCACTTTCTTTGGCAGCACGGGAACCTCCAGGTGAGCACATGGGAGCAGAAGGCTCAGATGCGTGCTCAGTACCGCCTTTGTATTCCTAAGTTTGTGGTGAAGCTTTACGGGGACGTAAAGCCCTGTGGTGGGAGTAATGTAAAGACCCTTAAATTCCAAGAAAATTTTTTTTTAATTTTCTTTGGAATTTTACAAGAATGCAGTTTCTGACGGCACCTGATTCCGAGGCCCGGTGTGCCCGGAATCATTTTCTGAAGTTTGGCTCGGGTACGTTCAGTGAACGGACGAGCGGGTTTTTCTAACTTTTGAACCGGTGCTCGGAATCGAATTCTGAGGGCACCGATGGAATCGCAGTGTCGTTGATTGCTTAGAAACGCCTCTTCTGGAGTTGCGTTTGCTCGAGTGTGGTTTCTAATTTTTGGGCTTAAAGTTAAGAAATAAAATAAATTGTACGACAAACTTTATTTTATTTCACTTAAGCCGCTTGGAAGCCACTTGAAGCCACTTAAAGCAGCTTAAGCTGAGTCGATGCGGATAGGGTGCTATCCAGAAATATCCTACCCTCTTGGTAGGATATTTGTGAGGTGGGGCCTGCACGAGCCCCACCGTTTCTTTTCCGCTAAGTAACGCACCTGCAAAAACCCGTCATTATGAAAGTCAACTGACGTGTTTTCTTAATTTCTTAACGCACCAATTAATTGGGCGGTTTTCTTCGTTGAATTAATTGGGCGATTTATTTCGTTGAATTAATTCTACGAATTAATGGGTCATTACTTATCTCTTTTTCGTTTCTTAACCGGTTTGAAATCCGTTGGCGTAGTAATAAAATAAGACCAACGCCACATCTAGAGGATTACATGTTGGGAGGCTTTTGACAGAATTCTTGTGCCTTCACCCTTCTTCACGAAGAACGCGAAGAACGCGAAGAACGCCGGCCTCCGACGAAGAACGCCGAAACCGCGGAAATCGACGACGCGACGCCGTGTGCCGCGACGATGACGTTTCCTCTTCCGCAAAGTTCTTCTGCGACGTTCCTTCGTCCGCAACAAAATCTTCGATCTTCTGTTTGAGGTAAGAGTTTTCGGGTTTCTTTTAAAACTCCTTTGTGGTTTTTAACAACACACGGATTTAATCCGCGACAACGTGACGCCCTTCCGTGACGACGTGATGCCTTCCGCGACGCGACGATCGCCTCCTTCCGCGGCGATCAAATCCGCGAAGAACCCGCGTGCGACGACTTGACGAGGTAGGGGTTTGTTGTGAAACAATTTATATTTCCGTGATCGTTTCTTTTTAAATGAAGAACCCGGTTTCATAAGAACAATTTTAATTTATTAAAAATTGTTGTTTCATGTGTTGAATAAATTCACCCGACTGTTATTATCTAACGCGGAGGGTGCGGGCCAAACGAACACGGCCTGACAACCCTCCGCCGTTCTTCGTGGTTGTACGGATTTTGCGGGCGATGGCAAAACGTGACGCAAGGAAGATTTGATGATCCCGAAGTGAAGAACGGAACCCGGGAGGAACAGCGGCGCAGACGGGAAGGAAAACGGACAACCGGAGCAACTCCGGTGGCCCACGGAAGCTACCGGCGGTGCCGGCGGCCGGAGGCGGAGGCGCCCCGGCGCGCCGCCAGACAGGGCCGCCACCGCCGCCGCGGCCAACGGACCCACGGCCGCCCGGGTGCGGCTCTCACGCACGGGACGCGGTGACATGCCGCGTCCCTTGATCCATCGCGGCCCCGCGCGGGGCCGCGACACCTCCAACCCGTGGGGGCAGCGCCCCGCGGCTTCCGCCCTGCTCGGCCGCTTGGCCGAGCCGAGCCGGGCCGCGCCCTGGCCTGGCCGGACCGGGTCCGGCTGGGTTTGACCGGGTCGGGTCGACCCTGTTCGGCCGACCCAGGGGGGGTCGGGCCGGCTCGGCCCGGGCCCAAACCCCCCGTCTTCAGACCGTTTTCGGTCTTTTGCCCGTAACTTGAGCTATGGGCCTCCGAACGATGCGCCGTCAGCGGCAACGCGATCCTTGGATCGAGACGGTCGTTTCGGTATATTGCACTCAAGGTTTCGGAGTACTTTGGGTTCGGCCAGGTTGGTTCATCCACGAAACCAACCGGGCCCTCGGAGCGGAAACGCTCATATCTTGAGTTCCGGACGTCCGATTGACGTGCCGTCGACTTGATGGATTCCTATAAGGGAGAAGGATATTTTGGCTTACTCCACTCGAGGTTTGGACGCAGTTGGAGTACGGTCGGGTTGGTTTTAACTTAAAAACCAACCGGGCCCCCGGGACGAAAAAGCCAATAACTTCCAGACCGGGCGTCCGATTGACGCGCCGTCTGTTGCGTTGCGTTCCTGTTGACGATACGGAACTTTTGGCATCCTCCGCCCGAGTTTTGGATGCAGTTGGGTTATAGCCGGGTTGGATTGTGTTCGAAATCCAATCGGGCCCCTGGAACGGAGAAAGATGATATCTTTCAGACCAGACGTCCGTTTGACGAACCGTCAGTGGCGTTGGTGATCACGTTGAGAAACGGTCCCTATGAGTATACCCTATGAGTGTTAGGGGTATAGTTGAGTTACGGCCGGACTGGTTCGCACACGAAACCAACCGGGCCCTGGGGACGAAAAGGCTAATAACTCACAGACCGGGCGTCCGTTTGACGCGCCTACTATTGCGTTAAGACCCCTATAACGAGGCGGTCCTTTGAGATACTTCTTCGTGGGACTTTGTGATACTTGGAGTTTCGATCAGTATCTCGTGGAGCGGACCCTCCCGAAGACGAGCGTGCGGAGTACAGAGACCGTGTAGACGACTGAGACCTGACGACTCCTTGACCGACTCGACTTGGAGTGAGTCGACTAGCCCAGTGGACGGAGCGCCCGGTATTTGGCGGCAGACCCACGGCGGACGGAGCGCCTGGTAGTTGGCAGCAGACCCGTGGTACTCGACCGGAGGAGTACCTCTGTAGGCTATTAGGGAGAGCGCCCGGTATTTGGCGATAGACCCTCAGTGGACGGAGCGTCCGGTAGTTGGTTGCAGACCCACGGTACTCGACAGGAGGAGTACCTCAGCAATCTTAGGTTAGTGAGCAATACCTCGGAGTCGTGACAGGTCCATTGTACACTCCAGAGACGGAGCTCTTCAGCAGTTACAGTTTCGATGATGAAAATCCTGGTTTGAGCTGAGACTTTTGACCTTGTGTTTACCTCATGTTTGAGATGAGATACTTGATAACTTAGGTATATGTATGGGCATATACCTGGGTAGTGGTTATTCGTCGTTTTCACAATCCTTGTGTTTCCTCAGGATTGAGATGGGTTATTTGATAACTTAGGTATATGTATGGGCATATACCTAAGTAGAGGTTATCTGTTGAGATCTTCTTTGTGGTTATCCTTGTTGGTTTAGAGAGACCTTGAGTTTATCGAGGTCCCTACTGAGTATCGTTATACTCACCCCTGCACGGGCTATGCCCGCACCTCGTTGTGTTGGTTGCAGACGACAGGCAGTGCTGACGGAGGCCGAGTGTTCGAGGACTGGACGGTACCCGGAGGTGGACTACACGACGAGTCAGTACCCGGAGGTGGACTACACGACGAGTCAGTACCCGGAGGTGGACTACACGACGAGACGACACACGGAGGAGGTTGACGGATGAGAGCGTGGAGGAGGCCATCTGTATCTACCCTTCAGGTAGGATCCGAGGAGGACAACCCAGGAGCCGCTTCCATCCTTCCAGCTGTTATCTTTTCTGTTGTACTTGTTCAGTTGTAGTTGTAATTTCTTTTGGGTTTGTATTCTGGCCCATTTACTTTTCAGCACTTCTCTTGTACTTAGTGTTTACTTTTTCCGCTTGCTTACTCTATGGTGCTTGTTTCCTTTTATAAAGGCAATGCCTTCCCAGTTATCGGGATTTACGCCTTCGGTGCTAGTCGCCAGCCCCTGGCCTATGGAAGGCGGGCTTGGGGTAGTCACGGCACGGGCCCCGAGGACGGGTCGTGACAATATTATAATTTAACCACATAAGATATTACGATGAAAAAAGTTGTTTTTAATTAAAATATAGCGTGTTTTTATTATTCATTAAAATATGAAAGTTATCGGAAAAATATCAAAACTTTATCTAATGTAAATTTTTATATCCTGATTCAAAAGAAGAATTTTATTTTGTCAAATTGAACTTATAAACATGTCAAAAACTAGATTTAAAGTGGGTGCGCCATCAAAAGGCGGCAAAACTGTATTTTTTGAAAAATACTTATTTTACCCGAAAAAATTATTTTGTTCTTATACCATGTTCTAGAAATGTGTAAGATGAATAATAATGTTATAAAATTCAAAATTTAGTTAACACTATTCATAACGGCTAGTTCATAACAATATTATAATAATATATCGTTGTTTAGTAAAACCCGGTATTGCGTACAACATACGCTATCGAGGAAGGTCGCGATTGCGTGTAATGCAAGCCAAGTCAGGGTTGCGTGTAGTGCACAACTCCTTTGTTTTTGCGTATAACAGAATCCAACCATATTTCATTTATACATTGAATATATATATATATATATACTCAATGTTGCGTAGAATAACTATTATCAAAATTGTGTATAACACGATCCAAGAAAAGTGTTGCGTATACTGCAAGCTAATACAGTGTTGCGTATAGCGCAAGATAATCTTGGTGTGTCGTACAATAGAAGATATGAATGAAATTAAAAAGAATTTATCTTATAAAATCTCGGTTTGTTACATCCATGGGTCATATTTGACATGTACGAGTCAACCCTGCCTCAATCTGAGGCACGGTGTGGCCGGTATCACTCGAAGTGTCTTTCTTTTGTTTAAAATGGACACCCTTTAAAGTAAAAAATAACAACTGGCATACAGAAAATTGACCAAACATATTCGGATTATGTTGATACTTTAGAACAAGGATCCATGGTTCATTTTTTATGTGTAAGAGTCAACCTAGCCTCAATCTGAGACACGGTATGGCCGGTACCACTCAAAGTGTCTCACTTTTATTTGAAATGGACAACATTTTAAGTGAAAACAACAATTGGCATACAGAAAAATGACCAAACACATTCGGATTCTATTGATACTTTAGTAAAATGATCCATGGGTCATATGTGACATGTAAGAGTCAACCCCTCCCCAGTCTGAGGAACGGTGTGGCCGGTATCTCTCGTAGTGTCTTTCTTTTGTTTAAAATGGACACTCTTTTAAGTAAAAACAACTGGCATACGGAAAACTGACAAAACGTATTAGGATTGTGTTGATACTTTAGCACAAGGATCCATGGGTCATTTTTGATGTGTACAAGTCAACCATGCCTCAATCTGAGGCATGGTGTGGCCGGTACCACTCAAAGTGTCTCACTTTTATTTGAAATGGACAACATTTTTAAGTGAAAACAACAACTGGCATACGGAAAACTGATCAAACACATTCAGATTATGTTGATACTTTAAGAAAACGATCCATGGGTCATTTTTGACATGTACAAGTCAACCCCACCTCAATTTGAGGCACGGTGTGTCTGGTATCACTCGAATTGTCTTTCTTTTGTTTAAAATGGACACTCTTTTAAGTAAAAACAACTGGCATATGGAAAACTAACCAAACGTACTCATATTGTGTTGATACTTCATCATAATGATCCATGGGTCATTTTTGACGTGTATGAGTCAACCCTACCTCAATCCGAGGTAGGATGTGGCTGGTACCACTCAAAGTCTCTCACTTTTATTTCAAATGGACAACATTTTAAGTGAAAACAACAACTGGCATATAGAATACCAACCAAACTCATTCAGATTGTCTTGATAATTTAGGAAAACGATCCATGGGTCATATGTAACATTTATGATTCAACCCCACCTCAATCTAAGGCATGGTGTGGACAGTATCACTCAAAGTTTCTATTTTTTGTTTAAAATGGACATCATTTAGTAAAAACAATTGGCATACGGAAAACCAACCAAACGTATTCGGATTGTGTTGATACTTTAGCACAAGGATACATGGTCCAGCCTCACACAATCCACTTCTCATGTGAGGAACTCCTACCCCTATTCTAATACACATGACATTTAATACGCCATGGAAAACTACATTCCCTAAGTCACACAAGCTCTTTGATACACACCCATTATCATCATCACTAAGTTCAAAGATACCCACCCCAAACCATGGGACATTATATTTTTGTTTGGTTGAAGTCATTTATCCATTTCCTTATTTTGGGGTTATTAGCTTCTAATTTCTGAATTCAATCATGTATGTGTTATACAAAATGAAATTTTGTATGTATTCTTAATTTTTTATAACACATATAATTATGTATTCAGTTTTTTATTTATTGTATTCATAATTGATAATTAAATTATGTATGTATTCAATTTAGTATTCAATTATGAATTGAATTTTGGATTGCACATGTAATTGTCATCTCAATTTTGAATTGAATTCTAAATAAATTGTGTATGTTTATAATTACCTTATGAATTATGTTTTAATTATGTATGTGTATAGTTGTAGGGTGAATTATGTGTTAAATCTATATGAATTAATTGTGTATATGTATGTGTTATAGTTGGTTATTGCAGGTAATTGGAGTTGGGAAGCTGGAAATGCAGAAAGGGTAGCCTGCAGCAAGCTGATGCCTGAATTGCATAGCAAAGCCTATACTAATGGTTGTAAACAGTTGGCATAGGGCTGTGAATGTGTTTTATACCAACGGTTCTAAGAAAACCATTGGTAAAAACACTTTCTCAACAGTTTACAAACTGTTGGGATAGAGTGAAATGTCTAACCTTTACCAATGGTTTACACAAACCGTTGGTAAAAATCTATACAAAACTATATTCCAATGGTTTGAAACCGTTGGAATAATATGTTTACCAATGGTTTCAAACCGTTTGGGAAAAATTATACCAACAGTTTGACATAACCGTCAGTATAATGTAGATTTCCTAACATATACCAACGGTTTTCCAGAAACTGTTGGCATATGTGTTTCCCTATGGCTTACTTCCCTATGGTTTGGATAACCATTGGTATATATTATACCAACGGTTATCCATCCTTTACCAACAGTTTGGAACTGTTGGTAAAGGGTTCATTTCTAGCAGTGGTTATCACTTCTGCATGATTTGATGATGTTGCGATGAGTGTTTTCTTTTTTGATCTCCAAGATATGGCAGTACCTCCTACTATGAACACATAACCAGATTGTGATCACGCATTATACAGATCAAATAAATAACCTACATCTGCAAAATCATTCACCTTCCTTTCTAATTTGTCAGAATAGAATAAACTCAAATCAATAGTGCCACAAAGATAACGAAAAATATGTTCAATATCATTCCAATTTCTCTGTGTAGGGGATGAACTAAATCTTGCCAATAAATTAGTAGAAAAAGATATATCAGGATGAGTACAATTAGCAAGATACGTTAGTGCTCTGATAACACTGAGGTATGGTACTTCTGGACCAACCAACTCCTCGTTTTCTTCACAGGGTCGAAATTGATTTTTCTCAGTATTTAAAGACCTACCAACCATTTGAGTACTTAAAGGATTCAATTTATTCATATTAAAGTGTTTTAAGACCTTTTCAGTGTAATTTGACTGATGAAAAAATATACCATTTGACATGTGCTCAATTTGTAATTCAAGACAATACTTGGTTTCTCCTAGGTCTTTCATTTCAAATTTATCCTTTAAGTTTCTCATTGCTTCATTGATCACTTCTGGAGTTCTGATGATATTTAAATCATCAACATAAATAGTAATGATTTCATATCTATATGTTTTTTCTTAATAAAAACACACGGGCATATGGGGTTATTTTTATGCCCTTTATTTAACAAACATTCACTTAAATGATTATACCACATACACCTAGATTGTTTTAATCCATACAGGGATTTCTAAAATTTATTTGAATATAGGTTTTTAGGTTTTTATTTCAATACTTCATGTATTTTAAATCCTTCAGGGATTCTCATATGTATATTATTATCAAGTGACCTGTATGAATAATTTATAAAAACATCCATAAGACGCATATTATCCTTCTCAGCTACTGAAAGACTAATTAGATATCAAAAATTAATAGCATTCATAACAAGAGAATATGTCTCCTCATAATCAATTTCAGGTCTCTGAGAAAAACCTTGTGCGACAATATGAGATTTGTATCTTACAATCTCATTTTTCTCATTCTGCTTACGCACAAAAAACCCATTTGTATCCAACAAGCTTCACAACTTCTAGTGTGAGCATGATATGTCCAAAAATCCTTCACCTATTTATTGAATTTAATTCAACTTGTATTGCGTCTTTCCATTTACTCCAATCGGGTCATTTTTGACATTCCATAACAGACCTTGGTTCAGGGTCTTCATTTTCTATATCATGTGACATAGAATATGAAAATATTTCATCAATATTTTTCACAATACTTTGATTCTATATATCAATTGTAGTGGTATAATTAAGAGAGATTTCATATTTTTCAAAACCTTTAGGGTTTTCTATATCCTATGAATTCTCTTTATGATTCTCATCATGTGTTTCTTTAAGAACACTTAAATTATGTGTTTCTTCTCGAACACATGCCTCCATAATGGGGTTTTCAATAATACTCATCCCTTTTCTTTTCTGAGGATTTATATCCTTAGAACTAAATAGTCTTTGTAAGGACCCGACCCCAGTTGCCCGGAGCCGGTGCCTTGTTTGATTACGCTGGCATACATACAAGGAATATGAATCCCGAAGGACTGAGTATTTTAGTATTATTGGAAACAAGATTCATACATAAGTTCAATATTACAACTTGAAGAGAAATACAACATGGAAACTCCTTAGACAACACCCATAACTCCTAGGTTATTTCAGCATATCATTCATAATAAACTTCTTCATGTCCTGAAAAAAATGATACATAAGAAAGGGGTGAGATCAAATGCTCAGTAAGAGTAAGAAATACAGCGGAAGATAGTATAAACATAAGACATGGTGTATAATTAAAAACACATGTCTTTAATAATAAACTTGAACACATTATGGCAGGAAAATGAGCTGAGTAAATAATGCCACAATAAAACATAATCATGGGTATTCTACTAATCGAATAACCACATGAAATATCAATAGATGAACTCATAATGATGGAATGCATAATACTGGACATTCTGAAACATTTTTTCAAGGCCTCGGAAAATACATATAATGATTAAGGTCTCGGCCAAAATCCATATCACATTGGGAAAGGCCTCGGCCAATTCCACGTCTATTTGTCTCATGAGACCTACCAATGCATCGAGGGGCTATAGAGGGCCCCACCCGTCACATAATAAGTCCAATGCATTCCTTATATGAGTGGGGATAAACATAAACAACAAATACATTCATATTGAAACTATCATATGAAATGTAACTATCTTTCCCCAATCATTAAACATAAAACACTAACCATTCGGAATAATATGGTGAATGGTTTTAGGATAGATCATCCACAGTAGAGTTAGTCATAAACCATTAAATAAAATATGGTAAATGACTTCATAAATGATTAAACCCAATAATACCATGGAATCAACAAGAGTGTTGAATTAGACGAAAACACTCTTATAAAATCATTAAGCAATTCTTGAGATAAATACTCTTTTATTTTGAAAAGAAGAGTTCTTTTGGAAAAATCTTTTTATAAAACTAGAAGTGAATTAAGATAGTATTTTTAAAATAAAATGAGTGATTTTATAAGGATAATTGTTCCCAAAAACAGATTATAGAGTTCCCTTGAAAATAGATAAGAATTTGAGAAATTCCCTTGAATTAGGCTTGTATTTTGGAAACAATTCCGAATGCTCCTTTTAAAACATGTAACTATTTGGAAAATAGGGAAGGATTATGGTTGGTGTATGTATATAGAATACTCATACAGAATTTATGAGGAGTATATAACAATACATAAGAATTTCATCGAGGAAATTAGACAATAAAAGTAACCCGGATGAAAATGGAAGTTCGGGTGGAAAACCCTTACCTTAACTCCAAATGTGTTCCGCTCTTGTACTTAAGCTCATGGAATATGAAATTATACTTGTTAATAAATTATTTCAGAACTTATTATACATGTATTTAGTTTATTATAATTCTGGTTAGTTCATTTATGTCTTTATTGATTAGTTATTGTATTGACTTTCGTCGTTCCGGAGTGTTTGTTTCTCTTATTTTCATATTCAGTTCACTTGTTTTTAAGTAATGAAGTGGAATGGATGTAAATATTCAGAATTGAAATTATATATTATTTATGAACATAAATAGGTGTTATTTTTCATTTATATAACTTGGTTACATGGAACGAGGATGAATTATCATATAGAACTTTAATGATAATTGTTTTGGTTAATTTGTGGGTTTTGATTACAACGAACTCATTTTTCTTTATAACTTAATACCATTTGAAAAAAGGGATTACAGAATCTTAAATAGTTTATATTATATATAATAATATGGTTCAACCATAACAAGAATGGTTTCATGACCAGAATTTAGAATGATAAAAGAAATTGAAAGTCCATCGTCCTTGAATGTGTGAAATTGACATATCTCGAATGGTGTTCTTCCTACTAGTATAAAAGAAGGTAAAAAGGGGGAGATAATGATAAATTATTCAACTATCATGAAAACATTCCAGTACATATAAGGTACTGGTTTAATCACAAAAATTGGATAAGAGAGGTAATAGAAAAAGAAAACAAATGAACTTGAAAGGAAATACAAAGAATTGAACAGAGGAATTTACCTCTTGAACCAAACTTCCTTGAGAACCTCCTTAAGGGAGAGGTTTTGGTCTTTTAATGAGACCAAAGCTTGATGTAAGTGGGATAGGAGGTTGGGGGGTATTTGGCCAGAATTTGGAGAAGGAAAAATTCTTGAGAGGAGTGATTGGAAGAGGGGGTGAGAGGGGGTTTTATAGTGGAGGAGAGAGGGGATTTCTTAATATAAAACTCATTAGTTTATTATTTCTTCACAAGACAAGTAGTAGTAAGTATTCCATGACCAAGAATAGAAATTTTATCATGTGAATTCGTATTAAGGGTGGTGACATCATCCATGATGCTAGGAATGGTATATTTAGCTTATAATGTATATATACTGTAAATTACCGTATTTTACTATTCATCAAAAAAATAAAGTATTTCAGAAAAATACAAAAAAATAAACCTAACCATTTTTCGACGTGTAGAATCCAAAAATGAAGTCCATTTTTCAAAAATAATTTTCTAAATATTATTAATTTAATATTTAATTAAAATCATAATTTATTATCAAAAACCAGTTTTAAAACATTCATTAACTTATTCTAAAATATAGGTATATCATACTTTCAACTTGAATATTATTTATATATTATCATAGGTAATGTTACTATTCATTAGGGTATATCACTATTCATAAGGGTATGTTACTATTCATAAGGGTAGGTTACTATTCACCAAAAAATTAAGTTTTTTAAATTGGACTCTAAATAACTTACTGATCGCGACTGTGTATGTCGGATTTTTGAAATTCACATCACAGAAGTGAAAAACTTTTGTTTTAAGGGTCTCATAGCACTTAGTAGTTAATGTGATTATGATATATTTATAAGAAAGTAATTTCCTTAAAAAAACTATTGGGTCGTTACATTCTCCCCTCCTTACAAAAATTTCTCCCTCAAAATTTCATTTACAATCTAGACCAAGAACAGGTGGGGGTACTTCTCCTCCATTGATTCATCCAGTTCCCAAGTTGCCTCTTCGTACTTATGGTTTCTCCATAGTAACTTGACCAGATGAGTAGTCTTGTTGTGTAGAACTTTGTCTCTACAAACCAAAATTTTCACCAGCTGCTCCTCATAGGAAAGATCAACCTCCAACTATATCACCTCTGAAGAGAGTACATGTGAAGGGTCTGGTATGTACTTCCTTAAGAGGGATACATGAAATACATCATGTACCTTTGACAAGGTTGGTGGAAGTGCCAGTCGATATGTCACAGCTCCGACTCGATCAAGGATCTCAAAAGGGCCGATATACCTGGGACTTAGCTTTCCTTTCTTCCCAAACCGCATGACCTTCTTCCATGGAGATATGAGTAGAAATACCAGGTCTCCTACTTTGAACTCTAGGTCTCATCGATGGTTATCCGCATAACTCTTCTGTCGAATTTGGGCTGCCTTGATATGTTGCTGAATGGTTTTCACCTTCTCTGTCATTTCCTTAACCAATTCAGGTCTTAGCAGCTTTCGCTCATCGACTTCATCCCAACACGCTGGTGTTCTACACCTTTTCCCATAAAGGGCTTCATATGGTGCCATACGGATGCTCGGGTGGAAACTATTTTTGTAGGAGAATTCAACTAGTGGAAGATGTTGGTCCTGTCCTCCTTTGAATTCCATAGAACATGCCATCATCATGTCTTCCAGTGTCTGAATAGTATGCTTGGATTGGCCATCAGTTTGAGGATGATAGGCTGTACTGAAGTTCAGTTCAGTGCTTAAAGCATGTGGGAGACTTTTCCAGAGATTCAAGATGAATCTAGGATCACGGTCAGATACAATAGAGAGTGGTACTCCATGCATCCTTACCACTTCTTTGATGTAAATCTGTGCAAGTTGATCCAATGAGAAGTCCCCTCGAATCGCTATAAAGTGAGTTGTCTTTGTAAGACGATCCACAATGACCCATATAGAATTGTTTCCTCTAGATGTCCTTGGGAGTCCAGTGACAAAGTCCATAGTAATGTTGTCCCACTTCCATGATGGTATGGGTAGTGGTTGCATCATCCCCTTAGAATTTTTCCTCTCAGCCTTCACTTGTTGACATACCAGGCACTTTGACGTATATTCAGCAATCTCCCATTCCATATTGTCCCACCAAAAGTTATCTCGGAGATCTCGATACATCTTTGTGCTACCATGATGTATAGAGAAATTAGAGCTATGAGCATCATCCAACTGTTCTCTCTTTAGCTCAGGTATAGGAGAAACACAAAGCCTCTTCCTGAATTTCAAAATGCCATCTTCATATGAGAAGTCATTCACCTTCCCATCATTTATTGCTTTAATTTTCTTTTGAAACTCCTCATCATCAGCCTGAGAACTTTTTATCCTCTCTAGTAAAGAAGGTTGGGCAACCATTTGAAAAAGTAGTGATGTGCTACCTTCCTTAATAATTCCCATATCCATCTTTACTAGATCCATGAACATAGGATCCCTTTAAACTCTCATCTTGTTCAGAATTCTGTGGTCTTTTCTACTCAATGAATCTACTACCTTATTTGCTTTCCCCGGGTGGTAGTGTATTGTGCAATCGTAATCTTTGAGTAGCTCAATCCACCTCCTTTGTCTCATGTTGAGTTCTTTCTGTGAGAATATATACTTCAAACTCTTATCATCTGTATATATCTCACATTTTTCTCCGTAGAGGTAATGTCTCCAAATCTTCAGAGCAAATATTACCACTGCTAACTCAAGATCATGGGTTGGATAGTTTTGTATATGAATTTTTAGTTGGCTAGATGCATAGTCAATCACTCGATCATTCTGCATAAGGACACAACCAAGTCCTTTCTTTGATGCATCACTATAGATAACAAACCCATCATTCCCCGATGGTAGGGTTAGGATCAGAGCATTCACTAACCTCCTATTCAATTCTTCAAAACACTCTTCACATTCCTTGGTCCATACGAACTTAACCCGTTTTCGTGTGAGCTTGGTCATTGGGTTAGCTAAACGGGTGAAGTTCTGAACGAAACGCTGATAATAACCTGCTAAACCAATAAAACTACGTACCTCAGTTACGTTCGTTGGAGTAGGACATTCTTTCACAGCCTTTGTCTTTGTAGTATCTATAGATATTCCATCCTTAGAGACAATGTGGCCCATAAAGGAAACTAATTGGAGCCAGAAATCACACTTGTTGAACTTCACATATAATTCATTTCTTCTCAGAGTCTTCAAAATAGTGCGCAAGTGATTTTCATGTTCTTCATAGTTTCTAGAGTACACCAGGATATCATCAATAAACACCACCACAAAGTCATCAAGATATTACTTGAAGACTCTATTCATCATATCCATAAAAATAGATGGTGCATTAGTTAGTCCAAAAGACGTTACTGTAAACTTGTAATGCCCATATCTGGTTCGGAATGCTGTTTTTTGAATGTCTTCCTTCCTCACAAGTAATGGATGATATCCAAATCAAAGATCAATCTTTGAAAAAATTTGGGCTCCATGAAGTTGATCGAATAAATCATCAATTCTTGGCAGAGGATACTTATTCTTTATTGTAATAGCATTGATTTCCATGTAATCAATGCACAGCCTCATGGATCCATCTTTCTTCTTAATAAAGAGGACAGGGGCTCCCCATGGAGAAACACTAGGTTGAATAAATCCTTTATCACTCAATTCTTCTAGTTGCTTCTTTAGTTCCACTAACTCCACAGTGGCCATTCTATAAGGGGTCTTTGATATGGATCTTGAACCAGGAATTAAGTCAATGGAAAACTCAATTTCCCGCTCTGGAGGATGTCCAGGTAAATATTCTAGAAAGACATAAATATACTCTTGTACAATAGGTATATCTTCTATTTGAACATTCTTTTCCTCAACCATAGTTATTTCATTCTGTTCCTCCCCGATAATTGAATTTATTTAAGCTACTGTGGGTGGATCTAGATAAGAATTAGGTGGTGACGATTCTTCTCTAAAGATAAAGTGTTATTTATCATCGTCATCAAAAATCCTAACCTCCTTCTTCTTACAATAAATTTTTGCATCATGATCCAAAAGCTAATCCATACCAAGGATTATATCAAAATCAATCATGGGTATGATGATGAGATCAGTAGATAAATAAAATTTTAATGCCTTAATGGGAACTAATTGATAGAACTTTGTAGCAATGATACTTCCCTTGGGAGTTTTGACTGACAACTCCCTAGTTAAATCAAATTGGAAATATCTAATTTTCTTAGCAAACTGGGAAGATATGAAACAATGTGATGATCCAGAATCAAATAAAGCATTGGCTAATCTTGATGAAACGATCAAAGTACCTACCACCACATCACGTGAAACTTCAACCTCTGCAGTTGTGATTGCATATGCTTTTCCTTACTCCCTTGGCCTCTTCTGTTACATATTTCCTTGACTTTTTGGACAATTATTAGCATAGTGCCCCATCTCCTGACAATTATAGCATTGAACATAATTGGATTCCTTCTTTCCTTTGCAATCACCAACAAGATGGCCTTTCTAACCACATTTTTAGCATACTCCTTTTCCTTTTAAGCATGCACCGGGGTGTTTCCTTCCACAATTGTCACATGGTGGAAATTCAACTCTTACCTTCTTCCATATTTCTTTATTTCCTTTCCCATGGTTTTCAGCAGCCCTCTTCTTTTCTTTCTTTCCCTTAAAGTCATAATACATAGAGAATTCTTTTTCAGTCTTGATAGCACATGAAACTATGTCCTCATATGATGAAAAATTTCGGGAGACCGGTGCCTGCCGGAGGAATGGCTTTAGGCCATCAAAGAATCGATCGATTTTTCTCCTTGGATTTCGTATGTAGTCCACAGGATGTCTTGTTATCCTTGTAAAGTTGGCTTCATATTTGGCAACATTTTCATCCTCCTTTTGCCTCATATTCAAGAATTGCCTCTCCATATCTGCTCTTTCTTCACAAGGGTAATATTTTTCTAAGAAGATTTCCTTAAAATCCCTCCATTCCATCACTTCTATTTCTTCCTCCTCCTTTGTGTTTTTGATTAATGACCACCATTGATCCGCATCTCCCGATAGATGATATACTTCCATGACAACCTTCACTCTTTCATTACATCCCAAAGCGAGAAATATCTTCTCGAGGGAACATATCCACTACTCTGCTACAAAAGGGTTTGTAATCCCATTGAACGATGAGGCTGTTGTCGCATAAAGCGATCTAGCATAGCTCCTCCACGTGGTGGATCTAGATGCTCCATACGGGTAAGGTTATTATTCATAACCTGAGTAAGTTGACCCAGTATAGTTATGAGTTGCTCAGCACCAGTCACAGAACCAGAGCCAACATCATTGTCTTGCGTTGGAGGAAAATCCCTACAGGGGACACGTGCATTCATGCGATTTTCATTCCGTCCACTAGGTGCCATATCTAGATAATGGCATACACTATATTAGGTTATGAATCACAATGTATAATATTAACTTAAAAATACTCAGAAAAATTGAGATCCTACGCATGGCTAATCCCATATTCACAAAAATGGATTCTTTGAGGAATATTTACATTAAACTCCATCATAATGGCTTGTAAAGAAAATGTGAATTATCCTAATCATATCCCCTGGGAGTGTTGTAACCAAGAGTGAAACAAGGCCCATTGTCGTGCACTAGTTCCTGTTCGAGTCTAGCTCAAAGCGGTGTTTTGGGTTTTACCCCTAGATACATTTATGTCAGAGCCGCCTCTACCTACTCGTATCCAGACAGGGATGTATTTCTTGAATGATCCACATAATCTATTCCTTAGAAAAATACCAGGACATTATTGTATGTATATCCTCAAAGACTAACTTAGGGACTCTTCCCTAATTCTACGTTTTCTAAATCTAGTTCCAAGTATTCTACTAAACTTGCCTCTGATACCAACTGTAAGGACCCGACCCCAGTTGGCCGGAGCCGGTGCCTTGTTTGATTACATTGTCATACATACAAGGAATATGAATCCCGAAGGACCAAGTAGTTTAGTATTATTTGAAACAAGATTCATACATAAGTTCAATATTACAACTTGAAGAGAAATACAACATAGAAACTCCTTAGACAGCACCCATAACTCCTAGGTTATTCCAGCATGTCATTCATAATAAACTTCTTCATGTCCTAAAAAAATGATACATAGGAAATGGGTGAGCTCAAATGCTCATTAAGAGTAATAAATACAGCAGAAGATAGTATAAACATAAGACATGGTGCATAATTGAAAACACGTGCCTTTAATAATAAACTTGAACACATTATGGTAGGAAAATGAGCTGAGTAAATAATGCCATAATAAAACATAATCATGGGTATTCTACTAATTGAATAACCACATTAAATATCAATAGATGAACTCATAATGATGGAATGCATAATGACGGAAATTTTGAAACATTTTATCAAGGCCTCGGCCAATACGTCTAATGATTAAGGCCTCGGACAAAATCCATATCACATTGGGAAAGGCCTCGGCCAATTCCACGTCTATTTGTCTCATGAGACCTACCGATGCATCAAGGGGATATAGAAGGCTCCACCTGTCACATAATAAGTCCAATGCATTCCTCATATAAGTGGGGATAAACATAAACAACAAATACCTTCATATTGAAACTATCATATGAAATGTAACTATCTTTCCCCAATCATTAAACATAAAACACTAACCATTCAGAATAATATAGTGAATGGTTTTAGGATAGATCATCCACAATAGAGTTAGTAATAAACCATTAAATCAAATATGTTAAATGAATTCATAAATGATTAAACCCAATAATACCATGGAATCAACAATAGTGTTGAATTACACGAAAACCCTCTTATAAAATCATTAAGAAATTCTTGAGATAAATACTCTTTTATTTTGAAACGAAGAGTTCCTTTAGAAAAATCTTTGTATAAAACCAGAAGTAAATTAAGATAGTATTTTAAAAATAAAATGAGTGATTTTATAAGGATAATGGTTCCCAAAAATAGATTATAGAGTTCCCTGGAAAATAGATAAGAATTTGAGAAATTCCCTTGAATCGGGGTTGTATTTTGGAAACAGTTTTGAATGCTCCTTTTAAAACATGTAACTATACAGAAAATAGGGAAGGATTCTGGTTGGTGTAAGTATATAGAATACTCATATATAATTTATGATTAGTACATAACAATACATAATAATTTCATCAAGGAAATTAGACAATAAAAGTAACCCAAATGAAAATGGAAGTTCGGGTGGAAAACCCTTACCTTAACTCCAAACGTGTTCCGCTCTTTTACTTAAGCTCCTGGAATATGAAATTATACTTGTTGATAACTTATTTCAGAACCTATTATACATGTATTTAGTTTATCATAATTCTGGTTAGTTCATTTATGTCTTTATTGATTAATTATTGTATTGACTTTCGTCGTTCTGGAGTGTTCGTTTCTCTTATTTTCATATTTGGTTCACTTGTTTTTAAGTAATGAAGTGGAATGGATGTAAATCTTCAGAATTTAAATTATATATTTTTTATGAACATAAATAGGTGTTATTGTTCATTTATATAACTTGGTTACATGAAACGAGGATGAATTATCATATATAACTTTAATGATAATTGTTTTGGTTAATTTGTGGGTTTTGATTACAGCGAACTCATTTTTCTTTATAACCTAATACCATTTGAACAAAAGGATTACAAAATATTAAATAGGTTATATTATATATAATAATCTAGTTAAACCATAACAATAATGGTTTCATTAGCAGAATTTAGAATGATAAAATAAATTGAAAGTTCATCGTCCTTGAATGTGTCAAATTGACACATCTCGGATGGTGTTCTTGCTACTAGTATAAAAGAAGGTAAAAAGGGGAAGATGATGAAAACTTATTCCACTATCATGAAAACATTCCAGTACATATAAGGTACTGGTTTCATCACAAAAATTGGATAAGAGAGGTAATAGAAAAATAAAACAAATGAACTTGAAAGGAAAGACAAAGAATTGAAAAGAGGAATTTACCTCTTGAACCAAACTTCCTTGAGAACCTCCTAAAGGGAGAGGTTTTGGTATTTTAATGAGACCAAAGTTTGTTGGACATGAGAGAGGAGGTTGGGAGGGTATTTGGATAGAATTTGTATAAGGAACAAGGCTTGAGAGGAGTGATTGGAAGAGGGGGTGAGAGGGGGTTTTATAGTGGAGGAGAGAGGGGATTTCTTAATATAAAACTCATTAGTTTATTATTTCTTCACAAGTCAAGTAATAGTAAGTATTCCATGACCAAGAATAGTAATTTTATCATGTGAATTTGGATTAAGGGTGGTGACATCATCCATGATTCTAGGAATAGTCTATTTAGCTTATAATGTATATATACGGTAAATTACCGTATTTTACTATTCATCAAAAAAATAAAATATTTTAGAAAAATCCCAAAAATTCACCCTAACCATTTTTTGACGTGTAGAATCCAAAAATGAAGTCCATTTTTCAAAAATAATTTTCTAAATATTATTAATTTAATATTTAATTAAAATCATAATTTATTATCAAAACTCATTTTTAAAACATTCATTAACTTATTCTAAAATATAGGTATATCGTACTTTCAACTTGAATATTATTTATATATTATCATAGGTAAGGTTACTATTAATTAGGGTATATCACTATTCATAAGGGTATGTTACTTTTCATAAGGGTAGGTTACTATTCACCAAAAATTATGTTTTTCTTATTGGACTCTAAATAACTTACTGATCGCGACTATGTATGTCGGATTTTTGAAATTCACGTCACATAAGTGACAAACTTATGTTTTAAGGGTCTCATAGCACTTAGTGGTTAATGTGATTATGATATATTTATAAGAAAGTAATTTCCTTAAAAAACTATTGGGTCGTTACATTCTCCCCTCCTTGCAAAAATTTCTCCCTCGAAATTTCATTTACAATCTAGGCCAAGAACAGGTGGGGGTACTTCTCCTTCATTGATTCCTCCAGTTCCCAAGTTGCCTCTTCTTACTTATGGTTTCTCCATAGTACCTTGACCAGATGAGTAGTCTTGTTGCATAGAACTTTGTCTCTACGATCCAAAATTTTCACCGGCTGCTCCTCATAGGAAAGATCATCCTCCAACTGTACCACCTCTGAAGAGAGTACATGTGAAGGGTCTGGTATGTACTTCCTTAAGAGGGATACATGAAATACATCATGTACCTTTGACAAGGTTGGTGGAAGTTCCAGTCGATATGCCACAGCTCCGACTCGATCAAGGATCTCGAAAGGGCTGATATACCTGGGACTTAGCTTTCCTTTCTTCCCAAACCGCATGACCTTCTTCTATGGAGATATGCATAGAAATACCAGGTCTTCTACTTTGAACTCCATGTCTCGTCGAAGGTTATATGCATAACTCTTCTGTCGACTTTGGGCTGCCTTGATATGCTGCTGAATGGTTTTCACCTTCTCCACCATTTCCTCAACCAATTCAGATCCTAGTAGCTTTCGCTCACTAACTTCATCCCAAAACGTCGGTGTTCTACACCTTTTCCCATAAAGGTCTTCATATGGTGCCATACGGATGCTCAAGTGGAAACTATTGTTGTAGGAGAATTCAACTAGTGGAAGATGTGGGTACCATACTCCTTTGAATTCCATAGAACATGCCCTCAACATGTCTTCCAGTGTCTGAATAGTCCACTTGGATTGGCCATCAGTTTGAGGATGATAGGTTGTGTTGAAGTTCAGTTCAGTGCTTAAAGCATGTTGGAGACTTTTCCAGAACTTCGAGGTGAATCTAGGATCACGGTCAGATGCAATAGAGAGTGGTACTCCATGCAGCCTTACCACTTCTTTGATGTAAATCCATGCAAGTTGATCCAATGAGAAGTCCTCTCGAATCGATATGAAGTGAGCTGTCTTTTTAAGATGATCCACAATGACCCATATAGAATTATTTTCTCTAAATGTCCTTGGGAGTCCAGTGACAAAGTCCATGGTAATATTCTCCCACTTCCATGATGGTATGGGTAGTGGTTTCATCATCCCCTTAGACTTTTGCCTCTCAGCCTTCACTTGTTGACATACCAGGCACTTTGACGTATATTCAACAATCTCCCTTTTCATATTGTCCCACTAAAAGTTCTCTCAGAGATCTCGATACATCTTTGTGCTACCATGATGTATATAGAAATTAGAGCTATTAGCATCATCCAACAGTTCTCTCTTTAGCTCAGGTATAGCTGGAACAAAAAGCCTCTTCCTGAATTTCAAAATGCCATCTTCATATGAGAAGTCAGTCACATTCCCATCATTTATTGCTTTAATTTTCTTTTGAAACTCCTCATCATCAGCCTGAGAACTTTTTATCCTATCTAGTAAAGAAGGTTGGGCAACCATTTGAAAAAGTAGTGATGTGCTACCTTCCTTAATAATTCCCATATCCATATTTACTAGATCCATGAACATAGGATCCCTTTAAACTCTCATCTTGTTCATAATTCCATGGTCTTTTATACTAAATGAATTTGCTACCTTATTTGCTTTCCTCGGGTGGTAGTGTATTGTGCAATCGTAATCTTTGAGTAGCTCAATCCACCTCCTTTATCTCATGTTGAGTTATTTCTGTGAGAATATATACTTCAAACTCTTATGATCTGTATATATCTCACATTTTTCTTCATAGATGTAATGTCTCCAAATCTTTAGAGAAAATATTACCGCTTCTAACTCAAGATCATGGGTTGGATAGTTTTGTTCATGAATTTTTAGTTGCCTAGATGCATATGCAGTCACTCGATCATTCTGCATAAGGACACAACCAAGTCCTTTCTTTGATTCATCACTATAGATAACAAACCCATCATTCCCCGATGGTAGGGTTAGGATCGGAGCATTCACTAACCTCCTCTTTAATTCTTCAAAACAATCTTTACATTCTTTGGTCCATATGAACTTAACCCTTTTTCGTGTGAGCTTGGTCATTAGGTTAGCTAAATGGGCGAAGTTCTGAACGAAACGCCGATAATTACCTGCTAAACCAATAAAACTACGTACCTCAGTTACGTTCGTTGGAGTAGGACATTCTTGCACAGCCTTTGTCTTTGAAAGATATACATATATTCCATCCTTAGAGACAATATGGCCTAGAAAGGAAACTGATTGGAGCCAGAAATCACACTTGCTGAACTTCCCATATAATTCATTTCTTCTCAGAGTCTTCAAAATAGTGCGCAAGTGATTTTCATGTTCTTCAAAGATTCTAAAGTACACCAGAATATCATCAATAAACACCACCACAAAGTCATCAAGATATTCCTTGAATACTCTATTCATCATATCCATAAAAACAGATGGTGCATTAGTTAGTCCAAAAGGCATTACTGTAAACTCGTAATGCCCATATCTGGTTCGGAATGTTGTTTTTGGAATGTCTTCCTTCCTCACAAGTAACTGATGATATCCAGATCAAAGATCAATCTTTGAAAAATATTGGGCTCCATAAAGTTGATTGAATAAATCATCAATTCTTGGCATAGGATACTTATTATTTATTTTAATAGCATTGATTTCCCTGTAATCAATGCACAGCCTCATGGATCCATCTTTCTTCTTAACAAAGAGGACAGGGGCTCCCCATGGAGAAACACTAGGTCGAATAAATCCTTTATCACTCAATTCTTCTAGTTACTTCTTTAGTGCCACTAACTCCATAGTGGTCATTCTATAAGGGGTCTTTGATATGGGTCTTGAACCAGGAATTAAGTCAATGGAAAACTCAATTTCCCGCTCTAGAGGATGTCCAGGTAAATCTTCTGGAAAGACATCAATATACTCTTGTACAACGGGTATATCTTCTATTTGAACATTCTTTTCCTCAACCATAGTTATTTCTTTCTGTTCCTCCCCTATAATTGAATTTAGTTGAGCTACTGTGGGTGGATCTAGATAAGAATCAGGTGGTGACGATTCTGCTCTAAAGATAAGGTGTTCTTTATCATCGTCATCAAAAATCGTAACCTCCTTCTTCTTACAATAATTTTTTGCATCATGATCTGAAATCCAATCCATACTGAGGATTATATCAAACTCAATCATGTGTATGACGATGAGATCAGCAGATAAAGAAAATTTATATGCCTTAATGGGAACTGATTGACAGAACTTTGTAGCAATGAACTTCCCTTAGGAGTTTTGACTGACAACTCCCTAGTTAAATCAAATTGGAAATATCTAATTTTCTTACAAACTGGGAAGATATGAAACAATGCGATGATCCAAAATCAAATAAAGCATTGTAAAAGCTTGATGAAATGATCAAAGTACCTGCCACCACATCATGTGGAACTTCAACCTCTGCAGTTGTGATCACATATGCCTGTCCTTGCTCCCTTGGCCTCTTCTGTTGCATATTTCCTTGACGTTTTGGACAATTATTAGCATAATGCCTCATCTCCTGACAATTATAGCATTGAACGTCATTGGATTCCTTCTTTCCTTTGCAATCACCAGCAAGATGGCTTTTCTGACCACATTTTTAGCATACTCCTTTTCCTTTTAAGCATGCACCGGGGTGTTTCCTTCCAAAATTGTCACATGGTGGAAATTCAACACTTCCCTTCTTCCATGTTTCCTTATTTCCTTTCCCATGGTTTTCAGCAGCCCTCTTCTTTTCTTGTTTTCCCGTAAAGTCATAAGAATTATAGAATTATTTTTCGTTCTTGATAGCACATGAAACTATGTCCTCATATGATGAAAAATTTTGAGAGACCAGTGCCCGCCGGAGGAATGGATTTAGGCCATAAAAGAATCGATCGATTTTTCCCCTTGGATTTCATATGTAGTCCACAGCATGTCTTGCCAGCCTTGTAAAGTTGGCTTCATACTTGGCAACATTTTCATACCCCTTTTTCCTCAGATTCAAGAATTGCCTCTCCATATCTGCTCTTTGTTCACAAGGGAAATATTTTTCTAAGAAGATTTCCTTAAAATCTCTCCATTCCATCACTTCTATTTCTTCCTCCTCCTTTGTGTTTTTGATTAATGACCACCATTGATCCGCATCTCCTGATATACGATATACTGCCATGACAACCTTCACTCTTTCATTACATCCCAAAGCGAGAAATATCTTCTCGAGGGAGCATATCCACTACTCTGCTACAAAAGTGGTTGTAGTCCCATTGAACGATGGAGGCTGTTGTCACATAAAGCGATCTAGCATAGCTCCTCCATGTGGTGGATCTGGATGCTCCATACGGGTAAGGTTATTATTCATAACCTGAGTAAGTTTCCCTAGTATAGTTATGAGTTGCTCAGTACCAGTCACAGCACTAGAGCCAACATCATTGTCTTGCGTCGGAGGAAAATCCCTACAGGGGACACGTGCATTCATGCGATTTCCATTTCGTCCACTAGGCTCCATATCTAGATAATGGCATATACTATATTAGGTTGTGAATCACAATGTATAATCTTAACTTAAAAATACTCATAAAAATTGAGATCCTACACATGGCTAATCCTATATTCACAAAAATGGATTCTTTGAGGAATATTTACATTAAACTCCTTCATAATGGCTTGTAAAGAAAATGTGAATTATCCTAAGCATATCCCCCGGGAGTGCCGTAACCAAGAGTGCAGCAAGGCTCGTTGTCGTGCACCAGTTCTCGTTCGAGTCTAGCTCAAAGCGGTGTTTTCAGGTTTTACCCCTAGATACATTTGTGCCAGAGCCGCCTCTACCTGCTCATATCCAGACAGGGATGTATTGCTTAAATGATCCACATAATATATTCCTTACCAAAATACCAGGATGTTATTGTATGTATATCCTCAAAGACTAACTTAGGGACTCTTCCCTAATTCTATGTTTTCTAAATCTAGTTTCCAAGTATTCTACTAAACTTGCCTCTGATACCAACTGTATGGACCCGACCCCAGTTGCCCAGAGCCGGTGCCTTGTTTGATTATGTTGGCATACATACAAGTAATATGAATCCCGAAGGACCGAGTAGTTTAGTATTATTGGAAACAAGATTCATACATAAGTTCAATATTACAACTTGAAGAGAAATACAACATGGAAACTCCTTAGACAACACCCATAACTCCTAGGTTATTTCAGCATGTCATTCATAATAAAATTCTTCATGTCCTGAAAAAAATGATACATAAGAAAGGGGTGAGCTCAAATGCTCAGTAAGAGTAAACAATACAGTGGAAGATAGTATAAACATAAGACATGGTGCATAATTGAAAACACATGTCTTTAATAATAAACTTGAACACATTATGTCAGGAAAATGAGCTGAGTAAATAATGTCATAATAAAACATAATCATGGGTATTCTACTAATCAAATAACCACATGAAATATCAATAGCTGAACTCATAATGATGGAATGCATAATGCCGGACATTCTGAAACATTTTGTCAAGGCCTCGTCCAAGACGTCTAATGATTAAGGTCTCAGCCAAAATCTATATCACATTAGGAAAGGCCTCGGCCAATTCCACGTCTATTTGTCTCATGAGACCTACCGATGCATCGAGAGGCTATAGCGGGCCTCACCCGTCACATAATAAGTCCAATGCATTCATCATATGAGCCGGGATAAACATAAACAACAAATACCTTCATATTGAAACTATCATATGAAATGTAACTATCTTTTCCCAATCATTAAACATAAAACACTAACCATTCGAAATAATATGGTGAATGGTTTTAGGATAGATTATCCACAATAGAGTTAATCATAAACCATTAAATAAAATATGGTAAATGAATTCATAAATAATTAAACCCAATAATACCATGGAATCAACAAGAGTGTTGAATTAGACGAAAACACTCTTATAAAATCATTAAGCAATTCTTGAGATAAAGACTCTTTTATTTTGAAAAGAAGAGTTCTTTTGGAAAAATATTTGTATAAAACCAGAAGTGAATTAAGATAGTATTTTCAAAATAAAATGAGTGATTTTATAAGGATAATGGTTCCCAAAAACAGATTATAGAGTTCCCTTGAAAATAGATAAGAATTTGAGAAATTCCCTTGAATCGGGCTTGTATTTTGGAAACAGTTTTGAATGCTCCTTTTAAAACATGTAACTATCCTGAAAATAAGGAAGGATTCTGGTTGGTGTGCGTATATAGAATACTCATACAGAATTTATGAGGAGTACATAACAATACATAAGAATTTTATCGAGGAAATTAGATAATAAAAGTAACCCGAATGAAAATGGAAGTTCAAGTGGAAAACCCTTACCTTAACTCCAAACGTGTTCCGCTCTTGTAATTAAGCTCATGGAATATGAAATTATACTTGTTAATAACTTATTTCAGAACCTATTATACATGTATTTAGTTTATCATAATTCTGGTTAGTTCATTTATGTCTTTATTGATTAGTTATTGTATTGACTTTCGTCGTTTCGGAGTGTTCGTTTCTCTTATTTTCATATTCGGTTCACTTGTTTTTAAGTAATGAAGTGAAATGGATGTAAATCTTCAGAATTGAAATTATATATTATTTATAAAAATAAATAGGTGTTATTGTTCATTTATATAACTTGGTTACATGGAACAAGGATGAATTATCATATAAAACTTTAATGATAATTATTTTGGTTAATTTGTGGGTTTTGATTACAACGAACTCATTTTTCTTTATAACCTAATACCATTTGAACAAAGGGATTATAGAATCTTAAATAGGTTATATTATATATAATAATATGGTTCAACCATAACAAGAATGGTTTCATGACCAAAATTTAGAATGATAAAATAAATCAAAAGTCCATCGTCCTTGAATGTGTAAAATTGACACATCTCGGATGGTGTTCTTGCTACTAGTATAAAAGAAGGTAAAAAGGGGGAGATGATGATAACTTATTCCACTATCATGAAAACATTCCAGTACATATAAGGTACTGGTGTCATCACAAAAATTGGATAAGAGAGGTAATAGAAAAAGAAAACAAATGAACTTGAAAGAAAAGACAAAGAATTGAAAAGAGGAATTTACCTCTTGAACCAAACTTCCTTGAGAACCTCCATAAGGGAGAGGTTTTGGTCTTTTAAGGAGACCAAAGCTTGTTGGACGTGGGAGAGGATGTTGGGAGGGTATTTGGCCAGAATTTGGAGAAGGCACAAGGCTTGAGAGGAGTGATTGGAAGAGGGGGTGAGAGGTGGTTTTTATAGTGGAGGAGAGAGGGGATTTCTTAATATAAAACTCATTAGTTTATTATTTCTTCAAAAGACAAGTAATAATAAGTATTCCATGACCAAGAATAGTAATTTTATCATGTGAATTTGGATTAAGGGTGGTGACATCAGTCATGATGCTAGGAATAGTCTATTTAGCTTATAATGTATATATACAGTAAATTGCCATATTTTACTATTCATCAAAAAAATAAAGTATTTCAGAAAAATCCCAAAAATTCACCCTAACCATTTTTCAACATGTAGAATCCAAAAATGTAGTCCATTTTTCAAAAATAATTTTCTAAATATTATTAATTTAATATTTAATTAAAATCATAATTTATTATCAAAAACCAGTTTTAAAACATTCATTAACTTATTCTAAAATATAGGTATATGTACTTTCAACTTGAATATTATTTATATATTATCATAGGTAAGGTTACTATTCATTAGGGTATATCACTATTCATAAGGGTATGTTAATATTCATAAGGGTAGGTTACTATTCACCAAAAAATTAATTTTTTCTTATTGGACTTTAAACAGCTTACTGATCGCGACTGTGTATGTCGGATTTTTGAAATTCACATCACAGAAGTGACAAGATTATGTTTTAAGGGTCTCATAGCACTTAGTAGTTAATGTGATTATGATATATTTATAAGAAAGTAATTTCCTTAAAAAAAACTATTGGGTCGTTACAGTCTTCCACGATTCAGGCATGTTTTTGAGATTTCTGTAACATCATTATGTAATTGTGTCTTCGGGGCATCAATTTTAGTCGATGCATTTACAGCTGGTATGTGTGATTTAGTCACGCCCTATGAATCAATAAATGCATCAAGCAATTGATTTGCTAGTTCTTGAAAATGTAAAATCATTTTCACTTCCATCTCACACTATCGGGTGGGAGGATCAAGAAAAACTAACGTTTGCACATTCCAGGAAATCCCATCTCTTTGTTTCTTTTCTCCCCCTAATGATGCGAATACTTCCTATTTGAAGTGACAATCAGCAAAACGTGTTGTAAATACATCACCCGTTTGTGGTTCAAGATATTTGATGATGGATGAGGATTCATATCCTACATATATTCTCAACCTCCTTTGAGGTCCCATCTTTGTACGTTGTGGGTTAGCAATTGGTATATATATTGCACAACCAAAGATTCTTAAGTGGGAGATGTCGGGCTCTTGGCTAAAAGTCAATTAGAGTGGAGAATGTTTATGATATGCACTTGTCTTATGCAAATTAATGTCGAGGCATGCAATATTGCATGACCCCATATGAAGCTCGACAAATTTGTTCTCATTATTAATGGTCTAGCAATAAGTTGGAGGTGTTTTGTCAGTGATTCAGCTAAACCATTTTGTGTATGCACATGGGAAACTAAATGCTCCACAGTGATCTCTGTTGCCATATAATAATCATTAAAATCTTGAGAGATAAACTCTCCAGCATTATCGAGTCCTACTTTCTTGATGAAATGATCAGATAATTATGCTCTCAGTTTAATTATTTGGGAAAGAAAGCGCGAAAATGCAACATTACGAGTTGAGAGCAAACATATATGTGATCATATGCTAGATGCATCAATTAATACCATAAAATATTTAAATGGTTCGTATGATGGATGGATTGGTCCACATATATCCCCTTGAATTCACTCAAGAAAGGCTAGCATTTCAACCTTAATTTTAGTTGGAGAGGGTTTCATAGTCAGCTTTCCAAGCGAACATGTCTCGCATTGAATTTTTCTTAGTGGAGAGATTTGTTGGACCTTTACAGAATGTTCATGAGAACTTTCAATTATTTTTCGCATCATTCCTGAACCAAGATGACAAAATCGGTCATGCCACAAATTAACAATTTGTGATCCATTCTTTACTACCATATGTGTTTTGATTGCACTTATATATGTATAATGCAATCCAGATGATAATTTTTGAAGTGCACTGTGTTGCATTTGTTGTCAATGAGGCATGAAGTTGTCTTGGAATGAATGGAAGTCAAGGAATGTCAAGAGGTGAATGACAAAGGTTGTGATGGTGTTGGTGGTGAAGGAGAATGGCCATGGTACTAAGATGCATGTCACTTAGGAGATTCACTAAGTGGCATAGGAGATTATGGTTGAAACATTCTCCATGGATATCTGACGATTGTTGAGCTGCTCTTTAAGTTCATAGAACTTGTATCATGATGATACAAAGTCACAACATTGATTGAAGACCATGCATTGTCTTCACAATGCATGAGGAGTTGAAAGGAATTCCATCCACAACTACTAAGTGGATGATGTGCATTAATGAAGTCCATGCACTATCACTTAGTGCATGTGAACATGAAGATGATCCAATTGATCTCTGATTAGATCAATAAATAACATTGAAGATTATAAGTAATTCAGGAGTTCGATTGATGAAGATGAACCTTTTGAATTCCATATCCTAAGTGAAGATCATGTGAGGAGAAGAAATGGAGGAATTCTTAAGAAGAAGAAGAAGAATAGAGATGGGAAGAAGAATAGCTTGGAGTGGCATTTGGCATTCTCACTTGGTTACTTTGTTTTTAAACAAAGTCCTAAGTGTTTCCTCAAGCAAAAAATTAGCCACCAAGGGCCAGCCTTAAGGGTTCAACCCCCAAGGCACATGTGGGCCTAAGGCGCCACGCCCAAGGGGGGATCCCATGTGGCCAGCCCGAGAGGCAGGAGGGCCGTGTGTAAGCCGGGGCCACGCAGGGGATCAGGCCTGCACAGCATGGGCGCCAGAGCGCGCCCGGAGGATGCATAGTGGGCGCTAGGAGCGCGCCCGCAGGAGGCATGAGTGGGCGCAGAGCGCGCCCGCAGGGAGAACTCGGCGCGGGGCGGCACCGAGAGGGTTGGAAGTTCAATTGCCGAGTTGAGGCGGCGCCAGGGTAATAAGCCGCGTGAAAACCGCGAGAGGTTTCGATGTGGGACGCGCAAAATTCACCCGGAGTGAATCCAGGCCGTCCGAGCGATCTCGCGCTTGATCTGCGCCGCACGATTCATCTGCCGCGCGCCGCGATCTATCCGGCCGTCCGATGTATCTCCATCGCCTGATCCGACGGCCGTGGCTCGTCTTCCACCTCGAGCTCGAGCCGAAGCCACCCGCGAAGCCGCCGCTGGACCAGGAGCCTCCCGAACGACTATTTTGAGTTCCCGACCACCTCCGAGCAAACCGAGACCTCCTTTGTGATCGTTAGGCCATAACGAACTCATGCATGCATTAAAATGTTGCATGCATGCATCGAGAAAGAATTCGTCTTCAGCCGAGGCAAACGGAGTTGCCGAGGCCACGTGTGTTCGTGGTATGCATTGACAAGTATTAAAGAGGCCATGCATTCGTTCCAAAATGCATGCACGTGAAGGAGGAAAATAAAAAGGAAACCCGCGTGAACCGAGGAGAAAGTTCAAGATTTGAAAAAATCTTGAAGATCCGAATATTTCGGGGATTTTAGATTTATCCCACGCGGATGTTTTGAGGATTCTCTGCCTATAAAAGGAGAGCCCATGCTCTCGGTGTTGTTTGCTGATCCTTTGTTGAATATCCGAAGTCCCGTGAGTGCTTCAAGCCTCACGAAGAACACTCTGCGCGCCCCCTGCGCGGCAGTGAAGCCCGGAGCCATCAGAGGCTCCGTGAGATCCTTTTGCGCACTTCTTGTGCAAAAGAAGAAGGAGGAAGGGCAACGCGACCTTGCGCGCCCCCCTCTGTGCACCGCGCCCCCTTGCGCGGTTTGCACTTGCGTGCCCGCGGTGCCTTGCACCCGTGGCTTGCGCGGCCCTTGTGGCTTGAGCCTTGCGCGGTAGTGTTGAGGAAGAGAGGTCGTGCCAAGCCTTGTGCGCCTGCGATGCTCATGCACCTTGCGCGGCTCTTACCTTGTGCACCCAAGCCTTGTGTGGCTGTTGAAGACAAGTGGAGGCCGAGACCCTTTTGCTTGTGTGCCAAGTGAAGGAAGAGCACCTCGGGCAGTAGATGTGTCAAGTGGAGAAGAACCCGAGGGCCTTAGTGCTTATGTGCTAAACAAGAAGACCCGAGCCCTTGCACCCTTTGAGTGCAAAGTGAAGAAGAAGAACCTACGGGTGTTGTGTGTGCACCAAGTAAAGACCACACTTAAGTTGCGTGTGTGCTTAACAAACAAAGTGGGAGGCCGTAGCTAAGTGTGTGCAAGAAGTGGAAGGCAAGGCTTGCACCTTGCGTTTGCAAAGTGAACAAAGTGGGTGCAAACAAAATCAACAAGGTCGAACCTAGTGTGTGCACTAAAAGTGTATACACATTAGAAGAAGAAGAAGAAGTTCCACACTAAAGTAAAACACACTTCTAAGTGTGTGAACAATTTAAATATAGTGTGTGAAGATTGTGGAGAAGGTGTGTGCTATAATTGATTACACCCTTTGAGGGTTTATTGCACCAAGAGGAGGAACAGGAGAGTGCATGCATGCATGCATGCACGTGCACACGTGAACAGAGCCAAATCAGTGGTGTGCATTTGAGTTGTCCAAGACCAGAGGATCTTGAAGAAATTGAGAAGGCCATGCAGTTAGTGCATGAGGATTCAGAGTTGCCATGCATTCAGTGCATGAAGTTGAAGTGAGTTGAGACTGGACCAGACCAAAGTTAAAGATATCAGTTGTCTGAGTATTCAGTAGTTGGAGAGAGAAGCCAGGTCATCCTGAAGAAGGAGATAAAGCCTGAGCTAGACGAGAAGCCCTGATCAACCACAAGTGATCAGAAGAGAAGAGCAAGGCCAGCAGCCTTTATCCCAGGCTGCTGAAGTTACTTGAAGAAGCTTAAAGTGAAGAAGAGCTACTCGTGTGACTCGAGGAGCCAAGAGAAGACCCTGTGGGACTCAGGGAGAAGAAGTCTTCAGTGGGATTCTGGAGCAGGCCAGTGGGACTCTGGTAACACTGTGTGAAGCAGTATAAAGACCCTCCTGTGGGACTCAGGAGAGATACAGTGGGACTCTGTATCGGCCATTGTAATTTTAACAGGTTATAATGGAGAATCCATGCTGGGAGAGCATGGCAAGGATGTAGGCCTTTGGTGCCGAACCTTGTAAATCCTTGTGTCCTGTGCCTTTTCATTACTGCATCATTCGGGAAAGGTTGAGAGATACAAGAAGAGTGGATCGAGGCTTTAACCAGCCATAGAGGTTTAATTGATAAGAATCAATTAGTAAAAAGTTTTAAGGGATCACTGATTCACCCCCTCCCCCTCTCAGTGATTCACACTGATCTGGGCACTTCAATTGGTATCAGAGGGAGGTTACCTCTAAAAGATCCAAGGGAGTCTTTATGGAGTGCAGATTTGAGGAAATGAGTGACCAGCCTCAAATGGAGATATCTGCCAAGACTCAGAAAAATAGAAAGAAGAAACAGGCAAAGAAGATGAAGAAGAAGGCTGGTGCAATCAGAGAAACTCCTATGGAAAGAAATGTGAAAGTCACATCAGATGACAATTCCTTTTATCATTATTCTGATGAAGCCTGCTCTAGCTGTGATGAAGATGGAAGAAACAATGATCTTCTAAATGCAATCAAATATCTTCAGAAGAGAGTCCCCAAGGAAGTTGCAATGTGTATAGCTACAGGCCTCCTTGATCTTCAAGAAGAAAAATTACAGCTAGAAGATGAAGCCAATTCTCTGGAAGTCCAATTGGCAAAAAGGGTTGGCATAACCAACACTCTCAGAAAGCTGGTAAATGCCAAAGATGAAACAGTATCTCTTTGCAATGAAAGATATGAAGACACTGCTGAAGAATTGCAAAGGAGCCTTTCTGAGAAAGATTTCTTTAAAATAATGGTCAGATATGTTTTCCATGCACTGGAAAAGAGGCACAAAGTTTCAATGAATGTCAGAGATGCTCAACTTGAAGACAAAGTAAACAGGGTAAAGGAGCTTGACAATTCATTACAGGAAATGAAGAAGGTGCATGAAGACCAACTAGAACAGTTGAAAGAAAATTGGGAAGGAAGGCTAAGAACTGTTGAGGATGAGAAGAACTCCCTCAATATGAAATGCTTAGAACTAGAGGTGATATTGAAAAATCTGCAATCACCCAAAGCTGAAGCCTCCCAGTCAGCTGAAAGGAGAAATGTTGCTACTCAAGTATGCATTGAGCAGGATGATTCTAAAAGAAAGACATCCTCTAATAAAAAGGCAAAAACTTCTAAAAAGAAGGTACCATCCATCCCATCTTGTACTCATGCCTCTAAATGTGTTTCCACAAAAAGTGCAGGATGGAAGAATAACTCCAAACAAGTATGGATGAAGACAATGAAGAAAGAGAGCTCTCCTGAAACAGCACAACAATTCAAGACAAGTACCCAACAATCAGAAGGACTGAAGAAGTCAAGATTTGTGGGTCAATGTTGGTGTTGTAATAAGTATGGGCACTGTGCAAAGGATTGTTGGTACAATCCACTGAATGTCAAAGCACAAAGGAAGCCCATGCCAAGGGGGAGCAAGCCAGAAGAAAAGAAGCAGCATCCACAGGTCCAGAGACATCTGTTTACTGCAAATAGATTTGGATTACTTGATAACATCTGGGATGGTTGCAAAAGTGGTCAAAGAGTTGATACATATCAATCTCTGAATGTATCCGAAGCTGGAATGAAGACAAGATCACTGAACCTGGCTAAGAGAGATTCCTTGGGAAGCAAGCAGAAGAAAGTGGAAGATGCTCCCAAGAAGAGTTTGAAAAAGGAAAAGAAGTCCTTGGAGTCTAAATCCAAGAAGGGTGATGCATCCAGAAGGACCACCAAGAATTGCTTCTACTGTGGAAAGAAAGGTCATACCATGGATCTTTGCAAGCAAGCCATGGAAATAAATAGAAGCCAACTGAACTCAAACAGACAATAAATCCAAAAGAAGCAGAAGGGATTGATTGAAAACAAGTTGCCTAAGAGAGGTAGCTTGACAGCATCAAAGGAACCACGTGAAACTTCCAGAACTGGGGCCACTCTTCCAAATGATTTACTTGTCATATGGCCACATCAGTTGCAACTTGCCAGAGAACTACAAAGAGTTGAAGATGAAGCTCTGGCAATTGCTAAAGCAAAAGGGAAGAAGAAGGTTTCACATGAAGATGTTTTGAGATCCACACCAGCACAAACATCAAAGAAGATCGGATGTGCAAGTGTGAAGACTGGAGAAAATGGGACATCTCGGTTGAGAGAATCTTCTCAACCTTGTTGTTCACATTGATGAATCGAGGAGGTTCCATCTTATTCCCTAATCACTTGTATTTACATGTGCTGACATTGCAGGGAATTGAAGATGATGATCATTCTCAACTGGAGGATGGTTTGGAAAGAATGGAGTGCACCCCTTGAGGGGGAGCAAATCTGAAGAAGATGATGTTCTGAGATTAATATCATCTTAAGAAAATGGATGAATGGGGGAGCTTTATCTTTGCACTGAACTTTCTAATGTGTTTTGTGAAGTATGTGCAGGATTCAGCAATTCATTGAATATCTGAAAAATTTCAAACCCCTAAGCATGATCTCACATGTGTAGAGAATTATGGACAGCTTTGAATTCCTTGGTTATATCACTCTTGTTTTCTACACCGGGTTAGCCCAAGTAGACTTAGAGATGATTTACTAAAGGTTCTTTGCTAAAGAGAACATGTGACATCATCCCTCTCCTAGTGTTTTTCAAGAAGATGCTATTCGAAGGGAGGAAGAGATACTTTTGGAAGAGTACCACACCACACCTTTGCATTTGATTGCCAATAAGGGGGAGAAAATATTGGCACACATATTGACCCATTCATATGTGCTAAAGGAGTGTATTGACAACAAATACAAAGGGGGAGATTGAAGTGCACTGTGTTGCATTTGTTGTCAATGAGGCATGAAGTTGTCTTGGAATGAATGGAAGTCAAGGAATGTCAAGAGGTGAATGACAAAGGTTGTGATGGTGTTGGTGGTGAAGGAGAATGGCCATGGTACTAAGATGCATGTCACTTAGGAGATTCACTAAGTGGCATAGGAGATTATGGTTGAAACATTCTCCATGGATATCTGACGATTGTTGAGCTGCTCTTTAAGTTCATAGAACTTGTATCATGATGATACAAAGTCACAACATTGATTGAAGACCATGCATTGTCTTCACAATGCATGAGGAGTTGAAAGGAATTCCATCCACAACTACTAAGTGGATGATGTGCATTAATGAAGTCCATGCACTATCACTTAGTGCATGTGAACATGAAGATGATCCAATTGATCTCTGATTAGATCAATAAATAACATTGAAGATTATAAGTAATTCAGGAGTTCGATTGATGAAGATGAACCTTTTGAATTCCATATCCTAAGTGAAGATCATGTGAGGAGAAGAAATGGAGGAATTCTTAAGAAGAAGAAGAAGAATAGAGATGGGAAGAAGAATAGCTTGGAGTGGCATTTGGCATTCTCACTTGGTTACTTTGTTTTTAAACAAAGTCCTAAGTGTTTCCTCAAGCAAAAAATTAGCCACCAAGGGCCAGCCTTAAGGGTTCAACCCCCAAGGCACATGAGGGCCTAAGGCGCCACGCCCAAGGGGGGATCCCATGTGGCCAGCCCGAGAGGCAGGAGGGCCGTGTGTAAGCCGGGGCCACGCAGGGGATCAGGCCTGCGCAGGATGGGCGCCAGAGCGCGCCCGGAGGATGCATAGTGGGCGCTAGGAGCGCGCCCGCAGGAGGCATGAGTGGGCGCAGAGCGCGCCCGCAGGGAGAACTCGGCGCGGGGCGGCACCGAGAGGGTTGGAAGTTCAATTGCCGAGTTGAGGCGGCGCCAGGGTAATAAGCCGCGTGAAAACCGCGAGAGGTTTCGATGTGGGACGCGCAAAATTCACCCGGAGTGAATCCAGGCCGTCCGAGCGATCTCGCGCTTGATCTGCGCCGCACGATTCATCTGCCGCGCGCCGCGATCTATCCGGCCGTCCGATGTATCTCCATCGCCTGATCCGACGGTCGTGGCTCGTCTTCCACCTCGAGCTCGAGCCGAAACCACCCGCGAAGCCGCCGCTGGACCAGGAGCCTCCCGAACGACTATTTTGAGTTCCCGACCACCTCCGAGCAAACCGAGACCTCCTTTGTGATCGTTAGGCCATAACGAACTCATGCATGCATTAAAATGTTGCATGCATGCATCGAGAAAGAATTCGTCTTCAGCCGAGGCAAACGGAGTTGCCGAGGCCACGTGTGTTCGTGGTATGCATTGACAAGTATTAAAGAGGCCATGCATTCGTTCCAAAATGCATGCACGTGAAGGAGGAAAATAAAAAGGAAACCCGCGTGAACCGAGGAGAAAGTTCAAGATTTGAAAAAATCTTGAAGATCCGAATATTTCGGGGATTTGAGATTTATCCCACGCGGATGTTTTGAGGATTCTCTGCCTATAAAAGGAGAGCCCATGCTCTCGGTGTTGTTTGCTGATCCTTTGTTGAATATCCGAAGTCCCGTGAGTGCTTCAAGCCTCACGAAGAACACTCTGCGCGCCCCCTGCGCGGCAGTGAAGCCCGGAGCCATCAGAGGCTCCGTGAGATCCTTTTGCGCACTTCTTGTGCAAAAGAAGAAGGAGGAAGGGCAACGCGACCTTGCGCGCCCCCCTCTGTGCACCGCGCCCCCTTGCGCGGTTTGCACTTGCGTGCCCGCGGTGCCTTGCACCCGTGGCTTGCGCGGCCCTTGTGGCTTGAGCCTTGCGCGGCAGTGTTGAGGAAGAGAGGCCGCGCCAAGCCTTGTGCGCCTGCGATGCTCATGCACCTTGCGCGGCTCTTACCTTGTGCACCCAAGCCTTGTGTGGCTGTTGAAGACAAGTGGAGGCCGAGACCCTTTTGCTTGTGTGCCAAGTGAAGGAAGAGCACCTCGGGCAGTAGATGTGTCAAGTGGAGAAGAACCCGAGGGCCTTAGTGCTTATGTGCTAAACAAGAAGACCCGAGCCCTTGCACCCTTTGAGTGCAAAGTGAAGAAGAAGAACCTACGGGTGTTGTGTGTGCACCAAGTAAAGACCACACTTAAGTTGCGTGTGTGCTTAACAAACAAAGTGGGAGGCCGTAGCTAAGTGTGTGCAAGAAGTGGAAGGCAAGGCTTGCACCTTGCGTTTGCAAAGTGAACAAAGTGGGTGCAAACAAAATCAACAAGGTCGAACCTAGTGTGTGCACTAAAAGTGTATACACATTAGAAGAAGAAGAAGAAGTTCCACACTAAAGTAAAACACACTTCTAAGTGTGTGAACAATTTAAATATAGTGTGTGAAGATTGTGGAGAAGGTGTGTGCTATAATTGATTACACCCTTTGAGGGTTTATTGCACCAAGAGGAGGAACAGGAGAGTGCATGCATGCATGCATGCACGTGCACACGTGAACAGAGCCAAATCAGTGGTGTGCATTTGAGTTGTCCAAGACCAGAGGATCTTGAAGAAATTGAGAAGGCCATGCAGTTAGTGCATGAGGATTCAGAGTTGCCATGCATTCAGTGCATGAAGTTGAAGTGAGTTGAGACTGGACCAGACCAAAGTTAAAGATATCAGTTGTCTGAGTATTCAGTAGTTGGAGAGAGAAGCCAGGTCATCCTGAAGAAGGAGATAAAGCCTGAGCTAGACGAGAAGCCCTGATCAACCACAAGTGATCAGAAGAGAAGAGCAAGGCCAGCAGCCTTTATCCCAGGCTGCTGAAGTTACTTGAAGAAGCTTAAAGTGAAGAAGAGCTACTCGTGTGACTCGAGGAGCCAAGAGAAGACCCTGTGGGACTCAGGGAGAAGAAGTCTTCAGTGGGATTCTGGAGCAGGCCAGTGGGACTCTGGTAACACTGTGTGAAGCAGTATAAAGACCCTCCTGTGGGACTCAGGAGAGATACAGTGGGACTCTGTATCGGCCATTGTAATTTTAACAGGTTATAATGGAGAATCCATGCTGGGAGAGCATGGCAAGGATGTAGGCCTTTGGTGTCGAACCTTGTAAATCCTTGTGTCCTGTGCCTTTTCATTACTGCATCATTCGGGAAAGGTTGAGAGATACAAGAAGAGTGGATCGAGGCTTTAACCAGCCATAGAGGTTTAATTGATAAGAATCAATTAGTAAAAAGTTTTAAGGGATCACTGATTCACCCCCTCCCCCTCTCAGTGATTCACACTGATCTGGGCACTTCAATTTTGGTAGTTTTTTTAGTAAATGGCTCTTACCAAATTTATTAATAGTAATGCTCATGTACTTTTCATTTCTCTCAGATATAGTTTGAGTATCATACTCATACTGGTATATATCATTGAAACTTAACAAGTTTCTTTTGGACTTTAGGGAAAACAACGCATCTTTTATAAAAAATTGTGTTCCATTGGATAAAGAAAAACTCGTTTTACAAGTCTCTTCTATCAAATCTGCAGGACCTAATATAGTATTCACAGTTGGTCTTGTTGATTTAAGATCAGAAAAATATTTTTTATACTTAAAAATTGTGTGCGTTGTTCCACTATTTGGTATGCAAATATCTGTCTCGTTTAAGCAATTCATTTCAATGGTTCAAAGTAAAGAGAATAATATTATAAGAAACACCTTATGAAATTCAAATAATACAACATCTAAAATAGAAAACATACAGAACAACCCGATATATCATATATCATAACTACTATAATTTTTTGGAATTATTTCCAACTATCATCTCATCAAATTCACAAGTAAAATCACCCACTTCGAGTTAAGTGAAATCATCATTTGATGGCTTGTGATTCTCAGTAAAATTCATTTCCTTTTCTTTCTCTTCGTAGGATGTCTCGGTAAAGTGTGGTTCATTTTTCTTTACTTCAAGTGATGCTTTATAGAACTTACAAAGATATTGTGGGGTTCGGCAAACTCGAGACCAACGTCCCTTAGAACCACACCTGTAGCAGGAATCTTCAGGATTCTTCAGAGTGTTTGAGCTGATATTTCTTTGATTCTGATATTCATTTTGAGCAGGCCCATAGCTATGACCATGTCATCGACCGCGTCTGCCACCAAAACCACGTCCACCACGAGAATCGCGTCCCCGACTTCTTCTGTGATTATTTTCACGGAATATAGCATTTGCTTCAGGAAATGCTACCGTTGAACCAGTAGGATGAGATTGATTATTTTTAATCAAAAGCTCATTGTTCTTCCCAACTACATGTAATGATAATATGATATCAGAATATTTTAAATACCCTCGCAAACAGTATTGATGTTGTAGGGTGATGTGAGATGCATGAAATGTTGTATATGTCTTTTCAAGCATACCGGCATCTGTAATCTCAATACCCTAGTACTTTAGCTGTGATACAATTTTATACATGGCAGAATTGTAATCACTGACCTTTTTAAAGTCTTAGAAGCGTAAAACATTTCATTCATCACGGGTTGCTGGAAGAACAACCTCTTTTTTATGGTCATACCTCTCTTTCAAACTCTTCTAGAGCTTGCATGGATCTCTTTGTGAGGTGTTCACATTTCAAACCCTCATCGAAAATGTCTTGTAAGGAAGATCATCGTCTTTGCTTTATTTTGGAGGGTTTGTAAATTATTTTCTTTAATTGTTTATGTGAGATCCATCGATTTGAGATGCATTTCAATATTCATCGTTCATAGCATGTAATTACTTCTGGTAATGTCAATAGCGGTGAATTCGAGTTTTGTGAGATTTGACATGATGATAACTAGAAAACATTAAAATCGTGTTAATATTATCATTTAATATCACACACGCGCGCACGCGCACGCACACACACACACATCACCATAATCAGTTAATAAATCCTTCATGCGGTGATTTGAAATAAATAAATCAATACACCACATTACTGGTTTAAAACTTTCTTGCGTGTACTGATTTATTAATTATACCGTCCAATCAGGCATAGCAAAATTTATAAATTTAAACCGTTTGAATAAGCATCAAACCAATCTTTATAACAGTAATTAAAATAAACCACATAAACCGTCCAATTTGAAATAAATTTAAGATAAAATAAATAAATAATTAGAACCGTCCAATCGGGTGGTGAGAATAAAAACAAAAACATACATTTCTTCTTTTTAAGCGTTTGTACTGATAACGTGTTGAGAAAACAAAAATTGAAACGAGAAAATTAGAATAGCGGAGAATGATGAGTATGAAAAGAAAACAGATATCTTATTGATTGATCCCAGAATTTCGTTTTTGTCGTCATATCAATTTTTTTTGGAAGGGAGGGGGGTTGCACTGTCTTTTATAGACTGTGCAAAGTGGATTGGTTGGGGTGGACAGTTCACCCATGTTGAATGATGCAGTCACAACAGCGGGTGTCTAACAGTATATTTGAAATATTTTTTTTTTCATTGGGACAAAGGCGTTAAGGCTCATAACGCATTTGCCCATAAATTTCATGATTTTGGCCCGGACGAAAACAGGATAAAGGCGACAAGGGTCTTGGTGTCTTTATGTCATAGTTTTAAAAATATTTCAAATCTATCATTATTTTAATTTTTTTTTCAATAAAACGTATTTTTTTTAAACTATTCCAATCACTTGATGGGCTGATTTTTCCAAAATTCTTAACATCACAATGCTAGCTATATCCAGAGTCGAATCCCCCCAGAGCATCCTTCCCAGTAGAGAATATCGATTGAGCTTTAGAGAGAGAACCTCCATCTCACCATGTATCTCAAATTGTTAATCATTATAAATATAATTATAAATTATCATCAATAACATTGTTAATTGTTATCAATAACATCATTAATTATTATTAACTCATTGCTAATTACTAATTATTAATAGTTGCATTATTAATTACATTAATAATTATCATTAATTACCATTAATAACATTTTTAATTGTTATCAATTATTATTATCAATTATTACCTGTCATTAATTAAATTATTATTAGTTATTATAAGTAATTAATAATGTATTGGCATTATTCATGCACTTTTAACTATATGTTGTTATTAATAGTATATTATAAACCTAAATCATATGTCAAAAAATTTAAAGGGATTTAAATGACCCCTCATAGAAAACACAATGTATTGGAGGGCAGAGCCAGCTGTGACGTTGACATTTTTTCGATTTTGTATATTTACGAAAGCCCCTTAAAAGTCAATGATTTCGTTTCGGGCACGGGAGGGAACATGTGGTTCTCATCCGCCCAACACACTCATCGCACCCCCGCTCGTTTTTTTAAATCATTTTTATTAAAATATCACTGTTATTTGGCGAGATTTTAAAACCATTTTAAAATAAATGAATTTTGAATTGATAAAATCAAAATATACTTCGAGGGTGCGAAATGACCGCCCAGCCCCCGCCCTCCATTATTAGAAAAGATTCCAGGCGGGATTCCACAAACGATGCCCCTAAACATTGGGGGACAGAAAGATGCCCCCGCCCCACGAGAAGTTCCTGAACGATGCTGAGCTGTCAACACGAGAATTATGTTTTTTCTCTCTAATATAATAATATTATTATTATTAAAATTATATTAACAAAATTATATTAACAAATTAAAACAAGCATTATCGACAAGCGTGCGCGTTTGGTTTTTCTTTTGATTTGATCATTTAAATTTCTAAACATTAAATCATATAATTAGTTAAAAACAAGATTAAATTTATTGTGTTATTATTTTTAATTATTTTCGAACACCTTATTATATTTTCTATACAAAATAATTGTTTTATGTTATTTTAATTATCGTTTTAATGTATAATATGTGTTATTTCACAAAAAAAAAGTTTTTATTATGCGATGTGTTCTTTTATTAAATTTTAAAAAATAGAATCTATTATTTCAGAATATCAAAACACTTTATATATATTTTATTTTATTTATTAAATTTTCTTCAGTAAGATATATTATATTTTTACTTTTTTATCATAATATTCATATAAATTTAGCAATAGTTAGAGGTCAATTGTTTTTGTATTTATTTATTGACATTTAAAAAATAAGACTAATGATACAATAATTATTTTCTATATAAAATATAATCATTTTTTCATTTTTATTGTAATTTTCATATAAAATGAAAAATTAACTATCGTTTTATACTTTTTTTAAAATTTTAAATTTCAATTTTCATATAAAATTAAGGATAAAACAATTGTTTAATTTTATTATATTTAATTTGATTAAAATTTGATTGAGGGATATTGGAATCTGACCAGATTTGGCCGTGGATCCAAGTTTGTTCTTATCTATTTGTATTAAAATTATAAATAATTAATATTCCAGCACATATAGATGGGCCGGAGCCGCCAAGGGAGGCGTGGAAAACGTGAAATCTCCAATGAGATTCCAGTGGATAGGATATGCGGTGGAGGTAGTTCCACGTAACTATCACCAAATCTACATTTTTAATACGTTATTCAACAATACTTTAATTATTCAATGTTCCTATTAATCAGCAGTAAGTTGAAATTTATTATTTTATTTTACTCTTTAATCGTGGGGCGGGAGTCGTTATCGGGGACGCGACGCTGCGTTTTGTCTGAATCGGATAGAATCCCCGCGTCCCGCGAAATCTCGTCGAGGATAGGCTATGGGCCCCACGCAGCGGATACCATCCACTCCTGTCACGCTCCTCCTGGGCGCGTGAAAGTTATAAATGAAAAGATGTATAACGTTTTCCCTTATATCTTCACAAAAATATATTTTAAATTTTATTTAAAAAAATTAATAAAGCTTCACAAGTGATGAAAAAAAATCGAATCCCTCCACTACTTCAAACACTTTAATTTACGAAATTGAAAACTTTTTTTTTGAAAAAATTACAATGGCCGTTTAAATTTATTAAAAACATAAAATAAAATGTTCACATAATTTAAGATACGTTAAAAATTATTAAAAAAATTTCACCAAAACATTTATTAATTGTTCTATAAATGCTAAACTAATAATGTTTTCGCATTGATTTATTCAATTATTTTCAATCAATTTTCGTAATTCTTAGAAATCTGTATTTTACTTATATTGTGAACGGGATGTGGCATTATTATAATTTTTAATTACATAACAAAATGCCGTTGGGATGGTGATTTAGCAAAACCGGTAAGGCTTTATCTAAAATACCTAGGTTCAAAATTGGGCACAATGATCCTCCGAGTTACTATAGCATTACTGTAGCAACGACAATATAATAGCAGGATAGCACTGTATCATTCTAGGTACTGTAGCAATATTATTAATCGGAGTTACCTTTAGTCCAAAAAATGGGGTTTTGGGCCTAGATTAAGGATTTCAAGCCCCAGGGACTTCGAGCCATGCTCATGGACTACTTGGACTTCGGCCTACAAACTATGTAACGAGCCTCCTTTTACCCAGATAGAAAATAGGTTTTTGATTTCAAAATAAAAAGAGGATTCGTTCCCAAATTTTAAAAAGAATTACATAATTAAATATCGTTCTAAGATTTTTTTAAAAAAATTGAAGGAAACAAAAAAAAAAAAAAATATGTTAATAGTGACATTACCATGATAGGATAATGTACATGTAAAAATGAAAAAAAAAACTTAATGTGGGTCCAAATTTCGAAAGTACAATGATAGTCCTAAAAAATAATAAAATGTTGAAAAAGTAGTCGATCCATTGAAACCGCAAATAATTTCGAAACCGAAAATACATGATTGATCGTAGAGGAAGCTAAGCATTGACAAAAAACATAGTCAAATCTTAAAGTACGATGGCGAATGAAATACATTAATGCATATCAAATGGTTGGAATACTAAAGGTTGGTGTGTGAAGGGTTTGTTAGGAAATGAAGATTTGTCATTATATTAGATTCATGACATCCAAATAAATAAATAATAATTCATAACACTTTCTTATATGTCTTGTTTTAAATCCCCTTGGATGTCATAATTGTTGGAGTTGGTGTCCTAAAACCGACTATTTTGTTATTTTCGATTACAGGTATATTGCTCGTCTGCAATGAGAAGAATCGTATTGCTCGTCTGGAGGATCCTTCTGGGAGAGTTACTCGTGACATCAATGACATTCACTCCATTATTCTGAACTTTTTCAGCAACCACTATACAGCAAAAAGTACTAGTGCCCCCTCATGTCTGACTGAAAGCATCCCAAAGTTGGTTACGGAAGAAATGAATCATTCCTTGGAAAGAGACATTTCAGATGATGAAGTGCTTGGGCCCCTGCATATTATTCACTCTACCAAGGCTTTGGGGCCTGATGTGTTTCATGCTCTGTTCTTTAAACGCTTTTGGCATATTGTTGGGCTCGATGTGGTGACCCTGATGAAGGAGGTGTGGGCAGACAGAACCTCTCTTGAATCACTGAATGAAACTCTTAATACTCTTATCCCCAAAACCCAGTGCCCTCAGAAAGTCCCGGAGTTTCGGCCAATCAGTCTGTGCAATGTGGTTTACAATTTTTTTTTCCAAAATCACGGTGGCCAGACTTAGGGACTTTCTCCCGCTGATAGTCTCAGATAACCAAAGTGCTTCGTCCCAAAGAGATCCATTACTGATAATATAAGGCCCCAGCCTTAAACCTTACTTAATCTTGAGTTATATAAGAACCCGGTTTTTGCTGTGAAAGACTTTGGAATATTCTTGATGATATTCCAGAGCAGCGCCTTCAGACGGCGTGCGATTCCGAGCCCCGGAGTGGCCGGAATTAAATTTTCAGTGCATTCACACTGGAAATGCTAAATAAATGCAATAACTCCTAAACGGTGATCCGGATCAGGGATCCGAGTGTACGGATGGGTCCGGAACGGGGTGTTTACCCTATGAACGACATAAGACTTGTCGGCGCGGGATGTTTGGACCCCTCGCCCGCTTCTGGAACGTTAAACGGATTAATTAATTAATTAATTAATTCGTTTAATAGCGAAACACTAGTATCTCTTGAACAGTGGCTCGGATTGGAAAATCGAGGGCACCGTTGAGTTCGGAGTGTGCCGTTTACCCTAGGAGGGGTATAAGTTTCGTGGGCGCGAGCCGTTTGTGAAAAATGGCCCATGGGCGTTTTCGTAATTTGGCGGCCTCGGGCGCTAAGTTTAATAACTTTTGAACGGGGTCTCGGATTAAAATTCCGAGACCGCCGTTGTGCTTGAAGCGTTGTGTTTACCCCATGGACGCCCTCCTTTTTGTCTGCTTCGGGAGCGGAGTCGGGGGCGTGCCGGGCGGGGTGTTTAAGTGTTTTTATTTAAACACGCACCCCCTTCTTCCTCTTCTTCTTCTTCCTCACAACCCTCCCCTCCCTTCCTCCTTTCCGGAGAGCTCCGGTGAGCTCCGGCGAGGCGACTCTGGCAAGGTGGCTCCGACGAGATGATGGCGCGCGGCGGATCGCGCGGGAAGCGCCGGGCGAAGCCCAACGAGGTAGGCAGTGTTCGTTTGAGTTTTAAATCCCGAACCCCCTTTGAATCCCAATTATAGCGTCAAATTGTTGTTTGATCTTCGAAAAAATCCCATGGATGCGTAGTATATTTCCTTATCTTTCTAACGCATCCTTCGGAATTGAAATCCGAGTTCGGAGGAGCCCGCAGCGGTCCGGCGAAGTTCTGCGGGATTTTGTTTTTTTTTTCATCGGCGTCCGGCGGTTTCAGGCGGCTTCCGGCAGCTCCAGGCGGCGGCGGCATCTCCGGACGGCGGCGGCTTCGGGACGGCAGGCGGCGGCGGCCTTTGGCTCGGCGGCGGCAGGCCGAGGGCGCCGACACGGCGCGGTGAGCGGGGTCGCGGCGCGACCCCGGTGGCGGACCGAGACCCGCGTCCTGCGGGTCTCCGTGGAAAAAGGGAGGTGACCAGCCTTGTTGGCCGGTCGGTGGGGGCGTGCCGCACCGCGCGGCTAGGCCGCGGGGCGGTACTGTGGAGCGGGCCGGCTGGCGCGGGCCGGCCCGAGCGAGGCGGACCGGCCGGACCGGGCCGGTCCGGCCCGAGTGAGTACCCCCTTAAATTTCCGACGTCCGTAGCTTTCGCTACAGACGTCCGTTTTGCGCGCCGTCTGCGGCGGCGCGGGCCTGGCACAGAGGCGGATCTTTTGAGATAGTTTCGGGAATTTTTAATTCCCGAAACGAGGAGCCGCGGAGGCGCGACGTGTCTTTAAGTAGACGAGCGTTTTCTTTCGGGATTCTTGTTTTGGACGGCGCGGACGCGTCCGACGTCCGTTTTGAGCGCAGTCAGCGGCGTTGGGGCCCTGGCACTGAGGCGGAGGTTTCCAGGGCGGTTTCAGGTGTTGGGACTGGGTTTGAGGCGCGGGCCCCACGGCCCGTCTTTCGAGCTGCGTGCAGCGTTTCACGCTTTTTTCCTCAGACGTCCGTTCGAGGCGTGCGAGCAGTCAATGTTGGGTGTTTTTCCGAGGGAATTGCAATGGTGCAATCCGCCCGCCCTAATTCGGCACGATGGTGCGGGGCCCATGAGGGCCGTTTCGGGAGTTGACGGTGATTTCCAGCTTTATCACCGGGCGACCGTTTTGGACAAGTGAGTAGTCCATCTTGAGTACTTTTTCGAGAGGATCGCAACGGTGCGATCCGTTCGTTGAGTTTCAGGACCGGGATGCAGGTCCCACGTGGCGCCGCTCGTGTGCGGTGCGCCGAAACACATCTTTTTCTCCGGATACCCGTTCTACTCAAGCGAGTAGTGCTTTTGACGTGCTTTTCCGAGAGCTTTGCGATGGCGCAGTCCGCCCGACCTTTTTCGGGGACGTGGTGTGGGTCCCACCCGACCCGACTACGATGAATAATGCCCTTTTCCCCGGGTGTCCGTTTTGGGTGATTAAGTACTCAATCCCGTGTGTTTTTCCGAGGGGATCGCAGTGGCGTGATCCGTTGGTTCAGTTTCGGGATCTTGGGGTGGGCCCCACACGAGTTTGATTACGGTGAATAATACCTTTTTCACCGGTTGACCGTTTAAGGCGAGTGAATAGTCTATCTCGCATGTTTTTCCGTGAGGATTACAACGGTGTAATCCGTTCAGGCGAGCAGAGCCTTTTACGCGATCTTATTAAATGTGGAAGCATGAAATATGCTCCAGTGGTGGTTCGCCCTACTTTGCTTGTAACGGACCTTTGACGAGTGATCGCGTGCACTCCCGTGTGAGTGATGCAAATGCTTGAGGTGACGTGGTTGGCCGTGCCTGGGCCTTTGAGGTGGAGTTGTTACGTCACGCCTTCGCGCTGACGTTGGGTGCCGTGTGCACAATAGCCTATGGGCTGGAACGAGGTATACTCTGGGAGTATACGAGAGCGCTTGGAGGTACGTGTGGTTTGTACCTGAGATGTTCGTGCGGTTGGTTGGGGTTGACTTGGGGCCACACGTCGTGTGGGCCCCATGTGCGTGCCGTGTTCTGCCTTACGTACTTTGACCTCTCGCGGCATAGAGGGTCCCTCTGTGTGTTTGTTTGACCAGCAGGGTGGAGCTCTTCCCCTGGCTCTGTGCTCGTTGGTTTGACCAGCAGGGTTGAGTGGTCTCCCCCTGGTTTCGTCCTCGATGGATTGGCCGGTAGCGGTGCTAGTGACACCCAGTGCTGGGGCAGACGCTGCACCTCTTTTGGGAGAGCTGTTCTGGAGTTGGGTGGTTGCGCGACACCCACTCCGTGTTCGGTCAGCCAGTGTTGTACCCTCCTGTAGAGATGGCAGAGCGGTTCTGAGTTTTACCCTCCAGCGGGGCTAGGCAGTGGGTTACTCATCGACTTCCTCAGGCTTACCCTCCAGCAGGGCTGGGCAGTGGGTTGCTCACTGACTTCTAGGGTTTACCCTCCAGCAGAGACTGGGCAGTGGGTCACCCGACGCTATTAGGGTCTACCCTCCAGCAGAGACTGGGCAGTGGGTCACCCGACGCTATTAGGGTCTACCCTCCAGCAGAGACTGGGCAGTGGGTCACCCGACGACCTCTTAGGGTCTACCCTCCAGCAGGGCTGGGCAGTGGGTCACCCGTCGTCTAGCTCCAGGTCTACCCTCCAGCAAGGCTGGGCAGTGGGTCGCCTGTCGACTTGTTTCAGGTCTACCCTCCAGCAGGGCTGGGCAGTGGGTTACCCGTCGTCTAGCTCCAGGTCTACCCTCCAGCAAGGCTGGGAGTGGGTCGCCTGTCGACTTATTTCAGGTCTACCCTCCAGCGGGGCTGAGCAGTGGGTCGCCTGATGACGTATTATGGTTTACCCTCCAGCAGGGATGGGCAGTGGGTCACCCAGTATCTTATTATGGTCTACCCTCCAGCGGGGCTGGGCAGTGGGTCGCCAGATGGTGTATTAGGGTTATCCTCCAGCAGGGCTGGGCAGTGGGTCACCCGATATCTGGTTATGAATTACCCTCCAGCAGGGCTGGGTAGTGGGACACCGGTTGGCATTCCAGACTCAGTCCTCTCGACTAGGCTAGTCCGTGGCTTTCCTCCGTGACCACCGGAGCGGGACCCTTAGTTGTACGGGTCGATGATGAATCAACTTGACTTTGAGGAGACCTCTCGACTGCGGGGCAGTGACGAGGTGTGATTTGACTTTCCCTAGAACTCTCAAGTTCGAGGGGAACTTTCCCCACCGAGACGCGTTCTTGTGACGCGATCTAAAACCGTGCGGGCGAGTCAGTGCTGCCCAAAGCGGATAGTATTAAGGTGTGGTGACTGAGCCCATTGGCTTGCGGTTCAGGGCAGACGTGCGGGATACTGGGCATCGATGGTGTTATGTCTGGGACTGTTGGCTACTTGTTTTCTTAGGCTGAGCTACGGGACGGAGATCCCCTTACGGCGTTGTTCGGGCTTCTCGACAGAGCATATGGATTTGTATATACCATGTTTCGAGTACCCACTCCTTGGGTTTTGGCTACTCTCCTTCCAGGAGAGGCGAAGACGCACGGGGTATGCCACGTGCTTTCCGCGTCTAGCTTCTCGTGGTTGGATGAGTCTACTCTCCGGCTATAGGTAGCGAAGACTCGACGAGAAGTTCATCTTCTCACCGTTTCCAGCTCCTTGTGCCTGGACGAGTCTACTTCCTTTCTCTTGTTGGGTTGAGCTGGACTCTTTACTTCACTTCCAGTTGTACTCCTTTCTATTCCTTGTTCGCTCTACTGCTCACCCTTCGGTACCTCCTTTGTTGCTCCCTCGAGCCTTCGGGGTATCCTACTGAGTATTTTTATACTCACCCCTGCTTGGGCTTTGCCCGCACTTGGTGTGCCCTTGCAGACGACAGACAGGTGGAGCGTGACTTCAGTAGAGCGTAGGAGCTTGGGAGCTTGGACCGCGTGCGGTGGTCGTGGCCGGGATCCAGGTGGGAGACCCGTCAGCTGTTCCTTTTTGTTTACATGTTGCCGGGTTGTGACACTTTTTGGTTGGGCGCGTGTTTTTCCCCTTTTTCTTTCAGCTTGTACCTTGTATTGTTTAAAGGTCGATGCACATTTGTGGTTATATATAGCAGTTGTTCTTTTTACTGTGCTTGTTCTTTCTTTACTATGCACTTTTGCATTGAGTGTGCTGCGTGTGCGTGTGTACAGGTGCTTAGGCAAAGGCCTCCCCGAGTTGTTGTGCCTTCGGCGCTGGTCGCCAGCCCCTGGCCTATGGAGGCGGGCCTGGGGTAGTTGCGGCTCGAGCCCGAGTAGGGTCGGGTCGTGACAAAGTGGTATCAAAGGTGGTTTGTTCCTTGGGATGTTGTGCGGACGTCCCTAAAAGAGGAATTGGTTGGGATATAGGGCAACAATGTTAACGTGTCTCGAGAGCGGCTCTTAGGCCAGGGAGTCCAGTGATGGTGCGATGGCCGACATATCCATTCACCAGGACCTTGATAACCCGCTTGTCGACTCGGCATGCTGAGACACTTGTTGCATGGAAAATTGGTTTGTGCATCACATAGGACTGAGTCTTTGACTGTCCTTCTTGAGTCAGCTCCCCATCGTTATTGTTGTGGTATATACATATATGCTCATCTGACCGCGACACTCCTTGATAATATTCAGGATGTCTCCGCGAGGACAGCCAGTCAGGATACCAGTTTGGGTTCATGACGACGACCCTATGAGCTACGAGGCCACAGTCCAGGACCCATCGTGTGAGCCCCTTTCTCCGGGTGGGCCGGTAGCAGCACCCCCACCTGTTGAGCAGTAGGCAGTTTCAGCTGGGCAGGCTGAGTTTGAGCGCAGGTTGAGCGCGCTCCGTGAGTTCTAGCGGTAGAGACAGCTGAGGTTCAGTGGTGAGCCAGACCCTCAGGCAGCAGAGGTTTGGCTCGAGGCAGTGGTTAGCCTTTTCAGGCTTGTACAGAAGCCGGCAGATCAGAGAGTGGCTTTGGCAGCCACCCTTTTTCGTGGAGTAGCTTGGCGTTGGTGGAGTCTGGTGACTCAGTTTCTTGGCGAGTCGTCGCTTTCGTTGGACGACTTTCAGTTGTTGCTCCGTGAGGAGTTTTGCCCCTCCTGCTTGCGCTCCATTCAGATTTGGGAGCTCCTGCAGTTTCAGCAGGGAGGGATGACGGTGACCGAGTACGCGACTAGTTTTGCAAACCGTGCACGCTTTTACCCGGACTTGGTCCGTGGCGACAACCTCTGAGCGCGGAAGTTTGAGCAGGGTCTCCGCCGAGAGATTCGTGCTATCATAGTACCCTTGGGCATTTCCACATATGCTGGGGTGCTAGAGCATACGCTGGTGACAGAGGGCTTCCTGTCATGTTTTGCGGTTGGTAGTGGTAGTGGGCGTGATGGAGACGGGACGTCTGCCGTAGCTAGAAGGCGCCGGAGGATAGGACCTCGATGCAGGTGGCCTTCCCACTGCCGGTTTCAGAGACGTGGTCATATACCACTGTGACGAAAAGGCGCAGGGCCTCAGCCGAGGATTCCCTTCCGTGAGTGGATCCGGGCCGTGGTTGTACACCACAGTGGCGCCGGAGGACACTAGGGCAGCCCAGAGAGCGCCGGTGCTATGCTTGTGACGGGCGAGGTCACTTGACACGAGACTGCCCGACCCGAGTTGCTGTGAGCTTCGGGCAGGCCGCAGGTGCACCACCACGGCAGAGGCAGCGCCGTGATCGGAGTAGTGCCCAGAGAGGTGGTGCTGGTAGAGGAGCGGGAGGAGCTGGTGGTGGAGGACGACTTTACGAGGTCTTCCCACCACCACTAGTCGGTCCACGTCAGGCTCCGGGAGCTGACAGTTGGGACCGCGGACAGCTGTGAGCTTGGATGTCTACGATCCTGGAGAGCACGGGATGGTGAGAGGTACCCCTTGAGACTCTTCTACTTCTTGCAGTAGAATTGTTAGACTGTGTGTGTGATCTTCTTTCCTCCCTGCTCCTTGTTTGATGTGTTACCAGGGTGACGCGGGGCGTCGGATGTAACCCCGTGTTAGTAAGGTAAAAGGCGTGAGACCTTTTCCTTTAGTCGATGGTGTTGGCTCCTTCGCCTGTTGAGCGCGTAAGGGAGCATCGGCTGTGGAACCTTGCATGGCCAGATATCCTTGGGTGTTTCACCATATGGATATTCTGAAGGAGGGAATCACCAGGCCTTTTTCTAGGTGTGGGCGGTGATTCCAGTCGCGGCGTGCGGCGTAGAGGTTCGTTCGGGGAGGTGAGCTACCCCCGAGAACCTTCGGGCCGTTTGAGACCGTGCAAAGGGATGACGAGGTTCCCTACCACCTTTCCCTAACCCCAAAGTCTAGAGTGGGTTCACGACATCGGAAAGGGACGACCTCGCATGAACAAGATCAATCCTTTGGTCTGAGTGCGGTGGCACAGAGTTGTGCGTGGGTTCTTCTGGGTATTGGAAAGCCAGGTGTGGGCTTAGTACCCTGTGTTGCTCCTTAGTTTTGCTTTTCGAGGACGAAAAGCTTGAAGGAGGGAATGATGTAAGAACTCGGTTTTTGCTGTGAAAGATTTTTGAATATTCTTGATGATATTTCAGAGCAGCGCCTTCAGACGGCGTGCGATTCCGAGCCCCGGAGTGGCTGAAATTAAATTTTCAGTGCATTCACACTGGAAATGCTAAATAAATGCAATAACTCCTAAACGGTGATCTAGATCAGGGATTCGAGTGTACGGATGGGTCCGGAACGGGGTGTTTACCCTATGAACGACATAAGACTTGTCGGCGCAGGTTGTTTGGACCCCTCGCCCGCTTCTGGAACGTTAAACAGATTAATTAATTAATTAATTAATTCGTTTAATAGCGAAACGCTAGTATCTCTTGAACGGTGGCTCGGATTGGAAAACCGAGGGCACCGTCGAGTTCGAAGTGTGCCGTTTACCCTAGGAGGGGTATAAGTTTTGTGGGCGTGGGCCGTTTGTGAAAAATGGCCCAGGGGCGTTTTCGTAATTTGGCGGCCTCGGGCGCTAAGTTTAATAACTTTTGAACGGGGTCTCAGATTAAAATTCCGAGACCGCCGTTGTGCTCGAAGCGTCGTGTTTACCCCAGGGACGCCCTCCTTTTTGTCTGCTTCGGGAGCGGAGTCGGGGGCGTGCCGGGCGGGGTGTTTAAGTGTTTTTATTTAAACACGCACCCCCCTTCTTCCTCTTCTTCTTCTTCCTCACAACCCTCCCCTCCCTTACTCCTTTCCGGAGAGCTCCGGTGAGCTCCGGCGAGGTGACTCCGGCAAGGTGGCTCTGGCGAGACGATGGCGCGCGGCGGATCGCGCGGGAAGCGCCGGGCGAAGCCCAACGAGGTAGGCGGTGTTCGTTTGAGTTTTAAATCCTGAACCCCCCTTTGAATCCCAATTATAGCATCAAATTGTTGTTTGATCTTCGAACAAACCCCATGGATGCGTATTATATTTCCTTATCTTTCTAACGCATCCTTCGGAATTGAAATCCGAGTTCGGAGGAGCCCGCAGCGGTCCGACGAAGTTCTGCGGGATTTTATTTTTTTTTCTTCGGCGTCCGGCGGATACCGGCGGTTTCAGGCGGCTTCCGGCAGCTCCAGGCGGCGGCGGCATCTCCGGACGGCGGCGGCTTCGGGACGGCAGGCGGCGGCGGCCTTTGGCTCGGTGGCGGCAGGCCGAGGGCGCCGACACGACGCGGTGAGCGGGGTCGCGGCGCGACCCCGGCGGCGGACCGAGACCCGCGTCCTGCGGGTCTCCATGGAAAAAGGGGGGGACCGGCCTTGTTGGCCGCTCGGTGGGGGCGTGCCGCACCGCGCGGCTAGGCCGTGGGGCGGCGCTGTGGAGCAGGCCGGCCGGCGCGGGCCGGCCCGAGCGAGGCGGACCGGCCGGACCGGGCCGGTCCGGCCCGAGTGAGTACCCCCTTAAATTTCCGACGTCCGTAGCTTTCGCTACGGACGTCCGTTTTGCGCACCGTCTGCGGCGGCGCAGGCCTGGCACATAGACGGATCTTTTGAGATGGTTTCGGGAATTTTTAATTCCCGAAACGAGGGGCCGCGGAGGCGCGACGTGTCTTTAAGTAGACGAGCGTTTTCTTCCGGGATTCTTGTTTTGGACGGCGCAGACGCGTCCGACGTCCGTTTTGAGCGCCGTCAGCGGCGTTGGGGCCCTGGCACTGAGGCGGAGGTTTCCAGGGCAGTTTCGGGTGTTGGGACTGGGTTTGAGGCATGGGCCCCATGGCCCGTCTTTCGAGCTGCGTGCAGCGTTTCACGCCTTTTTCCTCAGACGTCCGTTCGAGGCGTGCGAGCGGTCAATGTTGGGTGTTTTTCCGAGGGAATTGCAATGGTGCAATCCGCCCGCCCTAATTCAGCACGATGGTGTGAGGCCCATGAGGGTCGTTTCGGGAGTTGACGGTGATTTCCAGCTTTATCACCGGGCGACCGTTTAGGGCAAGTGAGTAGTCTATCTTGCGTACTTTTTCGAGAGGATCGCAACGGTGCGATCCGTTCGTTGAGTTTCAGGACCGGGATGCGGGTCCCACGTGGCGCCGCTCGTGTGCGGTGCGCCGGAATGCATCTTTTTCTCCGGATACCCGTTCTACTCAAGCGAGTAGTGCTTTTGACGTGCTTTTCCGAGAGCTTTGCGATGGCGCAGTCCGCCCGACCTTTTTCGGGGATGTGGTGTGGGTCCCACCCGACCCGGCTACGGTGAATAGTGCCCTTTTCACCGGGTGTCCATTTTGGGCGATTGAGTACTCAATTCCGTGTGTTTTTCCGAGGGGATCGCAGTGGCGTGATCCGTTGGTTCAGTTTTAGGATCTTGGGGTGGGCCCCACACGAGTTTGATTACGGTGAATAGTACATTTTTCACCCGTTGACCGTTTAAGGCGAGTGAATAGTCTATCTCGAGTGTTTTTCCGCGAGGATTACAACGGTGTAATCCGTTCAGGCGAGTAGAGTCTTTTACACAATCTTATTAAATGTGGAAGCATGAAATATGCTCTAGTGGTGGTTCACCCTACTTTGCTTGTAGCGAACCTTTGGTGAGTGATCGCGTGCACTCTCGTGTGAGTGATGCAAATGCTTGAGGTGACGTGGTTGGCCATGCCTGGGCCTTTGAGGTGGAGTTGTTACGTCACGCCTTCGTGCTGACGTTGGGTGCCGTGTGCACAATAGCCTATGGGCTGGAACGAGGTATACTCTGGGAGTATACGAGAGCGCTTGGAGGTACGTGTGGTTTGTACCTGAGATGTTCGTGCGCTTGGTTGGGGTTGACTTGGGGCCACATGTCGTGTGGGCCCCATGTGCGTGCCGTGTTCTGCCTTATGTACTTTGACCTCTCGCGGCATAGAGGGTCCCTCTGTGTGTTTGTTTGACCAGCATGGTGGAGCTCTTCCCCTGGATCTGTGCTCGTTGGTTTGACCAGCAGGGTTGAGTGGTCTCCCCCTGGTTTCATCCTCGATGGATTGGCCGGTAGCGGTGCTAGTGACACCCAGTGCTGGGGCAGACGCTGCACCTATTTTGGGAGAGCTGTTCTGGAGTTGGGTGGTTGCGCGACACCCACTCCGTGTTCGGTCGGCCAGTGTTGTACCCTCCTGTAGAGATGGCAGAGCGGTTCTGAGTTTTACCCTCCAGCGGGGCTGGGCAGTGGGTTACTCATCGACTTCCTCGGGCTTACCATCCAGCAGGGCTGGGCAGTGGGTTGCTCACTGACTTCTAGGGTTTACCCTCCAGCAGAGACTGGACAGTGGGTCACCCGACGCTATTAGGGTCTACCCTCCAGCAGAGACTGGGCAGTGGGTCACCCGACGCTATTAGGGTCTACCCTCCAGCAGAGACTGGGCAGTGGGTCACCCGACGACCTCTTAGGGTCTACCCTCCAGCAGGGCTGGGCAGTGGGTCACCCGTCGTCTAGCTCCAGGTCTACCCTCCAGCAAGGCTGGGCAGTGGGTCGCCTGTCGACTTCTTTCAGGTCTACCCTCCAGCAGGGCTAGGCAGTGGGTCACCCGTCGTCTAGCTCCAGGTCTACCCTTTAACAAGGCTAGGCAGTGGGTCGCCTATCGACTTATTTCAGGTCTACCCTCCAGTGGGGCTGGGCAGTGGGTCGCCTGATGATGTATTATGGTTTACCCTCCAGCAGGGCTGGGCAGTGGGTCACCCAATATCTTATTATGGTCTACCCTCCAGCGGGCTGGGCAGTGGGTCGCCAGATGATGTATTAGGGTTATCCTCCAGCAGGGCTGGGCAGTGGGTCACCTGATATCTGGTTATGAATTACCCTCCAGCAGGGCTGGGCAGTGGGACACCGGTTGGCATTCCAGACTCAGTCCTCTCGACTAGGCTAGTCCGTGGCTTTCCTCCGTGACCACCGGAGCGGGACCCTTAGTTGTACGGGTCAGTGATGGATCGACTTGACTTTGAGGAGACCTATCGACTCCGGGGCGGTGACGAGGTGTGGTTTGACTTTCCCTAGAACTCTCAAGTTCGAGGGGAACTTTCCCCACCGAGACACGTTCTTGTGACGCGATCTAAAACCGTGCGGGCGAGTCAGTGCCGCCCAAAGCGGATAGTATTAAGGTGCGGTGACTGAGTCCCTTGGCTTGCGGTTCAGGGTAGACGTGCGGGATGCTGGGCATCGATGGTGTTATGTCTGGGACTGTTGGCTACTTGTTTTCTTAGGCTGAGCTATGGGACGTAGATCCCCTTACGACGTTGTTCGGGCTTCTTGACAGAGCATATGGATTTGTATATACCATGTTTTGAGTACCCACTCCTTGGGTTTTGGCTACTCTCCTTCCAGGAGAGGCAAAGACACGCGGGGTATGCCACGTGCTTTCCGCATCTAGCTTCTCGTGGTTGGATGAGTCTACTCTCCGGCTATAGGTAGCGAAGACTCGACGAGAAGTTCATCTTATCACCGTTTCCAGCTCCTTGTGCCTGGACGAGTCTACTTCCTTTCTCTTATTGGGTTGAGCTGGAATCTTTACTTCACTTCCAGTTGCACTCCTTTCTATTCCTTGTTCGCTCTACTGCTCACCCTTCGGTACCTCCTTTGTTGCTACCTTGAGCCTTCGGGGTATCCTACTGTGTATTTTTATACTCACCCCTGCTTGGGCTTTGCCCGCACTTGGTGTGCCCTTGCCGACGACGGACAGGTGGAGCGTGACTTCAGTGAAGCATAGGAGCTTGGGAGCTTGGATCGCGTGCGGTGGTCGTGGCCGGGATCCAGGTGGGAGACCCGTCAGCTGTTCCTTTTTGTTTACCTGTTGCTGGGTTGTGGCACTTTTTGGTTGGGCGCGTGTTTTTCCCCTTTTCCTTTCAGCTTGTACCTTGTACTGTTTAGAGGTCGATGCACATTTGTGGTTATATATAGCAGTTGTTCTTTTTTACTCTGCTTGTTCTTTCTTTACTCTGCACTTTTTCATTGAGTGTGCTGCGTGTGCGTGTGTACAGGTGCTTAGGCAAAGGCCTCCCCGAGTTGTTGTGCCTTCGGCGCTGGTTGCCAGCCCCTGGCCTATGGAGGCGGGCCTGGGGTAGTTGCGGCTCGAGCCCGGGTAGGGTCGGGTCGTGACAAGTTATTACAAGATTACACATTGATGATCTTTTCAGGTTTAGAGTTTTAGAGAATTAGATCATAAAACTTGCATTACATTCCACATTTAAGCAAAGTGGTTACATAAAAGATAGTATTCATTTTTCCCATCAACGAAAACATATTTAAAATAAATCATGGATTCTTTCTTGACACTTCCTTGACACTATCATCATATCATGTACCCTTCCCTTGACCTGTGAAAAACATTTCAAAAACTTGGGATGAGCATAAAAAGTTCAGTAAGGGATATAAAAATATGGAAAGGAAACATGAGTACATGTATACATAAGAATGAAATCATACTTTACCCATAAAACATAAGCACTTTAACATACCTCATAAAATCATGAATACATCATAGAAATCATAAGACATAAAGGTAACTTGAGGCATTCATAACATTCTTACGTAGGGAGTAACCCTCTTGGTTACGTTTGGAATACCCACCACAGTATATTCCCTAAATCTCTTCGGAGAAACCTTAACGTTTCACTCCTCCGCGTTACCCAATGCATTGGAGAGCTATATCGGGCTCACCCGCCCTTAGTTTATCACAGAACCACCCATCTTCATAACAATTCCCAAGAACCATAACATAATCGTATCACATAAAACATGCATAAAGGAAACATAACATTTTCACCTTTCAATCACAAGATATCAATACAACACATTGATATAAAAACATTATGAAAACCATTTTCAATACCAAAATAAATGAAATGTAAAACATGGTATTTATTTTTCTTTTAAAAAGAAGGTATGGCTTGTAGAGGAAGCCGAAACTCAAATAATGGTCACGGCGGTGGAGAAGTCGTTGTCACCGCATACGTATGACAAAAACATTCCCTTTTGTCATTTAGTAAACACTTAGTATAAAAAAGATTCCTTTTGGATAAACATAAAAGTCAAAGGGGCTTATACACTATATAAAAGAAGGTTGTGTATAAAAAAATAAGCCTCAATGAAAGGAGATTAAGACGAAGTCCCATACAAAGACGGTATCATTAGATTAAGGATTAATCAATTACATAATTATGTGTGACAAACGAATACACCAAATATAAGTGGATATTAAGTGTAAAACAATCAGAGGACATTCACACATATTCATAGTATGACATATTCAAGGAGTACAAGTTTATCCCAAAGAATCAAAATTGGGTTAAGAAGTTCCCTTGAAAAAATTTGACAGCCTAACTGTGTCACTTCAAAATTCAAAAAAAGAGTTGATGAGAGATAAAAAGGGTATCTCATCACATGGACATAATAGTATGTAAATTAAAAGACAAAACAAAATAAGTCTTTTAAAAATAGGAGGGTGAAAGGTTCCCTTACCGAGATGGGTATCTTTCGAAAAATACGCCCCGTGAAAGAAGGACAATACTACATTGATGTAAATACTCATAAATGAAAGTATATTACACAATGAGTAAAATAATGGGCAGTACATACACCACTCAAAGGAAATTGTGGCAAATGTATCATAAATCTCACGGAAATAAAAGTGATATGAAAAATCCCTTACGAAAACTCGGTAGCCTAACGACGCCACTTAAAACTTCCAAAATGGATTGATAAGAGAAAATTGAGTCTCTTATCATATTAACACAAAGTTTACAGAAATAGGAATATAAAATAACATCCTCCAACATAACAAAGATGAGCTTAAAAGAAGTGACATAAAGGAGAGTACTTAAAAAGAAAGAGAGAGGTTAGATCTCTTACGAAAATTCGGCAGCCTAACGGCGCCACTCAAAACTTCCAAAATGGATTGATGAGAGATAATAGAGTCTCTCATCATATTAACATAAAAATTACATTAAGAGTAATATAAAAGAACATCCCAACAACAATAAAGATGAGCTTTAAAAGGAAAGAGTGTACTTAAAAAGAAAGAGATGAGTAGGATCCCTTACCTCAAGTCCAACTTGTCTTGTTCGTTTCTTTATATTCCTGAATAACAAACTTTGGTCAATTTATAATTGCTTAAGAACCTCCTATAAAGATTATTATTCATTTCATATCACATATTATAATGTTATAATAATTGTTTAATAATGTTAGTTCATATCAGACGTTTTTGCCGATGTTTGGTACATGAGTCAAAAATGAACTTGTTTGAAAAATGATTGTCCATGTAGTTATAAGTAAATAATTTCCAGAATATTATTAATGATTAAAATATCATATATATCCAGTACATATTTATACTATTCCATATCATTTGGAGATAAAAAACGAAAAGCACCGTTCATGGAGACGGTAGGCCGTACGTACGCATGAACGCTACTTTCATTTTTTTCTTTTTCATATTAATGGAATTAAAAATAAATGATATATATATATATATATATATATATATATTATAATTCCAGTATAATATATATGTTATATATGTCACATATGTTCATTAATTTCATTCTTTATACATTCCATGTATTTCATGTACGAGTCACATCACTTGAGGGGGCGGTAGTCCGCACTTCCTCATATGAAATAATTGCATTTACACAACATGAAAAGAATAAAGGTATGGTTTAAATATAAAATACAGAAGCATATAGTAAACATAAATACCATATATATCATATATAAAATACAGTTACATCATAATGGCCACCTTTAAAGGTGTTAAAAGATTATTGAACAATCATCGTTTCGTGAGGCAGAAAATCGCCAACCACAGAAACAGTATGTTCTTTAACCATTAGACGAAGGTGTGTGTAAGTTTAGCTCAAATCCTTCTTATAACAACATCCTAGTATATTGAAGATACTGAATTTGTTACAAAATAGATTAATAAAAAGAGTTTAGGGGGTTGGAGAAGCAAAATAAAACAAAAGGACACAAGTGAAGACATTACCTTAAAATCGGGCAACTCCCTTTGGTTTGAGCTCAAAGGCTTCCTTAGGAAGACTTCTGCCCAAAGTGAGGATTCAAGGAGTTAGATAGGGATGTGGAGAGACAAAATGGGCAAGGTTTGGATGAGCCAAAGGCTTTGGAAGTGTGGGTAAAGAGGTAGAGGTGGGGGCCTTTTATAAGAGGAGAGGAGGGACACTCTTGGAAAGTAAAGAAATGTTACTTTATTTTAGAATGAGTTTCGGATTTTAATGGTCCCACATTGATGTGTTTTGAGGATAAGGTGATAAGGGTTTGAAATCCACCCATCCAATAGGTTTTTTACATGTGTAGGTCTTATAATTTACATTATATTTCCATTTTATTTAAATCGTTAAATAATGAGGTCATCGCTGCATCATCATGATGTCATAAATAATTTAATTTATTTAATGTCTAAAAATTATAAAAAAAATACTATGATGTAGGAAATCTTTTTATCTTTCCAATGAATATTTATAGCCAAAAATATGACTTGTATAACCCCATGTAAAAATTTTTTTAGTTAAACATCTCATGTTTGTGTCATTTTTACTTTAACATTAAATAAAAAGGTATTTATGTCATTTTCCAACCAAAGTGGCTCCATGGGGTCCCCAAGTTGACCCATGGATTGTCTTGGTCATCCATGACACATCCAATGAGGGTAGGACATGTGTCTAGGTCATTTAATTTTATTAAAACATTATTCTTACCTTAAACTACAGTAATTACCTCTAATCGCGATTAAAAACTTAATAAGTTACTATTCACCAAAAAATTATTTTAATCCCATTGAACAACATTTTACTTCTTAATGACAACCATGTATGTCGGATTTTTGAAATTCAAAACACAAAGATGAGAAAATTTCATTTAAACGGAAAATCAGTTTTTATAAGTACCACTTAGTGGTTTCACTATTCATCAAAAATTGAAGTTTTTCAGAAAAATACCAAAAATTCACCCTAAGCTATATTTGATATTCTGAATTAAAAAATGATGTCTATTTTAAAAAATTCAAAACATATAAGTTGCATTAATTAATTTAATAATTAATTCCCACTGTCAAAACAAATAGCGTGTTTTTATGAAACAAAATGTATCAAAAGATTGACACTAGTTTAAGTACGATTTCAAAGTGAAATTAATTCCAACGACCACTATTGGATTAAATGGTAAAAATATATTCTAATTTCACTTTAAAACCAATTCAAAAGATAATCTAATCATATAAATAAATTAGATTAAAAGAGGTTTTGAATTAAAATACAACATTTTTCACTATTCATTAAAAATTGAACTTTTTCGGAAAAATACCAAAAATTTACACAAAGTAAATTTTGATGTCCCGATTCTAAAGAAGAATTTTATTTTTTCAAATATAACACATAAAATTGTCAAAAAGTGGATTTAAAAGAGGTTCGCCATCAAAAGACGATTAATCGACCTTTTAAAGAATATTAGAATGTTTACGCTTAAAATTGGATTCATTTGCATTTTTAATCCACTAACATTTATTGTAAAAAGTAAAAATATTTGACAAACATATATAATCATTTTGTGGTTAGTTCTGTTCATTCCCGCCATTACAACGGCTAGGCGTTAACTACTATTTAAAATAATATTATTTTATTATTAGAGTGCAACGTAAGATTCCCAAGAAACTCGTTGTTGTGTGTTGGGTACGCCATCGAGCATAGCATCCCCTTTAAAGTAATATTAATATTTTATTCACAAATATGGATAAATATAAAAAATGTCATATTCTTTATTTACCTGGGGTGTTACAGATAATGTTGTCATTGCCTTCGAATTATTCCACTCTATGAACACTCGCTCCTCAGCCAAGCGTGACACCATGACAATGAAATTAGATATGATGAAGGCTTATGACAGAGTTGAATGGTCTTTTCTCGAACTTGTCCTATCCAGGCTGGGCTTTGGGATTGTCACGACCCGTCCTCGGGGCCCGTGCCGTGACTACCCCAAGCCCGCCTTCCATAGGCTAGGAGCTGGCGACTAGCACCAAAGGCGTAAATCCCAATAAAAGGGAAGACATTGCTTTTGTAAAAGAAAAACAAACATCACAGAGTACACAAGATGAAGTAAACACTAAGTAAACTGAGTACAAAAGTAAGTGCTGGAAAGTAAATGGGCCATAATACAAACCTAACTGATAGTACAGTACAACTGAAAAGAAAATACAACAGCAGTAAAGTAAATCAGCAACCACCGAGTCGTCCTCCAGCTATCCCACCTGAAGGGTGGGTACAGATAGTCTCCTCAGCTCCTCGGGTCCGGCCGTCCATTCCATGTATGTCCCGCCTGATTGTCCACCTCCGGGTAACATCCCGCTCCTCAGGCCTCAACCAAGATCAATGCTGTCTATCGTCTGCAACCAACACATCGTAGTGCGGGCATAGCCCGTGCATGGGTGAGTATACGATACTCAGTAGGGAACCCGAGACCCCCGAAGGTCTCTCAGAATCCACAAAGGATAAATCACAAAGGAAGGATACAAACACAAAGTATCAACCAAATCTACTTAGGTATATGCCCATACATATACCTAAGTTATCAATTTTAGTTCGACTCCAACTTCCGAGCCCAAGTTCAACCCAGTCCACACCGGAAAGTACAACCCAATCCACAAAGGAATTCACAACCCAATCCACACAGAAAAACAAGTCAATCATATCGAAGATAGTGATTGAAAGTCAAGACTCAGCTCACACAGGTATACTACTCACGAAGAGGGATGAAGATAATAGATGTAGCCTCTAAATCATCTCCCCTGCAGAACCCACGTAGGATCTAAGTACAGAAGTCGTCGCTGTCGAACCCACGTAGGATCCAAGTACAGTAACCATCGCTGCCGAACCCACGTAGGATCCTAGTACAGTTTCCATCGCTGCCGAACCCACGGAGGATCCTAGTACAGTCGCCATCGTTGCCGAACCCATGAAGGATCCAAGTAAAGTCATCCTCGCTGCCGAACCCACGTAGGATTCAAGTATAGTCATCATCATCGTCGCAGTCGCTGCCAGCTCTAGGGTTCCCGCACACAGCACACTCGATTCCGGGAGGGTCCGCTCCACGAGCCATGGGAAACAATACATCAACTGACACGAAGTCCAAAGTTGATGTATCCTGTAGTTCCGTCCCACGTCATAGGGGAAAAACCAAACAAAACGTGCCCAAGACATAGATAACAAGAAAACCAAGCCATTTCCCTAAAAGTACATGACGTGTAGGTAAAAAGTACACGCCATGTTATCAGACACCGGGTACTGCCCGTGTAAACGGCCCGTGTCATGGGACTGGTCGTGTAAAAAAATAAAGTACACGACATGTAGTATGGTTACACACCGTGTCCAATCCTCCAGGGTCAGGTTCATGTGCGCTGGCCATGCCTGTCCATGTGGTGGAGTACATGCTCGTGTACTCCACCCCGTGTCCGTGTATTCCCAGAATACATGCTGAGCCTCTTGGTCGTGTGGTTCTGCCCGTGTCCGTGTATCACCCAGATTACACGTCGAGGCTCGCGAAGCCACTTCTGCCTTTCAAAGAAGATAATACACGTCGTGCCTCGTGGCCGTGTATTTCTGTCAGTGTCTGTGTAATTCCCTTGAATACACGCCATGTCCATCGAAGTCTCCTCTGTCAAACAGTGTGGACAGTACACACCGTGTGACCGGTGTCACACGCCGTGTGTCACTTCTTCTGATGTCCGTTACTTCTGCCGCTAAACGCTTGTACTACACGGCCTGTGCTTTGGAAGTACACACCGTGTATTTTTGAATTTTCCAAAAACGACGCCTCTGGCCAGCACACCTCCCAAGGCGTCCGTCCTTCGTTCCAATGATCCGATTGCTACAAAACTTCCATTCCTAGGTCGTCCCGATGTTCCGAGGCCATTTCCAATGTTTTCGGGACTCCGATCGGCTCCGAAAACTTGACTTGATTCACTGCTCAAGAACGGTAGGAGAACACCATACAACAAGAACGACGGGGGAATCAGACCGTGTTAGTTTGGTCCGGTTCCTTCCACATTAGTTCGATAGCAAAAGGTTTAGAGAGAACCAATAACATGGAAGGAAAAACAACGTTGATCATTCATAAACACACCCCTGCCTCGAAGAAACTCATGGAAGCTAGCGTCGTGGGGGTGGTTTCAATGACGGTGTTGACGTGCGCCCAAGGAGAGGATGGCGTCACACACCAGCTGCGGAGAGGAGAAGGAATGACATGTCGATTTCTCTCCTTGCGGTGACAGAGTTCTTTGTCGAAGTCTTGACGTTCTTCAACGAAGGTGATGGAGTTCTTCAAGACTTAGAGTTTTCTTTTCAAAGTCTCCACACAACGAAACAACCAAAATAAAATAAGGATTTTGCCTTATTTTATTTACTTATGCCAACCATTCAAAACTTCAAAAGTTGAATTCACTTAATTAATCTTGAGTTGTCAAAATGAATGGGGTGTTAAGTTGGCATTATTAATGAGGGAGAGAGAGAGAAGTTACTCACATTAAGGGGGGGAGTTAGGGAGAATGAAGAGTTGGGCTCGTGTGGGCCCCACATCACCTTTAATCCTCTCATGGGTAGTTAGGAACTAGTGGGTCCCACCCCAACTCCCACACTTAGGATATAACCACTTAGATATAGAAAATAAAATTGTACCACAATTTTATTTACTTCACATTTAATCCTCAATTTTTTAGAAACTCCTCCCAAGAAAACGTACCTTCGTAAAAGGTTCTCTTAAGAAATTACCAGCACTGCGGTTTCATTGGTGCCCTCAGATTTTAATTCCGAGCACCAGTTCAAAAGATAAAAAAACCCGCTCATTCGTTCACTGAACGCACCCGAGCTAAACATCGAAAATTGATTCCGGGCACTCCGGGCCTCAGAATCATGTGCCGTCAGAAACTGCGTACTCGTAAAATCCCAAAGAATTTAACAAAAAAAATTTCCTTGAAATTTATGGGTCTTTACATTACTCCCACCTCAGGGCTTTACGTCCCCGTAAAGATGTATCACAAACTAGGGGAACAAATGAGGGTACTGAGCACGTATCTGAGCCTCCCGCTCCCATGTGCTCTCCTGGAGGTTCCCATGATGCCACCTGATGCGCACTAGAGGAATCGACCGTCCACGTAGGACCCGCTCCTGTCGATCCTCGATCTCCACTGGGACCTCCGCAAAAGTCACCCCGTCATCTATGTCCAGCTCCCCATGGTCGATGATATGCGTCGGGTCGTGCACGTATCTGCTCAGCTGAGATCCGTGGAAAACGTCGTGCACCCGGTGCAACTGAGGTGGAAGAGCCAGACGATAAGCCACCTCGCCTACCCTGCTGAGAACCTGAAATGGTCCGATGAAGCACAGAGATAACTTGCCGCCCCGGCCAAATCTCCGTAATCCACGTCGAGGTGAGACCCGTAAGAAAACGTGGTCGCCATCCTTGAACTCTAGTGGTCTCTGCCTCCTGTCATCATAAGACCTCTGTCGGCTCTGAGTTGTTCTCATCCGCTCCTGGATGACCTGGACCTTCTCTTTCATGGCCTGGACCATCTCTGGTCCCACAAGTGCTGACTCCCCAGGGTCTGTCCAGTACAGAGGTGATCTGCAAGGTCGGCCGTACAATGCCTCGTATGGTGCCATTCCGATGGTGGATTGGTAGCTGTTGTTATACGCGAACTCCACCAAGGGCAGGTGATCCTCCCAGCTACGACCAAAGTCGAGGACACATGCACAGAGCATGTCCTCGAGAGTCTGAATGGTCTTCTCCGTCTGACCATCCGTCTGAGGGTGAAAGGCGGTGCTCAGGCGTAGCTGCATCCCAAACGCCTCCTGCAACCCCTTCCAAAGCCAGGAAGTAAAGCGAGCATCTCGATCGAAGACGATAGTCGATGACACACCATGAAGCCGTATGATCTCCTGAACGTAGAGGCATCCCAAGCTCTCCACTGAGCCCTGCTCTCTGATGGGTAAGAAGTGGGCTGACTTGGTGAGTCGGTCTACGATCACCCAGATGGAGTCGTGACCTCTGGAAGTACGTGGAATCTCCGTCACGAAATCCATAGATATCCCATCCCACTTCCACTTCGGGACCTCTAAGGGCTATACCAAGCCTGCTGGTACCTGGTGCTCCACCTTCACCTGTTGGCAGGTGAGGCATCGTGAAACGAATTCCGCCAAAACCTTCTTCATACCTATCCACCAGTGCTGTCGTCTGAGATCCTAGTACATCTTCGCCACTCTTGGATGTACCGCTAATGGGGAAGTGTGAAACTCTATCAGCACCTCCTCCTATAATGCAACTGGTACCATTATACGTCCTCTGAAAAGGACGACGTGCTCTCCTCTTACAGAGAATCCATCAGGTGCCTGACCTGAGGATATCTGTGCATGTCGCGTCTCACAGTCAATGTCCCCACGCTGTGCCTCTCTGACCCGCTGAAGAAGTGGTGGAGTGACTGTGAGCGACTGTAGAAAGGCTGCCCCATCTCTATCCACGAAGGATATCTGCAACGCGGCTAGCTGCTCCGTCGCCTCTCCAAGTAGCTGGATGCCCGTCCTTTTGCTGAGAGAATCAGCTACTACGTCCCCCTTTCCATGAGTATAGACTATCTCAAAGTCATAGTCCTGGAGGAACTCGAGCCATCCCCGCTATCTCAGGTTCAGGTCCTTCTGCAAGAAGATGTACCTGAGACTCTGGTGGTCAGAGTAGACTGTAAAGCGCTCTCCCATCAGATAGTGCCGCCACATCTTCAGGGCAAAGACCATTGATGCTAACTCCAAGTCATGGGTAGCGTAGTTATGCTCGTGCTGCCTCAACTATCGTGATCCATAGGCGATCACTGCCCGCTCCTGCATCAGGACACACCCGAGTCCAGTCCCTAATGCATTGCAGTAGACTACGCACCCTACTCCCTCCTCCGGCAGCCTCAAGATGGGTGCACTGGTCAATCTATGTCTTAGCTCTTGGAATATCTACTGACATCTATCTAAACACACGAAGGGTTTCCCCTTCTTCGTAAAAGCTGAAAGTGGTGTTGCAACTCTGGAGAAGTCTGACACAAATCTCTGATAGTACCCTGCCAGACCTAGGAAACTCCGCACCTCCGTCACGCTCCTGGGTGGCTCCCAACCTAGCACTACCTCGATCTTCGCAGGATCCACCAAAACTCCCACCTCAGAGATAACGTGCCCCAAGAAGTGGACCTCTCGAATTCAGAACTGGCACTTAGAGAGTTTACTATAAAGCTGGTGCTCTCGGAGTGTATCCAGTACAACCTGCAAGTGGTAGGCGTGCTCCTCCTCAGTAGTCGAGTAAATTAATATGTCGTCGATGAAGACTACGAAAAATCGATCGAGGTAAGGCTGGAAGATCCTGTTCATGAGACTCATGAACACTGCTGGAGCGTTGGTTACGCCGAAAGGCATAACCAAGAATTCATAGTGGCCATAACGACACCTGAAGGCCCTCTTCTGCACATCCTCGTCCCGAACTCTGAGCTGATGATAGCCTGACCTGAAATCTATCTTTGAGAACCATCGTGCTCCCTTGAGCTGATCGAAGGGGTCGTCAATCCTTGACAACGGATACTTGTTCTTCACGGTCACCTGGTTCAGGCGGCGGTAGTCGACACACAGTCGCAAGCTCCCGTCCACCTTCTTGGCAAACAAAATCGGGGAAGACTAGGGTGAAACACTGGGTCGGATGAATCCCTTGCCCTATAAGTCCTCCAGCTGTACCCATAGCTCTCGAAGCTCAGTGGGAGCCATCCGATATGCTGGTGTAGATATCGGTGATGTCCCGGGGTACATGTCGATGTAGAAGTCTACCTCTCTGCGAAGAGGTAGTCCTGAAATGTCGTCAGGAAAAACGTCCGCATACTGATCCACCATAACAGGAAAACTCGGACTCCGCACGTCCACTGCTCCTAGGATGAGGCTAGCCAACTGATGAGTGATCGGTTTTCCTCTCCTATGCGTGAGTCCATCCTGAGCTGCAAAGGCTCCCTTCTCGCTGGTGAAGGTGAACCTGCTCCCATCGGTGCGAACACATCGCACCTTGCACCTAATACAGTCGATCTGAGCATTGAACGTAGATAACCAATCCATGCCCAAGATGACGTCATAAGCCCTCGACGCCGCTACAAGAAGATCCCAGCCGAAGCTCTCGCCTCCTAGAGTAAGCTCACACTTCCGGCACCAGTGCATAATCGTCGAGTCTGCTCCTGTAGGAGTCTAGCCGTAAGGATCAAGCCAACAGCTCCGTCAGAATCTCTGAGCTCCGAACAAGGGCAACGACAATAAAAGAATGACTCGCTTTTGTGTCTATAAGAACTACAACAAGGATGGAGTAGACACAGATAGTACCTCAAATCATCTCTGGTGCGCCGTGGTCGTAAGCCTCCACTGCCTGGAGCTGGGTCTGTCTCTGTCCGCCAGCTCCCTGTGGTTCGGGTGGACCTCCTGGTGGTGGTGGTGGTAGAGCCTTGAAGCGTTTCCCACCACCCGCTGCTCGGTCAGCTCCTCTGCCTCGTCCTCCTGCTCCCTGCGGACCACCACGGTCAAACCTCTGCCTCTGCCTGGGTGGTCCCTCAACTGTCAGCTGCTCCTCTGCACGGCGGGTCAGACAGTCTCGAGCCATGTGGCCATGTCCGCCGCATGCATAGCACTGTCTGCCTCTCGTATGACTAGCTCTGCTGTGTGTGCCCCGCACCTCCGAGCCGGTATCCTGAGGTCGTTCGCCTGATGGTCCGGTCCGCTTGGACCCCTGTGACATCCTTCGACTTCCAGCTGCAGAAGACTCTGCTACGTGTCGCCCTGCGGTAGGTCTCGCTGCTGGTGTAGGCTCAGTAAGAAAGCTCTCTACAAGAAGGGATCGCTCCAGTACTCCTGCCTGCGTCGGTATACTGAGGGAGATCATCGAAGCCCTGATCTCATGCCTCAGTCCCTGCTCGAAGGTTCGGGCCCGGAAGAATGGGTCCCATACCATGTCCGTGGAGTAGCGCGAGAGATCAGTAAACCTCACCGAGTACTCGGCTACTGTCATGCAACCCTGCCGTAGCTGTAGCAACTCTTGAATGCGCACCGCACGGAGGATGGCTGGAACAAACTCCGAGCGGAAGAGGCTCTCAAAGTCCGTCCAAAGAAGTGATGCCTCGTCGTGCACCTAGAGCATCAGGCTCCACCATCTACCTGCTGCCGCGTGCAGGAGACTCGCTGTAAGGATCACCATGAGATCTGCTGGTGTCCCTACCAATATGAAAACTCGAACAACAGCCTCCAGCCAATCCTCGACTGCCTGAGGGTCCGTCTCCCCGCAGAACCTGGGCGTTCTCTGACGTTGAAACTCGTGCAGTGCACTAAGGCGATGTGTACTCTCAGCTGCTGGAGAAGGTGGCATTGGTGGTTCGGCGGGTAGAGATACTACCAGTGCCTCCGTTGTAATGGGGCCCTGCACCGAGGCCTCGTCGCTCGGTGGGCTTCCATCTCGTACAACGCTTGGAACCCTAGCTGGCTACCGTCGTGGGACCATCCTGAAAAGAAACAGGTGCGCCACGATCAATACAGTATACCTGGTGAGCTGACACAAAGTAATCACAAAGAAAACTCTGAAACACACATGCAATCAATGTTTTCATGCACTGAGTCGGAAATCAGAAGTCAGGGTCCTGGTGTATGGATATGTCGGCCGCCGCACCAACACTGGACTCCCTGGACTAATAACCACACTCAATACCTTTAACACTATTGCTTCACATAGAAGAAAGATTAGAGTCCTGAGTTCTGCGGTAGAACCGAACACCTCTGATACCAATTTGTCATGACCCGTCCTCGGGGCCCGTGCCGTGACTACCCTAAGCCCGCCTTCCATAGGACAGGGGCTGACAACTAGCACTAAAGGCGCAAATCCCGATGAAAGGGAAGACATTGCCTTTGTAAAAGAAAAACAAACATCACATAGTATACAAGATGAAGTAAACACTAAGTAAACTGAGTACAAAAGTAAGTGCTGGAAAGTAAATGCGCCAGAATACAAACCCAAATGATAGTACAGTACAACTGAAAAGAAAGTACAATAGCAGTAAAGTAAATCAGTAACCACTGATTCGTCCTCCAACTATCCCACCTGAAGGGTGGGTACAGATGGTCTCCTCAGCTCCTCGGGTCCGACCGTCTGTTCCGTGTACGTCCCGCCTGATAGTCCACCTCCGGGTACCGTCCCGCTCCTCAGGCCTCAACCAATATCAGCGCTGTCCGTCGTCTGCAACCAACACATCGTAGTGCGGGCATAGCCCGTGCAGGGGTGAGTATACGATACTCAATAGGGACCCCGAGACCCCCGAAGGTCTCTCAAAATCCACAAAGGATAAATCAAAAAGGAAGGATACAAACACGAAGTATCAACCAACTCTACTCACTACAAGAAAACCGCCGCGAAACGCGTTTCGGGCTGCCGTTTTGTGGCGGTTTTTAAAACCGCTGCGAAAAAACCGCCGCTAAACGGCAAAAAAAAATTTATTTATTTTTTAATTTTCTTTAATTTTATTTGAGGATTAGTGGCGGTTTTTAAAAAACCGCCCCGAAATAGCGGCGGTTTCGGTAAAACCGCCGCGAAATGAAATGAAAAAATAAAAAAACACGAGAAACCCCGAAATCACTAAAACGACCACAACTTTTGATCCGGGCGTCCGTTGAAGCGCCACGACCAGTCAAATCGAAGCTCATGAAGAGATTTAGAGGCACATATAATCAAAACCGTGAGAAGGTCTAAGGTGTGGAAGATATTAGAGTTATAAGAAAGTTGAAAAAAGTTCTCCAACTTCAAACGGCCATAACTTTCACTCCGGGTGTCCGTTTGGGCTCTACCACATATCAAATCGAATCCAGCGAAGAGAGCTACGCACTAGATTGACAGAAGATTACTTCTGTCGTGTTTTTTGACCCCAAAAACCCCACTGAAGGCCTCCAAAACCCTATTTCCGTCACCGGTGTCCCGTCGAACTTATCTTCAAACAGACCTAACTTTCGATCCGCGTGTCAGTTCGGCCTCCTCCACCTGCCAGATCATAGCTCGTTCCATGAGCTTCAGTTTGACTAGTCGCGGCTTCCACATGCACTCCTAGATTATATGTTATGGCCTTTTTAGTGGGTATCGGGTTTGTTATGTTTTTCAATGCCTCGTTTCTAGAACCCGTTCCCCGTCAGCTTTTTTTAAATGGTCATAACTTCCGATCCGCCTGTCCATTCAGACTCTTTCACCTTTCAGGTCGAAGATCGTTTCAGGATCTTTGATTTGACAGGTCGCAGATCTAAAACGGACTCTCGGATCATAAGTTATCTCTGTTAATGTGAGTCCAATGTTTTTGTCTCTTTATGACTGTTTTGACGGGTTTTAACGGTAGCTCCATTTATTACTGTTTATTTGGGTTTCCATGACTTGTTATCTTTATCAATGGTTTTTTATGGGTTATTATGATGATTATGTTGAATTATTAAGTAGTTTTTCAGAGTTGTCACGAGTTTTCATGCGTTCTCATTCTTTCTAATGCCTCATTCTTCATATGCTTATCCATCCCTTTTCATGCGTTTTCATGATTTTTCATCCCTTATCACGTCTTTTCATACTTTTTCATGCGTTTCCTTTATTATTTATTATTTATTATTTATAATATACTTTAATTTATTTATTATCTATTATTTGTAACTGGTTATTTTTTATTTTTTATTTTTTATTTATATTTATTAATTATATATGTTTATTTACTATTTATTATTTATTATTTATATTTATTATTTATTATTTATATTTATTTATTAGTTATTAGTTATTAGTTATTATTTATTATTTATTATTTATTATTTATATTTATTTATTAGTTATTATTTATATTTATTTATTATTTATTATTTATATTTATTTATTATTTATATTTATTTATTATTTATATTTATTTATTATTTATTATTTATTATTTATATTTATTTATTATTTATTATTTATATTTATTTATTATTTATTATTTATATTTATTTATTATTTATTATTTATTATTTATTATTTATTATTTATATTTATTTATTAGTTATTATTTATTAGTTATTATTTATATTTATTTATTATTTATTATTTATATTTATTTATTATTTATTGCTTATTATTTATTATTTATATTTATTTATTATTTATTATTTATTATTTATTATTTTTTTATTTATTATTTATTATTTATTATTTATTATTTTTTATTTATATTTATTTATTTAATATTTAATATTTAATATTTAATATTTATTATTTAGTATTCATTATTGATTATTGATTATTGATTATTTATTATTTATATATATTATTTATTATTTATTATTTAGATCTATTATGTATTTATTATTTATTATTTATTATTTATTATTTATTATTTATTATTTATTATTTATATCTATTATTTATTATTTATTATTTATATCTATTATGTATTTATTATTTATTATTTATTATTTATTATTTATTATTTATATTTATTTATTTATTATTTATATTTATTTATTATTTATTATTTATTATTTATTATTTATTATTTATTATTTATATTTATTTATTGAATATTTATTTATTGAATATTGAATATTGAATATTTAATATTTATTATTCATTATTGATTATTTATTGTTTATTATTTATTATTTATTATTTATTATTTATATATATTATCTATTATCTATTATCTATTATTTATATCTATTATGTATTTATTATTTATTATTTATTATTTATTATTTATATTTATTTATTTATTATTTATATTCATTTATTATTTATTATTTATATTTATTTATTATTTATTATTTATATTTATTTATTATTTATTATTTATTATTTATTATTTATTATTTATTATTTATTATTTATTATTTATTATTTATTATTTATTATTTATATTTATTTATTATTTACATTTATTTATTATTTATTATTTATATTTATTTATTATTTATTATATATATATATTTATTATTTATTATTTATTATTTATTATTTATTATTCATTATTGATTATTGATTATTGATTATTGATTATTGATTATTGATTATTGATTATTGATTATTGATTATTTATTATTTATTATTTATTATTTATTATTTATGATTTATTATTTATATTTATTAATTATTTATGTTTATTTATTATTTATTATTTATTATGTATTATGTATTATGTATTATTTATTATTTATTATTTACTATTTACTATTTATTATTTATATTTATTTATTATTTATTATTTATTATTTATTTATTATTTATATTTAATTATTATTTGTTATTTATATTTATTTATTATTTATTATTTATTATTTATTATTTATTATTAATTATTTATTATTCCTTATTCCTTATTCCTTATTTATTATTTATTATTTATTATTTATTATTATTGAGCTTATATCTATTATTTATGTATTATTTGTTTTTTCAATTAATATATATAAGTATATTAAATTCTGTTTATTAACCACATGACGAGCTTGCTGGAGTGGTAAAGTCTTTGGAAAATATGCAAGAGGTTAGGGGTTCAAATCTCACCAAACGCAGAATTTCTTTATATTGTATGGGATGTGCATGTGCATGTGCATGAGATGTGCATGCATGGATAAATAAAGTAAATAAAATAATACGAAATAAATAAATAAATAAATAAAATAAATACGAAATAAATAAATAAATAAATAAATATATAAATAAATAAATATATAAATAAATAAATAAATAAATAAATAAATAAATAAATATATAAATAAATAAATAAAATTAAAAATTAAAAAAAATAAAAAAAATTAAAAAAAATAAAAAAAAATAAAAAAAATAAAAAAAAAATAAAAAAACCGCCGCTAAAAAACCACCGCGAAACGTTCTGCGACGGTTTTGAAAACCGCCGCGAATAGTTTCCCGACGCACGATTTCGCGGCGGTTTTTCAAAACTGCTGCCAATCGATTTAGGCGCAGTTTAAACCGCCGCGAAACGAAAAAAAAAACCGCCGCTAAATGCCTTTTTTGCCGTAGTGACTTAGGTATATGCCCATACATATACCTAAGTCATCAATTCCAGTTCGGCTCCAACTTCCGAGCCCAAGTTCAACCCAGTCCACACAGGAAAGTACAACCCAATACACACAGGAATGCACAACCCAATCCACACAGGAAAGCAAGTCAATCATATCGAAGATAGTGATTGAAAGTCAAGACTCAGCTCACACAGGTATACTACTCACGAAGAGGGATGAAGATGATAGATGTAGCCTCTGAATCATCTCCCCTGCCAAACCCACGTAGTATCCAAGTATAGAAGTCGTCGCTGCCGAACCCACGTAGGATCCAAGTACAGTAACCATCGCTGCCGAACCCACGTAGGATCCTAGTACAGTTGCCATCGCTGCCGAACCCACGGAGGATCCTAGTACAGTCGCCATCACTGCCGAACCCACGGAGGATCCAAGTACAGTCGTCCTTGCTGCCGAACCCACGTAGGATCCAAGTACAGTCGTCATCGTCGTCGCAGTCGTAGCCAGCTCTAGGGTTCCCGCACACAGCACGCTCGATTCCGGGAGGGTCCGCTCCACGAGCCAAGGGAAATGATACATCAACTGACACGAAATCCAGAGTTGATGTATCCCGTAGTTCCGTCCCACGTCATAGGGGAAAAACCAATCAAAACGTGCCCAAGACACGGAGAACTAGACAACCAAGCCATTTCCCTAAAAGTACACGGCGTGTAGGTAAAAAGTACACGCCGTGTTATCAGACACCAGGTACTGCCAGTATAAACGGCCCGTGTCATGGGGCTGGTCGTGTAAAAAAATAAAGTACACGGCGTGTAGTATGGTTACACGCCGTGTCCAATCCTCCAGGGTCAGGTTGATGTGCGCTGGCCATGCCTGGCCGTGTGGTGGAGTACATGCTCGTGTACTCCACCCTGTGTACGTGTTTTCCCAGAATACACACCGAGCCTCTTGGCCGTGTGGTTCTGCCCATGTCCGTGTATCACCCAGATTACACGCCGAGCCTCGTGAAGCCACTTCTTCCTTTCAAAGAAGATAATACACGCCGTGCCTCGTGGCCGTGTGTTTCTGTCCGTGTCCGTGTATTTCCCTTGAATACACGCCATGTCCATCGAAGTCTCCTCTGTCAAACTGTGTGGACAGTACACGCCATGTGACCGGTGTCACACACCGTGTGTCACTTCTTCTGATGTCCGTTACTTCTGCCGCTGAACGCTTGTACTACACGGCGTGTGTTTTGGAAGTACACGCCGTGTATTCTAGAATTTTCCAGAAACGACGCCTCTAGCCAGCACGCCTCCCGAGGCGTCCGTCCTTCGTTCCAATGATCCGATTGCTACAAAAATTCCGTTCCTAGGTCGTCCCGATGTTCCGAGGCCGTTTTCGATGTTTTCGGGCCTCCGATCGGCTCCGAAAACTTGACTTGATTCACCGATCAAGAACGGTAGGAGAACACCATACAACAAGAACGACGGAGGAATCAGACAGTGTTAGTTTGGTCCGGTTCCTTCTGCATTAGTTCGATAGCAAAAGGTTTAGAGAGAACCAATAACATGGAAGGAAAAACAACGTTGATCATTCATAAACACACCCCTACCTCGAAGAAACTCGCGGAAGCTAGCGTCGTAGGGGTGGCTTCAATGACGGCGTTGACATGTGCCCAAGGAGAGGATGGCGTCACACACCGGCTACAGAGAGGAGAAGGAATGACACGTCGATTTCTCTCCTTGCGGTGACGGCGTTCTTCGTCGAAGTCTTGACGTTCTTCAACGAAGGTGATGGAGTTCTTCAAGACTTAGAGTTTTCTTTCCAAAGTCTCCACACAACGAAACAACCAAAATAAAATAAGGCTTTTACCTTATTTTATTTACTTATTCCGACCATTCAAAACTTCAAAAGTTGAATTCACTTAATTAATCTTGAGTTGTCAAAATTAATGGGGTGTCAAGTTGGCATTATTAATGAGGGAGAGAGAGAGAAGTTACTCACATTAAGGGGGGGGGGGGGGGGGAGTTAGGGAGAATGAAGAGTTGGGCTTGTGTGGGCCCCACCTCACCTTTAATCCTCTCACGGGTAGTTAGGAACTAGTGGGTCCCACCCCAACTCCCACACTTATGATATAACTACTTAGATATAGAAAATAAAATTGTACCACAATTTTATTTACTTCACATTTAATCCTCAATTTTTTAGCAACTCCTCCCGAGAAAACGCACCTTCAGAAAAGGTTCTCTTAAGCAATTACCGGCGTTACGGTTTCATCGGTGCCCTCATATTTCAATTCCGAGCACCGGTTCAAAAGATAGAAAAACCCGCTCGTTCTTTTACTGCATGTACCCGAGCTAAACTTCGGAAAATGATTCCGGGCACTCCAGGCCTCGGAATCAGGTGCCGTCAGAAACTGCGTACTCGTATAATTCCAAAGAATTTAAGAAAAAAAATTTCCTTGACATTTATGTTGGATCGAATATGTAGATATGTATGTCTATTAGATGGAACAATACAAGAGGGGGGGGGGGGGGGGGGTGAATTGTAGGTTTAAAAACCTTTGAGTTTTAGCACTTAAGAGATTAGTTTAAATGAACTTAAACTAATACCAATACAAATACCCACAATTGTATTGGATATAAAAGGTATGATGTAATGTAATACTAATGAAATGTAAAACAATTGTATTCAATATGAACACAATAATCAGAGTAATATAAAGATGAATGATTCTACCTTAAAGCGTATAGAATCAATCAATACAATATGTAATAGAATGGATGTAATTGAAACAATTACAAATGTATAAGAGATAGAAAAGGAAACAAAAACAATTTCCTTTCTAATATAATTAGCAGCAGAAATGTAAAAGAATTACAATTCTTTTAACCCAAAGAGAAGGGTTATCCTTTCACCTAGGATAAAAGGTCTGTCTCACCAACACCTTGGTGAGCCCTCGATACGATGATCGGAACGTCCGTCTGCCTATCCTCGGCAGCCCTCGATACGATGATCGGACCGTCTGTCTGCCTATCCCCAACAGCCCTCGATACGATGATCGGATTGTCTGTCTGCCTATCCCCGGTAGTCCTCGATTTTGAAGGTAATCGGTACCTCTGTCTTTCAATTACTTGAAAGCCCTCGATACGATGATCAGATCGTCTGTCTGCCTATCCCCGACAGTCCTCGATTTTGAAGGTAATCGGTACCTCGATCTTTCAATTACTTGAAATCCCTCGATACGATGATCGGACGCACAAAGCACACAGCATGAGAGAAGTCACAACATCTCTCTCTAGAATCTTGATAGAAGCAGAGTATCACAGTTGTTTCAAAATGTCTTCGTTGTTTTTCTTCAGCTTCAAATGACCTCTTATTTATAGGCCTCAGGTTCCAACGGTCACATTTTCTCCAACGGTCATATTTCTCCGAAAAACTCGGAGGGACTTGGACACCTGACATTATAACGGTCATATTGAAACAGAAAGCACGACATCGTTTTGATTAGTTTGTAACTAACTCAACGACATCGTATTGATCAAAACAAAAGATACGTAGAGATGAAAAACCATGGGTACGATTAATATGAAACATGTGTTTTTAACTAAGTACCAAAACAATTAATGAAAGTATGAAAAGCAGAGTCAGTACAATACGATTGACAGAGTCATTACGATATGATTGACAAGGTCAATACGATACGATTGACAAAGTCAGTACGATATGATTGACAGAATTAGTATGATACTTTTGACAGATTCAGTACGATACGATTGACAAGGTCAGTACGATACGATTGAAAGGGTCAGTACGATACGATTAATAAAGTCAGTATGATTAAAAAGACAATTGTGATTTCCAAAACAAGACATGGAAGTCAAAAGGGAACTTTTGACTCAACAATCTCCCCCTTTTTGGAAATCACAACACACAAAGTAAATATAACAAGAAATACTTATGTCCCCCTGAGTTATTGGAAACTCTTCTGAATATGAATTCGAATACAACTAACTCCCCCTTAGGTGTATAATTTCCTTAGGATTGTATTCATAGTTTTTCCTTAAGCATTGTAAAGCATTCTCCCCTTGATAAAACATTCTCCCCCTTTAAAAACTTTCTCCCCCTTTGTAAACATTCTCCCCCTTTTTGATTTACAAAAAGAAAGGGGTAAACTTGAATTGTCTGAAAGAGTTAGAAAAAAATTTCAGGACAAAAGAAAAGAATCATAAAAGTTATTACAAAACATAGATAGGTTCCAAAGGAAAAAAAATACTATAGTCATTTGTTTTCTCTTTCCTTTTCCTTCTTTATGAGCTCATGAAGAACAACTTTCATTTTCTTGATTTTTTTCTTGTCTTCATAAATTGATTCACCCTGAGTTCTGAGAAGCTCTTGTTGGTCTGCAAAAATCTGATCTTGATTCTTGATAGTCTCCTCCTGGAATCTGATTACTTCTTCAAGAGAATAAATTCTATCTTGCAAATTCTTGTTATCTTTTGATAACCCAGAGTTCTGTTTCTTCAAGAGAACTAGTTCATCTTTGAAAGATGAAACTTTCGAAAACTCAGCCTGAAAGTCATTCATTCTCTCCTGTAAGACTTTTACTGAGGGAACATCGGCTCGTTGGGAGGACAAAAGATTCAACCTTTCAACCATTTCTCTGTCAAGCTTATTGAAAGCAATTGCAAGCTCATTTGACAACCTTCTTATATCTTCAATTTCTATATCATGTCTCGGGTTTCCTTTCAAAGGAATGTTGCAAAACTTCATGCTTTCAAGAATAAACTTTGTAAGGATGGCTGGATACATAATCATTTGGGACTTAATCCCTCCTGTCTTGACATTCTTAATGGTTTCAAAAACATATCCCATGAGATTTACTTTTCTCATATTTACAAGATAATCAAGCATAAAAATATCAGAAACTTTCAGAGTTTCTCTATCCCCTTTCCTTGGGATAAGAAAACCTTGCATCCATAAAGTCACAAACCGATTGTCCGGAGAAAGATGAGCTACTTTTCTCTTTTCTTCATTACTAACAAACAAAGACCTTTCAACACTTTCTCTATTAAACGTACCAACTTCCTATGGTAGTTTATGAGATGGACAGAAAGAATCCCCTTCTATTGGAACATTCAGAAAATGAGCCGCTTGTTTCACAGACATAGACAACTTTCTATCGTACACAGCAAAATTGATAGTCATGTATTTGTCGAAAGATACGGATTTATAGAACTGACTGACTTCATCAAAGAGAACCGGATCTTGAGAAACAGGTCTTTCAACACACAAATGTTCCCATCCTTGAAACAAAATGATTCTTCTGATTGTGGAATCATACGAATCAAAAAAGTCTCGAGAAACTAACCTTTCTCTGAAAAAGACTTTCTCTATAAAAGTCTTTGAAGACATTTCAGCGGGAGTGTTAGCAGAGGATTGAGACATAAAGGTTCTACCGATGAAAGATCTTATGATGATTTAAAACCAGTGGAGCAGAGCTTCGACTCAAAACCTGAAAAACCAATGTGGGTTTGGGGAGGGGGGGATTTTTATAGGTGATAAAGGGGAGACCGTTGATATTCTATGGTCAAGATTAGAGGAGAACAGATCAATGGTTAGGATTAAAAATGAAAGGGAAAAAAAATAAAAAAAATGGAAAGTACATGTCGGAGAACGTAAGGTAGTTGTTGGTTTTTAAAAAAGAATACACAATCATATGAAATAAAATAAAACTATCAATCATCATACTGATGGAAAACAAAGTCGTTTCCATGATCTGATAAGCCAATGGAAAACAAAATCGTTACCATGAACTGACAAACTGATGGAAAACAATCTTGTTACCATGAACTGACAATACGATGGAAAACAATCTCGTTACCATGAACTGAAAATACGATGGAAAACAATCTCGTTACCATGAACTGAAAATACGATGGAAAACAATCTCGTTACCATCATTGGTCAGTACGATGGAAAAGAAAATTATTACCATCATCGGTCGATACGATGGAAAAGAAAATCATTACCATCATCGGTCGATACGATGGAAAATAAATTCATTACCATCATCAATCGATACGATGGAAAAGAAATTCATTACCATCATCGGTCGATATGATGGAAAATAAATTCATTACCATCATCAGTCGATACGATGGAAAAGAAATTCATTACCATCATCGGTCGATACGATGGAAAAGAAATTCATTACCATCATCGGTCGATACGATGGAAAAGAAATTCATTACCATCATCGGTCGATATGATGGAAAAGAAATTCATTACCATCATCGGTCGATACGATGGAAAATAAAAACAAAAACACATACCAGGAGAGTAAACAGGTAAATACTATAAGATAAAAAGAAACATAGGAAAAAAAATGTCCTCCCCCTTTCAAAGGGAGTTATTTAATGTTAAGAGAATTGTAAAACAAGAAGTAGATATGAATGATTATTTTAACGTAATCATTCCTAGATTTTCCACATTTTGTTTTGATAACCTTTTCAAAGAGATATTTGTTTCCAGTCATGTGTCGAGAACAATCACTATCTATGTACCAAATATTCTTATTGGTACACTTCTCATTTTCCTGAAAAAGAAAAAATTAGTTTTTTGTAATCCAAACTTGTTTGGATCCAGAAGGGTTAGATAAAAGAATTTTAGGAATCCACATTTGTTTTGCAAAATGAGCTTTATGAAACCCTAAATATTGAGTTTTTTTAAGAGAACAATCTCTTCTCCAGTGTCCACCACATTGGCACTTAGTACAAAAAGAGGTTTTTTGTGGAAAAAAATAGTTATTACTAAAAACAGGTTTGGGATAAGTATAACCAAGACCAGAATGATTTCTCAAAGGTCTAATTTGAGAATACTTCTTGTCGAAGTTTTCCTTTCTATGAGTAAATTTTGACAAACATTTTTTCAAGGAAAAAATTTCTGACTTTAGTTTTAAAACCAAATTCTTATTTACCAAAACATTTGAATTTGAACTAGAGTTAGGCTCTAAACTATTTTTCTTTGAAATTACAATTTCAAGATCCTTAGAAAGTTTATCCTTTTCAGATTTGACTTTCTCAAGGGTTTTTAAAATACTTCCAAAATCAGATGTTTTCACATCAAGATATTTAGAAAGATCTGATACTTCTTTAGTCAAGATTGAAATTCTAGAATTTTCTTTCTCAATCTTCTTCTTGAGTTTATAATTTTTATTTTCAAGTAATTTAGAAAATCTAGAGACTTCTTCAAAAGAAGGTAATGTATCATCCTCTGATGATGAAGATTCATCATTTGAAGATTCATAATATCTATTATCAGTATAATTTGAATTTAAAGAGACATTTGTAATAGATTTAGCATTGTGTACCTTAGCCATGAGACAATGATCTTCAATTGGTAATATGGATATAAGTCAGATATTCCTCTGTCCTGAGGACTCATATTCTGAAGAATCGTCTGAAGAATCACTACTGCTTGCACTCCAGGTATCATTTGCCTTCAATACTTTATTTGTCTTATAAAACCTTTTCTTATTTCTTTGAGAGTGTTTCTCCTTTCTGTCTTTCCTCTTTAGTAAAGGAAAATCAGGCCTTATATGTCCTGCTTTTTTACATTCATAATAAGTTACCTCTGAATCTTTCTTATCCTTCCTATCTTTATTTTTGAATCTATATTAGAAATCTTTCTTTCCCACAATCTTGTTCATCCTTCGAGCAAGATTGGCTAACTCATTATCTGAGTGATCACTATCACTTGATTCTGATAAAACAACTTTCTTGGCTTTGGATCTCGTAATCCTTTCAGGTGTTTTAGCTTTAGATGTAAAGGCTACACTTACATTCCCATTATTCTTCTTGTTGAAATCAGCATCTCTCTTCATTCTTGTCTCATGCTGTAAAAGAGTTTCAAAGAGTTCATCCAGAGTAATCTGGGAAACTTTTCTGTTTTCATCAATAGCTGTCCTTTTTGACTCCCATTCCTTTGGCATTATATCTATAATCTTATCAACTAGAGCTTCATCATCAAGACCTTTTTCACCCATAGATTGTAAGCTGTTGACGATTGTCATAAACCTTTGTTGCACTTTACATACTAGCTCTCCATAAGGAAAAACAAATCCATGATACTCTGCTCGAAGCATTACTCTCCTTGTTTCTATAACCTTGGATGTACCAAAATGAGTGACTTCTAATTTCTTCCAAATACAGTTGGCTGCTTCACATGAAGATATCTGACTGTATATATTCCTGGTCATAGAGCATAATAAAGTATTGCGTACCTTGTAATTCAGTTGATATTCTTGCTTTTCTTGGTTAGTGAAAGTACTGACTTCTTTGTCAAGAATTTTTTAACCTCCAGTAAGCATTATAAAGTTGTCTACACCAGTATTGATAACAAAAGTCTTCATACGATCTCTCCAGTACTCATAATCATTCCCATCAAAGATTGGTGGTCTAGAAGGATTCAGATTGTCTATTGACCCAATATTCATTCCCGCCATCTAATACAAAAAACTTTTCCACCCCACACGTTAGTGTAGTTAGTAGTTAAAAATAGTAATATGAAAGAAATAAAGATTTTAATACAAATCAGTGGAAAACCTCCTCTGATACCAATTGTTGGATCAAATATGTAGATATGTATGTCTATTAGATGGAACAATACAAGAGGGGGGGGGGGGGGTGAATTTTAGGTTTAAAAACCTTTGAGTTTTAACACTTAAGAGATTAGTTTAAATGATCTTAAACTAATAAAAATACAAATACCCACAATTTTATTGGATATAAAAGGTATGATGTAATGCAATACTAATGAAATGTAAAGCAATTGTATTCAAGATAAACACAATAATCAGAGTAATATAAAGATGAATGATTCTATCTTAAAACGTATAGAATCAATCAATACAATATATAATAGAATGGATGTAATTGAAACAATTACAAATGTATAAGAGATAGAAATGGAAACAAAAACAATTTCCTTTCTAATACAATTAGCAGCGGAAATGTAAAAGAATTACAATTCTTTTAACCTAAAGAGAGGGCTTATCCTTTCACCTAGGATAAAAGGTCTGTCTCACCAACACCTTGGTGATCCCTCGATACGATGATCAGAACGTCCATCTGCCTATCCCCGACAGCCCTCGATACGATGATCGGACCGTCTGTCTGCCTATCCCCAGTAGCGCTCGATACGATGATCGGATCGTCTGTCTGCCTATCCCCGACAGTCCTCAATTTTGAAGGTAATCGGTACCTCTGTCTTTCAATTACTTGAAATCCCTCGATACGATGATTAGATCGTCTGTCTACCTATCCCCGACAGTCCTCGATTTTGAAGGTAATCGGTACCTCTGTCTTTCAATTACTTGAAAGCCCTCGATATGATGATCGGACACACAAAGCACACAGCATGAGAGAAGTCACAACATCTCTCTCAAGAATCTTGATAGAAGCAGAGTATCACAGTTGTTTCAAAATTTCTTCTTTGTTTTTCTTCAGGTTCAAATGACCTCTTGTTTATAGGCCTCAGGTTCCAACGGTCACATTTTCTCCAACGGTCATATTTCTCCGAAAAACTCAGAGGGACTTGGACACCTGGCATTATAACGGTCATATTGAAACAGAAAGCACGACATCATTTTGATAAGTTTGTAACTAACTCAACGACATCGTATTGATCAAAACAAAAGATATGTAGAGATGAAAAACCATGGGTACGATTAATATGAAACATGTGTTTTTAACTAAGTACCAAAAAAAGTAATGAAAGTATGAAAATCACAGTCAGTACGATACGATTGACAGAGTTAGTACAATACGATTGACAAGGTCAGTACGATACGATTGCCAAAGTCAGTACGATACGATTGAAAGAATCAGTATGATACTTCTGACAGAGTCAGTATGATACGATTGACAAGGTCAGTATGATACGATTGACAGGGTCAGTACGATATGATTAATAAAGTCAGTATGATTAAAAAGACAATTTTGATTTCCAAAACAAGATATGGAAGTCAAAAGGGAACTTTTGACTCAACAATTTATAGGTCTTTACAGGGATGAAATGGATCCCCAATATCATGAATTGTGTTACATCTGTCTCCTACAGAATTAATATTAATGGGGCCCCTTCAGTGAGCTTTAAACCGTCGAGAGGATTGAGACAAGGGGGTCCCCTATCACCTTACCTTTTCATTCTGGTGGCAGATGTCTTTTCTCATCTTATCCTAAAGGCGGAGGAGCATGAAACTATCCATGGTGCTACGGTATGTAAAAATGGCCCCCTATCTCTCATCTCTTATTTGTAGATTATAGCCTCCTTTTTGCACGTGCTACCCCGCAAGAATGCAGTGCAGTGCTGAATATCGTTAATCTGTACGAAAAGGCTTCAGGGTAATGCCTTAATGCTTCAAAATTAGAATTATCATTCAGTAAAAGTTCCCCACAAGCTAAGAGAGAGGAGCTGCAGTGAATGTGTGGGTTTCCACTTGTTGATAAGTATCCCAAGTACCTTTCCCTCCCGACCCTTGTTGGTAGATCGAAGAAACAAGTTTTCACCGCGATTGTGGACAGGGTGGATAATATGATTTATCTTTGGTTTAGTAGGAAGATTTCCAAGGCGGGAAAGGAAGTTCTTGTTAAGTCAGTGGCCCAAGCAATCCCTGCTTATGCTATGTCACTGTTTAAATTCCCAGAAACTCTTGTCGATCAAATCCACTCCCGGTTGGCCATTTTTTAGTGGGGCACTCATGAGGGAAAACATAACTCCCACTAGATGTCTTGGGAGAAGCTGTGTGTCTCAAAATTTCGTGGGGGCTTTGGATTTAGGAATCTCAAATGGTTTAATGAGGCTCTTTTGGTGAACCAAGAATGGTATCTTCTCTCCCATACAAATGCCCTGTTCTCAAGGGTTTTGTGGGAAAAGTATTTCCCTCATTTTGATTTCTTGCACGCCCAGCTGGGGCCACGACCGAGCTTTGTGTGGAGGAGCATTTGGGGTGCAAAATCTCTCATTGATTTGGGCTGCATTTGGATAATTGTGGATGGGAATAATGTTAACATTTGGAATGATCCATGGCTGGAATATGACATTAATCATAAGGTTTCCTCGCCGGTTGTTCATGGATTCGAAGATGCAAGAGTACGTGATCTACTCGACGACTCTCTTGAGGAGTGGGATCGGGGGAAGATTTGTTGCTGGTTTAATGAGGTGGATTGTCAGCTTATCCTGAGTATGCCTCTCACACCAGGTGTGGGCTTTGACCAGATATGTTGGACTGGGGAACCTCATGGGAGATATTCTGCTCGTTCGGGTTACAAAATGAGGGTTCAAGGTTTGGCCCAGGTCTTTACTGATAATCGGTGGAAGAGCCTCTAGTCCCTCGCCGCTCCCCCGAAGGTGAAATGTTTTTGGTGGAAGGTCTGTGCTGGGGTTCTTCCAACTCGTGAATTTCTGGTGCGGTGACACTTGGCGGAGGAAGACACCTGTCCCTTGTGCCTCCAAGAAGTGGAGTCCCCTTTGCATGCAATTCTTTCCTGTAACGGGGTGGAAGGAGTGTGGAAGGTTTGGAAGCCGAATTTTGGGAGGTTCTTTGACCATTCAATTGGGTTGGTCCAAAACTTTTCTTTTTGGGTGTCTTCTCTGGAACTGAGAGTGGTTGGGCTTATCTGCACAATTGCTTGGTTGGTTTGGAATCGACGGAATGAATCTATCTTCCAAATGAAGGTGACCCCTAATCGCCTTTGGGTGGATAGAGCTTTGGAGTGGATCAATGGCTGAAAGACTAGTGAGGCAGTGCATTCTTTTGGCCACACTCGGTATGCATTTCCTTCTTGGTCTCCCCCCTGAGGGGTTTCTTAAGATTAATACAGATTTTGTGGTCTCTGCTTACTCCAGGGTCGGTATTGGGATCATTGCTCATAACAGTTCTAGCCAGATTATGGAAGCTCAGTGTAGGGCTATGCCTAACTCTTGGAGTCCTGTGGTGGCGGAGGCCTCAGACATCCTCCATGGGATTCTTTTTTCCCATTCCAAAAATTGGCCCAAGGTCTTGGTGGAATCCGACTGCCTCGCAGTGGTGAATGCTCTCTCATCAAAGGAAGATGACTCTCAACCTTATGGCCTCATCTTGAGGAAGATCTGGTCCCTGACCGATGGTTTCAATGCTTGCACATTTTCTTTTTTCAAAAGGGACGAGAATACGAAAGCCCATCGCTTGGCTCGTTTTGGGAAATCTTGGGGTGATCATTGTTGGGTGAATTCATTTCATGATTGGCTTTGTAGGTCTGGTTTGCTTGATCAGTAATATATCTTTTCTTTTCCTCAAAAAAAAAAAAAAATTCATGTACTTGAATATTAATAATTTTTTTATCACATGATAAATGTTCTTACGCGTAACATTAATGTGATAATGTACCTAGAGTATTTGTCACGTCGAAAGGTCATAACATTTTCCCACTATTGTGAGAATATTGAAGTGTTATTATACTATTATTAAATATATGTTCTATGGTCGGATGAAGTCTATCCAGCATGACACCGATTATACACCCCATCAGGTGCTAGGGGCTTATAAGACATTGAAACTTCTTATCATGAAGTTCACATTTTATAATCTTCAAGAGGGGGTTACGAGAACAGACTTGCTAGTAGAAATTTCACATGTTTTATGTGTCATTCGGTATTCTTATATGTGAACACATGTTTTGATCATTTGACTTGAAATTATTATTAATGTATATTAAGAATCATGTACTTTGATGTATTGATGAAAACTGTGATGACATATGCTTGCAGTAAAATAAGATATGTTGGATGTGTCATAAGCGATATGACATTAATGAATAAGTCATGCAATTATTTGACTTATGTTTATTGGAAGTAGATATTATTTTAAATAACTCCACAACAAGCTGCAAAGGAACTTCCCCTTTAAAAAATTAATTTAATATCGAGATGAAAATGTTTAATAAATCTATAGTCATGGTGGTATATCGACATGTTCAGTTCAAAAAGTCAAAGAAAGACAAATCAAACATATAAGTTGATGACACAAAGTAAACAGCTTGGTTGATGACATATCGAACTCCCCCCACCTAAAAAACTTTAATTTACAAACTTGAAAACATATTCTTCTTTTGAAAAAATTACAATGGTCGTTTAAATTTATTAGAAACATAAAATAAAATGTTCTCATAATTTAAGATATGTTAAAAATTATTAAATTTTTTCACCAAAACATTTATTAATTATTCTATCACTAGTACAAAATATATTTATCGCATCGGCTATTTCACGTCGGTTATTTATAACTGTTGTGAACAATGAATTATCTCACTTTATCACGTCGGTTATTATATAACTGACGTGATAAATGAAGTATCTCGCTTTATCACGTTAGTTATTCTATAACCGATGTGATAAATCAGTTTATCACGTCAGTTATTATATAACTGATGTGATAAATCTAATTAAAATTTATTTATCATGTCAGTTACTAAATAACTGACTTGATAAATCATTTAAAAATTTTATAAGCTTTGTTTTGAGTCATTCTAGTGTTTTTCAATCAGGTGACATTGACTTGGTTCTCTCTCGCGTGGAAACCCTAAAATTATTTCTTCGATCCCGTGGCCTCCAACCTCGTTTTGCCAATTTCATTCATCATCTTTTTCATCAGCGCATCTATCTGATCGACTCACAACTCTCAAGTAAGCCCCACATGCCTCGATTTCAGTCTTTCTATTTCGCAGATGCCTTAACTCTATGTTTTGTGATTTTGGTTACTAAAATTTCGCCATACCATCTTTAATTTCCCCACGTTATCGCATTGCATCCGTACCTAGCAAAGAAGTAAGTGTCCAATCCATGTGAAAATTTATGTGGGACATGGTTTGTATTCCAATTACACACTATGTATTCACTATAAGTCCATGTTTCATGAATTTAATTAAATTTATAGTTTTTATTATATGCATTCCTCATTCTTGGAACAAATAGATTCTTTGTTTCTTGCAAGGTGAGCCCGTGCAAGGTTGAAAATCATGCACACTTTTTACACATCATGCAACCCCTAGAACCTTGTTGTGTATGAGTGGTAAATTGGGTGGATGTTGTGAAACTACCTACAATTCCCCCAAATGACATGCCATTATTATTTTTGCTCATCTATGGGACACAAATCTCTGTACGAGGACAACACTTCTTAGGTAGAAGTGATTTTCATTTTAGAAAGGAATTATTATATGTGGCCTTTTCAAACCCTCCACAAAAGGAAACCCCCCCATGAAGATGTCACTCCAGAGAGAGCTCCAGCCGGGAAGGAGTCATTGCCAACCGAGATGGAAGAGCGTCCCAGAGGGTGACAACCCGGGCAGCGATGGTTCGTCAAGCAATCCGTCAGCACGGGTGGGTTATGCCTCATTTTTCCCACCCAGTTAGAAATCGGATGACCCGACAAGGCGAGTGGATCCCAGGGGAGAGGTTCGCCCCAAAAGCAGACTCCCAGGATTCGAACCCTATACCTCCCAAAGAACGGTGTTGTTGTACCCCTCTCCTTCACCACTACACCACCACCGAAGCGACATTATTAGGTACAAGTCATGAATCAATGTTACCTTTCCAAAAAAATAGAACCTCTAGATGGTTTCTTCAAGAATTATTCACTTATTCATGGCCTATTTATAGTCATGTGATGGTGAACACACTTAATATATCAACTATCAGTTTAAATAAAAAATTAATCAGAAATGAAAAATTGTCAACAAATGTATAATTTGATCCAAAGATAAAAAAATAATTATAAATTAATATATGAATCATAAAATACCACTTGTATGCTATGGGTTATAGAGAAAGAACATCATCCTCATGCCAACAATGGAAGTTCATTAGTTTCATCCTATTTCATAATATTATACGATAAATAGAAACCTCAAAATCATTGATATATTATATATTTTTTTTTCTGAAAAAGGAAAATGATATATTAATCACGGAGATCAGCAGTCACAAAGTCATATAACCATGGAGGAAAAAGATCAATCTAGAGATGATTCATGTCAGAAAGGGCACAGAAGGCCAAATGGTGGGCTGCTTCATTTTCTTCCCTTTTGATGAAAGATAAGGAGCAGGCTATAAAACTTTGACTGAGAGACAAGATTTTCCTGATGAGTAAGCCAAAAGAATGGAGGCTTCCATCATTAAAACTGATATTATTGATGATGGTGAGACAATCCAATTCAATGTGGATAGATTCCCATCTAAAATATTTTAAAAATTTCAGCCCAATAAGGATAGTGAAGGCTTCAGCAACAAAAGGCTCCTAGAGAGCATGGTTTGAATCATGTTTTATAGCTATAATTTGGCCATGATGGTCTCGAGCCAAGAGTCCAATTCCAACAAATCCATCCTTGGAGAGAGACATATCAACATTGATCCTAAGGATCCCTTCTGGGAGAGGGCAACATTGTGAGATAGCTGTGTGAGTGCCAAAGGGCCCATGCTGATCAGAGTCCTGATTCCACCCCTCGATCTAGGAGGTAGCCCATTCAGTCCAGAACCCAGAAGGCTTTGCTGTGTGATTAAAGATGAAGTCATTTCATCGAGCCCAGATGATCCAAGCCACGATGCACCATGAGGCAACTTTATCAGTAGTGAAATAAGAAGACCACAACATCAATAGTGTTGGAAGGTTTGACATCTTATCCAGCATAAGATTCATAATAGATCCCCAAGAAGTCCAAATCTCCTCCATCCCTGGGCACTGGATGATCGCATGCAGAGGAGATTCCAGAGCACTCGAGCAAAGGGGATATTGATTTTCATTCGTAACATGATGGAATGCAAGGAAGTCCATGGTGGGGAGAATACCATTATAAACCTGCCACCGGAAGTATCCGATTTTTGAGGGGACATTCAGATGCCAAAGAGTTTTCCAAATCCCCTCCCTTTCCTCGGACTGAGCATCAAGAGCAAGCCTATATCCTGACTTCACTGTATAGGATCCAGAAAAGTCGTTGCTCCAAAATAAACAGTCTTGTCCCGCATCCTTCACACTAAGGATGCTAGGAACAATCCTCTTGTCCCTATCATTGAGCTATTGTTGAGATAAAAGATCTATGGGATGAATCTATGTTGCAGTAATAAAAAATGAACTCCATGAACCTCCAAACATCATCATACAATAATTAAGCACTGGAATGAATTTTTCTCATATATTATATCATTCACAAAAGAATGCAATGGAATACATTATGGGGATTGCGTAACTAAATAGAGTTATCTCATTTTCTATAATGGTCATAGGAGTAATGATGATATTTGTTCTCCCTAAAGTTCTAGATAATAGTTTATTTCTACGGTTGGGAGAATTCTCTAAAGAGGATTTATTTTTCACAATAGTATTCTTACCATAAAATGATGTAACCCTTGGACATTATTCATATACCACATCTCATAGAAATATGTTAAACTATAGTGGGACATAAAATGTGAGTGAATTATTACATGACTTCAAGGGTTTTATTCTTATGTATTGATTTGTCCATGAGTTACATTGACACAAAAAATTTGTGATGGGTTAATAATACATCACACTAGTGGATGGTGATTTATTTTTACATAGTGGTTTTCTATCTTATTGCTAAAAAAATATCATTATAATTTTTAAATACACATATATTTGTTTTATATTTCAAAATTGTGTTACTTTCAAATTATGACATATTTCATATAAATTTAAAATTGAATTATCTAACTACATTTTCTTTTTTAAATTATTTCCATGCACATATTTTTATGATTTATCATTTATATTTAAACTTATATTCGATTATTTTATATAATTTATAATTATATTTTTCAAATACACATATATTTGTTTTATATTTCAAAATTGTGTTACTTTCAAATTATGAAATATTCCGTATAAATATAAATTTGGATTATCTTAACAAGATATATAATTTTGATATTTATTATAGGTAATAATGAGTCGAAGTTGGATTACAACACATCGAATGAGTGATGAATATGAGGAAGGTGTTGATGCTTTTTTGGAATTTGCTAAACAAAATGTTCCAAACAACGAAATGTTTTTCTATCCATGCCTAAAATGTTAAATATGAAGAAATTGAAAAGTAGAGAGATAAAATATCATTTAATTTGTCATGGTTTTAATCTGAGTTACAACCCTTGGATTTGGCATGGTGAAACTGAGTAGAATTTCAGATCTACTGATGATGATGTTTTGCAATATGGTAACACTGATGAAATTAAAGAAATGATTCATGATATTGAAGTAGAGGAAATTGAGAAAGAATTGAAAATTGAGCGTCTATATGGTGATGCTGAAAAACCATTGTATTTTGGTTGTATGGATTTTACAGTTTTATCGTCAGTGTTAAGATTGATTAGATTGAAGGCAAAACATGGTTGGAGTGACAAAAGTTTTACTGATTTGCTATAATTGTTGAAATATATTCTTCCTAAATACAATGATCTTCTTGATTAACATTATAAAGTAAAGAAAATACTATGCTTTATGGGATTAGGGTACAAAAAAATACATGATTTCATGAATGAATGTGTGATATATAGAAAGAAATATGAATTTATGTTAGTGTCCTAAATGTGGGACATCACGGTATAAGTTGAAAGAAAAATCACAGGCTGATTTAGAGGTTACAAAGACCCCTGCCAAGGTATTTTGGCATCTTCCTATATTCCTCATTTGAAATGTTTATTTTCTAATTCACATGATGCAAAAAGTTTAAGATGACATGCTGATGAGTGGATATGTGATAGAAAAATACATCATCCAGCTAATTGTCCACAGTGGAGGAAAATTGATCACCAATTTCCTACATTCAAAAATGAAGTCAAAAATCTTAGTCTTGGATTGTGCACAGATGGAATGAATCCATATCAAAGCCTTAGTATCTCACTCATAGTTCATGGACTATTTTATTGGTAATTTACAACCTATCTCGTGAATTTTTTATGAAGCGTAAATATGTCATGTTGAATTTAATGATCTCTCGACCAAAATAACCTGAAAATGATATTGATTTTTTCTTGTCACCATTAATTGATGATTTGAAACTCTTATGGGAGGATGGTATTAGGGTGTATGACTCTTATAAAATGGAATATTTTCAACCACATGTAATGATTATGTTCACTATAAATGAATTCCCAGCATATGGAAATTTTTTTGGATATAGTGTTAAGGGGTATAAAGCATGTCCAATTTGCGAACAACAGACTTCATATTATCAACTACATCATGAGAAAAAAAAACAGTATACACAGGTTATCAAAAGTTTCTGTCTATGGATCACTCTTATAGAAGATTAAAAAAGGAATTCAATGGCTCATAAGAATTTGATATTGATGCAAAACCTTTATCCACTAATCAGTATTTTGAGAGGGTGAAAAACCTTGAAGTGACATTTTGAAAGACACATAAATCTGGTAATGATAAACATATTTGGAAGAAACAGTCAATATTTTTTGAGCTACCATATTGGAGATATCATGAAGTGAAACATAACATTGATGTCATGCACGTGGAGAAGAATGTCTATGATAGCTTGATTGGAATATTGTTAGATATTAAAGGAAAGAATAAATATGGTTTGAATGCAAGATTAGACTTATTATAAATGGGAATTTGTTTGGAGTTAGCTCCCACTCCTAATGGAAGGTGAACATTTCTTTTCCCAGCTTGTCATACATTATGAAAGAGGGAGAAAATTAGTTTTTTCTAGTGTTTTCATGATATCAAAGTGCCATAGGGTTATTCTTCAAATGTAATTTTTTTGTCCCTTTAAAGGATTTGAAGTCGATAGGTATGAAATTTCATGATTGTTACGTCATGATGCGATAAATTCTATCAATTGCATTGCTTGAAATATTTCCCATCTGTGTCAGAAAGACCATCATGAAGGTGTGTTATTTTTTCAATTCAATTTTTAATAAGGTTATTGATCTGGATACTTTGAAAATTTTGGAAAATGAAGCAATTTATATACTTTTTCAATTGGAAATGTATTTTCCTATATTTTTTTTGATATAATGGTGCATTTAATGGTTCATTTATTTCGATAAATAAAGCTTTGTAGACCTGTATATCTACATTGGATGTATCCTTTTGAAAGGTATATGAAGATATTGAAGGGGTATGTTAAGAATCCATATCAACCTGAAGTATCCATTATTGAAAAGTATATTTTTGAGGAGGTTGTAGAGTTTTTTATGATCTACTTATATGTGGTGGAGCACATTGGTTTGCCTTTATCTCTCCATGAATGAGTTAATTATGGGGGAAAGGGGATTCATGGCTTGAAAGTCAAATATTTTTTAGGTGAATAGATAAAGAAGGTACATTTATACATCTTGAATAACATAGATGATGATAAACTATATATAAAATTGCATATTAATGTTTTAAAACAATTTCATTCAAAGAAGAAAGAAATGTGGATTTTGAACGCGTATAAAAAAACTTTTTAACCATGGTTTAAAAAGACTGTGCTTAGTATATCAGATGCATCAGAAACATTAAGATGGTTAGTGGGTGGTACAATTTTAAATGTGATAACATGGTTTGGGTATGATATTAATGACAATACATTTCATATGAAAGATCAGGACAACAGAAGTGCAGTTTAGAATAGTGGTGTATTGGTGTTCGCAGGAGCAATGCATTTTTCGAGTTCTAAAAATAAAAAACCAATTTATACATAAAGTGCATATTATAGAGTCATTGAAAAAATACAGGAGGTTGATTGTATTAAATTTAAAGTTCCAGTATTTAACTGCAAATGGTTTATCAGTAACAACAGTGTCAGACACAATGAATTTGGAATGACACTTATTAATCTGAATAGATTGAAAGACACAACTGATTATTTTATAATGGAAACACATTCAAAAAAATTTCTATGTTCTCGATCAATCCGATATGCAGTGGTCTATTATTTTACAAGGGAAAAACAATATGTTGGTGATGATCAACTTGATGAAGATGCTGATTTATGCGAGATATCTAATTCGATGGAAAGATTTACAGATAATAATGATGAACATGTCATAGACATGGTTTGTTCCATAAGGAACGATCATGATGAAGAAATTTGGGAAAAAAAAAATCCTTTACTACATTCCTAATATTATAGGTAACATATGTTTATTTCTCGTTTAATTTTATTAATTTCATAAAATGTTAGATATGTTAATTTTTTTCTTTATTAAAACACGTATTAAAATAATAAGTAAAAATGTTAGTTTATATTAGTTTATTTTTGTTTAGTTTACCATGTTTACCATTACTTAACTTATATATTTATTGATTTTGTTGAAATACAATTATTTTAAATCTAATATGTTAAATAAAAACAAAAATATTTTATAAGAGTATATTGAAAAAATATTCTTTTTTGTGTAAAAAATGATTTATTAGGCTGGAACATTTTTAATATTCTTACACCAAATTTGGATTTGTTTTCATTTATTTGCATGAAATTTCATATATGTTTACTGTTGTTAGCATTTTAGTTAACTATACCAAATACAAATAATAATGTGTTAAGTTTTAGTTTACTTTTGTGTTTCATATTTTTTCTTTCTTATTTACATTAGTATGGTAATAGTTGTTTTTTTATATTTATGTACTAATTATTTGGTTTGTTTGATTTAAAGGATAATAATAGATCAATCAGCTGATCAAACACATACTTATGGATATGAGCATCCTGATCATACATTTGGGGAGGAACGTGCACATGTTCCTCTTGATGATTCCCAACCTTCTTTACAAGAGTCATATACTCCCATAGAGGCAAAGAAGAGTTAGAGGGTTGGTACATGTGGATACACACGTTTACCAAAATTATCAGTTGCTTGTAGCCAGGACTAGAGGATAGTGGTAGAATTTGATGATAATGATATTCCAAGAGGTCCTAATGTAAAAAAATTCAAGAGTTTTGTATCAGTTTAGGGTAAAAGCAAAGTCAGTATTTTGTTTAATGATTGGAGAAGTGTTGACAAAGCAATACTATCTCAGTTGTGGGAGACCATTTTGGTAATCTCTTTTGTTATTGTTTTACTAATCTTAAAATTTTTATAGTAATATATGTTTTCCCCCTTCTTATTAGATGACATTTGATATAACTGACACTGGAGGAGTCAGGAGGAAATGTTTATCAATTAGTGCTAGGAGATAGTGGGATTTAAAGTCAACCCTCACATATGATTTAATTTTTGGGCCTAGGTGACATCACAATCCATGTGCTATATATCCTTTTATAGATGAAGACACAAGAAAACAATTTGTTGAAAATAGAAGACAAGAAGCATTTTTGGTAAGTGCAATGTAAAATTTTAGAAGTTTTCTTATATTATAATGATTTTATTAATGATTTATTAATGATTTCTTATTCTTAATTTACTAGAATTGAGGATATTTCATCAGGTGATCCAATATAAAAATTTATACCCTCAAACCTTATCTTAGGGAGGGTATACTTTATCAGAAGAATAAATGATGGTTGAAAAATTACAAAAACTGAGAGCCAAGTCTTCAAGCTTTGGAGAGGTTGCCCCTCCACCCCGACTAGACATGAAACATGGAAGAGGGCTCAGATAAACAAAAAGGGGAAATATCTTACGGAATAATCGAGGGTTGTAGATGAGAGTATTGTAAGATGTTTATTTTATTTATTTATTTAAGTTAATTCAATTCTTTATATATTTTGAATCATTATATAATTTTTCAAATAATTCATACAGGATTATCTTGAGGAGAATAAAACACAGGGGGTATTTGTAGTTGAGGGGAGGTAAGATATTTTATCTATAACATTGGGAAAGCCCGAACACCTATGTCATGTATGAGGATTCCCGATGGGTGTATTGGTGAGAAAAGTGTTACCATGTTCTTCAAAGTCTATAATGGAGGGTATTTATATAAAAAATAGAATCATTAGAGGATAAATTTAAGAATATTAATGTGACGATGGAGGAAAAGATCAGAGCATCGGTACAATCCATGTTTGCAGACATGAAAAGACAATTTCAGACTGCAACTCCCACTCCTCAACCTCCTCCAGTAGGTCCCACTCATTCACCTCTGCTTGCAGACCCCATTTTTTATACTACTCCTACACCCCCTCCTCTACAGCTTCCTAGTTACTGTGAGTTATATATTGATGATCCGTATCATATTATTGCATATGAGATGATATATTATACTGGACATACCATTCATCATCAATAGTTAGAGATAGAGAAGTATAAGGTCATTGCACATGATATTATAGATATATTAGCTAGAGTACCATTACCTACAGATGAGGTGACGACAGTTGGACAAAGTATCAACCACCTTTTAGTTTGGTAATCTAGACTTCTGCAACATATTACCATAGAGGTATGTGTATATTTTATATTTTATTTCATTTTTTATTAAATTTGTTTTAACATTTGAAAGTTAATATATTTATCTATTTATTTACATGAATACTTTAAAGGTAAATAAATATTTTATAGACAACAATAAATACAAAGGGATATGACTTCATATACAAATTCTAATAGTCTTGAAAGATTGTTAAGATATTCAAATTTGTTAGTGTGTGTTTATATGATTCCAATAAAAGATAATGTATCTGGGAATGAAATAACTGTGGGGATTTTGAAAAATGATATCATGGAGCTTGTAACTGGAGATAATTTGGGCATAGACGTGATGCAAGTTTTTTCCATGTAAGTCTTAACATAAATCTTTCCCTGCATTAAATTTATTGAAAATTTATACTTATGTCTGTTTTGTATTAGGTATCTTTATAAAGTGTGTGAGGAAAATTACATGAAAAATGTATATGGATTGATTGACCCATAATTAATTTCACTTGAAGTGCGAACAATGACTAAAGAAGAAAGAACAATTTATATTGTTGAAATATTTGAATAGAATATAATTATGCAATGCTGTATGTTTCCTTATGTTGAGAGGTATGAAACATATATCTCACAAAGTGTTTTTTATCTTTTAACATAATAACCACTAAGATTAAATTTTATTTTATATCAGTGACCATTGGATTTTAGGTGTTTTTATCCTAGGGAGAAGACACTTTACTGGATATTCTCTATCCATAACGATGTGTGAGGAAATTTTAAGAACATGTTGGAACTGTAAGTTTTAATTTCTTAATAGTTGTTTATATTATAATGAATTTTAAATTTATTTCATTCATATTATTTTCTAATAGGGGATGCGATTTCTTTCGAAAATCCATAAAGAAAAAGAACACCAAGATCAAATATATAAAAGTAAAGCTGAATTTCCATTTATAATTAGTACATTTTTGATATATTACATAAAAATGATATTTTGAATTAACAAACTCATTTAAATAGAATTTTCATAAAAAAAAAGGCATCCAAGAATGTAGATATCATGTGTTAAGATTTATGTAAGAAATAATTACAACTGGAACAGTTACAAAGTTCAACCGGGTTAGATTTCCTTATAAACTATTCTTTAATATTTCATTTGTTTTATTAATTATATATGTTAAATAATTTCCTTTTAATTTGTAGCTTTTTTATGACTCTCACCCTTATAGTGAAGAAGATATCCCACACTTACAAGTGGAATAGGTAAATCATTTTACAGGTTTAGTTGGATTTTAGATTGTTTTTAGTGAATATTATAATTTTAAATATTGTAATTATAAATATGTATTTTTTAGTTTTTTTTGTTGGATTTAGGCTTTATTTTAGTTATTAATTTAATTTTGAATATTATAATTGTGAATGTGTATTTTCTAGTTGTTTTTATGCTTGTTTCTATTTCTGTATTTTTTTGGTTTGGTCGGTAGTGGTGAGAAAGGGTAAAATGAAATATTAAAAAAAAACTAAATTGGTTATTTTATAACTAACGTAACAAAGCTCTTGTTATTGTTTTCCTCGTCATTTTTTTATATAACTGATGTGGTATATGTTTTTTACATCGATTATAAAATAATCAACGTAAAAAAAACTTCATCCTGAAGCCTTATCACATCGTTTCTAATATAACCGACATGGTATATGGTTTTTACGTCGGTTATTTTATAACCAATGTAAAAACCCATTCACGTCGAAGCCTTATCATGTCAGTTTTTATATAACTGATGCGTTATATAGATTTTATATCAATTATAAAATAACTGACGTAAAAAACCCTTCATCCTAAAGACTTTCACGTTAGTATTTTATATAACCGATGTAAAAAAGTGTTTGTTACATCGTTTATTAAATAAACGAAGTAACAAAGGCTTTGGGTTAAAGGGTTTCCACATTTGTTCCTATATAACCGACATGGTATATCTTTTTTTATGTCGGTTATTAAATAACTGACATAAAAAACTAGTTCCATTAAACATTTACAATGTCCATTTTTTTAACCGATGTTAAAAAAATATTTACAATGTATCTTTAATAACGAAGGCTAATAATCGGCGTAAAAAAGAAAAAAGAGCGATGTTAAAAACTATTTCCACACTAGCGTATAAATGCTAAACCAATAATGTTTCCACATTGATTTATTCAATTATTTTCAATCAATTTTTTCAATTCTTAGAAATCTGTATTTTACTTATATTGTGAATGAGATGTGGCATTATTATAATTTTTAATTACATAATTAAATGCAGTTGGGGTGATGACTAAGTGGTAAATCCTGTAATCCTGCATTTAAAAGACTTAGGTTCAAAATCGAACAGGGATTATTTTCTGAGTTACTGTAGTAGACACTGTAGCTGTGATGATAGTGTAGCAGTTACTATATCATCCCAAGTACTGTAGAAGTGATATTCGATGGAGGTGACTTCATGCCAACAAATGAGATTTTGGGCTGAGAATTAGGACTTTCAAGCCCCACGGCCTTCGATCCATGCTCATGGGCCACTTGGCCTTGGACCTATGAACTATGTAATGGGTCTACCTCTACCCAAATATAAATAGGTCTTTGATTTCATAATAAAAAGAGGATTTTGACCAAACTTAAAAAATACACAATTAAATATCATTCTAAGTTTTTTTAAATGGAAGGAAACAAAAAAACAAGAACATATTAATAGTAACATTACCATGATAGGATAATGTACATGTAAAAATGAAAAATATAATTAAAGTGGATCTAGATTCAAAAGTACAATGACAGTCCTAAAAAATAATAAAATGTTGAAAAATTAATCGACCAATTGAAACTACAAATAATTTCAAAACTGAAAATGTGTGATTGAAATGAATGAATAATTCATGAAATGATTTGTCTCTTCCGTTTATTGGAAGTAGATATCTCTATCCATTTGATTGAGATGAAATTGTCTAATAAACCAATGGTCATGGTGGTATATCAACATGTTCAATTCAATAATTGAAAGAGAGATAAATCATACATATAATTTGATGAAACAAAGTATACAACTTGCATGATGAGATATCAAGACAAAAAGATAGTATTACACAGTGAGCATTCATAAGAGGTTATTTTTATTGAAACATTAACATCTTTTTCTATGAGTGTCTTGAATTTTTGTTAAACACTGATCTTAGACTTTTGAATAGATTTTGCATCACTAGGGAAGAGATCTAGAAGGTAATACACTAAGTGCATCTACAATCATGGTTAAATTCTATTTGAATTTAATAGTTTAAATAAAGATCATTCTGGATTTATAGTTTAATAATTATCCAGGTTCTGTTAATCACATTAAATCAATAACCAGTTATTATCTCTTGTTTATTTGTAAGGTAGAAAATAATTATTTATTTGGTTACATAAATATTAAATAAATATTTATTCATCAACCAATGAATATAATATTTATTTATTTATTGAACAAACAATACAATGATATCTATTTATTTAAATAAATATTTATTATTCAAGGTTCGATAAATTCCCATGAGGATTGACAAACTGAGTTAAGGGTCCACATAAGATGATATATTTAATTAATTCGTGAGTTTAATGCATGTTATGGAATATATTATTATTATTATTATTATTTGAGTTAGATTAATTTTAGAGTTAATAATTAAATAATGGCCTTTGTGTAATTATTGGTTGCTTAACTGCAGATATATATGCTTGATTATATCATTTTGTGTGAGATGGATTGGTTGCACACAACAAATTCTCCCAATAGAATTCTCCCTAACCCTAGAGAGAGATAATCAATACTAGATATTGATAATCCTCTTCATCCCTCTCAAGAGATCTAGAGAACAAGAGTTTTTCAAATTTGGAATGATTCTTGTTGGGATAAACAATGAACGACACAAGTAGTTTGGATCTTATGTGCCCACACTTAGAGTTCCAATGATGATGTTTTGAAATTCATAGAGCATGTGTGGATACCATTTGATAGATTCTACCATTGGATCTTTCATCACAATGATGAAAAAAATAAGAAAAGGTCAACCAATTCAACAACGAATAAAGAATTACAAGTAGAAGTAATTAATGTCTAGATAAATTAATTATAAATTATATGTAAAAAGATATTCTTTTTGATTATTCTAGGGTTATTATCATCCAATTATAAGGGTTTATCCAAAAAAACCAATGAAATCCATTGTTAGGAACAAAACCAACCATTTCCACTGTGCCCATAACCTTCAAGTCCTATCAAAACAATCATATATTAATTTATTATTTGTTGATTGAATTACACATTTGTTTCGTTAGTTTTTCATTTTTAATCTGAAAGCCGAGATAACATGATCATTCAATTTCATATGAGCAAAACATGCTAAAAAATGAAGAATGTTCAAAGATCACATCTGAATGTGCCAGAGATTATAGCTGGATGACATGTTTACATGATGTATAACTGAAAAGTACATGTCATGTAACCATGATCAACCACACTAGGATGATCCACACAAATCACAACATGCTATATGGGATAATAGAATGCGACATCATTGCATGTCATGTATTTATCTCCTGTTGAAACATGGTTAAGAAAGTACACCACGTGTAGCTGGTGCACACGATATATAACCGCACATGATTTTCCTGTGAAAATTGCAAAATCCTTATAGTCAAAGTGCACGACATGTAATCAATACATGCCACATATTGACTACCAGCCAATAAATACAAGCCATTTGTTACCACATGGTGTGTAGCTAGTGTAAACACCATGTAACACATAAATTCTTGCATGGATTACATAGTGAGTCCCTAAGCATGTTTTAAGGACGACCAAAGAATGAAGTACATGACATGCATCGGGTCGTACATGCCGTGTAGCTCGTACCCTGTTGCAAGGAGCACATATTGAGCTAGGCTACCCCATGTGTGCCAAATACATGAAAAGAAAATTAATTATAACATTAAACCAAACTACATGACATGTATCCAGTGTACATGTTGTGTGAAAAAGTTTTCCCATGAATTACATGCTTAAATTAATTATTTATTGGGTTATTCTGAAACTAAACGATGCATGTAGTTATCACACACATTGTGTACTACATGAGAATTTCCAGTGGTATACATCGTGTAGTTTAATAGCATTTTGCATAATTATAAATTACATGACAACTAAGTGGATTGACTCAAAGAACTACATGTTTTGTAATATCACAACACGTTGTGTAGACTACATGTTGTGTAAGTATACATCACATGACAAGGATTATACAAAGTGTAGTCACAATAGATATGGGTGAAAATACAATCCATGCAAAGTATAAGGGTACATATCATGTTTCTTTCAGCACATGTCGTATTAAATTTCTGATGGAATTTTAGATTAACCAGATGGGTACACGCTGTGTGCCCTATCAGTACTAGAGAAAGGTGTTGATACCAAACACCTTTGAAATATAGAAAATAGTATCTCAACATATCCACTAGGATTTGAATGGTTCTCCCAGACTTACTATTTGTCTGAGGATGATAATCAGTACTTAAATACAACTCTATATCTAGAACTTTCTAAATTCTTTACTAGAACTTCAAGGTAAACCCCAGATCAGGACCAGATATAATAAAATTTTATACTCCATGCAACATTACCACTTCATTAATGTATATCTTAGAAATATGATCAAGAGAGAAATATTATCTCATAGGAATGAAGTGTACTGACTTTGTATGGTGATCGAATACAACCCAAATAACATTATGACCTTTAGACATTTTGGGGAGTCCGATGATGAAATCCATGACAATGTTTCCTCATTTCCATTCTAGTATGGGTAATGGTTTCAACATCCCCTTAGACTTCCGTCTCTCAAACTTAACTTGATGACATACCAAGCACCGATATACATAGTTCTCAATATCACTATTCATGTTGTCCCACTAGAAATAATCTTTCAGATCTATATACATCTTCATAATTCTAGGATGAATAGAGAATTATGAGCTATGAGATTCTTTCAATAGTTCCTTCTTCAGGTCTTGTATTAATGGGACACATACTCGGTCCCTGAATCATATCATTCCATCACAATCAAGGTTGAGCTAAGGAATATTTCTAACATTATTTTTCATATCCACACCCTCCCTTTTCACCTATTTAATCTTTACATGGATATATGGTTGAACACTCATTTGAGAAAGATAATATTTCTCTAATTCCTTCTTGATTTCAAGGTCCATCCTTTGTAAATCCATAAACATTAGATCTTTTGTGATCCTCATCATAGATAAGATAGCATGAACCTTTCAAATAAAATCATTTAAATTTTAATTTTTATATAAAATTAAGGGTAAAAGAATTGTTTTACAACACCCTAATATTTTAATATATACTTCTCTTCAAATAATTTTTTTGATAGTTTATGATACACACAACTCCAAGTCTAAATGAACCATAATATAGTATACCGTTATAACCTAACTGTTAAATTGTAAGGTATGAATAGTAATAAATTATGAAAAAGTGTATGTATAAAATAATTACATTGATTAGATTTTGAAATAAAAATCATTTGAAAGTAAGAGTGATTTTTTTCTAAATTTTTTTTATGCGCATAATGTGTTTTTATTTTAATGAATTAAATTAATCACTATTGATGAATTATTTTAATAAAATTTATATATTATATATTCAATAAAATGTTTTTACATTCATCTAATATTTTTAAGTATGAGATAATAATAAATCCAGTTTTATGCTTAAAAACAGTATTAAAAAAAAACGGATTTTGTTGCATTTTTCACACTTATTTTAAAATTAATTTTTACCATTTCTAAAAATTGAATCATAAAAAATGGATATAATATTTGGAATTAGGAGGATAAAATTTGGTACATAGACACCTTTTATTTTTAGTCAATATGAATAGTAACTGTGATACAATTTATCACCTTAGTAAAGGGTAAATAGGGTTAACCTAGGTTAAAACAAAGTGTCAAGGTCACCATTTTCATCCAAATTCATATTGGATGAAGGTAATTTGTCCCTTTATCACCTTATTATTGAAATTTAATTTTTAAGGGACACTTTTCCATGAAAATGACCTATATAATATTTAAAACAAAATATATATATAAAATGTGACTCTCTTACTTTTAAATACATCTCTCATGTGTTCACATAGGGAAAAAAATAAAGTGGTGAATAAATATAGATAATTATTTTTATAATAATAAAATTATTTTCATAATGATAATTTATTTCTAATTTTTAGATATTATATAATTACCTTAAATGCTTACACAACGCTGACACATTATTTACTCAATTAATGGAAACACAAAATAAATGATTTTAAAAATATTAAAAGTAATAAAATTTGGGTGATTTATTATGATCCATGAATTTTGTATATAAATATAAAATATTTGGGATATTTTAAAGGTTTATATTCTAATTATAAATTTTTCTTGATGTATTTGAAGTCAAATTAAATGAATAGTGTCAAAAATGATAATAATGATATTTTATGAAAATGATATTTTATTAAATTATTTAAAAATAATTAAAATATATAAATAGGACAAGGGGTATAATATATGATTTAAAATTTCATCCATTTTCCATTTATTATCCAATTATCACCTTATAAGTAAAATTACAACCCCTTAAGAGTGAAAAAGACATGACCACAGTTAAGTTTAAAATAGGTTAACTAAGGGGTTAAACCAAAAGATAAGATTTAAAATACCAAATAAATATATCCAAATTTTATTTTCTAAATATATTTCAACAATATCCTACATTTTATTTGAATATATAGAAATTTTTAAGAATTTTTCTAGAGAATGACTCAATTAAAATTTTAATCTTTTTAATAATTCAAAGTGTGTCCTTTCCCTCATAAGAGGACACCCCTTACTTCTATTCTTTACACCAATTTGAGTAACCTATATTGAACAATAACTAAAAATTTCTCTTCTAAAAATACTTATACAAATTTTATATGGGATGGTATCCTTAAAATACTAACCATAGGTTCCATAATAAAGGATCTAAAGAAAGTATCCCAAAGAAGTGGTAATCATCTTACTTGAACTCTTTCAATTTATTTATTATTTTACGTCCTCTAAAATTTGTGGTATTTATAATAAAATAATAAATTCAGTATCCTAAATATAATTAAATTTTATTATGAATATTAAAACACAATTATCCACCCTCTTTTTTATCAAATGGAAAGTGAAAGTATCACTCGTACGTATGTACAAATCACCATCTCCATGTAATGATACATTTTTTTTCATCACCATATTTTATGGATGGGTATTATTATGAGTTTAATGTTTATATATTATATTTATAACATAATTATTATTATGTAATTATAATTTCAAATCTACCTTTTTACCTTCCAATCTGTTGGAAAATGATAACACTACTAGTGCATACTTGTGGACTACCACCTCCATGATGTGATATGATCTATTTTTTGTTTCCATTTTATATGGATGATAATAAGGATATATAAAATGAATAAATATAATTTCTATGTTATAATAATGATTCTATAAAGGTGAATTATTATTTACCTTTCTTTTGTTTCATCCATCGAAAAGTGAAAACATCGTTTTTGTGTACGCATGACCTACTGTCTCCATGAATGGTGCAATTCATTTTCCTATCACTATATTTTATGGATTACTCTAAATAAAAATATAATGAATGTATATGATATTTATATCGTGTTTAAAATTCTGAAGATTATGTGACCATGATAAAATTAAAAGGACCAAAACTACCAAACCAAAACATACCTGAAAAACGAAGCAATTATTACCCAAAACAATAATTTTAACAAAGAATTATTAATAAACAGGCGATAAAAGATTTTAAGTAAATCATATATAGTATGATATATATGATTATGGTTCTAGAATAGATTTAAAATAAATCTATATTTATTATATAGGAGGTTTGGACACATATGAAGGAAGTCAAACCTAAGGTAATGGTTTATTTGATCTTTATATCTTAAACACAATTTATTTTATTCTCCCATGGTTATTTTGGTAAATTACAAGTTTTTATTTCATTTCCATGTCTTTATGTACTCAAGATACTGAACTAATATTTTTATAGAAAACTGACCTTGTTTTTTCTACTCAGTTAGGAATATTTCTATTCTATGTCCATATTATCCTTAACATATCTAAAATGACATTTTTAACATTCTACAATGATTTATTGAAGTCATTTTTACCCATGTTTGATTTTTTTACAAAATATTTTAAAAGGAATCTTCTTGTCATTTTCCAAATGAGGATCTTTTTTATCTTCTTACAAAAGTGTGAAAGGAATGTTTTTTAACTTATACGACATGAACATAATTTCCCACCATCGTGATCACTCATTGATTTGTAGATTCCTTTACAAGTTTACAAGTTTCTTTTCCAGGGAAAATTTTTCCTTAATATTTGGGAAATTTTTATATTTTAAATAAGTCTTTTCAAAGTGAAAAAGGTATTTTCCTCAAGAAAATTTTATAGTTATCTTTTTAAAGTATTTTCATCTATGCCAAAATCCTTTATTGAATATTATAATTTACTATGGTTAAACTCTTATGATACTATCCACCATATTTCTCTTAATGGTATATGATCAGCTTGACTAGGGAAAGTATTTGTATTCTATATGATTGTTATTCCAATATAAATAGTTATTGATTTTTAAGGCATGTTGATTAAGTTATGTTGTTTATTCATATGTTGAATGTATTGGACTTATTAAATAATGGATGAGACCCAAAATTATATAGCCCCTTGATGTATTGGTAGGTCTCATGAGACAAACTAGATTGTATTTGGCCGATGCCTTACCCATTTATGTAGATTTCTTGGCATGAGACCTTAGATTTCTTGACACAAGGCTTCAATGATAAGTTTTATATGTCTAAAATTATGCATTCCATCATTATAAAATCAGTTATTTGTATCTATGAGTTTATTTGAATAATTTTTATATCCATGGATAAGTTTCAAACTCATGCGATTATTTATATGAAATTATTTGATCATCATTTATTCTTGTCATATTATTCATGCCATATTTATATCCCACTATATGCATACCCTTACTGAGCATATGATCTCACCCCTTATCTTATGATTCCTTTTATTAGGATGCTAGGAAATGTTTTATGATTGATATGAAGGGATATTCTAGAGGGAATAAAGATGACCCCAAAGAAAATACTATGTTGTATTTTATGTTTTCAAGTGTAATGTGGGATTTAATTATGCATCTATTTGACTAAAACTACTTAACTATTCATTCATTTGGGATGAGATTGATTGTATTTAGTAGCAGTGTAATAAAGTAACTATCAGCTCTGAGCTACTAGGTCAGGGTATTTATAGTTGGTATCAGATAAAGTTTAGTAGAAACCTTTGGAAATAGATTTAAGAAAACATATATTAGGTAACTTAACCTTATGAGGGAACTCTAGAATATTCCCAAAGAATCCAATCTTATTATTTTTAGATTATTTATAAATAAGTTTTCAATTTATATTAAGTGTTTTAATAGTTTTGAAATTATACATTATGCTTCATAATGTTATTAACTAATCTAGAGCATTCCATTATTTAGAAATGGTTCCTAGAGGAAGGAATGAAAGTTGCATCAATGCACGCGATCTATGTAGGGATTACCTTCCTGGGAAATATAATGAAGCTAGAGTTAGAGATATAGCTAGAGATGAACAAATAACTACATTGGGGTAGCTAACTCTGGTTATGACCAATACCATTTCTCGTATGGAGTATCCTACTGATCCACAATGTGGTGTAATAACGTTATACCATTTCACACATTAACAACCTACATCTTTCAATGGGAATAAAAATTCATTTGTATCTGAGCAATGGATAAGTTCCTTAGAGAAGATATTTCTCACTTTGGGAAGTAATGAAAGGGAAAATATTATCATGGAATTTTATCTTCTCTCATGGGATGTGGATCAATGAAAATCATTGATTAAAAACAATAAGAATGAGGAGGAAATAGTGAGTATGGAATGGAAGGATTTTAAGGAACTTTTATTGTAAAAATATTTTCCTTACGGACAATGAACAAATATAAAGAGACAATTATTAAGTCTAAGACAAAAGGAAGAGGAAAATGTTGATAATTATGAAGATAAATTTACAAGGTCATCAAGGCATGATGTGAACTATGTATGTAATCCAAAGAGTAATATTGACCATTTATTTTATGGGTTATATTCAATACTTATAAGGGAACTAGTATCCCAAAAATTATCATCATATGAGGATATAATATCATGTGATATTAAGAAAAAGAAATAATTCTCCAAGTCTTATGGATTTAAAGGAAAGTAAGATAAGAAGAGGTTGAAAGAGAAAAAAATGGATAAAGGGAAGAAGAGAAAGAATATTTTTCTAACATGTGATACTTGTGGAAAGAAACACCTTGGTACATTCCTAAAAGGAAAAGGATTTTACTTAAAGTGTGGAGAAAAAATCCATCATGCTCATAAATGCTATGGTAAAGGAGAATCCATCAAAGAAAAGTGATTTAACTATAAGGAGGGTTGTAACTATTCCAAATAATTCCCAATACATCAAGAGAAATTACCACAAAAGAATTCAAGGGGAGGAAGTCAAGATTATAAAATTACTACAGCTGTAGTGGAAGTTCCTAGAGACGTGGTGAAAGGCACACTTATCAGACACTATATAATTACAAATGTATTATTTTATTTTGGTTCTACCTACTCTTTTATATCTGAATAATTTTCTAAGGGTATCATATCACCACCTCAATGATAATATATTTATTTGGTGGTGATAACTTCTAATGGTAAGATAAACGCATCTTAAGTCTATAACTCCTCTATGATAGAAATTTGTGAGATTGTTCTTCTTGTGATTATTTTATTCTTCCTATAGTTAATTTTGGCATAATTTGTGTATGGATTGGCTCTCTTAGTATAGATCCCATATCAATTGTCGAGTAAGGAAAGTTACATTTGATATTTTGAATCCACCTTTAATAATATATCTGTGCGAGGATGTACCAGAATACCTAATGGAAATTACTTACATTATATGGGGTTTTCTACCTATTCATGAGGGATATTTATTTCAAATGGTCAGGGACAAACTCAACATTTAAAATGTTCCTATTTTTCGGGAATATTCTGATGTGTTTCCTAAGGAATTTCCTAGTATTCCCTCGAATCGTGAAGTTGAGTTTTCAATAGAACTCATACCTGGTGGTACACCTATTTCAAAGAATTCATATAGAATTGTCCCAATTGAGTTGAAATAATTGGGAGAGAAACTTCAAGAGAATAAAGATAAAGTATTTGATCATCCAAGTGATTTTCCATGTGGTGCACATGTTCTTTTTTTTAATAAGAAAGATAGGTCAATTCATCTTTACATTGATTATTAGGAACTTAACAAGATACCTATTAATAAAATCTATCCTCTACCCCATATTGATGATTTTTTAATCAATTATAAGGAGATTTATATTTTTATAAGATTGATCATTGATATTGGTATCATCAGCTAAAGATCAATAAAGAGGATATACCCAAGACAACCTTTCGTACGAGGTATGGTCATTATTAGTTTATAGTAATTCCATTTGGAATTACCAATACTCCTTATATCTTTATAGATTTAATGAATAGAGTCTTTAGATATTACCTTGATCAATTTATGGTAGTCTTTATATATGTTATTCTTATATATTTAATGAGCAATTAAGATCATGAAAAACATTTGATAATTGTGTTGAAGATCCCAAGGAAGGAAATTTGTTATGTTAAATTTACCAAGTGTGAATTTTGGATTTAAAAAGTTTCATTCTTAGGTCATATAATCTCAAGTGAGGGTATATCAGTGGATCCTTTAAAAATATTTTTTATTGAGCAATGGACAAGACCAACCATAGTAACCAAAATCTATAGTTTTATTAGGTTGGTTGGATACTACCGATACTTTGTGAGATAATTCTCATGACTATCTAATCTACTCACCAAGTTGACTCAAAATAGGGTTAAGTTATTGTAGATAGATGAATGTGAAGAGAGTTTCAAAGAACTGAAGAGAAGGTTGGTCAACACACTTATACTTACACTACCTTGTAGTGGATAAGGGTTTGTGATATATAATGATACATCAAAGAAGGAATTGGTATGAATCCTCATGTTGAATGATACAGTGATATCTTATGCCTCACACCAATTGAAGGTTTATGAGAAAAATTACCCAAATCATTATTTGGAGCTGGTAGCAGTAATTTTTGCATTGAAAATATGGAGACGTTATCTGCATGGTGAAAGGTGTGATATATATACTAATAATAAAATCTTGAAGTATATATTTACACTAAAAGAGTTGAATATGAACTAGATAATATGCTTTAAGTTAATCAAAAAATATGACTGCTTAATACATTAACACCCTGAGAAGATGAACAAGGTGGTTGATGCTCTGAGTTGGAAATACCATGCAAGTTTGTACATGATGAGAATTGAAAGAGAACCAATATTTATGGATTTGTAGAATATGGATCTTGAAATAATGAGGATATGGGAAAGATCTAATCTTTCTCAGATGAATGTTCAACCATCAATCCATGAGAGGATTAAGAATGCGTATAAGGAAGATGTGGAATTATAGAAGAAGGTAAGGAATATTCCTAAGTTCAACCATGACCATGCTGGAATGATAAGGTTCAGTAAATAATTATCCACCCCATTAATACCAGACCTAAATAAGGAGATTTTGGATGAGGCACATGGTTCATCATTCTTTATTTATCCTATAATTATAAATATGTATAGTGGTAGAAAAGAGTATTTCTAGTGGGAAAATATGAAGAGAGATATTTCAGAGTTTGTATCTCGGTTCTTGGTATGTCATAAAGTTAAGTTCGAGAGGATAAAGTCTAAGGGGGTGTTACACAACTATTACCCATACCAAAATAGAAATGGAAAAATATCACCATGGATTTTTTCAACAGACTCCTCAAATTGTCAAAAGTCCATAATGTTATTTGGGTTGTAGCTGACCACCTTACAAAGTTAGCACACTTCATTTCTATTATAGAAGACTTATCTCTTGATTATCTTTCTAGAATATAAATTAAGGAGGTGTTAAGGTTTCATGAAGTACAACTATCTGTTTTATCTGATTGGAATTTTAGGTTTACCTCGAAGTTCTGGAAAACTCTTCAGCAATCTCTGGATACAGATTTGAGTTTTATCATGAGGTATCATCCTTAGATGGATGGTAAATCTGAGATAACCATTAAAACCCTAGAGGACATGTTGATATTTTTTTTATGGATTTTAAAGGTGGTTGGGATCAATACCTTCTTCTGGTCAAGTTTTATTACAAAAATAACTTTCACTAGAGCATTCAGATGGATCCTTATGAGTCCCTTGTTAGAGTAGGTGCCCTAGAACCAAATTATATATACTTTATGATAACTTATATTCATGATTTTTTAATATCAATAAATTATTTATCACATCATGATTGTTCTTCTGCGTGACCTTGTATGTGATAATGTCCCAAGAGTAGCTGTCACACTAAAAGGTCATAATAGTTCCCCACTATGATGATAACCCATAAGTGCCATGACACTATTCTTAGATATATGTTCTATGGTAGGATGATATAATTTGAGGGAAAAAATGATATGGGCTATCGAGGGTGGAGAATCATAGGATTTTGAGGCATCTTCTCATGGCGTACACCCTTGGTGATTTTCAGTAGGATATTATTAGAACGAGACCCGACAGTAAAAAATCCACATTTATAAGTGTCATTGGATGATCCTATCAACAGACATGTGTATTTGTCCTTAGACTTTAAGATTATTATTAATGGATATTATGAGTCACATACTTTGATGTATTGATGAAAACTATGATGACAGATGTTCATGATGAGGTATGATACGTTGGGTGAATCACGAGTAATATTGCATTAATGAATAATGAGAGAAAGGATTTATCCCTTATATTCACTAAATAAAGTTAATATATCAGTCCCTTTTATGGAAATTATATATCCTAAATAAATCCATGGCCATGGTGTTCTATAGGAAAGTTCTATTTTCGAAAAGTCAAATAAAGAGATATCGAGCATATAGGTTGATGGCATTGGCATGCAACCTCCTTGGTTAGAGATATTGTGATAATGGGATTATATTAAATTATAAAAGTTCGTATGAGGTGACATGTCCTTACGGTATTAACTTCTTTCTCTACGGGTGACTTAGCGTGTTGCTAGATGCTAACCTTGGACTTTAGGATACTCCGCCTGATGCCACTGGGAAAGAGGCCTAGAGGGTCACACACTAAGTGTATCCAAAATCTCAGTTCAGTTAAATAATTTATTATTTAAAAAGGTGAATAAATATTATTCTAGGTCGTGGTTTAATAATTATTTATGTATGCTTGGTCACATTAAATTCATCACCAGTTATTCGAGAGAATATATTGTGGGTGGAATAATTAATAAATATTGAGGAGAATTGGTGGACCAAGATTAATGGTCGAGTGAGAAATAATAATATTGAATATTGTTTGATTAAATAATATCTGATTATAACTCACAAGTTAAGTGCATGTCAGGAAATAATAACATTGCTGTTATTATTTGACATGGGGTTTCGCTAGGATTAATGAAATAATTAAAGGCACTTGTGCAGATTATTTTAGTATTACCCTTGTAAAATAAATGACCAGTTATTTTATTCTCTTAATTATCCAAGGGAAAGATAAGAGACACTGATTGTGTTGTGCATAATGAATTGGAGAAAATGATCTCAATCCTAAAGAGTTCACCCCTCACCAAGAATGCTTTGAAGAATAAGAGAGATCCTCCTCCACCGGATCAAGGAGAATGCTTTAGAAGTGGTTCTCAAGGTGATCAAAGGCAGATATCGCAAGTAAAAATATATTCCATGCTTATAGAAACACTATCCTTTTACACATATCATTACACGATTTTAAGAATAATAAAACATAATATTACAAGCCAAGGATCGTAAAGTCTAGTGTCTTGGAAGACTAGGTACATAAAACTAAAAACATGGGACTAAATAAAACATTTATATATTTAATCTTCATAAAGAGATCCTAAATTCTATTGTGCTCATACATCTTCATAGGATAACCCGAGGATAACATGAAAAAATGGAAGAGATAAAATCCCAATAAGGTAATAAGCATAAGAATAAAGCTTTAGCACATGGGTTAGAATATATGTCATAATGATATAAAAAGGCATGAAACATATGGAATCATAACATATAAACATGGGATGATATAAAAATGGATTCATGGTAATGTGGTAGAAATATAAAACACGACTTTATCATGATTCAAGTCATGTTTCACATAGAGGAGAACAAGTCAAGGTTAACCACCAAGACTGTTGCACATGGTAGCATGAGTCAAGGCTAACCGCCAAGAACGTTCCACATAACGTCTCATGAGATTAAACTTTACCCAATGAATTAGAGTGCTATCTAGGAACAACCATCATAACATGTTAATTAATATGATATCCACATATATAATCATACATAATCAATCATACATAAATATAAGGGTTACCTGTGGAAAGAATTGGGTATTATATTCATGTCATAAAGCATAACAAATGGGCGTACAATAAAAGTTTCCATGAAATAAAGGAATTATATCATTAATGGACATTAATAAAGTATAATAGGCATATATCATGATAATTGATTCCAATTTGAGGTGATAACATGAAAAAAAGAATTTAAGAAACTTTATAATTAAAACATTTTAGCGCGGTTTAAGGAAAATATCAAAGACCACTTAAAACAAAAGAGGGAATAATATTTTATATTAAACCATAAGTGAACCAAGAAGGTTTTCATAATAAAAAGAGTGTTTTTATAAAAATAATGATGGATTAAAAAATATTATAGAGTTCAATTAAAATTGGGTAAGAATTTGGGAAGTTCCCTTACACGGGTTTGCTTATCATGAAGTATTGAGGAGGGAACCACTTAAAAACATGTTTATCCCTCAAAGTGAATGATGAATGGATCTTGATACATGAGTTTTGAGAATATAAACATAATTTATAAGATGTGAATAAAAATTATACATAAATTCATTTGGTTAAAAAGAAATATTGAACAACCTGAAGGAATAATGGAGGTTTGGGATGAATCCCTTACCATAAGTCTAATGGTGTCCTTCACTTAAACTTAAAGTCCTCTTGAATATATCTTCCTTGAGAGAATCTTTAGGGGAGAGGATTGGCCTTTTTAAGATACAAAGGGATTTTGGATATGGGAGAGTGGATTAGGATGATATTTGAGCAGAATTTGGACTAGGCACAAGGCTTGAGAGGAGTGAAGAGAAGAGGTAAAGAGGGGTGACATTTATAGTGGAGGAGAGGAGGAGTTTCCCATTATTTTAATAATTAGTTTAATATTTTTGATCAATACTATGACTAGTCTTGATTATTGTGACAAAAAATAGTAAAGAGAGCATGTGACTTTTAACCAATGACCATTTACATCATCCATGACTCAAGCATGATGCATAAATTCATTTATTTAGCATTTATTATAAATTATCGTATTTTATTATTCACAAAAAATTCAAGCATTTTAGAAAAATCCCAAAAATTCACCCCAACCATTTTTTGACATGTAAAATTTAAAAATGAACTCCATTTTATGATTTTTTTTCTAAATATGAGAAATTTAATTTTTAATTAAAATAAAAATTTAATTGAAAAATACAAATTTTAAAATTTAAACTACTTTTATAATACTTTGAAAAATTAATTATGGTCTCTTAAAATTACCTTATAATCATAAGACATCAAAATAATAATTTATTAATTAATTTTATGAAAATAAATTTTCTTTTAATTTATTAAATTAATCATAAAATTGTAATTAAATATAAAAGACTTACAAAAATACCAACACTTTATTAATATTTTTTAAAAAACTTATTTACTTATTACTATGATATGATTATATCATATTATCACTTATAAGATGGATAAATTTTATTTATACTTTCATTAGTGATGTTACTATTCAATTGGCCAGTTACTATTCATAAGGGTCACATTACTATTCCAAAGGCCAAGTTACTATTTCATCGGTATTCGTTCCTTAACTTATAAAAAACCTTTTATTTTACTCATTATTCATTTATAAGGTTTGTATTGTCTTATATAAGTAATCTTATATGATTATACTATAAGACATAATTATAAGAAGGGAATGATATAACACAATTTTATTAAATATTTTATTGATAATAAATGACATAATTTACTCACATTGTGCTAAATATGTTCATTTATGGAATATTTGGGATTAGATCATTCATTTGAAAATTTGATGAAAATTCCAGTTTTACCCTTTAAAAATTCACTGTTATAATTTTATTTGAATTATTTGAACTTAATATTTTTAAAATGTGTTCCTGAAATAATATTCTACAACTTTCATTTAGGACATTAGAGCTAAATCATGCATTTGGTTGGTGAAAATGGTCAATGAAGTCAAAGTTGGGCTGGACGCACCAGAATGGACATGGGTTCTGTATTTTGGCCATAACGTCTTCATCTGTGCTTGGATTGGGCCCAAATTTTGATAGGATATTGAGTACTCATTTCCTCACGAATCGTCCTTCTAGAAGAATAGATGATTTGTAACAACCAGGTCCCGGTGACAGCACAAACACCCCGCCTTAACATGGCCGTCGGGTCCCGGCCCGCTAGGTACCTCAGTTGCCCCGCATACATGTGGTCCCCACCATGAAGCCCACCCACATGTCTGAATGGGTCATCTGAATAATGACAGTCCTCACAGGCCAACACATGTACTTTCCAGTGTGTTTTGTCCTCACTCACACACACCATAAGAACCTTCCTAGAAGGTCACCCATCCTGATCACTACTCCAGGCCAAGCACGCTTAACCGTGGAGTTCTAATGACAGTTCCCGACCCGCCAGGTACCTCAGTTGCCCCTCATACACATGGTCCCCACCATTGAGCCCACCCACATGTCCTAATGGGTACTAATGATAGTACCCACAGGCCAACACATGTACTTTTCAGTGTGCTTTGTCCTCACTCACACACACTGAGAAACTTCCCAGAATGTCACCCATCCTGATCACTACTCCAGGCCAAACACGCTTAATTGTGAAGTTCTAATCAAGTAGGCTTCCAAAAAAGAAGGTGCACCTTGTTGACATGATTCATACCATTTAGCCATTTAACCCTTTATCATTCGAGGATGTTACAATCACCCCCCCTTTAGAGCACAACGTCCTCATTGTGGGCCCTACATCTCAACCCAGGCAGTGCACCACACTTAAGGCTAGGTACCACCTCTGATACCAAATTTGACAACCGGGTCCCGATGACAGCACAAACACCCAGCCTTAACAAGGCCGTCGGGTTCTGGCCTACCAGGTACCACCAGTTTCCCCCACAGACACGTGGGGCCCACCCAGGGTCTACCCACATGCCTGAACGGGTCATCTGACTAATGATAGTCCCCACATGCCAACACATGTCCTTTCCAGTATACTTTTTCCTCACTCACACACACCTTGGGAAACTTTCCAGAAGTTCACCCATCCTGATCACTACTCTAGGCCGATCACGCTTAACTGTGGAGTTCTAATCCGACAAGCTCCCGAAAAGGAAGGTGCACCTTGTTAACATGAGTCATATCATTTAGTCATTTAACCCTTTAACATTCTGGGGTGTTACAATCACCCCCCCTTTAGAGAACACCGTCCTCATTGTGGGCCTTACATCTCAACCCAGGCAGTGCGCTGCACTTAAGGCTAGGTACCACCTATGATACCAAATGTAACAACCGGGTCTTGGTGACAACACAACCACCCACCTTAACATGGCCGTCGGGTCCCGACCTGCCAGGTACCTCAGTTGCCCCGCAGACACGTGGTCTCCACCATGGAGCCCACCCACGTGCCCGAACGGGTCATCTGACTAATGATAGTCCCCACAGACCAACACATGTCATTTCCAGTGTGCTTTGTCCTCACTCACACACACCCTGGAAAACTTCCCTGAAGGTCACCCATCCTGATCACTACTCCAGGACAAACACACTTAACTGTGGAGTTCTAATCAGTTAGGCTTTTGAAAAGGAAGGTGCACCTTGTTGACATGAGTCATATCATTTAGTCATTTAACCCTTTATCATTTGGTGATGTTACATGATTCATGAGTTTTGGTGCTCAAATGGGCGGTTCAAGTTGGCATAAAATATTCGGTCGAGATTCCCCATTCACACTTGAAACCACTTTGAACCTAGCCTCCCCACCACTCTATAAATTGGTGTTTTTCTCATTTGGTGGGGTTGGTAAGTGAATGGGAAGTTGAGGGCATAGGATAAGTGGATCCACTCCAATTATCCAACCATTTCAACAAGGTTAGTTCTTGAAGCAAGGATCCCTTCGACGAAGCCTTCTTCTTCTTCATGTTGTAATACTTTTGTTTGTTTAATAAACTTATTTGTTCTTATTTTATTTCTTCTCTTCTATTCTGTTTTGTTCAACTTTATTCTTCTCTTAATATTCCTAATTCTTCTGGAATCAAGAGTAGAAACTTGATTGGGTTCTACCCTTTCTAAACCTTTGCACATGCAAAACGTTTCTACGATGACTACACCGCCCACGAAAGAGTAGTTTTCTTAGTGATCTATCTATCTTATAACCTATTCATTTAATTATTTTGAATAAATAATATATTTAATTCAATTAATATTATATATTAATTTACTTTTTAATTTATATGAAACTAATAAAGTAATTGAACAATTGACACAAAAACATGTCAGGTCGGAAGTTGTGTAAATTGTGAGAGTGAGATCTTAATCGGTAATAAAATACCACACGGGAAAAATTTATAGAGTTCAAATATAATCTGTAAACTCAATTAATCCTCATTTACAGAGTGCATATGTTCTCTAATTAACCATAGACCATAAGCTAACCTAATAACACCAATCAAAGCAGGGTGTTGCGATTGCATGTTCTGAAGCTAGCCTAGGATTTAAGTAATTTCATCTTTGTGGTTAAGTTAACTCCCGTAGGGTTTGAGAGTTAAAAAATTATAGGATTATAATTAAGTGGATGTTAATTTAAATGATAATGAAAAGTAATTGATTGAATAGGTAGAGTAGATCGATTACACCTTTTAAATATTGTCTAAAAAACATCTTCTTATTGTGTCTTTTTAATTGAACTTAATTTCAAAAATAAAAACAAAAAAATGAAATCTTCTTCCAAAAAAATTATTCTAATTTTAAAAATGATAAAGAACCCCAATAATTTTAAGTAGTGTTTTTATTCTCTTTTATTTTATTTTTATAATACCTTTATGAAGTTGTTTTAATTTGCTTCCTCCTTTGAGAGATGACCTTGGTCAGCCACTCTGCTACACCGAAGTAACCCGAAAGTGAACATCATTTGAAAGCACCCACAACATCGCCTTTCAAATTGGTTCCATTTATGGGGAGGTAAGTAATTATTTTAACTAATTATAGGTATTTATTTTATTTTACATTTTATTCTCTTTCTTTTTTTTCTTCCTTCTTTACCCAATATTATTTTTTTATTCTTTTATTTTCTTCTACTTCTTTATAGGCCATCAACTCAAACTTCTCATTTTTATTTTACTATGGTCCAATTTTATTATTTTAATTTTTATTTGATTTATGACACAAAATAATCTCAAATATCTCTTAGATCTTGATCTTGAGATTGAACGTAGCCTTCGGGCTCGAATCAGACATTCTCAGTCTATGGGTAGTTTTAACATTCAACCAGTTGGAGAATTCCTCCACTCTCAAAACATTGAAATTGAAAGCAATTAAAACTCAACCATAAAACAAGAACCAATGGATGAAAATAATGTAAATTAACTTAATAGAAACATTCAATAATTGGCTGCACCTGATATTAATTATCAAAAAATTGCATTGCAAACCAAAATCTCGAATCAGACTTTGAACTGAAATCTAGATTAATTCACAAGCTTCCAAAATTTCATGGCCTCTTTGGTGAGGATCCCAATAAACACCTTAAATAATTTAATGTGGTTTGATCAATGCTAAAACCAAGAAATATATCTGAAGACCAAATCAAACTAGGAGCATTCCCATTCTCACTTGATGGAGCTGCGAAAGATTGGATGTATTATTTACAACCCAAAGACATAAATTGTTGGAACAATTTGAAACGTCTTTTCTTGCAGAGATTTTTTCCAGCTTCAAGGACCACTTCCATTTGTAAGGAGATCTCGAGGATCAAGCAAGCACAAGGGGAGTCAATGTATGAGTAATGGGAGTGATTCAAGAAGTTGTGCACAAGCTGTCCACATCACCAAATCAGAGAGCAAATCCTCATCCAGTACTTCTATGAAGGACTCACACCTATGGAGAGAAGCATAATAGATACTACGACTGGAGGAGCATTGGTGGACAAGAAAATTACATGTGCGTTGATCGACAAAATGTCCCAAAACTCCCAAAAATTTGGTGATCAAGGTACACCACATATCAGGGGAGTACATCAGGTAAGTCCATCTTCTCTTGAAAGTCATTTGATTGATACTAAGTTAGAAGAATTGAAAACTATGGTGAGATAGATTGATTTGGATCAAAAGGCATCCCAACCCCCTCCTTCAAGGCCTTATGGAATTTGCACCGAGACAAGCCACCCAAATAATTGTTGCCCCCCAACTACAAGAAACAAAAGATTGTGCAATAGTGTTTCCTGGGAGACCATATCAGCAGTAACAACAACCATATCCCCAAAAGAAGCTTGATTCCTTTACACCAGCATAAAACCAAGGGTGGAAAGATCAATCAGACACGAGGTATGGATCTGGATAACAACAAAGCCCCCCTTTTCAACAAAACTTCCAAAAACCTCTGCCTTACTAGCAGGGTTTCCAACAACCCCAAAGAAGATTTGAAGCCCAAGAATCAAAAAGCCAACAACAAAGGAATCCCCCACCTAAGGTATATTCTAACACTGATAAACTTTTGAATCAAATTGTTCTTAATCAATAGAATGAGTTGAAGATTCAAGGTTTGGAGCAGAGGGAGTTGAATACTCAAATGAGATAGATTTCCACTGCCCTCCATGAACTGGTCAGTAATAATTATGGAAATATACCTTCCCAACCTACTCCAAATCCCAAGGGGAATGTTAGTGCCATCACATTGAGAAGTGGGAAGAAAATGAATGATACTTTTGTACCTAACATTCCACCAGGATTCACCTCAACTCCAGAAAAGCCCCATTCCACACCAATTGATGATCAATATAAGGAGAAAGACAAAGGTAAGAAAAATATTGATGATGTTCCTCCTAAACCCCTTTCATTTCCAAATAGAGTTATACAAACCAAAAAGTTGGCTGAAGAAGCAATGAAAAAGGAGGTTTTGGACACATTCAAGCGCGTGGAGATCAACATTCCTCTAGTTGAAGCCATCAAGAAAATCCCAACGTATGTGAAATTCTTAAAAGAAATTTGTACTAATCGAAGAGGGATCAAGAGAAATGAGAGGATCAATCTTGGAAGGAATGTTTTATCACTCATTACACCAACTCTATCAATTCTAAAAAAGTGTAAGGATATAGGGAAATTCACCATACCGTGCACCATAGAGGATTTGCACATTTTTGATGATCTTTGTGATTTGTGAGCTTCCATAAATGTGATGCCTCACTCTGTATTCTCTTCTTTGTAGGTTGGTGAGCTGAAACCGACAAGAGTAGTGGTGTAGTTGGTGAATAGAGCTACAACATATCCAGTGGGAGTCCTTGAGGATGTACCTGTCTGGGTAAGAGACATGATCTTTCCAGCAGATTTCTACATGCTTAACATGGAGTATGATCGGGTAAGTTCTCATGCTCCCATTATCTTAGATAGACCCTTCCTCCAAACTACAAAAAACTATCATAAATGTCAATGAGGGTACACTTTCCATGTAGTTTGGGGATTAAGTTGTGATATTTAATGTTATGGAATCCATGAAGTACCACTCAGAGGACCATTCTGCATTTTTTATCTCCCATTTTGAACCACCAAATAAAAACCCCATGGAATTTGGTTGTCCTATGCTTAGGGAGATTATGAGTATTGGTTCAAGTTTGATGTCTAAGAGTACTTACACACCTATTTCTAATGCACAAGACTATATTAGATTTTATTTTGAAATGAAATCATTTTATAATCATTTGAAATCTGATTATGACATTTCTATTGAGTATGCTGATGGATTTGATGCTTTATTATCTGATTGTGATGATTTCTATTCTGATACTGATGCTCTTTGTGCACATATTTTAGTTCTTTCAATGTCTCTATCCTTACACCACCCCCTTCATTGGCTCAAGCCATTGCCACCAAATATCAAATACTCATACTTGCTGAGTGGTGAGAGATTACCTGTTATAATTGCGAATAATATTCCTTTTGAACATGAAGAAAAACTTTTGAATATTTTGAGGGAGAACATTAAATCAATTGGGTGGACCTTGGTTGACATATCAGGTATTATCCCCTCCATTTTCATGCATATGATTCTTTTGGAGGATGGGGCTAAACCAGTGAGGCAACCAAAAATGAGACTCAATCTAACCCTTCTAGAAGTTTTTAAAAAAGAGGTTGAAAAATTGCTTGAGGCGGGTATAATCTATCCCATTTCAGATTCCCAGTGGGTGAGTCCTATTTAGGTTGTGCCTAAGAAAAGTTGTGTTACAGTTGTTAAAAATGAGAAAGATGAGTTAGTTCCAATGAGGATGAAAAATAGTTGGCATGTGTGTATTGATTATAGGAAACTAAATCAGTCCACATGCAAAGACCATTTCCCCCTCCCATTTATTGATCATATGCTTGAGAGACTAGCTTAGAAAACACACTACTATTTCTTGGATTGATTTTCTGGACATTTTCAAGTTCCTATTGCTCTAGAAGATCAAGAGAAGACAACATTCACTTGTCCATTTGGTATGTTTGCCTACCAAAGGATTCCATTTGGACTTTGCAACGCCCCGAGTACCTTCTAGAGATGCATGGTGAGTATTTTTTCCGATTTTATTGAGACCTTCATGGAGGTATTTATGGATGATTTTACAGTGTATGGGTCTTCATTTGATGATTGTATCTCTAGTTTGGGAAAGGTTTTGAATTGTTGTATTGAGAAGAATCTGGTCTTGAACTTTGAAAAGTGTCATTTCATGGTAGAGCATGGCATTGTCTTAGGGCATGTAGTGTCAAAACATAGGATAGAGGTTGATGATCTAAGATAGACATTATTTCATCCTTACCATATCCTTAATGTGTGGGTGATGTTAGATATTTCCTAGGGCATTCAGAATTTTATCGGCGCTTCATCAAAGATTTTAGTAAGATTTCTCTTCCTATGTAACAATTACTTAAAAATAATTATGATTTTGTGTTTGATTATTCTTATAGGACTTCATTTAATGAGCTAAATAAGTGTCTGAACACTTCACCTATCATAGAACCCCCATGGTCGGAGATTTCTTTTGAGCTTATGTGTGATGCCTCCAACTTTGCAGTTGGAGCTATCTTATCTCAGAGGGTTGAGGGTTGTTCACATGTGATTGCCTATGCATCGAGGACACTAGATTCAACCCAATCAAACTACAAAACCACAAAAAAAGAGTTTCTTGCTATCATATTTGTTTTAGATAAATTCTGTTCATATTTATTGGGCTATAAAGTAGTTGTTTTTTCTAATCATGAAGCTCTGAGGTACCTCTTGAAGAATCCATACACAAATCCTAGGCTAATCCTATGGATTATCCTTCTCTAAGAATTTTATATTGAGATAAAGGACAAGAAGGGGTCGGAAAACATGGTGGAAGACCACATGAGTAGGCTTACTCACACACTAGAGGATGACACCTTGGACCAGGTACCACTTCGGGACACTTTGCCCGATGAGAATATTTATTCCATCTCAGGTACGCATCCCTGGTATGCAGATTTAGTTAACTACCTTGTTTCCTTTAAAATACCTACAAATTTAAAGAAACATCAAGTCAAAAAATTAAAGAGTGAGTCAATATTTTATGTTTGGGATGATCCGTACTTATGGCGCATGTGTAGTGACCAAGTTATTAGGAGGTGTGTTCCTGATCATGAGTTTGAGTCTGTTCTACAATTCTGTCATACAATTGCTTGTGGTGGACACTTTGGACTCCAATGGATATCTAGGAAAGTTTTAGACTCTGTATTATATTATCCTAGCTTATTCCATGATTCTTATGTGTATTGTAAGTCGTGCTCATGTTGCCAACACACGAGAAACATTTCTAGGAGACATGAGATGCCTCAACAACCCATATTATTCTGTGAGAGTTTTGATGTGTGGGGCATCGATTTTATGGGTCCTTTTCCTAGTTCATTTGGGTTTTTGTATATTTTGGTTGCTGTTGATTATGTGAGTAAATAGGTGGAGGCTAAGGCCACCCAGATTGATGATTCTCATGTTGTTGTGGACTTTGTCAAAGTGCATATTTTTTGTAGGTTTGGAGTACTGAAGGCCATCATCAGTGACCAAGGGACACACATTTGCAATCAGAATCTTACTTCCCTTCTTTATAAGTATGGGGTGACACACAAAACATCAACACCATACCACCCCCAAACAAATGGTCAGGCTGAGGTTTCAAATCGTGAGTTGAAACACATTTTAGAGAAAACCGTGCAGCCAAATAGGAAAAATTGGAGCAAGCGCTTGGATGAGGAATTGTGGGATTATAAGACAACATACAAGACACCCATTGGTATTTACCCATTTCGGATTGTTTTTGGGAAAGCGTGTCATCTCCCCGTGGAAGTTGAGCATCAGGCTTATTGAGCTATAAATAAATGCAACATGGATTTGGCCCAAGCTGGAATCCAAAGGAAGCTACAAATTCAAGAGCTTGAGGAGATTCGATTGTCTTCATATGAGGACTCAAGGCTCTACAAGAAAAGATCAAAAGCATGTCATGACAAAATTATCCATAAAAGACAATTTCAAGTTGGAGATAAAGTCTTGCTCTATTGTTCATAACTAAAGTTGATGCCTGATAAGTTGCATTCTAGGTGGTTAGGTCCTTATGTTGTGACTAATGTTTTTCCTTATGGTGTGGTGAAGATAACACAAGAGTACACATGAAATATATTTATAATCAATGGTAAATGTTTGAAGAGATACATTGAGGGACTTCCTACTGATGCAGTGGATTTCATCACACTGCATGACCCCATCGTCACGTGAGCATATCGGGCTGTTTCTAACCCTTTCACTTATTTATTCTTTATCCTATTTAAAATTATACATTTCATGTGCATATATCATCTCATGGGTTCAAATTGAGTACAATGAAATATTTTAAGTTTGGGGGAACCTTTTAGTTTAGTAATTTCAATTGTTTTCCTTTTTTTTCCAATGATTTTTAAAAAAAAGTGTATTTTTCAAATTTTGTGTGTTTATTTTTCAATTTTTTGTGTGTTTTTGAAACTTTTGAGCTGAAATGATTCTCATCTCCATCTTGAAATTCATATCAATAAGTAAAACAATTTATCCCATGAAACCAAGCTTAAATGAATGCTGAAAATAACTTTGTTTCAAGTTGAAATCTTTAGTAATTTCATAAAAAGTACACTGAATTTTGAATCCCAAGACACATATCACTGTCTTTATATTTGAAATCACTTTCCTATGAGGATTATGAACCATTCTTTTCATATTATTTACTTTTACCTCACTTCTTGAGAGAACCAAACCATGCTTGATTTAACTAGAATTTGATTTATTCCTGTCAAAACTTGAGGGTTTGAGGTACTTATGTTTAAATTATTGAGGCATTTATTTTGTATTAAAGCCCCTAATTTCAAAGAATCTTTTTTTTATAATGGAACACGTAAAACATTTAATCCTTGAAGCCCTTAAGATCCTTGAAAATCCTGTTAGGTTAGCCACATTACAAGCCAATTTTCCCTATCCAACTAACTCTTGAAGTGAAATCGCATAATCTAGTTGAACTTAAGTCTGGGGAAAGCTATCTTGTGTTGTGCTACCACATTATATGATAATTTGGGTGAAAATTTAAATTCTAAAGATATGTGTTTGATTCTGAATAAAATCATTATATTGAAAGCTATGCCTTTTATAGAGCTTTCATGATAAGTGAAGCAGTGCCTTTCCAGAGCTTCTAATAGAGGGAGAAAGTTGTGCCTATCTATAACTTCCAAGAAAATCATGTTTGAGAAGATTGAAATTTTTACTGCTGAAATTTTGAATGGTGTGCACATTCCTTTATTTTTCATGATGATGAACATGAATCGATGCTATGGGTATTGAAGAGGAGACCATATTAAAGTGAAAATTAGATTAATGCAATTTTGCATAAAAAAGAGTCAATCCCTCCTCATTCAGCCTCATAGTTTTCCACATCTTAATACCACCAACCAAAATCCACCAAACATCCATGAAAAGTACTCATGATAAACATATTTACTTGACTCACATTGGGTGGTGATTTAGGAATTTATCTAGCCTATGGTGACCCTTGTATGAGTTTGGATGAGAAAGGCATTGTTAAAAAAAATTGACAAGGGAAAATTCAAGTGATGTAAGTGTTTTGTGCATGGGAGGATAAATGAAGTGGAAATATATTGAATGATATAAATGGAGAAATTGAAATAATGGTTTTTATGGGGAATTATATCTTTTGTTTCTTGGTGTGAAATTGTTGGATCTCAATGATATGTGTTTTAAAATTTGTTTTGATTTGATATAGATGTTTACTTGATATGTGGTTTTGCCCGGGAGTGCAAAAGGGTAAGTGCGGGGTAGTTGATAAAACAAAATTTTATTGAATATTTTATTTATAATAAATTACATGATTTCTTCACATTGTTCTAATATGTTCATTTATATAATATTAGGGATTCGATCGTTCAATTGAAAATTTGATGAAAATTCTAGTTTTACCCTTTAAAAATTCACTGTAGTATTTCAAACATAAATAATTTTATTTGAATTATTTGAACTTAATATTTTTCAAATGTATTACTGACATAATATTATACAACTTTTATTTAGGACATTAGATCTAAATCATGCATTTGGTTGGTAAAAATGGTCCATGAAGTCAAAGTTGGGCTGGACTCTCCAGGATGGACATGAGTTATGTATTTCGATCATAACTTCTTTATCCGTGCTTGTATTAGGACCAAATTTTGAGAGGATCTCTAGGACTTATTTTATCACGAACCATACTTCTGTAAGGACAGAGGATTCACGCGTTTTGGTGGTCAAACAGGCAGTTCAAGTTGGCATAAAATATTTGGCCGAGATTCCCCATTCACACTTGAAATCACTTTGAACCTAGCCTCCCCACCACTCTATAAGTTGGTTTTTTTATCATTTGGTGGGGTTGGGATGTGAATTTGGAAGTTTAGGGAATATTATAAGTGTATCCACTCCAATTATCCAACCATTTCAATAAGGGTATCTCTTGAAGCAATGATCCCTTCGACGAAGCATTCTTCTCCTTCTTCGTGTTGTAATAATTTTGTTTGTTTAATAAAATTCTTTGTTATTATTTTATTTATTCTCTTCTCTTATTTTTTGTTCAAATTTATTATTATCTTAATATTACTAATTTTTATGGAATCAATAGTATAAATTTGATTGGGTTCTACCCTTTCTAGACCTTTGCACATGCAAAACGTTTCTACGATGACTACACCGCCCATGGAAGAGTAGTTTTCTTAGTGATCAATCTATCTTCTACCCTATTAATTTAATTATTTTGAATCAATGAGATACTTTAATTCACTTAATATGATATATTAATTGAGTTTTTAATTTAAATGAAACTAATCAAGCAATTGAACAATTGTCACAAAAACACGTGAGGTCGGAAGTTGTGTAAATTGTGAAAGTGCGATCTTAATCAGTAACAAAAGACCACACATGATAAATTTGTAGAGTTAAAATATAATCCCTAAAATCAATTAATCCTCATTTCTAGAGTGTATATGTGCTCTAATTAACCATTGACCATAAGCTAACCTAATAACATCAATCAAAGTAGGGTGCTACGATTGCATGTTCTGAAGATAGCCTAAGGTTTAATTAATTTCATCTTTGTGGTTAAGTTAACTCCCTTAGGGTTATAGGGTTAAAAAATTAGAGGATTATAATTAAGTGGATGTTAATTTAAACTATAATGACAAATAATTTAGTGAAGAGGTATAGTTATATCAATTACTCCTTTTAAATATTGTCTAGAAAAATATCTTCTTGTTGTGTCTTTTTAATTGAACTTCATTTCAAAAACAAAAACAAAAAATGCAATCTTCTTCCAAAAAAATTCTTCTAGTTTTATAAATGATAAAAAACAACCATAATTTAAAGTAGTGTTTTTATTCTATTTTATTTTATTTTTATAATATCTTTAAGAAGTTGTTTTAATTTTCTTTCTCTTTTGAGAGACAACCTTGGTTAGCCACTCTACTGCACCTAAGTAACCCGAAACCGAACATCATTTTAAAGCACCCACAACATTGACTTTTAGGGAATTTAATTTAAAAAACATTAGGCTGTTAAATTCTCCCCCCTTTATGAAATTTCACCCACAAAATTTCATTCTACATTCTAAGCTGTAAATAGGTGGATGTACTTTTACTTCATTGCCTCCTCCAGTTACCATGTTGCTTGTTTATACTTATAGATCCACCATAGTACTTTAACCAGGTTAATAGTATTGTTGCGTATAACTTTTTATATATTATCAAAGATCTTCATTGGATACTCCTTGTAATAAAGATCATTCTCTAACTGTACCACCTCTGAAGAGAGTACATGTGAAGGGTTTGGTAGTACTTCTTTAAGAGGGATACATGGAATACATTGTGTACTTTAGACATGGTCGTTGGAAGTCCTAGTTGATATTCCACAGTTCCAACATGATCAAGAATCTTGAAGGGGCCTATGTACCTAGGACTTAGCTTTAATTTCTTCAGAAACCTCATGAACTTCTTCCATGAAGATATATGGAGGAATAAAATGTCTCCAACTTTAAACTCAAGGTCTCATCTATGATTGTCTACATAGATATTTTTTTCAACTTTGGGTTGCCTTAATGTGTTTCTAAATGGATTTAACCTTCTCAAGCATTTCTTTGACCATTTCAGGTCCTAGAAGCTTACCCCCACTGATTTCATCCTAACACGCTGGTGTTCTGCACATTTTCCCATAAAGAACTTCATATGGTTCCATTCAGATCCTGGAGTGGAAAATATTGCTGGAAGAGAATTTGACCAGTGGAAGATGTTGGTCCCATCCTCCTTTAAAGTACATAAAACACACTCTTAACATATTTTCTGGTGTTAGAATATTTTACTGAGACTGGCCATCAGTTTGGGGATAGTAGGCCGTGCTGAAGTTTAACTCATTTCTTAGAGCATGTTGGAGACTTTTCTAGAACTTCAAGGTGAATATCATATCTCAATCAGATACAATAGATAGTGGTACTCTATAAAGCCTTACCATCTATTTGATATATATCCATGTAAGTTGATCTAATGAGAAGTCCTCTCGAATTTCGATAAAGTGAGCTGTCTTTATAAGCTGATCCATAATGAACCATATAACATTGTTTCCTATGGATGTACTTGGAAGTACAGTGAAAAAGTCCATGGTAATGTTCTTCCACTTCCATGCTGGTATTGATAGTGGTTTCATCATCCCCTTAGACTTTTTTCATTCACACTTCATTTGTTGACATACTAGTCACTTTGATGTATATTCCGCAATCTCCTTCTTCATATTATCCCACCAAAAGTTCTCTCTGAGATCTCGATACATCTTTATTACCCCTGATTTAATAGAGAAGGTTGATCTATGTGAATTATTAAAAATATCATTCTTCATATCTAGATCAGATGGTACACATAATCATGACCCAAATCTTACAACTCCTTCCTCATCAATATTAAACTCAGAGGATTTACCATTTCTAATAGCTTCCACCCTTTTCAGAATTTCCACATCTTTTCTTTGAGCATCCTTTATTTTCTCCATGAGAGATGGTTGAGCAACCATTTGAGAAAGGATTGATGATGTTCCTACCTTATAGATTCCCATGTCCATCCTCTACAAATCTAAGATGATTGGATCCTTCTCAACTCTCATCATTGATAAAGATGATGGATCCTTTGTACTTAGAGTATCCACCACCTTATTTGACTTACCATGATGGTAGTGGATTGAACAGTCATAATCCTTGATGAGATCTAACCATCTTCACTGGTTTATATTAAGCTCCTTCTGTGTGAATATATATTTGAGACTCTTGTGATCAATATATATCTCAAACTTATATCCATAGAGATAATGCTGCCATATTTTCAATGTAAAGATCACAATTTCCAACTACAAATCATGTGTGGGATAGTTTTTATCATGTATTTTTAGCTGCCTTGAGGTATAGGATATCACTTTATCATTTTGTATCACTACATAGCCTAATCCTTTCTTTGAAGCATTGTTATACACCACAAGGAGTTCTCCACTTATCAGGAGTGTGAGTACTGGGCAGTGATAAGCCTCTTTTTGAGATCCTTAAATATTTCCTCACATTCTTGAGTCTAGATGAAATTCACTCCCTTCTATGTCAGCTTGGTCATTGGGTTTGAAAATCATGAGAATTTCTTCACAAATCGTCAATAATACCTGACTAGACCTAGAAAACTGTGGATCTCCGTTATAGATGTTGTCCTAAGCCACTCTTCAATTTCCTTTGTCTTGGAAGGGTAAATATATATCTATTTGATGGTGATAACATTCCACAAGAATGATACTTACTCCATCCATAAATCACATTTATTGTACTTTTTATACAGTTTCTCTCTTCGCAAAGTCATCATCACAGTATTCAAATGCTCCTCATGTTCCTCACTCTTGGAGTATATCAGAATATCATCGATAAAGACTACCACAAATTGTTTGAGCTAATATCTAAAGACTCTATTAATTAAATCCATGAATATTGCTGGAACATTAGTGAGTCTGAAGGGAATCACTATGAACTTATAGTTTCCATACCTCGTTTAAAAGGTGGTTTTGGGAATATTTTCCTTCCTCACCTTTAATTGGTGATATCTTGACCGAAGGTCCACCTTAGAGAAATAAATTTCCCCACATAGTTGATTGAACAAGTCATCTATCTAAGGCATGGGATACTTGTTCTTTATCATGATTTTATTGAGATCATGATAATAAATGCAGAGGTGCATTGATTTATCATTCTTCTTAACAAAGAGGACTATTTCTCACCAAGGTGAAGCACTCGGGCATATAAAACCCTTATCTAGATTCTCTTGTAACTAATTCTTTAGATCTTCTAACTCTACAGTGGCCATTCTATAAGGTTTCTTTAATATAGGTAGGGATCCAAGAATAAGTTCAATTGAGAACTCAACCTATCGATCAGTAGGAATACCAGGAAATTATATAGGGAATACATTAGTGTACTCCCTCATGATGGGAATATCTTTGAGAAGCATCATCTTTTTTGTCTCAATAAATTGAGCAAGATATGATTTCCCAAAATGCAACATTATCCATACTTGAGATATTGATTCTGAAGGAGATTCATCTTCTTCCTAACACTTGTATAGGATTGGAGGAAACTTTGGGATGTGAAGAGTGATCTCCCTTTCCCAATAGTTAATGTTGACTTTATATAAAGATACTCAATCCATTCCCAAAAATAGCATCGAACTCCATCATTGGAAGTATGTCAATATTTTCTGGGAGGTTCAATCCATAAACATTTATTGTGGATAAGTTATAAACCTCAGACTCAACAATTTCCCTATTTGATGTTCTTACAGATAACTCAATCTCCAAATTTTGAGGTGGTGTTTGAATAGTTTTACTAAACTTTCAAGATATTAAAGAATGTATAGAACTATAATCAAATAGTACATTCACTATTATTGAATGAATAACTAGTATACCTGTCACCACATTGTTGTCCTACTCCACCTTAGTAGTATTGATAGAATAATCCATTCCTTGTTTCCTTGGAGGTTGTTGTTGATTTCCTCTGACAACCCTTGGCTTAGGGAAAATTTTCACATAATTCCCATGTTCCTTGTAGTTGTAACACTGCACTATAGAATGAGTGTTGATATAAACCTTCATTTATTCTTCCACGTTAGTGGGATTATTTATATCCCTTCGATATTTTTTATCTAGATGTCCTGTTATTCCATAATTGAAGCAATTCATGGTTCTGTTTAGACAACTCTTAGGATGCTTCTTCCCACAATTTTGACATGTGGGATGTTCGATATTCTTTCCATCATGGAATTTATTTTCCAAACCAACCATATTAGACTCCATTTTCTGCTTTTTTTCACTGGGCCCATGAGACCATTGAGAGTCTATGATCTCCATTTCAACCATGAGGGAACAACATAAAATATCCACATAACTATCAAAGTATCTAATTAACAACACTTTTAGTAGACTCGGCTTTAGTTCACTAAAGAAGCAATCCACCTTGATTTTGGTGTTCATGAAAAATCCGGTGGCATATCTTGCAAGCCTTATGAAGTTTACTTCATATGCCCCGATGGACTCATCTTCCATTTGCTTAAGTATGAGGAACTCTCTTTCCATCTTGAGATGGAGGGTTCATGGAAAAATATTTATTGATTTTTTTCTTGAATTCCTTCCAATGAATGTAATCAATTTCCTCTTGGGAATTTGTATTCTTGATCAATGGCCACCACCGATCAGGTTCCCCATTAAAATGATAGACCGCCAGTATGACTTTCTATTCTTATGAGCACTGGAGGATAGAGAATATCTTTTAAATGGAGTTAATCCACTGTTTCACGAGGAGGGGATCTGAAGATCCACTAAACATGTGAGGCCTTTTCTACATGAAGGATTCAAAGAAAACTTTCTCTTTCCTTGGAGTAGGTGTAAGAGTTGGTGTCCTAGAACCAACTGGTTTTACTTTGATTACATGGATATTTAATGTATTATTATATATTGTTCATTGTTCTGTATGATTATGATGTAATAATGTCCTAGAGTATTTATTGCATTGATAAGGCCATGAAAGTTCTCCGCTATGATGAGGACCTTGAAATTATTTAACAATATTATTAAATATAGTTCTATGGTTGGATGACATGCTATGATGGGACACATAGCATGCAGACCGTCAGGTGTGAGTACTCGTAAGAAGATGAGAATTCCTCGCATAAAGTTCGCACTAGGTAATCTCCAAGATTGGAGATTATGAGAACAAAACCGCTAGTAGGAATTCCGCAAGCTTTGGTGTCATCAGATATTTCTATCTTTGAGCGTGTGTAATGATCCTTAGACTTTAATATTATCATTAATATGTGTCATAACTTATGCACTTTGATTTACTGATGAAAACCGCCACGCAGACAGTTGGTGGGAAGTAGGGTACGTTGGGTGCATCACTAGTATCATGTTATTAATGGATAAGTCGAGGAAGGATTTTTTCCCTTCCATTTATGAAAGTTTATATCTCAGCCCTTTGATTAAAATAGAACCATCACGCGAAATTCCATGGCCATGGTGTAATGACGAGTTTATTTCAGGTAGTCAAAGAACAACGTATCAAGCATAAAAGTTGATGACACAGTTATGAAACCTTCTTGATGAGATATGGCGACAAATGGATTATATTACACAGTGAGCATTCGTATGTGGATGTCATTTTTGTGACTTTACGTTATTTCTCTTGGGTTCCTTGACCCATTTATAGACAATACTCTTGGACTTTAGGCAAGCCCGCCTAATTCCAATGAGAAATAATCCTAGAGGGTCACACACTAAGTGTTTTTGGTGGTCTCGGTTAAATTCTATTTGAATTTAATTAATGAAATAAATATTATTCTCAAGACCGTGAAATAATTTTATTCAAGTTAAAATGATCGCATAAATAAAATAAAATATATTTATTTATTTTATTGAACATTTAATAAATATTTATTTACTAGTTTGTAAATAAAATATTTATTTAAGATAATAAATTATTTATTTATTTATTCGGGTGTTCAATAAATGTAAGTGGAGTTTGAGCGGACCAAGGTTGGTCTGGTAGTAAAATAATTATTTGCAAGATGATAAATAATTATTTAACAAGTTGGCACAAATTAAAACAATGATGTTATTATTTTGTGATGTGGAATTTTATTTATAATTCCGTTTTGCGTAAGTTGGTGCCCCATAAATAATGACGTGGTATTATTATTAAATGCATAGGTTTTCTCTAAGTTCATGAATGTATTTAATTGTTGCTATGAAATTAAATATTGTAACTGAAATTCCATGTATATAAATAGGAAAGTACGCCTATTGTTCCATACACCACACCACATGCCTAGTGAATTGGGAATTGTTGAGCCAAAAAATTTCTCTCTCGAATCCCCTTCTCTCCCCTCTCAAGAACGAGTGACGTTCTTCAAGGCTGAAGAACATGCGATCAAGAACAACCGACACAAGACACTCGATTTTCTGTACTAGCACCCGGAGAATGAGTGATGTCTGTTGGAGGCAATCAGAGCACATGTGGATCACCGCTAGAGGGATTCTAGTTTGGATCCTTACAAGCACAATGAGATAATCCAGAAGGGTCATTTCGGATGATCAACATCATCAACGAAGAAAAATACCAAAGATCTAGGTATTATTTTTCTTTATCAAATTAATTAAATTAATTATAAACATGATGTGCAAGATCCTCTCTAAAGGTTTCAAGCCTCTTTCTTCTTTATCAAAATCTTTGATTATATTCTGTGGAGACTGGAATTCATCGTTGTATTGATCCCAGAATAATCATTGATCATGGTAAAAATCAAAATTGTGTGTCGTTCCAACCACACTTCCGCTGTTCCCAGAACCTTCAAGTGGTATCAAAGGGAGGTTACATCATAGTATATAATTATTTAAATATTTCATTGATGACTTACACATTTAATAATTTAGTTGTTTCAATTCAAGTTAATCGTTCTGTAAATCTAAATCTCGAGATCTATTCCTCCTCTTTCGTTTCTTAATCACCTAACATAAATGGTCTTTTCTTTTAATTTTGATTAAAATAAAATAGAGGATCTCATCTAGAGGTGCCAAAGCTTCCTGGTCGTACAACACCAGAACACACGACGTGTATTTAGCATTACATTCCATGTAGTCAAGATTCAATGCATCGGATCGGTACGCCAAACTAAGCCGTGTTTTGGAGTATTTCTAAGTCTTAAATGAATCTATGTGTTGAAAAAGAACAGGTGGCATAGGGTTTCTAGATTACACGCCGTGTGGCCCAATGGACACGATGTGTAGTCCCTTCGGGTTAGGGTTGGACTGTGTTGCAATGACCCAAACTTTCATTAATGAAAACTCATCTTGATCTAATTAAATGTCTTATTATGGTTATATAAAATGTGAACTTCATTGGCTTTATGTTTTTGGATTTTAAAATACCATTATGAATTGTGACTGTTTCTAATATATCCATTGAACAATGATCACATGATTAGTATACATATAGGGCTTTAACAAATCCAATTTACTTAGAAAAAGGAAGCAATGACCTCATCTAGTAGACTTTACCCATACGAAGCCCATTTGTCGGAGCTCGGAAAGGAGGTGGCCTCATTGGGCCACACTCTTGACCAATCCCAAGCCGAGCTTGAACACATTAAGCTTGAGCGGAACTAACTACGGGAGAAGTGAAACTTAATAGAGATTACCATCCGAGCGATGTTATCCGAGCCACCCCAAGAGTCTGTTACCATCACACACCTTACCCTTTGGTCTTATACAGGTGTTATAAGGGGTTATGTAACAATACCCTTGCACTATGACTATGGACATTATTTTGTATAAATAATGTGCATTCATTTTATTATTGTTACTTTGTAAATAGTTTTTAAAGCACAAATAGTATTTTTAGTTAATATTCAATTAAGAAATTTATTTTGATGAATTAATGTATTTTTTAATTAAATAATATTTTAATAAAATATTATTATAATTAAATTAATTTTTATTAAATATAAATGATCATATAATTTTATGAATTCAATTGTAATTTTTACTAAGGTTTGAAAGCTGTTTTTGTCAAAACCCATGAATTTTCGGTAAATGTCGGTTTTTATTCTAAAAGTAAAAATTCACATATTTAGAAAATTATTTAGATAAAATCAATATTATTTTTTGAATTAGGACTTCAAAATTATCCAATGGTGATTTTTTCATAATTTTCTGAGATAGTCGAATTTTTGGGTAAAAATTAAATACCGTTTAAATATATAATGTGTTTTATGACATCATAATGACCCAATAGTGATGTAATAAAATAATATAAAAATTATGTTCGTACAATATATGTTTTACCATTAAAATAATGTGATTTTGGGTTTGTTTGATTTATTTTACAAAGATTTATTGGACCCTCCAAGACTTATAAAACATTTTGTCTTTTTAAATTGTTTTCCTTGAGAGTGTGACTCACCTCCACATAAGCAACCCTATTATTTTAAGAAGTTCGGACATTGAACTTATAAATTATTGTTTTCCACTCCCCTTTGGAAAAAAACATGGGCAAAAACCATGGCCTAGTTTGTGGTTTTGATTAGTTTAATGTGAAGTGTCCCAAACCTAAATAATAAAGAATTCCCTCTCCTTTCCTATATGAACCCACCCAAGCTCCCACATACTATTCACTCAAAGCCTTTGGACTTTGACCAACCCCTGAACCCGTCTCTCTATAACCCTCCCAAGGTTCCCCAATATCCCAAGAAGCCTCTCTCAAGCCTCTCCGAAGTCTTTGGAATCACACTTCCAAGTAAGGGATTTCTTCCTTTCTCATTTTTGTCCAATTTTTTTAGTTGTTATGCCCTTTTGTTTTCAAGTAAAAATGTTTGGGTATGATTTCAAACCTCCCCCATACTATCCTATTTATGTTTTTATGATGGGATACCCCTTTATATCTCATTAATGCCTCCCATGTACACCCGTTACCATGCCGAAATTCCTTGAGGGATTTCTCTCTCCTCTTTTACATCTAAGTAATTATTTTGTATTATGAATCTAAATTCCATTAAATTTGTTAGGACATGTATCTATATAACCCCATTACTATCCATTTAATGTATATATTTATGATACACCCTTTTCTCTCTCATCAACCATTTTCATAAATCCTTATGTCATGCTGTTATGCTGCCGAAATTGCACCACGTTTTTTCCAAGCCAAGATCATTATGTAGTGAATACCATACCCATGTCTCTATCATGGGTATTCACCTTTATAAACATTTAAATATTGAATGGTACTTTCATTTATTTATTCCAAATTACTTAATCTTGGAATAACTTATTATGTTGATTGATTCCATGATCCATGTGGCACACTTATGCATGAAATGAAATTTTTAAGAAGGGTGCACCCTGATAGCGCTTCAATGCATTGGGTAAAGTATAGTATCACGATACGTCACGTGAAATGAGTGTTGAATCATTATAATTCAATTTCAACGTGGTTTTACTCATGCTTCATGTGCAATGAGGTTTTACTCATGATCCATGTGTAATGAGCCTTGGATCATGCTAATTCCATGTTAAGTGTTGTTGCCACATTTCCATGTTATGATTATCATGTTTTATCATGCCTTTATGTTCATGTTTCTCTTGTGCTCTATTGATATGCCTATTGTCTAACATGTATTATATTCCTCATGTTATTCCATGTTTATTACCTTACTGGGCTTTATAGCTCACCCTTTTCTTATGCATGTCCTCAGGTTATCCCATGCAATGCTAAGTATGAGGGAATGTAGGGGTCATGTAAAGGAATTTTTCAATAAAGATGTTGTGTGTTTTATGCTCTATGATGTTATATAATTTTACTTATCCCCAAAGACACTAGACCTATCGATCTTCTATGTTGTATAAAGTGAAGATTTTATTTAATAAATAAGGTTTAAGTGTGTAATAAAAAGCAGGGTTGTTATATGTGTAACCCGTACATGACTTTCCCGGCTGGAGACCGTGTAACGAGGAACTACACAGCATGTGACCCACTGGACATGCTGTGTACTCCGAAGATTTCCGAAGTATACTCACATGCCATTTCCCCACGCGTGAACTTCAGATAGTCGGTGAAAAATAGTACACGCCATGCAGTTGGAACTACACATCGTGTACTAATCCAAATTACACAGATTTATTAAAATTTATTATTATATTATACAAACCCTTGAGACATGTACCATTGTACGAGCATAAAGCTGAGGCACAACACATGATAGGTGTTTTATATATATGTGTTTAATTTAACATCTGTGTAATCTTCATTTATACTTATTGGGTAGTTATGAATAGGAATTCACCAGGTTGCCTCTAAGGTACAAGTTACATACAAAGATAATTTTAAATGAATTTTTTTGTTTAAAATTATGATGGATGAGAATCTCAAGGAAATTCAGAAAAGGGTTTAATATAAAAGGATTGATTAATTAAAGATGATAATTAATTGATTTGAGTGTGATTTATCTTAAATAAAAATGATTAAAGAATTGATTGCTAGTTTTATTTATGCATAAATATCGTTGCATGTATGGATTATCATGATCTAGATGAAAAATTTTGTATGTTTATGGTTTCTTTTAATTTATTTATTTGAATTAAATTTGTTGGCCTACGAGCCTTCTCCTCATTAATATGTAGGGCCTGCATGCCCAAGGTTTCTTTTATGTAAAACCCCTTTTTACACCTCACCTACATATGAGTTAAAAAGGGCATATGTAATGGATAGAACTCCCAAGCTAGTGGAGGTGGTTTAAGCTAGAGCCGAGATGAAACCAATCCCAAGAGATATAGAGGTGGATAGGTGGAATCTGTAAACGCGAACCTAAAAGGTTCAAGGTGTTTCTCCCCTAGATCAGGGTTAGTTTATCAACCGCTACATAAACTAACCATTATAAAAGCTCATGATCATTCCATTTAATTTATTTTATTTATGTCAGTTGTATGGTTTATCATTATGGATGTGTTGTCACGATCTCATAATTAATGAATTAAACAAGCATGCAAGATGAAACTAAAATAAACTAGAAATATGCGTAAATATTATCAAGACATTGTTAATCACTTAAATAAGTTCCAATTAACACTAAAAAGTGTGTGGTAATGATAATAAGCAATTCACGCATAAGATATAAAAATCCCTCAAATAAAATATTAAGTCAGAACAAGCCTTCCATTACTTGATTAATGGAAAAACTCAATAAAACTATGTGTTTGACCAACCCTTGTTGGGACACTTACTTTTATATAGGAATACCTTATGAAAGGTTTGAGGTTGACTTAACCATATTACATCAAGAGGAGTATCCCTTTCTAGAATTGGTGTAATATTGGAGGCAAGAATTGAGGAAATCCAAATTCATGATTTCAGGATTGGGGAGTCCACTCAACATATCAAGGAGCTACAAGCCCGCAGTTGGGAAAGACCTACCTACCCAGATACCTTCTAAGAGCTTGACCAACCCTTGTTGGGGGTTATGCGAAGGGGAATATGGATCCTTGACACTAGAATGTCATGGAAACTGAACATTCCGAGTTCAATGGTGAGGGATATTGGGACTTGATAAAATAGTGGGAGACTTAATAAAATTTATTATTTCTTATAAAATGTAATCAAGAAAGTACTAATGATCTACTCTTTTAATTGTAGAATAAAAATGAAAAAATCGTCAACCACAATATCCCTATGATCAATTATGGATAAAGAAAACATCCTCACCAGAAGTAACTTCGAGGAATGGTTTAGACGCCTTCAGGTTATCCTACGCCATGAACAAAAGTCTTACGTGATGGGTCAGCATTACCTGATCTGCCTGCTAAAGAGGCGAGTGATGAGGATTTCCTGGTCTATGAGAAAGATACGAATGACATGGTCTATGTCCAATGTTTGATGCTATCATCAATGTCTAGTGATCTCATGAAGTCTCATGAAAACATGGATTCTTATAGTATTTTTGAGCACCTCTGTGGTCTTTACCAAGAGAGAGAAAGACAAGAAAGGTTTGAGATCTCTAAGGCACTCTTTCAGAGTAATCTTGGAGAAGGTGCCCTAGATGGGCCTCATGTAGTCAAGCTCATTGGCTATATTGAGCGCTTAGAGGTTCTCGGGTTTAAACTCCCCAAAGAACTGGGCACCAATGTCATTATCACATCACTCCCTCAGAGATTCTAGAACTTTGTTATCAATTTCAATATGAACAACATTAAGAAGTCTCTATCTGATCTTATTATCCTCATTCACTAAGTGGACAAATATATGAAGTGAAAAAATCCTTCTGTCCTTATGGTGAATAAAAGGAAAGGGAAGGTGAAGAGATTTAAGCTCAAAGATTCTTCATGACCTTCCAAGAAAAGGAAGATCAAAGGGGAGGCAAGGGAATAAGTGGCTGTTTGTTTCGCCTGTGGAAAGAAGGGCCAATGGAAGAATAACTGCACCCAACCTAAGAAGTAAGGGGAAGCTTCAGGTGCATTTGTTATCGAATGCAATCTATATGTTTCTAAAAATTGGGTATTAGATACAGCTTGTGGTGCTCACATATGTATCCAAATACAGGAACCAAGTAGATTTAGGAAGATTTATTGAGGAGAGGTAGATCTACGAGCAGCCAATAGAGCTAGAATTGCTGCTGTAACTATTGGGGACTACCACCTCACATTGCCAACTGGGATGATCTTGGTGTTAAAGGGTTGTTTTTATGTGCCTTCTGTAACCAAAAACATAAATTTTGTATCCAGACTCGATATAGATGGGTTTTTTTAATTTTATAAATGAATGTTGATTTTTTTTTATAAAGATAGCATTTGTTTTGGTAGGGAACATTTATAAAACGATCTTTATGTGTTGGATTACACAAACCAGGTAATGGAAATCGATGACAAAGATACTTCACATGAATCATACCACACCCAACTTAGGTATCACTGACTAGGTCATGTAAATGAGAAACACTTGACAAAGTTACATCAAGATTGATATTTAGGTTCATTTGAACTAAAACCACTTGGAGTATGTCATGCATGTTTAGAAGGAAAAATGACCAAAGCCCCATTTGGTGGGAAAGGTGAAAGGGGTAAATAACTTCTTGAATTGGTTCATACTGATGTGTGTGGACCATTTCCAGTTGAAGAAAGGGGAGGGTACTCATACTTCATAACTTTTACTGATGATTTTAGTAGATATGGATATATCTACTTAATGAGGTATAAGTCAGATTCTTTTGATAAGTTCAAAAAATACACGAATGAAGTTGAGAACCAGATTGGTAAGAAGATTAAGAAACTCCACTCAGATCGAGGTTGAGAATATCTTAATCAAGACTTCATTGATTACTTATGGGAGTTTGGGATCCTATCCCAACTCACTTCTCCAAACACACCCTAGTGGACTGGTGTGAGCGAAAGGAGGAACCACACCCTATTAGACAAGGTGAGATCAATGATGAGTCATGTGAGTCTTCTATTATCCTTTTGGGGATATGCGTTACATACAACAGCAAACATACTAAATCAAGTACCAACTAAATCGATAAATGGTATTCCATACGAGTTCTAGAGTGGAAGAAAATCCATGTTATCGAATTTACATATATGGGGTTGTGAAGCGTTTGTTAAGGCTTCTTTAGGTAACAAAATCGCACCCTGAGGCACAGAGTTTACCTTTATAGGATACCCCAAGGAAACAAGGGGATATTACCTATAAATACCCTTAGAAAAAAGGTTATAGTGGAAAGAAATTACATATTCCGTGAGAGGGAGCACATCTCTAAAAGAGATAGTGGGAGTGAGATAGACTTCAATGAAGTCGAGGCTCAAGGTACACAAGAGTTGGTATAGGAATAGATTCCACAAAGCCCTGTGGAAGAAGAATCTATTCCAGAGACACAAGTACTGCGTAGGAGTACAAGAGAGGTTAGAGAACAAGAACAATACATTTTTCTAGTTACTGAGGATGGTGACTCATTATTAGTTGATAATAATGATCCTATAACCTACAAGAAAGCAGTAAGTGGAACAGACGTTTTCAAGTGGCAAGAAGCCATGAATTCTGAAATGGATTCCATGTACCAAAACCAAGTCTAGATTTTGGTAGATCCTCCAGTTGATGTAAAGCCTGTTGGTTGCAAATGGGTATTCAAGAAGAAACTGGACATGGAAGGATAGTTCAGTACCTATAAGGCATGAATGGTTTCAAAAGGTTTTAAACAACATCAAGGAATTGACTACGATGAAACCTTATCATCAGTTGCAATACTAAAATCCATCAGAATTATACTTTACATTGTGGATTACTATGACTATTAGATTTGGAAAATGGATATCAAAAAAGTATTCCTTAACAATAACCTTCAGGAAAATTTCTACATGACATAACCTGAAGGGTTTGTGACTCAAAAGTATTCCAATAAGGCACACAAGTTTCATAAATCCATTTATAGATTAAAGCAAGCATCCAGGTCATGGAAAATTCATTTTGATGAATCCATAAAATAATTTGGTTTTATCAAGAATGAATGTGATCCTTGTGTCTACAAACGGTTTAGTGGGAGTGTAGTCGTTTTCCTAATAGTATATGTTGATGACATATTACTTATTGTAAATGAGATACTAGTATTACATTCTGTTAAGGCTTGGTTGAATCAATGATTCTCCATGAAAGACTTGGGTGAGGCGGCGTATATTCTTGGGATCAAGATACATCGTGATAGATCCAAGAGATTGCTGGGCCTAAGTCAAAGTATATACATTGATAAGACACTAAAGAGATTCAGTATGGAACAATCCAAGATGGGATTATTTCCAGCATCACATGGCATTCATATTTCTAAGAAAATGTGACCTCAGACACATGAGGAAAGAAAGATATTGGCAAAGACTCTATATGAATCAATGATTGGGTCAGTCATGTATGCCATGCTATGTACTAGGCTAGATGTTTTCTATGCATTGAGTGTGGTAGGCAGATATCAAGCTGACCCAGGTGACCACCATTGGATGGAAGTCAAGACTATCCTAAAGTATCTGAGGTGTACTAAGGATATGTTCTTGGTTTATGGAGGAGATGAGGAACTAGTCATCAGATTATATGAAGATGCTAGTTTCCAGAATGATCAAGATGACATGAAGTCGCAAATGGGATACATCTTCACTTTGAATGGAGGCACAGTGAGCTAAAAGAGATCAAAGCAGAGTGTGGTTGCATATTTAACAACATATTCCGAGTATATCACATCTTCTAAGGTAGCTAAAGAAGTAGTTTGGATTCTAAGATTCATTTAGGTGCTAGATGTGATACCTAGCAGTTAAGATCCCATCACACTATACTGTGATAATACTGCAGCTGTGGCTCTCGCAAAAGAGCCAAGGTCACATCAGCAGATGAAGTACATACTTCAAAAGTATCATCTATTAATGGATTTTTCTTAGAGAGGTGAAGTTACAGTGAGCAATATTTCCATGGAAGACAACGTGATAGACCCCTTGACTAAATCCTTGACTCAGCATAAACATGATCATCATGTGAGGTCTAGCAGACTGAAAGTCATAGGTAGTTGGATCTAGTCCAAGTGGGAGTTTGTAAGTGTTAGTGTCCTAGAACCAACTGGTTTTACTTTGATTACATGGATATTTAATTTATTATTACACATTGTTCATTGTTCTGCATGATTATGATGTAATAATGTCCTAGAGTATTTTTTACATTGATAAGGTCATGATAGTTCCCCTCTATGATGAGAACCTTGAAATGATATAACAATATTCTTAAATATAGTTCTGCAGTGGGATGACATGCTATGATGGGACACATATCATGAAGACCGTCAGGTGTGAGTACTCGTAAGCAGATGAGACTTCCTCTCATGAAGTTCGCACTTGGTAATCTCCAAGATATAAGATTATGAGAATAGACCCGCTAGTGGGAATTCCACATGTTTTGGTGTCATTGGATATTTCTAACTTCAAGTGTGTGTAATGATCCTTAGAATTTAAGATTATCATTAATACATGTCACGACTTATGCACTTTGATTTACTGAAAAAAACCATCACATAGACAGTTGGCAAGAAGTAGGGTACATTGGGTGCGTCATGAGTGGCATGTTATTAATGGATAAGTTGAGGAAGGATTTTTCCCTTCCATTTATGGAAGTTGATATCTCAACCCTTTGATTGAATTAGAACCATCACGTGAAATTCCATGGCCATGTTGCAGTGAAGAGTTTATTTCAGGTAGTAAAAGAATGACGTATCAAGCATAAAAGTTGACAACACAGTCATGAAACCTGCTTGATGAGATATTGCGACAAATGAATTATATTACATAGTGAGAGTTCATATGTGGTTGTCATTTTTGTGACTTTACATTCCTTCTCTTGGGTGCCTTGACCTATTACTAGAAAGTACTCTTGGACTTTAGGAAAACCTGCCTAATGCCAACAAGAAAGAATCCAAAAGGGCTACACACTAAGTGTTTTTGGTGGTCTCAGTTAAATTCTATTTGAATTTAATTAATGAAATAAATATTATTCTCAAGACTGTGGAATAATTTTATTCAAGTTAAAATGATCTCATAAATTAAATAAAATATATATATTTATTTTATTAAACATTTAATAAATATTTATTTACTAGTTTGTAAATAAAATATTTATTTAAGAGAATAAATTATTTATTTATTTATTCGGGTGTTCAATAAATGGAAGTGGAGTTCGAGTGGACCAAGGTCAGTTTGATATTAAAATAATTATTTGCAAGACGGTAAATAATTATTTAACTAGTTGGTACAAATTAAAATAACGCTGCTATTATTTTGTGACGCAGAATTTTATTTATAATTCTGTTTTGTGCAAGTTGGAACACCATAAATAATGACACGGTATTATTATTAAATGCATGGGTTTTCTATAAGTTTATGAATGTATTTAATTATTGCTATGCAATTAAATATTCTAACTGAAATTCCATGTATATAAATAGGCAAGTACGACTATTGTGCCATACACCACACCACACGTCTGGTGAATTGAGAATTGTTGAGCCAAACAATTTCTCTCTCGAATCCTCTTCTCTACCCTCTTAAGAATGAAAGATGTTATTTAATGCAGAAGAACAAGTGATCAAGAATGACCGACACAAGACACTCGATTCTCCATGCTAGCACCCGAAGAATGAGCGGTGTCGATCAGAGGCTATCAGAGAATGTGTGGATCACCGCTAGAGGGATTCTAGTTTTGGATCCTTACAAGCACAATGAGATAATTCAGAAGGGTCATTTCAGATGATTAACATCATCAAAGAAGAAAAATACCAAAGATCCAGGTATTATTTTTCTTTATTAAATTAATTAAATTAACTATAAACATAATGTGAAAGATCCTCTCTAATGGTTTCAGGCGTCTTTATTCTTTATCTAAATCATTAATTATATTCTGTGGAGACTGGTGTTCATCATCGTATTGATCCCGGAATAATCATTTATCATGGTAAAAATCAAAATTGGGTGTCGTCCCAACCATGCTTCCACTGCGCCCGGAACCTTCAGTAGGAGGGAGTTCCACATGATTCAAGTTATTATTCATAACTTGAGCCAGCTGAGCAAGTACTGTCATAATGTTTTGAGCACCCATTACCATCATATTAGGCATATCATTAGGGAAATCATCACATTTACTATCACATTTATTATTGTAACATGTTTTTATATTTCCTTCCATTAACTAAGAAAAATAATGTACAATTAGAGGATTCGAATACTTAGATATTAAAAAAAGGAAACTTTCAACATAAAAGGATAAACTCTTAAAGGAAAAGTATATCCTAACTTCTAATTCCTTAGGTTTAAATATTGGTTAGCCATGATCTTTTTCCTATGATATATTCTTATGATATTTTTTCCCTTAATAATAGTTCATACTAATCTTATGAATTTACCAAAGCATATCCCCTGAGAGTGTCAAATCAGGAGTGCAATAAGGCCTATTGTCGTGCACCAGTTCCCATTCGAGTCTAGTTCAAAGTGATGTTTTTGGGTTTTACCCCTAGATACATCTGTGCTAGATCTACATCCACTTGTTTGTATCTATATAGTGATTTATTTCCTTGATAAACCACTTACCCTATACTTACCAAAATTTAGGGATATTTTCTTATACTTATCTCATTCCTAAGGTTCTTACTAAAGTGCTCTATTACTAATATCCAAAAATAACTAGACTATCATATGATACTAACTATAGTAACCCTAGCCTTTTACACATATAATTACATGATTTTAAGCATAACAAAACATCATATTACAATCCAATGATTGTAAAGTCTAGTGTCTTGGAAGGCTAGGTACATAAAACTGAAAACACGGGACAAAATAAAAAATTTCTTTATTTAATCTTCATAAAGAGATACTAACTTCCATTGTTCTCATAAATATTCATAGGATAACCTAGGGATAACATGAACAAATGGATGAGCTAAAATCCTAATAAAGGAATAAGTATAAGAATAAAGCTTTATCACATGGGTTAGAAGGTATGACATAATGATATAAAAAGGCATGGAACATATGGAATAATAACATATAAACATGGGATCATATAAACATGGATATATAGTAATATGGAAACAATATAAACATGAATTTACCATGATTCAAGGATCGTTACATATAGAGGAACACAATTTAAGGATAACCACCAAGACTGTTGCACTTGGTAGCATGAGTCAAGGCTAACCGCCAAGACCGTTGCACATAACGTCTCTTGAGACTAAACTTTACCCAATGCATTGGAGAACTATCTGTTCACAACCATCATAACATGTTCATGAATATTCTTTCCACATATAGAATCATACATAATCAATCATACATAAACATAAGGGTTACCTGTTTAAAGAATTGAGCATCATATTCATGTCATAAAGCCTAACAAATAGGTGTATAATAAAAGTTTCCATGAAATAAAGGAATTAGATCATTAATGGACATTCATAAGGTAGAATAGGCATATATAATGATAATTGTTATAAATTTTATGTGATAACATGAAAAAAATATCATTTAAGAAACTTTATAATTAAAACACTTTAGTGTAGTTTAAGGAAAATATCAAAGACCACTTAAAACAGAAGAGGGAATGATATTTTATATGAAACCAGAAGTGAACCAAGAAGGTTTTCATAATAAAAAGAGTGGGTTTATAAAAATAATTTTGTCTTAAAGTAGATTATAGATTTCAATTGAAATTGGGTAAGAATTCAGGAAGTTTCCTTAAATAGGTATGCTTATCGGGGAGTATTGAGGAGGGAACCACTTAAAAACAAGTATATCCCCAAAAGTGAATGATGAATGGATATTGATACATGAGTTTGGAGAATATAAAAATCATTTATAATATTTGAATAAAAATAATAGATAACTTCATTTGGGTAAAAAGAAATATAGAACAACTCAAAGGAATAATGGAGGTTCGGAATGAATCCCTTACCTTAAGTACGACGATGTCCTTCACTTGATCTTATTGTCCTCCTGAATATATATTCCTTGAGAGCCTCTTTAGGGGAGATGATTTGGTCTTTTGAAGAGACCAAGGGATGCTAGACATGGGAGATGGGCTTAAGGAGAGATTTGAACAGAATTTGGACTAAGCACAAGGCTTGAGAGGAGTGGAGAGAAGAGGTAAAGAGGGGTGGTATTTATAGTGGAGAAGAGGAGGAATTTCCTATTATTCTAATCATTAGTTTAATATTTTTGCTCAATACTATGAATATTCTTGATTATTGTGACAGAAAACAGTAAAGAGAGCATGTGATTTCAAACCAATGACCATTTACATCATCCATGACTCAAACATGATACAAAAATTCATTTTTTTAGGATTTATCATAAATTATCGTATTTTACTATTAATAAAAAAAATTAAGTATTTTAGAAAAATTCTAAAAATTCACCCCAACCATTTTTCGACATGTAGAATTAAAAAATGAACTCCATTTTATGAAAATAATTTTCTAATTATGAGAAATTTATTTTTTATCTAGAATCATAATTTACCTGAAAAATACAAATTTTAAATTTTAAACTGCTTTTCTAACACTTTGAAAAATTAATTAAGTTCTCTTAAAATTATCTTATAATCATAAGACATCAAAATAATAATTTATTAATTCATTTTAATCAAATAATTTTCTTTTAATTTATTAAATTAATCATAAAATTGTAATAAAATATACAAGACTTACAAAAATAGCGACACTTTATTAATAATTTTTAAAAACTTTATTTACTTATACTATGATATAATTATATCACATTATCACTTATAATATGGATAGATTTTATTTATAATTCATTAGTGAGGTTATTATTCAATTGGACAATTTACTATTTCTAAGGGCCACATTACTATTTCAAAGGTCAAGTTACTATTTAATCAGTATTCATTCGTTAACTTATAGAGATACCTTTTATTTTACTCGTTCTTCATTTATAAGGTTTGTATTTTTTATATATGTAATCTTATATGATTATACTATAAGAAATAATTATAAGAAGGGAATTTCATTGATAAAACATTGGGTTGTTACAGTTCTAGCACCTAGAGACTCTTTCGGCGACGTTCGAAGATACGTTGAACACATGTGAATCACTAATATAGGAGATATACCCATGATCTATACAACGCAACAGTAGTACACCTACAGATCTATATATGAACACATCAATAAATAAAGAATCACCTTGGAGGTATTCTTTTTTAATTAAATTAATTATATTTTTTTGATTCTCTCTCTTGGTTCTGGGTTTTTATTCCTTTATCCTATTTCTTTGATTCAATTCCATGGATCATGGTGTTCATCATTGCATAGATCCTGGATTGTTCATTGAATATGGAAAAAATCAAAGTTGGGCACCATCCCTTCCACGCTTCCACTGTGCCCAAAACCTATAAGTGGTATCAGAGCGAGCATATTATTGTTTATAATTATTTAATAATTATCAGTGATTTTCCCATTTATAATTTAGTTTTTCAATTAAAGTTTAATCGTTCCTTTTTAATCTTAATGAAGATATATTTTTCTTAGTCTATTGTTTCTCACAGATCTAACAGATACCATTAATTTTATGATTAAAATTATATTGAGGATCTCATCTGGAGGTGCCAAGGATTCTATCCAGGTAACACAGCAGTACATGTTGTGTAATAGAAATTACACATCATGTAGTTGTGTTCAATGCATCAGGAGTAGGTCAGAAATTACTGAAACCTTTTTCCTTAAAGACACATGGTGTAGTTAATTCTTACACCATGTGTTGACCAGGACAGACTGACACATGGTCACCCAGACTACACATTGTCTGGCCCACTGAACGTGGTGTGTAGTCCCTTTCGGGTCAAGGTCAGGATGTGTATCCCATACATGGCTTAACTGACTGGTGACCATGTAACACAGAGTCAACACATCATGTGGCCCAATAGACATGCTGTGCACTCCAAGAATTCCGAAGCACGCCTTACACACCGAGTTCCTAGGCCTGTACTTCAGATAGACGATGAACGTAGTACACACCATGTATATCAGATCTACACACCATGTACTGTTACCAAATTATGTAGAATTAAAACTTTAATATGTTCATAATGTTCAGATCTTCATATTATGTATAATTTGTGTTATTGTTATTATTCTACATACATTAAAGCATGGCATGCTACTGAAAATTCATGTAATTCGTGTAATCATTCGTGAAGTACACATCATGAAAGGACGTGACAAGTCATGCATGCTATATGTAACAAATAATAAATTGTATAAAAGTATAATACATGATGAGTATATTTGGATAGGTATTCACTAGGTTACCTCCAAGGTACATTTATGTACAAGGTTAATTTTAAATGAATTTTTATTTGTTTAAAATTATAAAGGATGAGAATCTCAAGAAATTCAGAAAAAGGATTAAGATAAAAGGATTGATTAATTAAAGATAATAATTAATCAATTTGAGTGTGATTTATCTTAAATAAGAACAATTAAAGAACTGAATGCTACTTTTATTAAATACTTAATTTGTTTCATGCATGTGGATGATCATGAGCTAGACCAGAACATTGTATGTGATTGGTTTACTTTTAATTTATTATTAAATTAAATTATTGGCATGCGTGGCTTCTATCCTCATTAATATATAGGTCCTACATGTCCATGATTTCTTCTACGTAAACCCCCTTTTTACCCCTCACAAACATGTGAGTAAAAGAATATGTAATGGATGGAGCTCCCAAGCTAGTGGAGGCAGTTCAAGTTAGGAGCCGAGGTGAAACCAATCCAAGGAGATACAAAGGTGGATAGGTGGAAAGCTGTAAACATGACCCTAATTGGTTCAAGGTGTTTCTCCCCCTGGTTTACGATTAGTTTATCAAACATTTGATAAACTAAACATTAGAACAAACTCATGATCATACCCTTTATTTTATTTCTATCAGATGCATAGTTATTCATTATGGATGTTTTTCTGTGATCACATAATTAATGAATTAACAAGCATGTAATATTGAACTAAAATAAACTATCTTATGGGTAAATATTATCTAAAATCATGGTTAATCACTTAAGTTATCCAACTTAATATTAAAAATCACGTGAAAAGATAATAATTGGAGATTTAGGCATAAAGGATAAAATCCCTCAATAAAATATTAAGTCGGTATAGGCTTACATTACTTCAGTTAGAATCAAACCATAGTTCAATGCACTTAACAAACCAAAGTTGGGGTGATTTCAATTATCATAGAATTCTAATTTGAGGTTTTGTGTTGAATTAACTTATTTGAAATTAAGGATTGACTTCCAAAGTAGGACTTGGTGTAAGTGAGAGGAAAAGTTTGAGGAAATATAAATTAATTATTTTAGGATTGGGGAGTCCACTCAGTGGATCAAGGAACTGTGATTTAATGCAATTAGCATTTTAAATGCCTATCTAAAACCTTGGAGTTTCTTGACCATCCAAAGTTGGGGTAATGATAGTGGAATATGGATCCTTACCACATGAATGTCCAAGAAATAGGATATTATGAATCCAATGATGAGGGCTATTGGGTTTTGATAAAATAGTGGGAGACTAATAAATATAATATTTATTTATTTGTCTAAATTTATCAGATAAATTAATAAATCTCTATTTATCTTATTTGTAGAAACAACATTGAAAGTGATATCAAACATATCAATGAAATCCCTAATCAAGAAGAAAAACCTTCTCACCAACACTAATTTCCAAGAGTGGAAAAGGTACCTATGGGTCATCCTTCTCTATGAAAGGAAACTGTATGTGCTAGAATAATATTTACCAGTTGCACCTAAAAATGAGGTGGGTGAGGAAGAGATCTCTATATATGAGAAACATATAAATGATGCTATATATGTTTGGTGCTTCATGCTATCATCCATGTCCAATGATATCTTGAAGAAACATGAAGAAATGGATGCTTATAGCATGATGTCTCACATTCGGGATCTCTATCAAGAGAAGGTGAGACAAGAGAGGTATGAGATCTCCAACGCTTTATTCATGACTAAGCTTGGAGAGTTTGCGACAGCTGGGCCTCATGTAGTCAATATTGTTCGCAACATTGATCATCTTGACATCTTAGGGATTAAATTCCTGGATGAGTTGCGTACATATATCATACTTTCATCACTTCCCAAGTCCTTCTCTAGTTTTATTATGAATTATAATATTTGAAATAATGAGAAAAGTCTATCAGAAATTCTGACATTGATTCTCCAAGTTGATAAGGACATGGGGCACGACAAAAATGCATTACTTATGGCGAATAGAAATAGGAAGGAAAAGACAATGGGTACTAAGAATTTTAAATAGTCTAAATCCCCTGAGCACTGTCTGACCAAGAATAAGAAGATCCAAAGGCAGGGAAAGGAAAAGGAAGTAGTATGTTTTTTAAGTGGAATGTTAGGCCACTGTAAGAGGAACTGCACCCAGAGGTAAGGTGAAGCCAAAGGTGCATTCGTTATCGTGTGAAATCTTTCCATTTAATCAGATTGGGTATTAGATATAGGTTTGGGTGCGCACATATCTATCCAAATTTAGGAACCAACTGGATTTCAGAAAATTACTAGAGGATAGGTGGATCTGTGAGCTGCCAATGGTGTGAGGCTGACCGCTCTTTCTATTGGTGACTACCACCTTTTGTTTCCAAACAGGATGATTTTGGTTTTACGTGACAATTATTATGTACCAAATATTACCAAGAACATAATTTTTGTGTCAATTTTAGATAAATATGGGTTTATTTTCAAGTTTGGAAATAAATGTTGTTTCTTTTATAAGGAAAACATATGTTATGGTATGGAACATTTAAATAACAATCTATATGTATTAAATTTCAAAAACCAACTGTTGGAAATCGACAATGAATCTTGTTCACATGAATCATATAACACCCAATTGTGGCATAATCGTCTTGGTAATTTAAATAAGAATAATTTAAAAAATCTATGTCAAGATGGTTATTTAGACCCTTCTTAGCTAAAACCACTTGATAGATGTCATACTTGTTTACAAGGGAAAATGACCAAACCACCATTCAGTGGATAGGGTGAAAGGGACACAAAGCTTCTTGGTTTGGTGCATACTGATGTGTGTGAACTATTTCCATTAGAATTATATATTCTTACTTCATAACTTTTACAGATGAATTGATTGGATTTGGATATATTTAATTAATGAGGTATAAGTCCAAGTCCTTTGTGAAATTCAAGGAATTAAAGAATGATGTAGAGAATAATATTGGTAATAAGATAAAGAAGATTTAATCAGATCGAGGTAGTGAATATCTTAACCATGAGTTCATTGACTTTCTATGGGAGTTTAGGATACTATCTCAATTCAATCCACTTTATACACCATAATGAAATGGTGTTAGTAAAAGGAGGAACCGTACCCTGTTGGACATGGTATGGTCAATAATGAGTCATGTAGATCTTTCATTATCCATTTCAAGATATGAATTACAAATTGCGGCACACACATTAAACTAAGTACCAACTAAGGAAAAAAACATAATTCCCTTGAGCTATAAAGTGGAAAGAAACTTGTTTTGTCGTATACATGTGTATGGGTATACGAGGTGTTTGTTAAGGCTTTCTTAGGAAAAAAACTAGCACCTCAGGGCATGAAATGTATCTTTATAGGGTATCCCAAGGAAACAAAGGAATACTACCAATAAAACCTCTCAGACAAGAAAGTGACTATCGTCAGAGATGCTATTTTTCTTGAGAGGGAGTATATCCTAAAAAAGTATAGTGAGAGAAAGATTGACTTCGATGAAGTTGATGATCAAGATACATAGGAGTTGGTACAAGAACAAGTTCCACATGTCCCTATGGAAGAAGTAGTTACTAAAACAGAAGTACTACATATGAGTGTAAGAGAGATAAGGGAACAAAAGGGATATGGTTTTCTAGTCACCAAGGATGACGACCCATTATTGTTGGACAATGATGAACCTATCTCCTATAAGGAGGAAGTAGATATCTCAGAAGATACAAGATGGAAAGAAGATATGAATTTTGAGATAAATTCCATGTATCAAAACCAAATTTGGGTTCTGGTTGATGCTCTAGTTGATATAAATTCAGTTGAGTATAAATGGGTATTCAAGAGGAAACTGGACATGGAAGGTAAGGTAAGTACCTATTAAGTAAGGATAGTAGATAAAGGTTTTAAATAACATCAAGGAATTGACTATGATGAAAACTTTTCACTAGTTTCCCTGTTTAAATCCATAAGAATCATACTTTCCATAACAACTTACCATGACTTTGAGATTTGACAGATGGATGTCAAAACTGCATTCCTTAATGGGACCCTTCAAGAAGATGTTTATATGACACAACCAGAAGGGTTTGTGACACCAGATAATTCTAAAAGGGTTTTCAAGTTTCATATATCCATTTATATACTGAAGAAAGTATCCAGGTCATGGAATATTCAATTTGATGAATCCATAAGATAATTTGGTTTCATTAAGAATGAATATGAGCCATGTGTTTACAAAAGGTTTAATGAGAATGCGGTCATTATCCTAGTTGTATATTCTGACAATATATTACTTATTAAAAATAAAATTATAGTCTTACAATCTATTAAGGACTATTTGAACAAGTGTTTCTCCATGAAGGAATTAGGTGAAGCAACCTACATTCTAGGGATCAAGATCATTCGTGATAGATCCAAGAGACTACTTAGGCTAAGACAAAGTACATATATAGACCAAATACTAAAGATATTTAGTATGGAACAATCCAAGAGGGGGATGGTTCTAGTGTCACATAGTTTATATATTTTTAATAAAACGTGTTCCCAAAAAAATAGGAGAAATATATAATGAGTAATATCCATACATTTCAGTGATATGATCAATCATGTATGCCATGATATGTACTAGACTTGATGTTGCCTATTAATTGAGAATGGTAGGCAGATATCAAGAAGATCTTGGAGAACAACATTAGATTGCTGTTAAGAGTATCATTAAGTATCTGAGATGAACTAAGGACATGTTCCTGGTGTATGAAGGAGATGATTCTTTTGTTATTAGAAGGTATGATGATGCTAGTTTTCAGAAAAATCATAATGATTTGAAGTCGCAATAGGATTTGTTTTCTGTGTCATCAGAGGAGTTGTGAGCTGGAAGAGTTAAAAATATCTAGTTATCACTAATTCTACAATGGATTCTAAGTATATAATGGATTTTTATGTAACCAAGGAAGCTGTTTGGATTCAGAACTTTGTCTAGGAGCTTGATGTGGTAGTAGTAAAAACCCAATCACATTGTATTGTGATAATACTGTAGTTGTGGATCTTTCAAAATATCTATGGTCATATCAATGCACCAAGAACATACTCTATAAGTATCACCTATTTGGGGATTTTCATTATAGGGGTGAAGTTATAGTGAGTATAGTATCCATATAAGAGACCGTGGAAGACCCCTTGACTAAAGGCTTATCTCAATAGAAGCATGAGTATCATGTGAGAGCTTGTAGACTGAAGGTTGTTAGCAGTTGAATATAGTAAAAGTGAGAGTATATTGGAGTTGGTGCCCTAGAACCAACTTCTATTTACTTTATGACAACTTATATTCCTAGTTTTTTAATATCAGTAAATTCCTTATCACATCATGACTATTATTCTATGTGAAATTGTATGTGATAATATCCCAAGAGTAGCTGTTGCACTAAAAGTTTATAGCAGTTCCCCGCTATAATGAGAACCCAAAAGTGCCATGAAACTATTCTTAGATATATGTGCTATGGTCAGATGATATCATTTGAGGGACAAAAATGATATGGGCTATTAGGGGTGGAGACTCATAGGACTTTGAGGAACATTCTCATGTTGTACGCACTTGGTGATATCCAATAGGATATTATGAGAATGAGACCCGACGGTAGGAAATCCACATTTAAAAGTGTCATTAGATGTTCCTATCTTCATACATATGTATTGGTCATTAGAATTTAAGATTATTATTAATGGATATTATGAGTCACATACTTTAATGTATTGAAAAAAACTGTGACAATAGATGTTCCTAGTGAGGTAGGATATATTGGGTGCGTCATGAGTAAAATTGAATTAATGAATAATGCAAGAAAGGATTTATCCCTTATGTTCACTAATGGAAGTTAACATCTCAGGCCCTTTGATGTAAATTATATAGCCTAAATAAATCCACGCCCATGGTGTTCTATAGGAAAGTTTTATTTATGGAAAGTCAAATAAAGGGATATCGAGCATATAGGTTGATGGCACTGGCATGAAACCTGCTTAGTTAGAGATATTGTGATAAAGGGTTTATATTACACGATAAATATTCGTATGAGGTGACATGTCACTAGGGCATTAAATTATTTCTCTATGGGTGTCTTGGTGTGTTTCTAGATACTAATCTTGTAATTTAGGCTTCTCCACCTAATGCCACTGAGAAAGAGGCCTAGAGGGTTGCACACTAAGTGTATCCAAAATCTCAGTTCAGTTAAATAATTTATTATTTAACAATTTGAATAAATATTATTCCCAATCGTGGTTTAATAATTATTTATGTATGCCTGAGAACATTTTTTACATCACTAGTTATTCAATAGAATATATCATGGGAGTAATAATTAATAAATATTGAGGAGGATTGGCGGTATGAAATTAATGGTTCAGTGAGAAATAAAAATATTGAATACTATTTGATTAAATAATATTTAATTATAACTCACAAGTTAAGCATATGTTAGGAAATAATAATATTGATGTTACTATTTGACATGGGGGTTTCGCTAGGATTTGAAATAATTGAAGGCACTTGTGTAGATTATTTTATTATTACCCTAGTGAAATAAATTCTTGGTTATTTTATTCTCTTAATTTGCCAAGGGAAAGCTAAGTGAAACCCATTGTGTTGTGCTAAATGAATTTTAGAAAAATATCTCAAGCCTAAATATTTCATCCCTCTCCAAGAACGCTCTCAAGAATGAGAGAGATCCTCCTCCACTGGATCAAGGAGAACGATTTGGAATCACTTCTCAAGGTGATCAAAGGTGGAAATCGCAAGTGCAAGGATCCTCTGTGCTAGCACCCAGAGAATCCTTCCGTGATGTACAGATATATGTGGAATACAAATGGATCACCTTTATAGGAGATCTACCGTTGATCTCTACAATGAAATGAAAATACACCTGCATATCTGTTCCTAAACACACCAATGAAGAAAGAACCACCTTGGAGGTAATTTTTATTTAATTAAATTAATTATAAAAAATATATGTTGATACACTCTATTGGTTTTTGGTTTATATTATTTTTTCCTATTTCTTTGATTTAATTCTATGGATCATGGCGTTCATCGTCACATAGATCCTGAATTATTCATTAAATATGGAAAAAATCAAAGCTGGAAACTATCCCTTATGCTCTTCCGCTGCGCCCATAACCTACATCTCTCTGTGAAAAAATTGTAGAATTATGACCTAATGTAATGAGGTTAGAGAAATAAATCTATTAGGACCTGAGCTAGCTAAGGAAATGTCTAAGAAATTTAGAGTCATTCAACATCACATTAAGGCAGCTCAGAGTCAATAGAAAATTTATGTGGAAAATCATCAGCGTGATGTGCAATTTAAAGTTTGTGAAAATATTTTTCTTTAAATTTCTATTTGGAAGAAGTTAATGAGATTTTTAATTAAGGGAAAACTAAACCCTTGGTATATTCACCATTTCTAGATTCTTGATCAAGTAGGGATGATGGTATATCGCTTGGCGCTCCCACCAAACCTCTCTTAAGTTCATGATGTGTTCCATGTATCTCTCCTAAGGAAGTACATACATGATCCTTAACTTGTATTGAAATTATAATATATACCATTGGAGAATGATATTTCCTATGAGTAACAACTAGTATAAATCTTGGATCAAATAGATAAAGTTCTATGAAACAAGACTACTCACCTGGTTAAAGTTCTCTAGAGGAATCATAAATTCGAAGAAGTTACTTAGAACTTGAGGATGTAATAAAATAGAGATATCCTCATTTTTTCGTATGATAATGATATAATTTTGAGTGAAAATTTCTTTTTAAGTGGGGTATAATGTACCTGATGGATATTTTAATATATAATTATCTTCAAGTAATTTTTTTCGACAACTTGTGATATAAGTAACCCTGAGTCTAAATGAACCGTAATATAGTATATCATTACAAACTAGCTGTTAAATTAACATGTATGAATATTAATAACTAAATTATGAAAAATTTTATGTATAAAATAAATTCATTTATTATCAATTGATTATAAATGGAAGTAAAAATCCTTTGAAACTAAAAGTGTGGTTTGTCTGAAAAATTATTTTTATGCGCGCAACATTTTTCTATCTTAATGAATTAAATTGATCACTATTGGTGAGTGATTTTAATGAAATTTATATATTATATATTTAATCAGTTTTTAACATCCATGTAATATTTTTTAGTCATGAGATAAGAATAAATCCATTTTTATGTTTAAAAACAATATTTTTCCAAAAAAACAGTTTTCATCACATTTTGTGCACTTATTTTAAAATTAATTTATGTCACTTATAGAAATTTAATCTTAAAAAATGAACATAATATTTTGAATCCTGATGTTCAAATTTGGTAAATAGTTTACTTTTATTTTTGATCAATATGAATTGTAACCGTGGTAAATTTTATCACATCAGTAAAGGGTAAACTGGGTTTTCCTAGGTTAAAACTAAGTGTTAAGGTCACCATTTTTCATCCAAACTCCTATTTGATGAATGGAATTTTACCCTTATCACCTTATTATTGAAATTTACTTATTTAAGGAACACTAGTTCATGAAAATGTCCTATATAATATTTAAAGTAAAGAAAAATATAAATTGTGACTCTCTTAATTTAAAATATATCTTATGTGTTCACATAAGGTCAATAAAAACTAGTGAATGAATTATTTTGAGAATAATAAAATTATTTTCATGTAGGTAATTTATTTATAATTTTTTGGTATTATATAATTTCCTTAAACTATTACACAACTCTGACATAGTATTTATTCAATTAATGAAAAATAAAATTAATAATTTTAAAAATATTAAAAGTAATAAATTTTGGGTTATTTATTGTGATCCATAAAATTTTTCATTAAATATAAAATATTAGGTATATGTAAAATGTTTATATTTGGATTTAAACTTTTTATTGATGCATTTGAACCCAAATTAGATGAATAGTGTCAAAAATGACAATAATGATATTTCATGAAAATAATATTCTTTTAAATTATTTAAAAACCATTAAATTTTTTAAAGAGGATAAGGGGATGATATATGGTGGAAAATTTTATTCCTTTTCCATTTATGTTCTAATTTCCACCTTATAAGTAAAATTATATCCCCTTAAGAGTGAAAAATACATTACCATGATTAAGGTTAAAATAGATTAACTAAGGGGTTAAACCAATAGATAAGGTTTAAAATTCCTCTTAAACCTATCCAAATTTTATGGATTGATGATATTTAAATCATATATTACCTTATATTTGAATCTATGTCCATTTTGAATCATTTTTTTTGATAATTACCTAGTTATATTTTAATCCTTTTTATAATTCCAACTCTGTCCTTCCCCTCCCTTATAAAAGGGAACCCCTTACTTATCTTATTTCAACACTTTTAGAAATATATATCAACCAATACCTACAAATTTCTCTTATAAAAATCCTTATACACATAATATAGGTGATGTTATTCTCAAAATACCAACCCTAGGTTCTATAAGAAATGATCTAAAGGATGTCTCTCAAAGAAGAGGTAACCGTCTTACCCAACCTATTTCAATTTATATCTTCCTTTACATACTATAAATTTTTGGTATTTATAATAAAATAATAAATTCATTATCCTAGATATACTGAAATTTTATTATGATTATGAAACAACCATCATCCACCCTCTTTTCCATCAAATGGAAATTGAAATTATCGCTTGTGCATACGTACGACTTACCGTCTCCATATAGCGATACAAGTTATTTTCCATAACCATATTTTGTGGATGAATAATATTGAGGGGTAAATGTTTATATATCATATTTATTAAATAAAAATTATTTTTTAATTATAATTTCATATCTACCTTCTTACCTTCAAGTCTGTTGGAAAATGATAATGTCACTCATGCGTACGTTTGGACTACCACCTGCATGAAACAATGTGATCATTTTTTCATTTATGATTTATATAGATGATAATAATGATAGATTTAATTAATATATATGATTTATATGTTATAATAAAGATTCTATAAATGTGAATTTTTATTTACCATTCTTTTGTTCCATCAATTGAAAAGTGAAAATAATGTTCTTGTGTACATATAACCTACCATCACCACGAATGATGTAATTCATTTTCCTATATATATATTTTATGGATTACTATAAATACATATATAATGAATAGATATTATATTTATATCTTGTTGAACATTATTTAGAAAATTTAACCATGATAAAATTAAAAGGATTGAAACTAATAAACCAAAACATACATGAAAAAAAAGCAACTATTACCCGATGCAGTGATTTTAACAAAGAATTTTTAATAAATGGGTGATAATTTTTTTAGTAAATATTATATGGTATGATATATATTATTAATGTTTTGGAATATTTGTATAATAAATTTATATTTATTACGTATTAGGTTTGGACGCATACGAAATAACTCTGACCTGGAATAATGGTTTATTTCACAATCTCATAATTATTTGAGATTTTTTATGTTTAAATATATATTGGGGGGAATATTTGATATTTAAATATTAAACCTAATTTAATTTATTATACTATGGTTATTTATTTAAATTATAATTATTCCTTCAATTTCTCTCTCTTATTTACTCAAGATATCGAAATAATGTTTTTAAGGAAAACTGACCTTGTTTTTCTACCTAGTCGAGAATACTTCTCTTCCATGTAAACATTGTAAGAGTTGGTGTCATATAACAAGCTATTTGTACTTTTATTACATGAATATTTAAATATTAAACATCTTATTCATTGTTTTGCATGACTATAGTGTAATAATGTCCTGGAGTATTTGTCGCATTGACAAGGTTATATTAGTTCCCCGCTATAATGAGAACCTTGAGGTGCTATGAAAATATTCTTAAATATAGTTATATGGTTAGATGAAATACTATTATGGGACACATATTATATAGACCTTTAGGTGTGAGTACTCATAACCATATGAGACTTCTTCTCATGAAGTTTTCACATGGTAATCTCCAAGATGAGAGATTATGAGAACAAACCCGCCAATAGGAATTTCGTATGTTTTGGTGTCATTGGATATTTTTATCTGTGAGCATGTGTAATGGTCCTTATACTTTAAGATTATCATTAATACGTGTCATGACTCACACACTTTGATTTCCTGACGAAAACCATCATGCAGACAGTTTGTGGGAAGTAGAGTACATTGGGTGCGTCATGAATGGCATGTTATTAATGGATAAGTTAAGGAAGGATTTATCCCTTCCATTTATGGAAGTTGATATCTCATCCCTTTGATTGAAATAGAACCGTCACACAAAATTACATGGCCTTGGTGTAATGATGAGTTTAGTTCAGGTAACCAAAGAACGACATATCAAGCATAAAGGTTGATGACACTATCATGAAATCAGATTGATGAGATATCGAGACAAAGAGATTATATTACATAGTGTGTGTTCATATGTGGATATTGTTCTTGTGAATTAAATTATTTTCTCTTGGGTTCCTTGAACTCTTGTTAGAAAATACTCTTGGAATTTAAGCAAGCTCACCTAATTCCAATGAGAAAGAATCCTAGAGGGTCACACACAAAGTGTTTATGGTGGTCTCAGTTAAATTCTATTTGAATTTAATTAATGGAATAGATATTATTCTCAAGACAATGGAATAATTTTATTCAAGTTAAAATTATTTCATAAATTAAATAAATTTTTATTCACTGGATTGTGAATAAAAATATATTTATTTATTTTATTGAACATTTAATAAATATTTATTTACTTGTTTGTAAATAAAATATTTATTTAAGAAAATAATTTATTTATTTATTTATTTCGGTGTTCAATAAATGGAAGTAGAGTTTGAGTGGACCAACGACGGCCCGATAGTAAAATAATTATTTGCAAGACGGTAAATAATTATTTAACAGTTGGCATAAATAATAATAATAATAATGCAGTTTTAATTATGTAGAACAAGATTTCATTTATGATTCCATTTTGCGCAAGTTGGAGCACCACAAATAATGACACGATTATTGTTATTATGTAGCATGGGTTTTGTATAAGGTTATGAATTTATTTAATTTCTACCACACAATTAAATATTATAACTGAATCCCCATGTCGATAAATAGATAGGTAAGTGTATTGTGCCATACATGGGAAACCAGTGACGCAAGAGAAATTCAAAGTCAAGAATTTTCTCTCGACTCCTATCCTCTCTCCCTCTCAAGAATGAGAGACGTTCTTCAAGATCGAAGAACAGGTGATCAAGATCGATCAACGCAAGATCACACTAGCACCCAGAAAGCGAGTGGCATCAATCAAAGACTATTGGAGAATGTGTGGATCACCACTAGAGGGATTATGGTTTTGATCCTCACAAACGCAATGATATAATTCAAAAGGGTCATCTTGGATGATCAACATCATCAACTAAGAAAGTACCAAATAACCAGGTATTTTATTTCTTTAGAAATTAAATTTAAATGAATTATAAACATGATGTGCAAGATCCTCTCTAAATGTTTCAAGAATCTTAATTATTTATCTAAATCTTTGATTATATTCCATGGAGACTGGTGTTCATCATCACACTGATCCTGGAATAATAATTGATCATGGTAAAAATTAATGTTGGCCACCGCCCCAACCGCACTTTCACTTTGCCCGGAATCGATAAGTGGTATCAGAGTGAGGTTCATCATAGTTTATAATTATTTAAATAATTCATTGATTATTTAAGGTTTAATAATTTAGTTTTTCAAATCAATGTTAATTGTTCTTGTAATTTGGATTTCAATATCTCTTATTCTTCTTTTTCATTTCTCACAGATTTCACATAAATGAATGATTTTTGGATTAAAATTAAAACGTAGAACTCATAAGGAGGCACCGAAGATTCTGCCCAAGTGACAAAAAAGTTCACGCCATGTGTTTAGACTTTCACGTTGTGTTCTCTGCTATAGAATCCGGGTAATACGGACTTCATGCCATGTAGTCGTGATCAGCACATCGGGAGTAATTTGGAAATTACTCAAGCCATGTGCATTTATTACACATGGTATAGTTAATTCTACACCACGTGTTGACTGGGAAAAATTGGCACACACTTACCAGATTATAGGCCATGTGGACCACTGTACATGACATGTAATCCCTTCAGGTTAGGGGCCAAACCATGTATCCCATACATGGGTAAACCGACCGATAACCATGTAATGTAGAGACAACATGGGGTGTATCCCACTGTACATATTGTGTACTCTAAAATTTTAAAAGTATGCTTTATAGGCCGAGTCCCTAGGTATGTACTTTGGGAAAGATGGTGAATACAGTACACACTATGTAGTCGGTACTATATGATATGTACTTAACCAAATTACACAGAATTAAAACTTCAATGTTTGTGTAATGTTCAGAACTACATATCATGTATAATTCATACTACATGTTGTTACTCTATGCATTGAAACATCTTGTATGCAATATTTCATATGATCAAAACAATATGAAAATATAATACATGTTGGGTATATTCAATTGGGTATTCACCAGGTTACCTCCAAGGTGCATTTATGTACAAGGATGAGAATCTCAAAGAAATTCAGAAAAGGATTAAGATAAAAGGATTGATTAATTAAAGATAATAATTAATTGATTCGAGCAAAATTTTTATTAATAAAAATGATTAAATAATTGAATATTAGTTTTATTAAATGCATAACTCATTGCATGTATGTGGGTGATCATGAGATAGACCAAGTCCTTTGTGTGTGATTGGCTTACTTTTCATTTATTTATTAAATTAATTGTTGGCCTGCGTGCCATATCTCCTCATTAATATATAGGGCCTCCATACCCATGGTTTCTTTTATGTAAACTCCCTTTTAACCCTCACCTACATGGGAGTTTAAAAAGCATATGTAATGGATGGAGCTCCCAAGTTGGTGGAGGCGGTCCAAGTCAGGGGTAGGTGAAACCATTCCAAGAAGCTACAAAGGTGGACAGGTGCAAAGCTGTAAACAAAAAGGCGTTTCTCCCATATGTTTGGGTTAGTTTATCAAACCTTAGATAAACTAACCATTAGAAAAGAAATCTCATGATCATGTCCTTTAATTTATTTTATTTCTATCTGTTTCATGGTTTTTCATTATGGATGTGTTGTCACAATCACATAATTAATGAACTAACAAGCATGGAATATGGAAATAAAATAAACCTGGCTTGTGCGTAAATATTATCAAGTCATGGTTAATCACTTAAGTAAGTTCCACTTAATATTAACAAGCATGTTATAAAGATAATAAGGAAATTTAAACACAAGAGACTAAAATCCCACAACAAAATATTAAGTCAGACTAATCCTTTCGTTACTTGATCAAGGGTAAGACTCACTAAAACTATGTGTTTGACCAACCCTTTTTAGGACACTTAATTTTATATAGGAATCCCTTATGAATGGTTTCGGGTTGACTTAACCATATTACATCAAGTGGAGTATCCCTTGATAGACTTGGTGTAATATTGGAGGCAAGTATTGAGGAAATCCAAGTAAGGATTTTAGGATTGGGGAGTCTACTCAATGCATCAAGGAGCTTTAAGCCCACAGTTAGAAAATACCTAGCTACCTAAATACCTTTAAATAGCATGACCAAACCTTTTTGGGGTTATGAGAAGGGGAATATGGATCCATTACACTAGAATGTCATTGCAGCTAGACATTCCGAGTTCAATGGTAAGGTCCACTGGGCCTTGATAAAATAGTGTGAGACTTAATAAAATTAATTTGTTATTTCTCATAAAATGTAATAAATAAAGTACTAATCATATGATCTTTTAATTGTAGAATAAAATGAAAAGCTCGTCAACCACACTATTCCTACGATAAATTCTAGATAAAGACAACATCCTCACTGGAAATAACTTCCAGGATTGGTTTAGATTAATTTGGGTTATTATACACCATGAACGAAAGTCTTATATTCTAGAGTCAGCATTACTTGATCTGCCTGCCCAAGAGGAAAGTGATGAAGATTTCTTGGTCTATGATAAACATATGAATGATGTGGTAGATGCTCAATTTTTGATGCCATCATCAATGTATAGTGAGCTCATGAAGTCTAACAAAAACATTGATTCCTATAGCATGCTCAAGAACCACCATGGTATTTACTAGGAGAGAGAAAGACGAGAACATTTTGAGATCTCCAAGGTACTATTTCATAGTAATCTTGGAGATGGTGCCCCAACTAGGACTTACGTAGTCAATATTATTGGATACATTGAGCGCCTAGAGGTTTTATGGTTTAAACTTCCCGAATAATTTGGTACCAATCTCATTCTTGCATAACTCCCTTAGAGCTTCTCCATCTTTGTTGTTAATTTAAATATGAACAACATTGAGAAGTCTCTATCTGATATTCTTATCCTCATTTTCCAAGTGGACAAAATATGAAGCACAAAAATCCTTCTATCCTTATGGTGAATAAGAGGAAAGGTAAGGCGAATATATTTATGCCCAATTCTTCTTCACGCCCTTCCAAGAAAAGGAAGATCAAAGGGGAGGCAAGGGAACATGAAGATGTTTGTTTCATATATGTCAAGAAGGGCCACTAGGAGAAGAACTGCACCCTTCCTAAGAAGCGAGGGGAAGCTTCAGGTGTTTTTGTTATCGAATGCAATCTATCTATTTATACAAATTGGAAATTAGATAAAGATTGTGGTGCTCACATATGTATCCAAATAAAGGAACCAAGTATATTCAAGAAGAATGACCAAGGGGAGATAGATCTATGAGCATCCAATGAAGCCAGACTTGTGGCTATAGCTATCAAGGACTACCACCTCACATTTCCAACTAGGATGATCTTAGTGTTAAAGGGTTGTTATTATGTGTCATATATTACTAAAAACATTATTTCTATATCCATATTAGATACAAATGATTTTTTTTTTCAAATTTGGAAATGAATGTTGCTTCTTTTACAAATATATCACTTGTTTTGGTTGGGAACATTTATACAATGGTCTTTACATGTTAAATTACACAATCTAAGTAATGGAAATTGATAACAAAGATACTTTTCATGACTCATACCACACCCAACTTTGGCATCAATGGCTATGTCATGGAAATGAGAAATGCTTGAAAAAGTTACATTAGGATGGATATTTAGATTCTTTCAAACAAAAATAACTTGGCGTATGTCACACATGTTTACAAGGAAAAACGACCAAAGCTACATTTGGTGGGAAAGGTTAAAGGGATAAAGATCTTCTTGAATTGGTTCATACCAATGTGTGTGGACCATTTCTAGTTGAAGGAAGGGGTGAGTACTCATACTTCATAACTTCTACTTATGATTTTAGTAGATATGGATATATCTATTTAATGAGGTATAAGTTATATTCTTTTGATAAGTTCAAAGAATACAATAATGAAGTTGAGAACCAACTTGGTAATAAGATTAAGAAACTCCACTCAGACCGTGGTAGATAATATCTTAATCAAGACTTCATTGATTACTTATTAGAGTTTGGGATCCTATCGCAACTCACTCCTCCTTACATGTCCCAGTGGAATGGTATGAGTGAAAGGAGGAACCACACCTTATTGGACATGGTGAGATCAATGCCAATTCATGCAAGTCTTCCATTATCCTTTTGGGGATATGCATTAAAAACAACAGTTCACATACTAAACCAAGTACCAACTAAATCGACAAATGGTATTCCATATGAGTTCTGGAGTGGAAATAAATCCATGTTATCGAATCTACATGTGTGGGGAATTGAATCATTTGTTAAGGCCTCTTTGGGTAACAAACTTGCACCCCTAGGCACAAAGTGTACCTTTATAGGGTACCCCAAAGAAACAAGAGGATATTACTTATAAAACACCTCAAACAAAAAGGTTATAGTGGAAAGACATGACATATTACTTGATAGGGATCACATATCCAAAAGATAAGGTGGTAGTTAGATAGAATTCGATGAAGTCAAGGCTCAAGGTACACAAGAGTTGGTACATGAACAGATTCCACAAAGCCCCATGGAAGAAAGAACTCTTCGAGAGACACAAGAACTGCATAAGAGTACAAGAAAGGTTAAAGAACCAAAATGGTATGGTTTTATAGTCATCGAGGATGGTGACTCATTAGTAGTTTATAATAATGATCCTATAACATACAAGGAAGTAGTAAGTGGAACAGACATTCCCAAGTGGAAAGAAGCCATGAATTCTGAAATGGATTCCATGTACCAAAACCAAGTATGGATTTTGGTAGATCCTCCAGTTGATGTAAATCCTTTTGGTTTAAAATGGGTATTCAAGAAGAAATTAGACATGGAAGGATAATTCAGTACCTATAAGGCATGATTGGTTGCAAAAGGGTTCAAGCAGCATCAAGGCATTGACTACGATGATACCTTTTCACCAGTTTCAATGCTGAAATCCATCAGAATTCTATTGGACATTACTGCATATCATGACTATGAGATTTTGAAAATGGATTTTAAAACAACCTTCCTTAATGAGAACCTTTAGAAAGATTTCTACATGAAACAACCTAAAGGGTTTATGACTCCAAATTATGCTAATAAGGTATGCAAGTTTCAAAAATCCATTTATGGATTAAAGCAAGCATCCAGGTCATGGAACATTAATTTGGTGAAGCCATAAAAGAATTTGGTTTTATCATTAAAAAATGTGAGACTTATGTCTAAAAAAGGTTTAGTGTAAGTGTAGTCATTTTTCTAGTAGTATATGTTGATGACATATTACTCATTGTAAACGAGATACCAGTCTTATAGTCTATTAAGGAATGGCTGAATCAATGATTCTCCATGAAGGAATTGGAAGAGGAAACATATATTCTTAGGATCAAGATCCATTGTGATAGATCCAAGAAATTTCTTGGCCTAAGTCAAAGTATATACATTGATTGAATACTAAATAGATTTAGTATGGAACAATATAAGAGGGGATTGTTTCCAGTGTCACATGGAATTCATCTTTCCAAGAAAATGTTTCCTCAGACACACGAGGAAATAAATAGAATGGAAAGGAATCTATACACTTCAATGATTATGTCATTCGTGTATTCCATTCTATATGCTAGGCTGGATGTCCCCTATATATTGAGTGCGATAGGCGTATATCAAGCTGACCCGAGTGACCACCATTGGATGGTAGTCAAGACTATGCTAAAGTATTTGATGCATACTAAGGATATGTCTCTAGTTTATGGAGGATATGAGGAAATAGTTATTAGAGGATATGAAGATGCTAGTTTCTAGACTGATCAAGATGACTTGAAGTCGAAAACAGGATACATATTCACTTTGAATGGAGGTGTAGTGAGCTGGAAGAGCTCAAAGAAGAGTGTGTTGACAGATTCTATAGTAGAATCCAAGTATATCGCAGCTTATGAGGTAGCTAAAGAATCATTTTGGATTTGGAGATTCATCTAGGAGTTGGATGTGTTACATAGGAGTAAAGATCCCATCACACTATATTGTGACAATACTCCAATGGCGGCTCTCGCAAAAGAGCCATGATCACATCAGTGGATGAAGCACATACTTTATAAGTATCACATATTGAGGGATTTTTCTTAGAGAGGTGAAGTTGAAATGAGTAGTATTTCTATGAAAGACAACGTGGAAGACCCCTTGAGTAAATACTTGAATCAATAGAAACATGATCATCATGTGAGGTCTAACAGACTTAAAGTCGTAGGCAGTTGGATCTAGTACAAGTGGGAGTTTGTAAGATTTGGTGTCCTAGAACCAACTATTTGAACTTTTATTAAATTAATATTTAAATATTAAAATTCTTATTCATTGTTCTATATGACTATAGTGTAACAATGTCCTGGAGTATTTGTCACACTGACAAGGTGATAGCAGTTCCCCTCTATGATGAGAACTTTGAAGTGCAATGACAATATTCTTTAATATAATTCTATGTTAGGATGAAATACCATGATGGGAAACATTGTATAGATACCATTAAGTGTGAGTACTCGTAAGAAGATGAGACTTCTTCTCATGAAGTTTTCACTTGGTAATCTCCAAGATGGGAGATTATGAGAACAGACCTTCCAGTAGGAATTCTGAATGTTTTGGTGCCATTAGATATTTCTATCTGCGAGTGTGTGTAATGATCCTTATACTTTAAGATTATCATTAATAGGTGTCATGATTCGCACACTTTAATTTTCTTAAAAAAACATCACGAAGACAATTGGCGGGAAGTAGAGTACATTGGGTGAGTCATGAATGACTTGTTATAAATGGATAATTCGAGGAAGGATTTATCCCTTCCATTTATGGAAGTTGATATCTCATCCCTTTGATTGAAATAGAACCGTTGCAACAAATTCCATGGCCATGATGTAACGATGAGTTTACTTCATGTAGTCAAATAATGACATATCAAGCATAAAGGTTGAAGACACTATCATGAAACCATCTTGATGAGATATCAAGACAAAGGGATTATATTACACAGTGAGCATTAGTATATGGATGTCATTGTTGTGACTTTAAGTTATTTCTCTTGGGTTCCTTGACCCATTGCTAGATAGTACTCTTGAACTTTAGGTAAGCTCTCCTAATGATAATGAGAAATAATGCTAGATGGTCTCAAGACAGTTTAATAATTTTATTCAAGTTAAAATGATTTTATAAATTAAATAAATGTTTATTTATTGTATTGTAAATAAAAATATATTTATTTATTTTATTGAACATTTAATAAATATTTATTTACTAGTTTGTAAATAAAATATTTATTTAAGAGAATAAATAATTTATTTATTTATTTGGGTGTTTAATAAATAGAAGTAGAGTTCAAGTGAACAAAGGATGGTTCGATAGTAAAGTAATTATTTGTAAATCGGTAAATAATTTTTTAACTAGATCACACAAAACAAAATAATACAAATGATATTTTAATTATGTGGCATGGGATTTCATTTATGATTCCATTTTTCACAATTTGGTGCACCAAAAATAATAAAATGGTTATTATTATTATATATCATGGGTTTTCTCTAAGGTTTTGAATTTATTTAATTTCTATTACGCAATTAAATATTATAACTGAATCCCCATGTTGATAAATAGATAGGTGTGTCTATTGTGCCATACATGGGAAACTAATGATGCAAGAGCAATTCCAATTCATGAATTTTCTTTCTACTCCTCTCCTATCTCCCTCTCAAGAATGAGAGATGTTCTTAAATATCGAAGAACATGCGATCAATATCGATCAACGTAAGACATTCAGTTCACTGCACTAGCACCTAGAAAGTGAGTGGCGTCAATAAAAGACCATTAGAGCACGTATGGATCACCTCTAGAGAGATTCTAGTTTGGATCCTCACAAGTGCAACGAGACAATCCGAAAGGGTCATCCTAGATTATCAATATCATCAATGAAGAAAGTACTGAGGAACCACATATTTTATTTCTTAAGAAATTAAATTTAAATTAATTATAAACATTATGTGCAAGATACTCTCTAAAGGTTTCATACCTCTTCCTTATTTATAAAAATCTTTGATTATATTCTATAGAGATTGATGTTCATCATTGTATTGATCCTAGAGTAATCATTGATCATGGTAAAAATTAAATTTGGGTGTCTCCCCAACCGTGCTTCTGCTGCGCCCGTAACATACACACATTTTTCTTAAATTGTATAAAAATATTTTTTTAATATTCTAAAATTATTTATTAAACACATCTTTACCCATTTTTGTTTTTTTACAAAATGGTTTAAAATTAATCTTCTTATTATTTTTTAAAAGAGGTAATTTTTGACCTTTTTACAAAAGTGTGGAAGGAATATTTTTTTTAACTTGTATAATGTGAATGAAATTTCATTACATTAGGATAACTCATTTCTTTCAAGATTTCTTTAATTTTTTACAAGTTTCTTTTCAAAATAAATGTTTTTCTTAATATTTAGTAATTTTTTAGATTTTAAATAAGTGTTTTCAAAGTGAAAAGGGTATTTTCCTCAAGAAATTTTCCAATGAGATTTTAAAAGTATTTTCATCTATGTAAACATCCTTTGTTAAATATTATTATTTAATAAGATTATAATCTAATGATGCCATCCACTGTATTTCTCTAGATGGTTTATGATCAAATTGACCGAGGAAAGTATTGATATTCCATATGCTAGTTCTTCCAATATGAACAATTATTGATTTTTAAGGCACAATGATTAAGTTATGTAGTTTATTCATATGATGAATGCATTGGACTTATTAAGTGATGCGTGGGGATAATAATTACATAGCCCCTTTATGCATCAGTATGTCGCATGGGAAAAACTATATTGGGTACTTGGTCGAGGTCTTACTCATTTATGTTGATGTCTTGGCACAAGGCCTTAACAATATTTTTAGATGTCTTGGAACAAGGGATCGACAATAAGTTTTAGATGTATGAAATTAGGCATTCCATCATTATGAAATTAGTTATTTATGTACATGAGTTTATTTGAATAGTTTTTATACTAATGGATAAGTTTTAAACTCATGTGACTATTTAGATGACATTAATTGATTGTCATTTTTTCTTTCCATTTTATTTATGACTTATTTAGCTTATGTTGTATGCATACCCTTACCGAACGTCTGATCTCTCCACTTTTTTATGTTTCCTTTCACAAGGATTCCAAGAAATGTTTTATGGTTGATGTGAAATGATATTCTATAGGGAATAAAGAGGATCCCAAAGAAAATACTATGTTGTATTTTATATTATAAAATGTAATGTGAGATTCAAATATGTATCTTGTTTATCAAGACTACTAAACTATTTAGTCCTTTGGGATCTGATTTCTTATATTTATTTCCAATTTAATATGGTAACCACCAGCTCTGGGCTACTAGGATGTGATTTCTTTTATTTAGTACCATTGTATAAAACTTTCTTGAGAGATATCAACCCCCCTTAAAACACTTTAATTTAAAAAATTGAAAATATCTACTTCTTTTTTTGAAACAATTACAATGATTGTTTAAATATATTAGAAACATAAAATAAAGTATCCTCATAATTTAAGATATGTTAAAAATTGTTACATTTTTTCACCAAAACATTTATTAATTATTATATAAATGCTAAACCAATAATGTTTCTACATTTATTTATTCAATTATTTTCAGTCAATTTTAGTATTTCTTAGAAATTTGTTTTTTACTTTTATTATGAACGTGATGTGGCATTATAATAATTTTGAATTACATAATTAATTTCATTTGGGGTGGTGATTGATTGGTAAACCCTGTAAGCCTACATCTAAAAGACCCAGGTTCAAAAATAAGCAGAGGTGATTTCCTGAGTTACTATAGCAGTAGGACCACTACAGTAGTAGCGGTGCTATAGAAATTACTATCATACTGAGTACTGTAGCCATAATATTCATCAGAGGGGACTTGAGGACAAAAAAAGGACTTTTGGGCCTAGAATTAGGACTTTCAAACTCTAGGGCCTTCAATACATGTTCATGGGTCACTTAGCCTTGGGTCTGAAGACTATGTAATGGGTCTACCTCTACCCAGAGAGAAAGAGGTCTCTGATCTAATAATACAAAGAGGATTCAGACCCAACCTTAAAAAAATACATAATTAAATATCATTCTATGTTTTTTTAATGTAAGGAAACAAAAAAATGAATATGTTAATAGTAACATTTTCATGACAAGATAATGTACATGTAAAAATAAAAAAATATAATTAAGTGGGTCTATATTTATAAAGTAAAATGATAGTCCAAAAAAATAATAAAATGTTGAAAAACTAATCGACCGATTGAAATTGAAAATGCATGATTGAAATTAATGAATAAGTCATGAAATGATTTTTCTCTTCCGTTTATTGGAAGTGGATATCTCTGTCCATTTGATTAAGATGAAACTATATAATAAATCAATGGTCATGGTGGTATATCGACATGTTCAGTTCAATAAGACAAAGAAAGATAAATCAGACATATAATTTTGTGACACGAAGTATACAAATTTCATGATGAGATATCTAGAAAAAAAGATAGTATTATATATTGAGTTTTTGTAGGAGGTTGTTGTCATTACAACATTAACATCTTTTTCTACAGGTGTCTTGAATTTTTGTTAAATTCTAATCTTAGACTTTTGAATATATTTTGCATCATTGGGGAATAGATCTAGAAGGTAATACACTAAGTGTATCTATAATCTTGGTTAAATTATATTTTAATTTAGTAGTTTAAATAAATATTATTCCCTACTTATGATCTAATAATTATCCAGGATCTGTTAATCGTATTAAATCAATAACCAGGTATATTATCTTGTTTATTTGTAAGGTAGAAAATAATTATTTATTTTGTTACAAGAATATTAAATAAATATTTATTCATCACCTGGTGAATATAATATTTATTTATTGAACGAACAATACAATGATATATATATATATTTAAATAAATATTTATTATTCAAGGTTCCATAAATATAGAGGAGGATTGAAAAACTGATTTAAAGGTCCATATAAGATGATATATTTAATTAATCCATGAGTTTAATTAATGTTATTGAATATAATAATAATTTTATTATTATTATTTGACATGGAGTAATTTTAGAGTTAATAATTAAATAAGAACCTTTGTGTAATTATTCGTTGTTTAACTGTAGATATATAAACTTTATTATATCATTTTGTGTGATATGGATTGTTTGTGCACAAAAAATTCTCCCAAATTAATAATCCATAACCCTAGAGAGAGATTCTCAAGGCTCTAGAGTTAAAATCCTCCTCCTCCCTCTTAAGATATCTAGAGAATAATAGTTTTTCAGGTTTGGAAAGATTCTTTTTGGGATAAATGGTGAACAACACAATTAATTTTGATCTTATGCACTCACACCAAGAGTTCCAATGACAAAACAACAAGAAAAGGTTATCCAATTCAAAAATGAAGAAATAATTTCAAGTAAAAATAATTCATTTCTAAATAAAATAATTATAAATTATATGTAAAAATATATTCTCTTTGATTATTTTGAGGTTATGATCATCAAGTTCTAAGGATTTATCCCAAAAAACCAATGAAATACATTGTTGGGAACATGCCCAACCATTCTGCTGCTCCCCAAAACCTTCAAGTGGTATCAAAGAAATCATATATTAATTTATATTAATTTGTTATTTATTGATTGAGTTACGTATTTGTTTCATTTTTTTTATTTTTAATCTGAAAGTTGAGATAAAATGATCATTCATTTTCATATGACCCAAAAAGGCTAAAAAAATGAAGAGCGTTCAGAGATCACATCCGGACGTGCTAGAGATTAGCTAGATGACATTGTTACATGGATTATAACTAAAAAGTACATGCCATATACCCATGATCAACTACACTAGGATTATCCACACAAATCAAAACATGTCATGTGGGAGAATAGTACATAAAATCATTACATTTCACATATTGATTACTTGTTGGAATGTAATTCAAAAATTACATCGTGTGTAGCTTGTGTACATGCTGTATAACACCACATGGTTTTCCTTCGAAAATCAAGAAATACTTGAATTCAAAGTGCACGACATTTAATCAATACATGACACATATTGAATGCCAACCGAGAAATATAATCCAATTGTGACTACATGGTGTGTAGCTAGTGTACACACCATGTAACACATAAATTCTTGCATGGATTATTTTGTGAGTCCGTAAGCGTGATTTGAGGGTTGCCAAAGAATGAATTACATGACATGCAGCAGGTTGTACATTCCATGTAACTCATACACTTTCACAAAGAGAACATGCTGATATAGAAAACCCCATGTGATTCAAATACATGGAAAGAAAATAAATTAAAACATTAAACCAAACTACATGACATGTAGTGAGTGTACATGTTGTGTGAAAAATTTTTCCCATGAATTATATGCTTAAATTAATTATTTTTCACATTATTCTGAAACTAAAGGATGCACGTGGTCATCGAACACGTTGTGTATTGCATGATCATTGTCAGTGGTATACATCATATATTTTAATGGTGTTTCATGTAGTCATAAATGACATGAAAACTATGTGGCTTGACTCACATAACTACATGTTGTAAAATATCAAAACATGTTGTGTACAAAAAATTTCATGTAAGTACACATCAAATGAAAAGGATCATATATATTGTAGTCACAATCCATACGAGTGACAATACAATCCATGTAAAGAAGAAGGGTACATATCATGTTGCCTTCAGTACACGCCGTGTTAAATTATTGATAGAATTTCAGACTAACTAGATGGGTACACGCCATGTGCCCTGTCAGTAAACGTCATATATAAATTAGTTTTAAACTGTAATTATTTTATTTAATTGAATTAAATTTACAATGGATGGGAATCTCTAAGAATGTTTTTATAGACGATTAAGATAAAATAACCAATAAGATAATTAATTTAATAATTCAATAATTTTATCTTAATAAATAACAAACTAAGATGAGTTCTAGCTAGTTTTAAATGCGTAGTCATTGCATGCATGGATGATCATGATATTCTCTAGCCTATGTATGTGTTGAGTTTCTTTTAATTTAATTATTACTGTATGAATTTTTTTGATAATAATTATTAAATTAAAATGATGAAATGAAAATCATCCTCTTTTCTTATTATGTATGGGTATGCATGTCCATAGTTTCTTTTATGCAACCCCAAACCCGTGGTTCCCCTCCCCTATCTATGAGTAAACATATATAAAGGAAAGATCTCCTAGTAAAGAGGAGGTGGTTCTTAATGGAGTCTAGATGAAGCTAACCAAGAAGATACAGAAGTCAAAGGAGGGATATTGCAACTTGAGGTGATTCCAACTCAAGGAGTTATTCCCCTAGGGTCAAGGGTAGGTTTATCATCTGCTTGATTAACCAAATAGTATTAAAACTTATGATCATTCTATATATATTTATTTTATTTCTATCTAGTGCATGGATATTTATTTAGTCTTATTTGATGTATAAATGTGATGACTTAAAATAAATGAATTAACAAGCATGCAATATGAAATAAAATAAACGAATTATGTGTAAATTATATTATCAATAAATGGACAATTAATTATGTAAAATCCATATAATTTCAACAAGAACATAAAAGTATAAAATAAATAAAATTTGAACATAATATAAAACAAATATCTCAAAGAAAATATTAATTTAGATATTTTCTTCCATTAATTGAGCAAAAATGAAACCATAGTTCAAAGTACTTGTGTGGCCTATGTCAGGGTGCTTTCAATTATCAGAGAGTTTTAACAAACATTTTTGGGTTGAATTAAACTAGTTAACATCACAATTGATTGCTTCTATAATATTTTGTGTAACTAAGAGGAAAGTGTTGAAGAAATTCAAGTTTAGGATTTCAAGATTGGGGGGGGGGGGGGTCTACTCCATATATCAAGGAATTGTGAGTTAATGAAGTTGGAATGAAATCCTACCTAAATACCTTTGAATAACTTTTTAGGCTCTTATTTGGGTTATGAGGATAAAAATATGGATTCTTACCACTAAAATATTCAAGTGATGGAATATTCTAAATCAAATGGCTTGGGCTGTTAATATTTGATAAAATAGTGGGAGAATAATTAATAAAACTTATTATTTCACTTTTGATAATCAAGACAAAGTAATAAAATCTTCTTTTACTTTTATAGAAAATGGAAAGAAAAACCATGGAATCATTGTGATAATTTTTGGACAAATAACATGTCCTTACCAACACAAATTTCCAAGAGTGGTACAGTCTATTATATATTACATAACCATAAGAAAATATGTATTATGTGTTGGATTCCCCTATTCCTGATCTACCACCTCAGTGAGCGAGTGAAGGTGAAAAGGATGCTTATGAGTGATACATGGATGATGATTTTACTATATATTGTATCTTTCTACCAAATATATCCATAGAGATGAAAATGAAACATAAATACATGGATTCATATACCATGATATCTCATCTTCCATCTCTTGAGAAAGAGAGAGGCTAAATATAAATGATATTGTCTTTGCACTTTACTAGTGTAAAGTGGTTGATGTGTACCTAGTAAGTGATCTTACCTTAAAAATGTTGAAGTACACTAATTAGTCAACAAACTTTAGATTCTATAAAAATAAAAAATTATCTATTATTATTATTTTATCATCCTTACCACTTAGGTTCTTCATATTCATCAAGAGTTATAGGATGAAAAATATGGATAAGCTAACCTAGAATCTTTTGAAAAAAGATTTAGATATAGAGAGGTAAACATGAGTCTATTTGTTTTTCAAGAAGCCAAAATGTTTTTGGAAGAGGAACTAAAATGGATTGAAGAATAATACATAAAATGATTCTACTTCAAGTATATTCATCATTAAATGTAAAACTTCTATTTTACTTCTTGGGTAATAAATGCAATATTTTTATTAGAAAATAGAAACCAAGGATGTTAAAAAAATTGCAATAAGTAAGGTGGATTTTCTAAGTAGCTGAAAGAGGGTGTTTCCTATGTTAGAAGAGATAAGCACATGAAATAAATTTTAAAAGTTGATTTTATATCAAACCGTAATTTTCATACATAAATATTATATCAATTTAGATGAATATTTGAAAATTTTCAAAATAATACATGCCTGAGGACCATAGAGGTTAATTTATTTAGAAACTTGGATATGTAAAAAATTGTTAAACAAAATTTCTACATTATTTCTGATTAATTTCTTCAAAAATAGATATATTCTTAGACATATAATACTGAAAATATTTCTTCATAACCTGGGGAAGAGAAACATAAGAAAGGGTGAGCTCAATTGCTCATTAATGGTAAAAATAATAGATTTTAATCAATGATCATAAGTGAGAATAAGATAAGTATTAAAGTGTGATAACATGATCAAGACTTAAAATAATTATACCCAATCATTCAAAGATATTTAATGTATGATTTTTTCAAAAAAAAATATAAGATATAAGAGCGAAGAATCATCAATAATTAATAACGAGCCATGAAAACATATCCAAATCATAAGACATAGGTTTTTGGTATGAACATAAGCAAATGAAATAACTTCCTTTGTCAAGGATCATTGCTAATACTATCATAATGGATTGGGTTCACTCCTCATTCCATTATTTATTTATTCAAGATTCACTTCTAAGACTATCTTTTTGGACAAAATCCCTTACTGAATCGGGTCCACTCCCCATTTTAGTCCCTATTATCTCACGAGATATCCTTATTTACCCATGAATTAGAGGGCTACAAAATTCCATCCCCTCCCATCACATAATGAAAACGATATATATGTGTGAACCAAAATCATAAAACATTCATTATATCATCAAATCATAACCCGTGGAAAGGATACGGTTGTTATAAACATTTTATCATCATAATCATTAACCATCTAGAGAAATAATAAATATGGTAACTTTGGATCATATCACCATTAAATCATAAGAAACATCAAAGGATGTTGTTAAAGATAAAAATACCTTTAAAATATCACTAGAACATTTTTTTGAGGAAAATACCATTTTTATTTAAAATCACTTATTTAGAATCCAAAAATTTCCAAAAATATTAAGGGAAACATTTTATTTGAAAATAAAAAAGTATAATTATAAAGTAATATTTAAATAAAAGAGTATTCGTGATGGCTGGGAAATTTGTTCATGCAGTGTATGTTAAAACAATTTTTTCCACATTTTCAGTAAAAGTCAAAAGTACCATGTTTGGAAAATGATAAGAAGGTTATTTTTAATCCTTTTTAAGGAAAGTAAAGTATATTAAAAAATGAATTTAAATAATATTTGGATAATAGTAAATATAATATTAAAAACATTTTAATAAAAATATGAATATGAATTAAAATATTCCCGACTAAATAGAAAAACAAGGAAATTTTTCCTTAAAAACATTCCTTTAGTCTCTTGAGTACTTAAAGATAGGAAGATAAAATAATCCTCCCCTGGACCACTCGCCCTGCCGGGTCACCCGGTGCCACATCAGGTGGAAATAAGGGCATAGCCCACATAATTGAAGGATTGCTGTGTCAAAACATCACTAATCGGGCTTTAACCCTCTGGGATGCTCTACCATCTCAGTTGAAAATGACTCTATCCTAGTTCGGTCTCTCTCTAGAGTGGCCCCTTCATGGGGAGGGGGGTTCATATGGTGGAGGGTTCGAAAAGGCCACTCATGGGACATCCATTTTATAAAAAGAGAGGAGAATGAATTAAAAACATGAAATCTCTAAAAATGACTAGAGGATAAGAAAATATATAATACTTGGGAGATATGGATCATAGAATTTCATCATGAGAAATTTTAATCATAAACAATCCTAGTAAAAATGAGGTTGTTACATAAAACCCTTACGAATTTATTAATATTTGAATCAAAAGTCATTGGATGATTGAAAATAAAATGGATATATAAATACCCTACATTAAATCATGGAGTGTTTTAAAATAAATTCTTGGGTAATATATACACCATAGAGATAATAAATTGGTACATAACATTAAACCATATCTTAATTAAGATAAATTGAGAATAAAAACTCTTACCTCAAACTTATCTTGCTTCGTAAGCACTCTAACATCCTATATAATAAATTTAAATTTATTATAATTATATACCATAAAAATAAACATAATTATAATACCATTCATTTTTTACTTATAACATCTTATCACACATTATTTAATGATCTTTCATTATCATCATCATTTCAGGTGTTAACTGTTTTATTTTGCATGTATGTTTTTGTTCGGCGATTATGGTCCTTGCCCTTTTATCATAGTTCATTATTATCCATAATATTAATAATTATATAAATATCATATATAATCATTATATACATATTTAAAACCATTCATATAAAGTGATGATGAAAAATGAATTACATCACTAGGTGGATACGGTAGTCCGTATGCACACACGAGTGACATTTCCATTTTTTGATGGATGGAACCAAAGAAAGATAAATATTAATTCAACTTACAAAAATATTAATTACAACATAAATATCATATATAATTATTAAATTCATAATAACAACCAAAAATGACTGATGGTGGTGTAAAATGAGTTGTATCGCTACGTGGAAGTAACAATCCACACATACGCACGACTAATACTCTCATCTCTCATTGGGCTGAGAAGAGGTGGAAAATGGTTGTGAAACTGTAATAATAAAATATTATTATATTTATCATACTGTATTGATAATTTTTTTTATTGATACAAAAATTTTATAGGAAGTATAAGAAGAAATAAAATTGAAAGAGTTTGGTTAATATCTATACCTCTTATTTGAGCGACCTCCTTTGGATTACTCCTTAAGCCTTGAAGGACTGAACTTAAGAGAACAATAGAGGATCTAAGATAAAGGGAAGGTTTATAGTAAGGATTTTTATTAGGTATTTTTCTATATTTAAGGATAAAATTGTGTGAATAAGGTAGGAGGACACGTTCCCTATTATAAGTGAGGGGAGGGACACATATGGACTTTCTTAAAAGATTTCAATGATTTAAGGTCACTTTCATGGGAAAGTGGATAAAAATGGAATGTTAATCTAATTTAGGGTAATTTAAGTTTGAAAGTTCTTCAAAAAATAATAATTTTATAGGTGTGGGTGTAAATCCCACCCTTATCTCATGATTTAACCCCTAGTAAATCTGTTTTAACCTTTACTATGACAACAAAATTTTACTATTTTTACTATTCAACATGACCAAAAATTAGGTTGAAACTAATAAATTATATTAATTTTTATTATTAAAAATGTGTAATATATTTTACCAAATTATATTTCTATAAGTGGAAGGATTTAATTCTAATTAAGCATGCAAACTCGTACAAAAATCTTTTTTAAAAAAATGATTTTTTAAGTGTAAAACTTAATTTACTTCCATTACTTGCCTTGTAAAAACCATAAAATGAATGTTTAAATATTATATTGACTATATAATATATAAATTTAATTAAAAAAATTAATAAATATATATTAAATTAATTTTTTAGGATAAAACACATTACGCGTATAAAAACAATTTTTTAGAAAAAAGCATCTTTAAGCCTAAAAATTAACTTATGAAGAAATCATATATAATGATGATTAATTTTTAATTAATTATTTTATTTTAAATTAAAGGATAATTAGGTTAATTTAATATCAAATTCAAAACATAATGATATATTTACTTGAAAATAAATGATAATTTTTACAAAAAACGGTATTTTTCACTGTTCACTAAAAAATAAATCTTTTCAGAAAAATACTAAAAATTAACCCTTATATAATATTAAAATGATTATTTTAAAATTTTTATTCATTTCCCCAATTAATAATTATAAAAAATGTATAAATTCATTATAAATTTCACATGAAAAAATGTGATAAAAACCATTTTTGAAGAAAATATATTTTTGAAGCATAAAATGTCTTTACTAAAAATTGAGTACTTATTTATTATGAATTATTTATTATATTTTAATTAATAAAAACCTTTATAAATATTTTTCATAAAGTAATTATTGATATTAATACCTTTCAATTTAATATATAGGTTATAATGGTTTACTATATCATAGTTCACATAGACTTATGGTTGCGTGTAAGACAAGTTATCAAATACTTTAAGTTTTATTTCAAAAGAAATACATATAAAATACTAGGGTGTTACATTCTATCCACATTAAAATGAATTTATCCCTAAAATTTACATCACACTAGTACAAAAAAAGGGGGATATCTTTGATTTATCATATCCTCAGGTTCCCATGTAGCTTCCTCAAATTTCTGATTAATCCAAAGAACTTTAACCAGATGAGTAGTATTGTTCTGTAGTTATTTATATCTACAATAAAAGATTTATAATGATTCTTATTCATAGGAAATATCATGATCCATTATTAAAACCATTGAGTTTAGTACTTGAAAAGGATCAGGTATGTACTTATTTATGAGATATGGATGGAACACACCGTGAATTTGAGAGATGTTTGGTGGGAGTACCAAGTGATAACCTACAACCCCTACTCAATCAAGAATATCAAAGGGAATAATATAAATGAGTATAAAATTTTCCCTATTTCTAAATATTAAAACCTTATTTTATGGATAAATTTATAGGAAAACCATCTCAACAACATAAAATTCCAGATCTCTCTAATTATTTTCAGTATAACTCTTCAGTAAACTCTAAGCAGCCTTGATATACTGCTGAACGACTCTATACTTCTCTACAGTTTCATTAGATATATCAGGTCCAATAGATTTAATTCACCAACTTAATCCTAGTATGTTGATGTTTTAAACTTATTTCTATATAGGTATTCATAAGGAGCCATCTGAATTCTTAAGTGAAATCTATTGTTGTAAGAAAACTTGACTAGAGGATGGTGTTAATCCCAACCACATTTGAAATCTAGAAAATAGTATCTCAACATATCCTTTAGGGTTTGAAAGGTTCTATCAGACTTTTATCTATCTAAGGATGATAATAAGTACTTAAAAAAATTTGTATCCATAACTTTCTAGAGACTTTTCTATAACTTCGATTAAAACCCCGAATCTCGATCAGATACAATAAAATTTGATACTCTATGCAACATTACCACTTCCTTAATGTATATCATGGAAACATGATCAAGAGAGAAATATTATCTGATAGTAATAATGTGTACTGACTACGTAAGGTGATCAATTAAAACCCAAATATCATTATGACCTTTAGATATTTTTGGGGGTCCGATGATGAAATCCATAGTGATTTTGCCTATTTCCATTCTAGTATGGGTAATGGTTACAACATCCCATTAGTTTTATGTCTCCCAGACTTAACTTGCTGACATACCAAGCACCGATATACATACTCCAAAAATATCACTCGTCGTGTTGTCTATCTAGAAATACTCTTTCATATCTCTATTCATCTTCATACTTCCAAGATGGATAGAGAATGATGAGATATGATATTCTTCCAACAGTTCCTCTTTAAGGTCTTGTATTAAAGGGACACATACTCAGTTCCTAAACTTTATCATTCCATCACAATCATGGTTTAACCTAGGAACATTTATCACATTATTTTTCATCTTCACATCCTCTATTTTTACCTATTTAATCTTTACATGGATAGATGGTTGAACAATCATTTGAGACAGATAATATTTCTCCAATTCCTTCAAGATTTCAAGGTTTATCCTTTATAAATCCAAAAACATTGGATTTTTATGATCCTCTTCATAGATAATCTATCAGGATCCTTTCAACTAAAATAATTTAAATTTAAATTTTTAAATAGAATTAAGAATAAAATAATTTTTTTTCAATACCCCAATATTTTAATATATACTTTTCTTCAAATAATTTTTTTGATAGTTTGTGATACACACAACCCCAAGTCTAAATAAACCATAATATAGTATATCATTATAACCTAGCTATTAAATTAGTAGGTATGAATAGAAATAACTAAGTTATAAAAAATTGTATGTATAAAATAATTATATTGATTATCAATTAATTATATTTATAAATAAAAATCATTTGAAAGTAAATGAGTGGTTTTTTTCTAAAAAATTGTTTTTATGCGCACAAAATATTTTTATTTTAATGAATTAAATTAATAACTATTTGTGAATGATTTTAATGAAATTTATATGTCATATATTCAATAATTTTTTTCACATTAATCTAATATTTTTAGGTATGAGATCATAATAAATCCAATTTTATGCTTAAAAATAGTATTTTCCAAAAAAAAAACGAGTTTTGTTGCATTTTGCACACTTATTATAAAATTATTTTTTACCAATTATAAAAAATGAATCTTAAATATGGATATAATATTTATAATTAGGAGTCTAAAATTTGGTAAATATTTCCCTTTTATTTCTGTTCAACATGAATAGTAACCATGTTACAATTTATCACCTCGGTAAATGGTAAATAGGGTTAACCTAGGTTAAAACTAAGTGTTAAGATCACCATTTTTCATCCAAATTCTTATTGGATGATGGTAATTTGGCCCTTATCACCTAATTCTTTAAATTTAATTGTTTAAGGGACACTTTTCCATAAAAATAACTTATATAATATTTAAAGCAAAGAAAAATATAAAATGTCACTCTCTTAGTTTTAAATACACCTTATGTGTTCAAATAGGGACCAAAGAAAGTGGTGAATGAATCTAGATTGTTATTTTTAGAATAGTAAAATTATTTTCATGATGAAAATTTATTTTTAATTTTTATCTATTATATAATTACCTTAAATTATTACAAAATGCTAGCAGAGTATTTATTCAATTAATGAAAAAATAAAATAAATGATTTAAAAAATATTAAATGTAATACAATTAAGGTGATTTATTATGATCCATAAATTTGGTAGATAAATATAAAAAATTAGGTATATTTAAAAGGTTTATCTTCTAATTAAAAATTTCTCTTTATGTATTTGAAGTCAAATTAAATGAATAGTGTTAAAAATGATAATAACGATATTTTATGAAAATAATATTTTATGAAATTATTTAAAAATCATTAAAATTTTAAAATAAGATTAAAAGGATAATATATGGTTTAAAATTCCATCCATTTTATATTTATAATCCAGTTTTTACCTTATAAGTAAAATTATATCCCCTCAAGAGTGAAAAAGACGTTACCACAATTAAGTTTAAAATAGGTTTACTAAGGGGTTAAACCAATAAATAAGGTTTAAAATATCACATAAACCTGTCCAAATTTTATTTTCTAAATATATTTCAACCATATAATACCTTATATTTTAATATATAACCATTTTAAGCATTTTTCTTGAGAATAACTTAATTATATTTTTAATATTTTTAATAATTCAAAGTGTGTCCTTTCCCCCCTTTATAAAAGAACTCCCATTCCATATCTTCTTTACACCAATTTGAGTAACCTATATTGAAAAATACCATTAAATTTATCTTATAAACTTACTTATACAATTTTTAGATGGGATGGTATCTTCAAAAGACCAACCCTAGGTTCCATGAGAAAGGATCTGAAGAAAGCATCACGAAGAAGAGGTAATCATCTTACTGAACCTCTTCCAATTTTTCTTCTTATTTTACCCCCTATAAATTTTGAGTTATTTATTATAAAATAATAAATTAAGTATATTAAATATACTAAAATTTTATTTTGATTATTAAACCATAATTATCCACCATCTTTTCCATCAAATGGAAAGTGAAAGTATCGCTCGTACATATGTACAACTCACCGTCTCCGGGTATTGATACAATTCGTTTTTTATTACCATATTTTATGGGAATTTATTATTATATGTTTAATGTTTATTTATGATATTTATGACATAAACATGATTATGGAATTATAATATCTTATCTACCTTCTTACCTTCCAATTTGTTGGAAAATGATAATGTTGCTTGTGTGTACTTGTGGACTACCACCTCCACAAAGCGATGTGATCCATTTTTAATTTCCATTTTATATGGATGGTAATAAGTATAAATATAATGAATAAATATTTTTTATATTTGATAATAATTATTTTTAAAGGTGAATTATTATTTACCTTTTTTTCATTCAATGAAAAGTGAAAACTGCGTTCATGCGTACGTATGGCCTACCGTCTCCATGAACAATGTAATTCATTTGTCTATATATATATTTTATGGATTAATATAAATAAAAATATAATGAATATATATGATATTTATATCATTTTTAAAATTCTAGTGATCATGTGGCCATGATAATATTAAAAGGATCGAAACTACCAAACAAAAACATACATGAAAAACGAAGTAGTTATTACTTAGACAAATGATTTTAATAAATAATTGTTAATAAAGTGTGATAAGATATTTTAATTAAATAATATATAGTATGATATATATGAGTATGGTTCTATAATATATTTATAAAAAATCTATATTTATTATACAGGAGGTTTGGACACATGCAAAGGAAGTTAGACCTAAGGTTAGGGTTTATTTGATATTTATATTTTAAAACCAATTTATTTTATTATCCTGTAGTTATTTATAAAAATTAAAAGTTTTTATTTCATTTTACTCTCTTTATGTACTCAATATACTGAAATAATTTTCTTAAGGAAAACCGACCCTGATTTTCTACGTAAGAATCTTTCTGTTCTATGTAATATTTTCCTTAAAGTGTTTAAAATGATGTTTTTATTATTCATTAATGATTTATTGAAGAAATTTTTACCCATGTTTTAATTTTTTATAAAATTATTTGAAATGAATCTTCTTGTAGTTTTCCAAACGAGGCACTTTTTAAATTTTTTAAAAAGTGTGAAAGAAATTTTTTTTAACTCAAGTACCGAATTTCATGACATCATGATCACTCATTGATTTATAGTTTCTTTTAAAAGTTCACAAGTTAATTTTCTAAAAAAAAATTTCATTAATATTTGGGAAATTTTTATATTTTAAATAGGTCTTTTTAAAATAAATATTTCATTTTCCTCAAGAAATGTTTACATTGATCTTTTTAAAGTATTTTCATCTATTTTAAATTCCTTTATTGAATCTTCTAATTTACCGAGGTTATACTCTTCTGATACTATCCACCATATTTATATTGATGATTTATGATCATCATGACTAGGGAAGGTATTGATATTCTATATTATAGTTCTTCTAATATAGAAACTTATTTATTTTTTAGGCATGTTGATTAAGTTATGTTTTTTATTCATATGATGAATGCATTCGACTTATTAAGTGATGGGTGGGACCTAGAATTACATAGCCCCTTTATGTATTGGTAGGTATCATGAGACAAAATATATAGTATTTTGATGAGGCCTTACCCATTTATATATATGTCTTGGCATGTGGCCTTATATGTCTTGGAACAAGGCCTCAATGGTATGTTTCAAGTGTATAAAATTATTTTTTCCATCATTATGAAATCAGTAATTTATGTTCACAAGTTTATTCTAAAAAATTTTATATCACTGGATAAGTTTCAAACTCATGTGATTATTTATGTGGAATTATTTGATCATAATTTATTCCTAACATATTATTCATATCTTATTTAGATTCCACTTTATATATACCCTTACTGAGCATCTGAGATCATCCCTTTCTTATGTTTCCTTTTACTAAGATGCTGATAAATGTTTGATGATTGATATGAAGGGATATGCTATATGGAATAAAGATGATCCAAAATAAAATACTATGTTGTATTTTATATTTTTATATGTAATTTGGGATTTAGGTATGTATCTATTTTATAAAGACTACTAAATCAGTCAGTCCTTTGGGATGCTATTGATTGTATTTAGTAGCAGTGAGATAAAGTAACTATCGGCTCTAGGATAATAGGTTGGTGTATTTATAGTTGGTATCAGAGAAATTGTTGGAGAAATCTTAGGAACTAGATTTAAGAAAACATTGATTAGGTAACTTAACTATATGATGGACCATGAGAATATTCTTAAAGAATCTAAGCTTATTATTTTCAGATTATTTATACATAAATTTTTAATTTATGTTATGTGTTTTACTAGTTTTGAAATTATACATTATGATTCATAATGTTATGATCTAATCTAGCGCATGTTATTATTTAGAAATGGTGCCTCTAGGAAGGAATTAAATTTGTATAAATGCACGCGATCCATGTAGGTATTACCCTCCTGGGAAAGATAATGAAGCTGGAGCTAGAACTGCAGTTATAGATTAAAAAATAACTATATTGGGGATGCTGACTCTCGTTATGACCAATAACCTTGACAGTATGGAGCATCCTACTGATCTACTATACAATGTAACAATGTTATACCATTTAAAACATTATCAACCTCCATATTTAAATGGAAATACAAATCAATTTCTATCTAAGTAATGGATAAGTTCCTCTGAGAAGATATTTCTCTCTTTGGTAAGTAATAAAAGGGAAAAGATTTTCATTGAATTTTATCATCTCTCATGGGATGTAGATCAATGAAATTCATTGATTCAAAATAGTAAGGATGATGGGGAAATGGTGAACATGGAATATAAGGATTTTAATGAAATTTTATTAAAAAAATATTTCCTCACGAACAATGAGGAGATATAGGGAGACAATTCTTTAGTCTAAGACAAAAGAGAGAGGAAAATATTGATAATTATGAAGCTAACTTTACTACGTCATCAAGGCACTTTGTGGACTATGTATGTGATCAAAAGAGTAATGTTGGAAATTTATTTAATGGGTTAAATTAAATACTTATAAGTGAACTAGTCTACCTAACATTCTCATCATAGGAAGAAGTAATATCATGTGTTATCAAGACAAAAAAATAATTCTCCATGTTTTATTTATTCAAAGAAAAGCAAGATAAGAAGAGGATGAAAAAGCAAAAAATTGATAAGGGGAATAAGAGAAAGAATAATTTTCCAATATTTGATACTTGTGGGGGGAAACACTATGGTACATGACCAAAATTAAAACGAGTTTGCTTCCAATTTGGATAAAAATTCCATCATTCTCATGAATGAAAGTTTAAAGTAAAATCCATCAAAGTAATGTGATTTAAATATAGGTAGATACGGAACTATTCCAACCAATTACCCAAACATCAATATGAATTACCACAAAAGAATCCAAGGGGGTAAGGTAAAGATTATGAAATTACTACAGTTGAAGTGGAAGTTCTTAGTGAGGTGGTGAAAAGTACAGTTATCACCCACTCTATAATTACAAATGTTTTATTTGATTCTGGTTATACCCACTCTTTTATATCTAAATATTTTTCTAAGGGTATCATATCACCACTGTAACACCCCAATCTTTCACGATACGCTTGTCTTTCAATAATGCAATTGCTTGCATTGTACGCAAGTTCGAGATTCTAACACACCGCGACCAATCAAAGTAGCCGTTATGAATGGTAATACCCACTTTTTGAAATTATATAAATTTTATATTTCAAAATGGACTTCATTTTTGTATTTGGAATATCGAAATTATCCTAAGTTGAATTTTTTGAAATTTTCCGAGAACTTCCAATTTTTTATGAATAGTGAAAAATACTTAAAAACAAATTTCTAATCAAAATAATTTATAGTGATAAATTATACTATTGAGTGGTTTTAAAGTACAATTAGAATATATTTTTACCATTTTATCCAATGGTGGTAATTATAATTAATTTCACTTTGAAATTGGACATAAATAATTGTCAATCTTTTGATATATATTGTTTCTTAAAAACACGCTATTTGTTGTGACAGCGGGAATTAATTATAAAATTAATTAATGCAACTTATTTTTTTGTAATTTTGTAAAATAGAAATAATTTTTGAATTCGGAATATCAATTATAGCTTCGGGTGAAATTTTGGCATTGTTCTGAAAAATTTCAATTTTTGATGAATAGTGAAACCACTAAGTGGTAGTTAAAAAACTGATTTTTCGTTTAAATGAAACGTTACCGCTTCTATGAATTTAATTTCAAAAATCCAACATAAATGGTTTTCATTATAAGTAAAATGTGTTTCAATAGGATTAAAATAATTTTTGGTGAATAGTAACTTTTATTTTCTATTAATCGCGATTAAAGGTAATTAGTGTAATTTAAGGTAAATATAATGTTATAATAATATGAAATTACCTTTACACTTTTCCTAACCTTATTGGGTGAGTCATGGCCAACCAATACAATCCATGGGTCAACTTGGGGACCCCATGGAGCCACTTGGGTAAGAAAATGACATTAATAACTTTTTATTTAAAGTCAAAATAAAATTGTCACAAACATGTGTTGTTTTACTAAAAAAATTATTACATGGGGTTATATAAGTTAACTTTTTTTATATAAATATTAGTTGGAAATATAAAAATATTTCATACATCATGGTAATTTTTTTTATATTTTTTAGACATTAAATAAATTAATTTTTTTATGACACAATGATGTTGCAGCTATTACTTCATTAATTAACGATTTAAATAAAATGAAAAGATAATATAAAATCTAAGACTTACACTTGTAAAAAACCTATTGGATGAGTATATTTATAACCCTTATCACCTTATCCTCGAAATTTATAATTTTGGGACCATTGAAATCCTAAAATCATTTCATAATAAGGTAACATTTCATGACTTTCCAAGAGTACCCCTCCTCTCCTCTTATAAAAGGCCCCCACCTGTACCAACTTAATAACCCCATAAAAACCATTTGGCTCGGCCAAAATCTGCCCAAATACTCTCTCAACATTCCTCCCTTAATCCTAGAATCCTTAACTTAGGAAGAAAGCTTTTCAAGAAACCATTTTGGTTCAAACTGAGGGGAGTTACCCGATTTAAAGGTAATGTCTTCTCTTACGTTATTTTGTTTTATTTTGCTTCTCCAACCCCATAAAATCTTTTTATTCTTTTCTTTTTTTGCAACACCAGTATCATAAATGTACTTGGATGTTTTTATGAGAAGTATTTTATTTACACTTACACACAACTTTGTCTAATGGTTAAAGAACATACTGTTTCTGTGGGTGGCGAATTACTGCCTCACGAAACGATGATTGCTCAATCTTCTTTTAACACCTACCATGGTGGCCATTATGATGACACTATTTTTATATATGATATATATTATGTTTTTGTTTTCCTTATGATTCTGTATTTTTTATTTATGGCATACCTTTATGATTTCCATTACGGGTAAATGCGATAATTTCATTTTAGGAAGTGCGGACTACCGCCCCCTCAAAGTGATTTGAATCGTTAATTCCATATGTGGGATGTATAAAGGATGGATTAAATGATATTATACATGATATTATACTTGAATTATATTATACCTTTATATAATTATAATTTCATTCCATTAAATAGGAAATAGAAATGAAAGTAGCGTTCATACGTACGTACGACTTACCGTCTCCATGAACGGTGCATTTCATTTCTTACCTATAAATGTTATGTAATATTATAAATGCATGTATATACTGAATATATAAGATATATATGATATCTACATAATTAATATAATTCTGTATATAATGGATATTTCACCACATGAACAACTTGTAATTATAAGAAGTTTATTTTTGACTCAACTACAAAAGATCAACAAAACGACCGTTATTAACATAAATAATTACATAATGTTCAAATTATGTCATGATATTATTATGTAATATCTTGTATTTTTACTTTATTTATGTTTACTTATTGTGAATACACATAATAGATATATTTTACTTAAAAAATGATCTTTGTAAGGGACTTCTTCTCAATCTCCTATCATTGAGGCATATTTTGTTTTATACACAACTTTCTTTTATATGGTGTATAAACTTCTTTGAATTTTAAGTTTATTTAAAAGGAATCTTTTTATACAAAGCGTTTTACTAAATGACAAAACGGAATGTTTTTTTGTCATACGTATGCGGAGACGAGGACTTCTCTGCCGTCGTGACCATTATTTGAGTTTCAGCTTCCTCTAAAAGCCATAACTTTTTTTAAATGAAAAATAAATACAAAGTTTTAATTTTCTTTTATTTTGGAATTGAAAATGGTTTTGAAAGTGTTTTCTTATTATATCAATGTGTTGTATTGATATCTTATGATTGAAATGTGGAAATGTTATGTTTCCTTTATGCATGTTTTATGTGATACGATTATGTTATGGTTTTTGATATGTTTAAACCTGTTCATATAATGAATTCATTAGACTTAATAAGTGACGGGTGGAGCCTGCTATAGCTCCTCGATGCATCAGTAGGTCTCATGAGACAAACTAGTGTCTTGGTATGAGGCCTTGAGAAAATCTTATTTGTAGTCTTGGAACGAGGCCTTGGCTACGTGGTTATGATAGTCTGGCATTATGCATTACATCATTATGAAAGTGGTTATTAATATTGCATGTGATTATTCGACTAGTATAATATCCATGTGAATAAGTTAATGGCATTATTTCATTTTATTTTTTCCATATTATGATGAAGTTCAAGTTTAAAAGGCTTTTGTTTTATTTATACATTGCCTTAAATGTTAATGTTTATTTATGAAAGCATCTGCTATATTGTTATCCTTATTGAGTATTTGAGCTCACCCCTTCCAATGTTTTAATTTTTCTAGGATGTGAATAATTATATTATGAATGACCTGGAGGGATAGTATGAGGGGATATGAAGACAATATGTTGTTGTAGTTTTGTTTTACTTTATGATGTAATGTAAGACTTATGAATGTATCTAGTGTTTCCAAGGCTACTAAACTAATCGTTCTTTCGAGACTTGATCTTTTGTGATCATGCCAATGTTATGTAATAACGCACCTACTTTGGGTAACTGGGGTCAGGGCGTTACAGTTGGTATCAGATGCAGTTTAGTACTAACCTTGGAAGCTAGATTTAGATAAACTCTGATTAGAGCACATAGCCCTAAGATAGACTTTGAGGATTAGTATAGAAGAACTTCCTATAATTTTGATATTATATAGATTTTGTGAGTTTTCCGAGCAATACATCCCTGTATGGATACGAGCAAGTAGAGGCGGCTCTAGCACAGATGTACCTAGGGGTAAAACCCGAAAACACCACTTTTGAGCTAGACTCGAACAGGAACTGGTGCACGACAACGGGCCTTTCTTCACTCTTGGTTACGACACTCCCGGGGGATATGCATAGGATAATTCTAATTTTCTTTACAAACCACTATGAAGGGTTTATGAGTATATACTTTCTCAAAGAATACATTTTTATGATTATAGTTCAATTTATGTTAAGTGTTTTACAAGTATGGAATTATGTATTTTGATTCATAAACTAAACTAGTTTATGACATTGTTTAGAAATGGCGCCTAGTGTGAGGAATGGAAACCGTATCAATGAACACACTCCATGTAGGGATTTCCCTCATGCTTAAGATAATTATAATGGAGCTGGTGATACAACTGGTGCTGATCAGCTTATCACCATACGGGGACAACTCACTCAGGTTATGAATAATAACCTTATTCGTATGGACCACCCTGATCCGTAACATGGAGGATCAATGTTAGACCGCTTCATGAGGTAACAAAAACTAACATTCAATGAGAGTACAAATCCCTTAGTATCTGAGCAATGGATAAATTCCTTAGAGAAAATATTCGATGCCATGGGGAGTAGTGAAAGGGAAAAGATTATCATGGCAGTTTACCGCCTCACTAGAGATGCTGATCAATGGTGGTCATTGATTCAAAACACAAAGTAAGATGATGAAGTATCAAATATGGAATGGAGGGATTTCAAAGAGATTTTCTTAGAAAAATACTTTCCTCGTGACCATCGAGAAGATATGGAAAAGCAATTTCTGAGTCTGACACAAAAGGAGGATGAGAATGTCGCAAAGTATGAGGCCAACTTTACAAGGTTAGCAGGGCATGCTACAGATTATATACATAACCCAAGAAGTAATATTGATCGTTTCTTTGATGGGTTAAAACCATTTCTCCGTCGAGCTTTAGTATCACAATCCTTCTCATCATATGAAGATATTGTCTCGTGTGCTATCAGAACAGAAAATAAATTCTCTAAGTCTTATGACAAAAAACTAAAGCAAGAGAAGAAGAGAATGGTGGAACAAGAGACAGATAAAGGGAAAAAGGGGAAGAAGGATTTTCCATTATGTGATAATTGTGGGAAGAATCACCCCGGTACATGACTAAAAGGAATGGGAGTTTTTTATAAATGTGGAGAAAAAAGTCAACAGGCTCATGATTACAAGGGAAAGAAAGAGGCTGTCAATGTTGAATGTTACAATTGTAGAGAAATGGGGCATTATGCAAATGAATTCCCTAAGAGACAAGGAAACTTATCTTAGAAAAGGCCAAGGGATCAAGGCAAATATTATGCTATTACTACAGTTGAAGTGGAATAATTAATGTATTGGTGATTTTGGACTCAAGGATTATATTTTGGTTATAAGAATAATGTGATATATATAAGGATTGTACTGCAGTACTTGTTGTTTTTATTAAGGTTTTAATATGATGAAGGTAATCATATTTTTAGTATGTGACAATAAGAGAAACTTTACTTTGGGGAATCTGATGTTACAATTGATTTTGGAATTTAGAGACCTTTTAGAGAAAGTCTGGAAAGAGGTATTTCTGATAACTATAAAGGTTGGAATGGATTAAGTTGAAATTTGGATAGTATTGTTTAAGGTTAAAATATTTCTGAAGATTATTTTTGGAATATTATAATACTATAGTTTTAGGAAAAGGATAACCTGTAGGTCAGGGGATAACCCGTCGCGTCGGACAAAGCTGCCGGAATCAAACCCACAACCATAGTGCGACAGACCTTTATTAAATACCACTAACCTACAGGAAGTCCCTGGTTATTACAAAATAGTTTTCCTAATCTAAATGGTATGCGTTAATATTTGGAACCTTGTACGAATAGAATAAATATAATATTTTTGAGTTCTATTAACTTTTTGAGTGAAAGATGGGTTTGTGGTAAAAATTTATTAAAGAATGAAAATTCTACATGACAAGTATGTTTATTTCCTTACGTTCTTAGTAAATCTCCTAAATAAATTCCTCAACTTTATGAAAGATAACTTAAAAAAAAATATTGTCGGTTAACTTTTCCTACTAGGGAATCAATGATCGTTTAAACAATCACAAGTTTTATGATTTTCTTGTAGTTAAACTTTCTCCTAATCCTATTTTGTACAACTGTCCATCAGACCATGATGGTTTGTTTTTCCTGCATATCCATGTTTTCATAGAATCCTAGTATTCTCTATCTCGGGTGACCTTTTTTACTTCTCTTTCTTTCTTTTAAAGTTATATTTTTATTAACCCTATTTCCGATATGGGTTTTCCACAAAGGTATTTTCTATTTTCCACCTTTTATTTTCGAAGAACATTTTCAAATTACGAGGACACAATTTATTGAAGGTGGGGAGAATGTAACACCCCAATCTTTCATGATACACTTCTCTTTCAATAATGCAATAGCTTGCATTGTACGCAAGTTCGAGATTCTAACAAACCACGACCAATCAAAGTAGCCGTTATGAATAGTAATACCCACGTTTTGAAATTATATAAATTTTATATTTCAAAATGGACTTCATTTTTGTATTCAGAATATCGAAATTATCCTAAGTTGAATTTTTTGTAATTTTCTGAGAACTTTCAATTTTTTATGAATAGTAAAAAATACTTAAAAAAAACTTTTTTAATCACAATAATTTATAGTGATAAATTATACTATTGAGTGGTTTTAAATTATTATTAGAATATATTTTTACCATTTTATCCAATGCTTGTCATTAGAATTAATTTCACTTTGAAATTGGACATAAAAAATTGTCAATCTTTTGATATATATTGTTTCTTAAAAACACGCTATTTGTTGTGACAGCGGGAATTAATTATAAAATTAATTAATGAAACTTATATGTTTGGAATTTTGTAAAATAGACATCATTTTTGAATTTGTAATATCAATTATAGGTTAGGGTGAAATTTTAGCATTGTTCTGAAAAACTTCAATTTTTGATGAATAGTGAAACAACTAAGTGGTAGTTAAAAAACTGATTTTTCGTTTAAATGAAACTTTACCGCTTCTATGAATTGAATTTAAAAAATCTGACATACATGGTTGTCATTATAAGTAAAATTTGGTTCAATGGGATTAAAGTAATTTTTTGTGAATAGTAACTTTTAAGTTCTATTAATCGCGATTATAGGTAATTAGTGTAATTTAAGGTAAATATAATGTTATAATATTATGAAATTACCTTTACACTTGTCCTACCCTTATTGGGTGAGTCATGTCCGACCAAGAAAATCCATGGGTCAACTTGGGGACCCCATGGATCCACTTGGGTAAGAAAATGACATTAATAGCTTTTTATTTAAAGTAAAAATAAAATTGTCACAAAGATGTGTTGTTTTACAAAAACAATTATTACACAGGGTTATATAACTTAAATTTTTTCTATAAATATTCATTGGAAATCTAAAAGTATTTCCTACATCATGGTAATTTTTTTATAATTTTTAGACGTTAATTAAATTAAATCTTTTATGACACAATGATGATGCAACGATTACTTCATTAATTAATGATTTAAATAAAATGAAAAGATAATATAAAATCTAAGACTTAAACTTGTAAAAAACCTATTGGATGAGTATATTTCTAACCCTTATCACCTTATCCTAGAAATATATAATTTTGGGACCTTTGAAATCCGAAAAGCACTTCATAATAATGTAACATTTCATGACTTTCCAAAAGTGCCCCTCCTCTCCTCTTATAAAAGGCCCCCTTCTCTACCACCTTAATCACACCATCAAAGCCATTTGGTTCGGTCAAAATCTGCCCTAATACTCTCTGAACATTCGTACCTTCATCCTAGAATCCTTATCTTAGGAATAAATCTCTTCAAGAAACCATTTTGGTTCAAACTGAGGGGAGTTACCCGATTTAAAGGTAATGTCTTCTCTTACATTATTTTGTTTTATTTTGCTTCTCCAACCACATAAGCTCTTTTTATTATTTTCTTTTGTAACAACACCAGTATCCTCAATATACTTGGATGTTTTTATGAGAAGTATTTTATTTACACTTACACACACCTTCGTCTAATGGTTAAAGAACATACTGTTTCTGTGGGTGGTGAATTACTGCCTCACGAAACGATGATTGTTCAATCTTATTTTAACACCTCTCATGGTGGCCATTATGATGACACTATTTTTATATATGATATATATTATGTTTTTGTTTTCCTTATGATTCTGTATTTTTTATTTATGGCATACCTTTATGATTTCCATTATGGGTAAATGCAATAATTTCATTTTAGGAAGTGCGGACTACCGCCCCCTCAAAGTGATTTGAATCGTTAATGCCATATGTGGGATGTATAAAGGATGGAGTAAATGATATTATACATGATATTATACTGGAATTATAGTATACCTTTATATAATTATAATTTCATTCCATTAAATACAAAATAGAAATGAAAGTAGCTTTCATGCGTACGTACGACTTACCGTCTCCATGAACGGTGCATTTCATTTCTTACCTCTAAATTTTATGTAATATTATAAATGCATGTATATATTGGATATATATGATATATATGATATCTAAATCATGAATATAATTCTGGATATAATGGATATTTCACCACATGAACAACTTGTAATTAAAAGAAGTTTATTTTTGACTAAAGTACCAAAGATCGACAAAACGACCGTTATTAACATAAATAATTACATAATGTTCATAACATTGTAATAAGTGATATAAAAGAAATAATTAACATGAAAACGGTTCTTAAGCACGTAGAAATTAACTCTAGTTTATTATTCAGGAGATTAAAGAACGATCTAGTCAAGTTGGACACGAGGTAAGGGAACTTCTTAACCCAATTCCCATTCTTGGGTTGAACTTATCTTTCTTATTTATGTTGTTCTTTGATTATGTGAGAAATTAATTTTTATATATTATCATGTATTTATACTTTCTTTAGGTGATCTTATAGTGAATACACATGAGCGATCTATTTTATTTAAAAAATGATCTTTGTAAGGGAACTTCTTAACCCAATTTATGTTCTTTGGGTTAATCTCCTACTTTCAAATTATGTCATGATATTATTATGTACTATCTTGTATTTTTACTTTATTTATGTGAACTTATATTGAATACACATAATAGATCTATTTTATTTAAAAAATTATCTTTGTAAGGGACTTCATCTCAATCTCCTTTCATTGAGACATATTTTGTTTTATACACAAATTTCTTTTATATGGTGTATAAACCGCTTTGACTTTTACATTAATTCAAAATAAATATTTTTATACAAAGAGTTTTACAAAACAACAAAAAGGAATGTTTTTTTGTCGTATGTATGCGGTGACAACGAATTCTACGCCGCCGTGACCATTATTTTAGTTTCGTCTTCCTTTACAAGCCATAACTTTTTTTTAAATGAAAAATAAATACAAAGTTTTAATTTTATTTTATTTTGGAATTGAAAATGGTTTTGAAAGTGTTTTCTTTTTATATCAATGTGTTGTATTGATATCTTATGATTGAAATGTGGAAATTTTATGTTTCCTTTATGCATGTTTTATGTGATACGATTATGTTATGGTTTATGATATGTTTAAACCTATTCATATGAGGAATGTATTGGACTTAATAAGTGACGGGTGGAGCCCGCTATTGCTCCTCGATGCATCAGTAGGTCTCATGAGACAAACTAGTGTCTTGGCACGAGGCCTTGAAAAAATCTTATTTGTAGTCTTGGCATGAGGCCTTGGCTACGTGGTTATGATAGTCTGGTATTTTGCATTCCATCATTTTGAAAGTGGTTATTGATATTGAATGTGATTATTCGACTAGTAGAATATCCATGTGAATAAGTAAATGGCATTATTTCATTTTATTTTTTCCATATTATGCTGAAGTTCAAGTTGAAAAGGCTTTTGTTTTAGTTATACATTGCCTTAAATGTTAATGTTTATTTATGAAAGCTTCCGCTATATTGTTATCCTTACTAAGCATCTGAGCTCACCCCTTCAAATGTTTTAATTTTTCCAGGATGTGAAGAAGTATATTATGAATGACCTGCAGGGATAGTATGAGGGGATATGAAGACAGGATGTTGTTGTAGTTTTGTTTTACTTTATGATGTAATGTAAGACTTATGAATGTATCTAGTGTTTCCAAGGCTACTAAACTAATCGGTCTTTTGATACTTGATCTTTTGTGATCATGCCAATGTTATGTAATAATGCACCGACTCTGGGTAACCGGGGTCGGGGCGTTATAACCACCTCAAAGATAAGATTTTGAGTTGGCAGTGAAAAATCCTAATGGTAGGATGAATACATATCAAGTCTATAAATCTTCTTTGATAAATGTTTGTGATATAGTTCTTCATGTGATTCTTGTCATTATTCCTTTAGTTGAATTTTATGTAATTTTGGGTATGGATTGGATCTCCCAGTATAGATCCCATATAAATTATCTAGAAAGTGAAGTTATATTTGATATTTAGAATCTACCTTCAATAATCAATCAGTGTAGGGATGAACTGAAATACCTATTGGAAATTACTTCCATAATATTGGTTTTTATACCTATTCACGAGGGATAATTATTTCAAATGGTTAGGGATAAAATCAATATTGAAAATGTTCTTATTTTTCTGGATTATTGTGATGTGTTTTCTGAGTACTTTCCTAGTATTCCATCTAATCATGAAGTACAGTTTTTAATAGATTTCATAACTGGCGGTACACCTATTTCAAAGAATCCATATAGAACAGTCCCGATTGAGTTGCAAGAATTAGGGGGGGGGGACTCCCTGATAACCTAGATAATGGATTTAATCAGACAAGTAATTTTCCATGGGGTTCACATGTTCTTTTTTTTAAGAAAAAAGATATGTCAATGTGTCTTTACACACTACTGGAAATGGAAAATTTCCCAACGGTTCAGAACCGTTGGGAAAGCCTACAGAACCTTTGGTATATCTTATACCAACGGTTATGCAAATCGTTGGTAAGTAAGCCATTGGGAAAGCTTTTCCCAATGGTTTACACAGAACCGTTGGGATAGGTTAGAAAAATGAACCTATCCCAACGGTTTGGCTTGAACTATTGGGAAAACCAACCATATGATGCCCTATCCCAATGGTTTGGAGAAAACCGTTGGGATAGGTCTTTCGTAACGGTTTGAGGAAAATTTGGGATAGGTAAATATATAAAAAAGAGTTCCAGTGGAGGTTTGAACCCACAACCTCCACATTATAAACCAATGAATTTACCACTATCCTAGAGTATCCTTTCTGAATATATTTGGATATATATATATATATATATATAGAATTTATATATTGATTTATTTGATGGTATTTGACAAATGTACTCATAAAAAATAAGGGCACCTATCCCAACGGTTCTCAAATCCGTTGGGAAAGATAGGTGCCCACCCTTTCCCAATGGTTTGGCCAAACCGTTGGGAAAGTTGGACTCAAAGTGTAATTTTCCCAATGGTTTGGACAAACCATTGGGAAATCCATACCCTTTCCCAACAGTTTGGCGAAACCATTGGGAAAAGTGACCTCAAAGTGGGCTTTCCCAACGGTTTGGCCAAACCATTGGGAATGGGTGTCTATACCAACGGTTTTTACATACCGTTGGTATAGAAGCATTGGGAAAGGTCAGATTTCTAGTAGTGACATTAATTATCAAGAACTTAATAAGATCCCTATTAATAAAAACTATCATTTACCCCATATTGATGATATGTTTGATAAATTATGAGGAGTTTAATATTTTTTTAAGATTTATCATTGATCTTGGAGTAATCAACTAAAGATCAAGAAAGAGGATATACCCAATACAAACTTTCATACGAGGTATTATCATTATGAATTTATATTAATTCCATTTGGAATTTCCAATGATCCTGCTATATTTATGTATTTAATGAATAGAGTCTTTAGATTTTACCTTGATCAGTTTGTGGTAGTATATATATATATGATATTATTATATATTCAAAGAGGAATTAATAGTATGAAAAAGGATTTAAGAATTCTACTAAATATCCCGAGGAAGGAAAATTTTTATGCCAAATTTATGAAGTGTGAATTTTGGATTAAAAAGTTTCATTATTGGGTGATATAATCTTAAGTGAGGGTATATCGGTGGATCCATAAAAAATATATTTTATTGAGAAATGTTTGAGACCAACCATTGTAATAGAAATCTATAGTTTTATTGGTTTGGTTGGATACTATTGATACTTTGTGATATATTTCTCATGACTATCTAATCCACTCACTAAGTTTACTTAAAAGGGGGTTAAGGTATTATAAATATATGAATGTGAAGAGAGTTTTAAATAACTAAAGAGAAGATTAGTCATTGAACCTATAATTACACTACCTTGTTATGTAGAAGGGTTTGTGATATATAGTGATGCATCAAATAAGGGACCGGGACATGTCCTCATGTAGAATGATATGGTGATAGCTTATGCCACACACCAATTAAAGGTTTATGAAAAAAATTAGGCAACTCATGATTTGGAGTTAGTAGAGTTAATTGTTTCATTGAAGATATATAGGAATTATCTATATGGTGAATGGTGTGATAAATATACTAATCATAAAATCTTGAAGTATATATTTACACCTTAAGAGTTGAATATGTGCCAAAAAATATGCTTGAAGTTAATAAAAAATTATGATTGCTCAATACATCACCACCCTAGGAAGGTGAGAAAGGTAGATGATTCTCTAAACTGGAAAGACCATAAAATTTTTTCCATGATGAGAATTGAAAAAGATCCAATATTTATGGATTTTTAGAATATAGATCTTTAAATCATGAGGAAAGGGTAAGATATTATCTTTTTGAGATGGATGTTCAACCATCCATCCATGAGAGGATTAAGAAGGCATGAAAGGAAGATGTGGAAATATACAATAAGGCAAGGGATGTTACTGAGTTCAACAATGACCATGCTAGAATGATAAGGTTTAGGAAATGATTATATGCCCATTAATACCAGACTTGAATAAGGATCTTTTGTATGAGGCACATAGTTAATAATTCTCTATTCATCTTAGAAGTATAAAGATGTATAGAGATCTAAAAGAGTATTTATATTAGGATAACCTGAAGGGATATATTATAGAGTATATATCCTTGTTCCTGGTATGTTAGAAAGTTAAGGCTGTGAGACTAAATTTTATAGGGATGTTACAATAATTACTCTTAATAGATTGAAAATGGAAGAACATCCCCATGGATTTTGTCACTGGACTCCCCCAAGAATCAAAAGTTTATAATGTTATTTGGGTTATATTATACCTCCTTACAAAGTCAGCACACTTCATTGCTATCAAAGATGAATTATCTCTTGATCAACTTTCTAGAATATACATTAAGGAGGTGTTAATGTTTTATAAAGTACCACTATCTATTATATCTGATTGGGTTCCGAGGTTTATCTTGAAGTTTTGGAAAACTCTTCAGTGAGCTTTTGATACAGAGTTGAGTTTTATTATGATGTATCATCCTCGGACAAATAATCAATCTAATAGAACTATTCAAACCCAAGAGGATATGTTGAGATTTTTTTTGGATTTTAATGGTTGTCAAAATCAATACCATCCTATGGTTGAGTTTTATTACAAAAATAACTTTCACTATAAAATTTAAATGGATCCTTATGAATCCCACTATATAAATAAGCGTAGAACTCTAACTTGATGGGATGAAGTTAGAGAAATAAATCTATTGAGACCTAATCTAACTTAGGAAATGATTGATAAAGTTATATTCATTCAATATCTCATCAAGGCATCTCAGATTTGGTAGAAAATATATGCGGAAAATCATCAGTGTGATCTGGAATTTGAAGTTTATAAAAATGGTTATCTATGAATTTATCCATGGAATAAGGTTATTGTATTTGTAAATAATGGAAAATTGATCCCTAGTTGTATACAACCTTTCAAGATTCTTGATCGAGTAGGGAAGATAGTGTATCACTTGTCGCTTTTATCAAACCTCTCTCAAGTTCACGATGCATTACTTGTATCTATCTCGAGGAAGTATATACCCAAACCTTAACATGTACTGGACTTAGAGTATATATCATTGGATCATGATATTACTTATGATGAACAACCAATATAAATTATGGATCATAGAGATAAAGTTCTACAGAATAAGACTACTCATCTGGTTAAAGTTATCCAAAGGAATTTGAAATTTGAAGAAGTTACTTGGAGCCCAAGAATGTAATGAAACTAATATATCCTCATTTATTTGCATCAGAGTGATTTTATTTTGAGGGAAAAATTCTTTTATAATGTAACACCTTGAGATTTTAATATATAATTCTCTTCAAATAATTTTTTTCGATAACTTGCAATACACATATCCTCAAATCTGAATGAATTGTAATAGAGTATATTGTTATAACCTAGATGTTATATAAGAAGGTATGAATAGGAATAAATAACTTATGAAAATTTATATGTATAAAATAAATCCATTTATTATCAATTAATTTTAAATGGAAATAAAAATCATTTGAAAGTAAAAGATAATATTTTCTAAAAAAATGTTTTTATACACGCAACATGTTTTCATATTAATGAATTAAATTGATCACCATTGGGGGATTATTTAAATGAAATGTATATATTATATATTCATTATTTTTTTAATATTCATATAATATTTTTTAGGCATGATATAAGAATAAATCCAGTTTTATTCTTAAAAACAGTATTTTTCCAAAAAAATGCTTTTTATTACATTTTGTACACTTATTTTAAAATAAATATCTTCCAATTATCAAAATTGAATATTGAAAAAATGGAAATAATATTTGGAATAAGGATGTTAAAATTTGGTAAATAGTTTCTATTTATTTTTGGTCAATATAAATAGTAACTGTGGTAAATTTTATCACCTATATAAATGGTAAATCAGGTCAATCTTGGTTAAAAATAAGTGTTAAGGTCAGAAGTTTTCATAAAAATTCCTATTATATGAAGTTAATTCAAGTATTATCACCTTAGTCTTGAAATTTAATTATTTAATGGACACTTTTCCATGAAAATGACCTATATAATATTTAAAAAAAAGGAAAATATAAAATGTCACAATCTTAATTTTAAATATATATTATGTGCTCACATAGGGAAAAAAGAATGTGGTGAATGAATATAGATTTTTATTTTGAGAATAATAAAATTATTTTTAGTTCTGTAATTTATTTCTATTTTTTAGGTATTATATAATTACCTTAAATTATTATGTAACACTGACATAGTATTTTTTCAATTAATTGAAAAATAAAATAAATGATTTTAAAAATATTAAAAGTAATACAATTTTGGTGATTTATTGTGATACATGAATTTTTAGATAAATATAAAATATTATGGATATGTTAAAGGTTTGGATTCTAATTTAAAATATTTCTTGATGTATTTGAAGCCAAATTAAATGAATAGTGTCAAAAACGACAATAATAATATTTTATGAAAATAATATTTTATTAAATTATTTAAAAACCATTAAAATATTGAAAGAGGATAAGGGGGGTAATCTATTATTGAAAATATCATCCCTTTCCCATTTATTTTCTAATTTCCACATTATAAGTAAAATTATAATCCCTTAAGAGTGAAAAAGAAGTTATCACTGTTAAGGTTAAAATAGGTTAACTAAGAGGTTAAACCAAATGATAAGGTTTAAAATTACACTTAAACCGATCCCAATTTTATTGGTTTATGATATTTAAACTATATATTACCTTATATTTTAATCTATTTCCATTTGGAATCATTTTTATTGAGAATTATCTAGTTATATTTTAATCTTTTTATTAATTCTAAGTGTGTCATTTCGCTCCCTTATAAAAGGGAACCAGTTTATTCTCATATTTGCAACACTTTGAGAAATATATATTGATAAATACATACCAATTTCTCATATAAAAATCCTGATACATCTTCTATAGGTTATTTTCTCCTCAAAATACTATCCCTTGGTTCCATAAGAAAGGATCTAATGGAAGTCTCCCAAAGAATAGGTAATCGTCTTAACCGACATATTTCAATTTATATATTAATTTACCTCCTCTAAATTTGTGTTATTTATAATGAAATAATAAATTCAATATCCTAAATATAATTAAATTTTATTACTACCATGAAACCACAATTATCCACCCTCTTTTGCATCAAATGTAAAGTGAAAGTATCACTCGTGCATATGTACGACTTACCATATCCATGTAGTGATACATGTAATTTTTCATCAACATATTTTATGGATTAATATTATTATGGGTTAATTTTTATATATGTTATTTATAACATACTTTTTATTTTTTAATTATAATATCTTATGTACCTTCTCACCTTCCAATTCGTTGAAAAATGATAATGTTGTTTGTGCGTATGTGTATACTACCACCTCCACGAAGCGATGTGATTGTTTTTTCATTGATGCTTTATATAGATGGTAATAAGTATATATTTGGTGAATATATATGATTTATATTTTATAATAATTATTCTATAAATATTAATTATTATTTACCTTTCTTTCATTTTATCAATCGAAAAGTGAAAACAATGTTCCTGTGTACATACGGCCTACTGTCACCATGAACAATGTAATTCATTTTCATATCTCTATATTTTATGGATTACTATAAATACATATATAATGAATATATATGATATTTATATCATATTTAAAATTATTTATATTAGGTAACCTTGATAAAATTAAAAGGATCAAAACTATCAAACCAAAACATACATGAAAAATGAAGCGATTATTACCCAGAATAAAGATTTTAACAAAGAGTATTTAATAAACCAGTGATAATTATTTTTATTAAATAATATATGGTATGATATATATGATTATGGATTTTTAATATATATATAATAAATATATATTTATTACACTGTACGTCCGAACACATATAAAGGAAGTCTAACGAGAGGTAAGAGTTTATTTCACAATCTCATTATTATTTGGGATTGTTTATGTTAAAATATTCATTTGGGGAATATTTGATATTTATATGTTAAAACCAGTTTATTTTATTCTATTTTGATTATTTCCTTAAAATAAAATTCTTCCTTTCATTTTCCTCTCTTTATGCCGTCAAGATACCAAAATAATGATTTTAAGGAAAATTGACCTTATTTTTCTACTCAGTTGAGAATATTTCTCTTCCATGTCCACATTTTCCATAAAATGTATAAAAAATATTTTTAACAATCTAAAATGATTTATTAAATATAGTTGTACCCAGTTTTTTAAAAAAATGTTTAAAATTAATCTTCTTGTTATTTTCCAAACGAGGTAATTTTTAAACTTTTTACAAAAATGAGAATGGAATGTTTTTTAACTTATACGACATGAATAAAATTTCATTCCATCATGATAACTCATTTTTTTTAATATTACATTACAAGTTTAAAATTTTATTTTTTTAAAAATTTCCTTAATATTTAGGAATTTTTTAGATTTTAAATAATCGTTTTAATGTGAAAAGGTTATTTTGCTCAAGAAATCTTCTAGTGATATTTTGAAAGTATTTTCATCTACTTCAACATCCTTTGTTAAATATTATGATTTACTGAGGTTATACTCTTATTATACCATCCATCATATTTCTATGTATGCTTTATGATTAAGTTGAATATAGAAAGTGATTATCTTTCATATGCTAGTTCTTACAATATGAATAATTATTGATTTTAAGGAATGTTAATTAAGTTATATTGTTTATTCATATGACGAATGCATTGGACTTATTAAGTGATGAATAGTGCCCATAATCACATATCCCCTTGATGCATTAGTGTGAATCTTGAGAAAAACTATATCAGTTATTTGGCTAAGGCCATACCCATTTATGTAGATTCCATATAACGAGGAATTGACAATATTTTTAGATGTCTTAGAACAAGAGATTGATAATAATTTTTAGATGTCCAAAATTATACATTACATCATTATGAAATTAGTTTATGATTTACATGAGTTTATTTGAATAGTTTTTATATCCATGGATAAGTTTCAAACTCATGTGATAATTTATATGGCATTATTTGATCATCATTTATTCCTTCCATATTATTCGTGACTTATTTAGCTTGTAGTGCATGCATACCCTTATTAAGAATATAATCTTTCCCCTTTCTCATGTTTTCTTTCCTCGGGATGCTAAGAAATGCTTTATGATTGATATATAGGGATATTCTATGTGGAATAAATATGTTCCCAAAGAAAATACAACATTGTATTTTATATTTTCAAATGTAATGTTAGATTTAAGTATGTATCTAGTTTATCAATACTACTAAACTATTTGGTCTTTTGGGATGTGATTTTTTATATTTAGTACCATTGTAATAAAGTAACCATCGGCTCTATCCTACTAGGGTTTGGGTATTTACATGTTTAATCTATAATTCGAATATACTGCATAACCACCCTTCTACATGTCATACCCACAAAACTTGTTTTCTCACTTATTTTTCACCCTCCATGATTAATCCTATTTCAATTGGTTCCCCCATTTCATCCACTCCCTCTCACTACCAGATGAATTGAATCCATTGAAAAATGATAGGACTGAATACGTCTTCCATTTTCCACTTTCTGTTTCAATTCCATTCAGTAGATCCATCCACCCACCAAGCATCGTCCCTTTCAACAAACCCTATAAATAAATTTTCCTCCATTTTGAACTGCCTACATCTATACACATATTTATCCATTTGTTTGTATCCAGGTACAACTTCTTACTATCATTCAGTTATATTTTTTTTCAAACCATATTTTTAATCCATAGGCAATTCTCACACCACCTTAACCTTTTTATGCTTTCCTACTTGTGTTGATGCTTCTTATTGTCACTGCATACAATTATGGATTCCTTTTAAAAATTAAATATATCATCACCTAAAGATGATGTAGACAAGAAAACCCATTGGCTGAAGCTGAACATCTTAACCATGATTTCTCATTTTTTATTTTTTTACTTCACATCCAGATACCCAAATCTCTATGGATCCTCTATCTAAATTTCATTATTTTTCTTAGTCTTGAACCCACCAATTCTCATTATTTTATCTATATTCCCCTAACTATAATTTTTTCAATCGAACCTTCTATAGATTACATATTCTTTGATTCCATTTCATAATAGAATCTCTATAGTGTGACTGACCTTCCAAGGTATGTTTTATTTCAATCATCATCTATATAAATACTATAACATAGAAATTGTGAAATATGATCTTTCACCACTATATTTGATTTCATAAAATATATTTATCAATTTATTTTTCATTATATATCGTTAGAATTAAAGCAGGACCTACACTTGTTGTATTATATTCAATACACTACATTTAATCAGTTATTGGATAGATAAAAATGGTAATTTATATATCACGAGATACACAGTTTGGACAGATGTTATTGGATATATTTAAAAACATTATATTAATATACCATGTTTTACTCACTATACAAAGAACTGACTAATAATTATTTGGTTCTTTATTCAGTGTGTATTCAAAAATTGTTCTATAGTTTATTCCAATGAGTTTAGAAGTTAAGATTTTAGAATTATTTATGCCATAATAATTTTAGATTTATTGATAACTGACTTTTTATACAAGCATTGTTTTTACTTATGTTACCAAACATCATAGATTAATTTTACTTTAAATTTCATGTTTTTTACTACTTTGATGATTAGAAACACATCATAAATTGGAAAACTTTATTGTCAAATTTCAATTACTCCAAATATTTTATCGTATAAGTAGATAGAAACTACAAATGTGCACATCATTATCTCATTCCTTTAGAATTAATTGAACACTATAAACTAGAATTCATTTTCAATTGTCATACTTTATATCTAAATTAATATTCACTATTTGAAATTTATTTATTTCATTAAACAATATTCCAAATTCTTTTTGGTTATGTACCATGAGATTTATTTTGAAAAAAAACTTAGCTATATTTGAAACTGACTTAAATTATTAAGATTTATATAATAGTCACTTTCTTAATTTCTAATTTCTTGATATATTCCATATTTACAATGTTAGATATCAAAACTATTTTTCATTCATTACCAAATTATTCATAATATTTCATAAAATAATTATAATTACAAATAAATTTATAAGGATTTGAGATAAAGTCAATATCTATTAGTGATAATATTTTTTTTCACTCAATAACATTTAGGCCTATTTATTTCCTCCTTAAAACTTTAATTTTCCCTGTAATTAATTCTCTGTAGTGGTATTTAATTATTCACGATGTATAATCTCTTTATGTTTTTCAACTTATGTTATGTAAAGGAGTTGAAAATATTAGTTGGAGCCCTATTCTTATTTCACAACATACTTTTGCATGTCTACTCTAATCCATGAATTAGCTTATACTTAATTCTTTGTTTCATCTTCAACCAAAAAAGTAACAGTGGAAAAACTATTCAATTGATATTTTATAATCCAAATTAGTTGGAATGATTGAACTCAGATCTATTTCTTCTTTTATTTTATTAATTTCTTCATTCAAAATAAATTCATCACTTTAAAAGATGTTATTAATAATATGAAATACCCATTTCTCATATAAGAAGCATATCAACTTCCATTGGAATCTCTCTCCCCTTTACCATCCATATATTTCTCTCAATCATCAAACAAATACACCACTACAAATCCCATATATGCAGAGGGCGAGGCAAGTCTTAGTAAGGAACCAATTATTAAATTCTACAAGCATTATATGATTCATGAATCTAAGTAGAAAATAAAATAATCAAATAGTGCTTGAATGATTCCTATAAACCCTCTCAAACTCATGCACAACATTTTCAGTTAGGATTGTGATTCTATCAAATAACCCCAATTGTGATAATATTATTATGATATTTTATCACAAATTCAAAACACTACATATCACCAAACAAAATTCACATCAGAAATATTCATAGAATATATTGAGACCAATTTTTTATATTGCAAGGAATAATAATTGATACCAAATAAAATATATAGGCTTTCACTATAGTTTTCAGTATCACATTTGTAGCACATTTTGTATTACTTTACTTTTCATCATCATGTATCTCCATTTCCAAAGGAAGTGAATTTTTTTGAACCCCAAAACTTTTAGTATGTCCATTGATTCATGTATTCCTAATGTTTAGTATTTGTTGGTTCTGATCATAGTAGAGCCTCCTCAGTTGGAGAATTAACTATAAGTTTTTATTTATTTGATGGATCATTTATAATATTTTATATGATGTGAATTTCATGACCAATGAAATTTTTCCGCCAAATATTGAAATAGAGAAACCCAAAACCTAAAGGGGATATTTTCACATCAAATTCATAATTAATTAATTTATGATTGGAAGAAAATATTACCTCATCAATGAAATTTCTTCATAGATGATATTGATCATTTGAAAACCCTATTTTCATATTACCTTTACAAAATTGAAAGAATCCAAGTGTAGAATCCCTCTATTGGTGATCCACATGTGCTCCCTTGATCTCTGAACAAAACTGAAAGAACACGGGATGATAGCATAATGAATATATCTTCTTTTGTTGGTCATTTTTATCCCTTCCAGTTCCCTCGATCTTGAAGGATGTCTTTAGTGATTCTCATTCTTGAGAGGAAGAGAGGAGGAATGGAGAGAGAATTATATTTCTCACAACAATACTCAAGTCTCAATCAACCCTACATAATAGACACGTCTATCTATTTACAGAGTTAGGGTTTATTTAATTACGTACTATAATTTAAATAATATAATAATCATTATCAAATCCCATTCCATATAATAATAATAATAATATTTTTATTATATGTTGTTCACTAACTTTCACAATGATAAATATTATTTACTGGCTTGCAAATAATTATTCCTCACCAAACATGATCTTAATCCACTCTAACTCCTAGGCATTTATTGAATACCTAAATAAATATCAAATAAAAAATTTTATTTATAAATAAATATTTTATCCTCAATACAACAAATAAATATTTATTAAATATCCAATAAATAAAATAAATATTTTATCCATAATCTAGAAGTAAATTTTTTATTGTATATTCACATAATTAAATAATTTTTTTAAAGAACAAATAATTATTTATTACATTGTGAATAATAATGATCAATGAAACTTGAATAATATTTTTCCTCATTATTGAGAATAATATTTATTCTGATAGGTGAATTCAAATGGAATTTAATAAAGACCAACAGAAACACTTAGTGTGTGGATCTCTAGGATTAATTCTTATTGACATTTGGTGGGTTTTCCTAAAATCTGAGATTATTTTCTAGAAATAGTTCAAGGAACCTAAAAGAAGTTACTTAATTTCATAACATCGACAACAACATATGAAATCTCACTATGTAATATAATCCTTTTGTCTCAATATCTCATCAAGAAGGCTACACAACTGTGTAATCAACCTATATGTTTGATACATATTTCTTTAACTATCTAAAATAAACACATTTTTGAACTATGACAATGAAATTTAATGTGACAGTTATATTCCAATAAAAGGTCAGTGATATAAACTTCCATAAATATGGAAGAGGCAAATCCTTCCTCAACTTATTCGTTAATAACATGTCACTCATAAGGCACCAAATGCTTCTAAATTCTCCATGAACCGTATCATCAATATTTATAAAATATATCTAATTTCATGAGTCATAACATGAATTTATAAATCTTGAAGTCTAAGGAATTTTATACATGATCATAGTTAAGAATATCTTATTCCACTAAAACATGAAAAATTCCTATGGGTGGGTATGTTATCATAATCTCATGTCTTAGAGATTACAAGTGTGAACTTCATGGGATGAAGTCTCATTATCTTACAAGTAAACTCACCTAAAATTATACATACAATCCAATGGAAGTGACCTAGGTCAAATTGATATCTTTCTACCACACTCTAGGAATATGATAAATCTATACTAGTATATAGCATAACATACATGACTAACCTAATCACAGGTGAGTATAGAACCCTTTGAATCCTCTATCTTTCCTCATGTTCTTTAGGGAAAATTTTCCTAGAAAGGAGAATTCCATGTGACATTCGAAACAATCCCCTCTGAGATTATTCTATACCGAATATATTTAATATCTTTTCAATGCTTATACCTTGACTAAGGCCAAGAAACCTCTTGGATATATCATGATGGATCTTGATCCCAAAAATATATACCACCTCACCTAAGTTCTTTATGGAGAAAAAATTATTCAATTAGGGCTTAACAGATTATAAGATTGGTATTTAATTTCCAACAAGTAATATGTCATCAACATATACTATTATGAAAGTGACCACACTCCCACTAAACCGCTTATAGAAATAATGAGAGCATTCATTATTAATGAAACCAAATTCTATTATGGATTCATCAAACCAAATGTTCCATGAACCGAATGCTTTATTTAATCCATAAATGTATCTTTATAATTTTCAAACATTGTGGGCATCCTTTGGATTCAAAAACCCTTAGACTTGTGTCATATAGAAATATTCTTGAATATTATTATTAAGGAAGGCTATTTAGAAATCCATTTTCAAAATATCATAGTCATGTAAGGATGTAATGTAAACTATAATTTTGATCGATTTTAGCATTGAAACCGGTGAAAGGGTTGCATTTTAGTCTATGCCTTGACGTTTTTTGAATCCTTTTGCAACCATTCATGACTTATAAGTACTTAGTTGTCCATACATGTCCATTTTATTCTTGAATATATATTTTTAACCAATAAGATTTACATCCACCAGAGGATCTACCAATATTCAGAATTGGTTTTGGTACATGGATTCTATTTTAGAATTCATAGCTTCTTTCCATTTGTAAATATCTGTGCCACTTACTACTTCCTTTTAGGTTACTTAATCATTATTATAAACTAATAATGAGTAACCATCCTTAGTGACTATAAAACAAAACCGTTCTTGTTCTCTAACCTCCCTTTTATACCTAAGCAGTACCTGTGTCTCTATAACTTCTTCCATATAGATTTTTGGAATTCATTCTTGTGCCAACTGTTGTATATCTTGATACCAGACTTCATTGAAGTCTATCTCACTCACACTATTAATTTTATAGATATTATCATTCTCAAGGAACATGATATTTCTATCATCAATTTCCTTTTTTTAAGGATTGTATAGGTAATATATCTTTGTTTCCTTAGGATATCCTATAAATACACACTTTGTTCTTTTAGGTGAAATTTTGTTACCTAAAGAGTCCTTAACAAACTCTTCATATCCCCACACATGTAAGTAAAAAAACATGGGTTTATTTCCACTATAAAATTGGTATGGAATACAATCTACTACTTTAATTGATACTCAATTTAGTATGTATGATGTTGTTTGTAATGTCTATCCCCAAAAGTATAATAGAAGTTTCGTATGAATTTTCATTGATCTCAATATTCAAAAAAGGAGAAGTTCCTCCTTTCACTTACACCATTCCATTGAGGTGTATAAGGAATAATGAGTTGAGATAAAATCCCAAACTCTCATAAATAATCAAGGAAGTATTTATTAATAAATTCCCCACTATAATTTGAGCAGATTTTTTTAATATTCTTGTCAAGATAGTTCTTATCTTCATTCTTGTATTCCTTGTTTTTCCTAAAGGAATTCAACTTATTTCTCATTAGGAAGACATATCCATATCTACTAAAATCATTAGTAAAAGTTATGAAGTATGAGTACCCACACCTTTCTTCAATTGGAAATAGTCCACACACATCAGTATGAACAAATTCAAAAATCTATTTGGAACTTACACCATTTCCACTAAATAGAACTTTGGCAATTTTTCCTTATAGAAATGTGTGACACACGCTAAGTGTTTCTATCTTAAAGGAATCTAAAAACCCATATTGGTGCAATTTATTTAATTTTTTTTCATTAAATGACTCATATTTTGATGCCAATGTTGTGTGTGGTATGATTCATGTGAATCATGGTGTGGTATGTGTCATGTGAAGCATCTTCATTTTTGATTTCCAATATTTGGTTCATATAATCCAATACATAAACACCATTATTTAACTATGTTTTACCATAAAAAATTATATCTATATAAAATAAAACAAATTTATTCCCAAATTTGAAAAAAAATCCATCTGTATTAAATTTAGATAAGAAATAATGTTTTTGGTAATGGATGGAACATAATAACAAACTTTTAAAATAAAGATCTTCCCATCAACAATGTGAGGTGATAATCCTTTATAGTTACAAAAAAAGTTTTTCTCTGTTGGATGCTGGTAGATCTATCTCCCCTTGGTCAATATTTTTTAATCTACTTGGTTGCTATATTTTAATACATATGTGAGCACCAAACGTTGTATCTAATACAAGATTTATAGAAACAAATAAATTTCACTCAATAAAAAATGCGCCTAAATATTCCCCTTACTTCTTTAACTCGGTGTAGTTTTTCTTTCAGTGTCCCTTCTCACCACATGTGAAATAGATAGCATCTTGTTTCCTTACTTACATCTTAATTGTTCTCTTCTTGGAAGGTCGTTGCAAAGAAACTTTAGGTTTAGAGCTCTTTGATTGTACTTTCCATTTATTCGCCATAAGGATAAAAGAATTTTTGTGTTTTATCTCCTTATATACATAGAAAGAAAGAGTGAGTAGATATGGGAGAGACTTATCAATGTTGATCATATTAAAATTGACAACAAATATAGATATTATTTGAGAGAATGATTCAATTATGAGATTAGTGCATAGTTTATTAGGCAGTTTGAACCCTAGAACCTCTAGGTGCTCAATATAGTCAATGAGTTTGGCTATATGAGGTCCAGCTTGTGCACCCTCCCCATGATTACTCTCAAATAGTACTTTGGATATCTCAAATTGTTCATGTCTTACTCTCTCCTAGTAGAGACCAAAAATATACTAGAGCATTCTATAATCATCCATGTTTTCATAAGACTTCATGAGTTCTCTAGATTTAGATGAAATAATTAAACATTGAACATCAACCATGTAGTTCAAGTGTTTTCATAGATGTTGAACTCTTCATTACTCACCTAATTAGAAAGCAGATTGTTAGGTAAAAACAATATAAATATATACAAGGTGGTGAAATGTGTCCTTTTACAAATCCTGAAAGAATAAAGTTTTATACCTCTTAATTTATTTTAAAGATATTCAATGTTATTTTCTTTAAATAAATTATGAAATAGAAAAATAGAGAATAAGAACACAATAATTTTTATAGTGGTTTAGGGTGAAAATCTCCCCTAGTTCAATCCACCAATGCTCTCTTATGGAGTTTAGTGATTTTAACTGAATAGATCCTCTTATCATAAGATCTCCACAACTAAGTATAAACAGTTTAAACCTTACAAAACGATAGGTCATTTTTCATGAACCTCCTAATCCAAAACTTTGTGCAATAAATTGACACTACACCATGATTGAGTACAAGCGGCCGATACTTTAAGAAATAATAACTCTAAAGAGATCTTAGTTTTAAATGATATTAAAAGAAAATACATCAATATAAATCTTAGAGAAAAAACAACATGTGACTCAAATAGTAGAGGATCAAAATATGTATATATCCCAAGTGTAGATCTTTTGTATAGAAATGATGTCATCATGCATAAAAAACACAACACCTTATGAAAGATCCAACTATCAGTATCTAACAAGTAAACTTGATTTTTCTTCCAGCCAAACAGATCTAAAAAATATCAATTAATAAATCATAATCCTTTGAAATTTAAACACATGGAGTAAATTTTAACTTACCTTATAAATATAAATGATTTAATCCATTGAAAATTTCCCTTTGAATCAACCTTTAAAAATATTTAAAGTGGTATTTAATTCTACCGAGTCCATTTAACAAATCATGAGATATATCTTAAATTTAAACTTTACTGTTGATCAAGTCAAATGTTGGGTATACTTAGAAAGTATAGCTGAAAAAATATGGTTGAATTAAAAACATTTGGTTTATAAAAAATATATTTGTTTGTAAAATGTTGGTTGATTCTAAAATTATGTTTCCATATCCATAACTTCATCATAGAATAGGGTACTTGATCTATATATTCACTCCAAACATAGGGAATAAAAGTATGGTTCCTTACCGAAATTAGGGTTCACAAACCCCACATTTTTCTTAAAATGTAGGGTATAAATAATGTTTCCAAAAATCTAAAAAACACAACCAGAATACTTTAGATAAAAATTTAACCCAAGATAACTTTAGAACAAGATAAATTTATCAAGAAATGTAATCCTAGAAAAAACTTAAAGTAATTTTATTAGTAAAACAAAAAAGGTATTTATGAGCGTAAAAATCAATGAGAATTCAAGGAATATTGAGGAACAAAAAATACCCAACAATATCCCCCTTTTCAATTATCAAAAAACCCCTATAACAAAACTTATAGAAAATATAAGAAAAGTAAACACAAATTGAAAAGAGTTTTAAATAGTTACAATAGAAATTTTATTTCTCATTTATAGTTATAAACTATAAATAAATAAATAATATTCTAGAAAAGTTATGTTTCTTAAACTAAAGAGATTTATTTATCTAAATATTTCAAATATTTAGATTTCTAAATTTATCCCAATTTAATATATCACACTCATAAGAATATTGTTTTTACCAATTTTCTCCCCCCTTTTGTGATATCAAAAATAAAGTATGAAAAATATAACATAACACAATTAATGTTGCATAATAATGACAGTAAATTTTTTGTTAATCTAATACAAAATGATTCCAGTATAGTGAATAAACATAATATAATGAAGAATTTTTTTATTAAAATTTTTCATTTATTACATTAAACCTTTTGGCTTAAAAGGTTAAGAGGAATGATTGGATGGTCGTGAAGGATCTGGTTATAATGATAATTCTGATGAGAAATAACCATGATAAGTATGATGAATATCCTTGAGTTATACCATTACCATCCAAATTTTTTGATTCAAGGTATCTATCCATTGGTTCGTCAATAAATTTTACTCCTGAATCATTTTTAAATTTTCTACCAAATTCACTTTTATAAATTCATTGATAGTCTCTACTAACTGCACAAACATCTAAAGAATATTATCCAACTGATTGAAAAGGTTATGAAAACCTAGTTTATTTTATGTAAATCATTCAATTAGATCATTTTGATTATCCGACAGAGTGTAAAGTGGAATACTATCACACTATAGGTTCTAAATTTGATAATTTATTGGAGAAAAAATAATTTTAATATTTTAAAATATTTTTATTGACACTAGGGAAGTTGTATGACTAGAAGTAGAATCCCTTGTTTGACTTGAACTACTTATGAAAGATTCAAAATGAATTACCATATATTTCCTTAATTCTTTAAAATATTACTTGGAAACTAACTCTTATTTTATTTTCCAAATTTGATCAGTTATTTATCTATGAAACACATAAACATATATTCAGAAAATTGAATTTTCTATTAAATTTTTCAGCCAAGCCTTGATTGATTCTAATTATTCTCTAGGAACTATTGAACTTCTTAAATCTTTAAAATATTTTCTAGAAACTTCCATCTCACTATACAAATTAGTACTGGCTTCTTTTAACTGATAGAACTTGCAAAAAAATATTAAATATAGGAACTAAGAGAATCATAAGATTCCTCTTTTGTATTTCTTGAGGTTTGTCTATCTTCAACCAAGCAAAAGGGACTATCCTTCAATATTTTCATTGGAAAAGGATAAAAAAATTTAAAGTACTTTTGTCTTCTCACTAACTTCACTAGTAGTCTTTTCCAAAGTCTCTTTAACAAAAGAAACTATTTTATTTTCAATCAGCTTAATAATTTCAACTAAAGGTGTGTGCACCTGCTCACCATCTTGATCATTCTTATCTTACTAAACGTCTCCATGATCCTCTTGATCATCTTTAATAACAATTTGAATTTTAGAATAATTAACTGAAACACCTATAAAAACTGGTTGTTCAACTTATCCAACCTCATCTTCTTCTTCCTAAGCCATGTGATCTTATCTTTTTGAAGGTCTATGAATAAAATTCACACTACTGTATTCTATTGAGGGTTCACTAACAGATTATGGAACACCTCATTCTGTGGGTGGATCATTTATATCAACTGTAAGTCTTCTATTAGTTTCCTCAATAACTTATTTTATTCTCAATTCACTAATTTATTCAGCATGAATTTTCACTGATCTAGTATACTTATCGCTTCTATACCCCTTGATAATGAGCACCAGATTCCTCTTGTTCATAAGCACCTATGACAATAAAATTTCACTTTATAGTGATGCAAAAGAAACAAAATTTTCTTAGTATTTTGATTGAAAGAATATTTTTGTGGTGACACTTCCCATTTTTCTGAACATCAAAGATCTTATTTTTTTATACAAAAGTAGAGAAACAAGCCTTCTATATGGATATAAGGACGTTATGTCTTATTTTTGATAACATTGATTCCTATAAAATATCATGGATTGATATAAATTTAACTTAATTTCACTCAAAAATAAAAAATGGCATCCCGCATTTTTAATACATGACTTTTCATTACATTTTACATATAGAGGATCTTTAAAGGCTAGTGTCTTGGAAATCAGGAACAAAAACAGTTGAAAACAACATAAAACATTGTTTTAATCTACTTGTACGGCTTCATCATATGTTCATCCTATGTACAATTACTTCATCGCATATCTTGGAGACATACATCAAGGGAAATGGTGAGTAGAAGGCCCAGTAAGAGTAAACAAGGGAATCAGTTTACTTGTGATATCAATAAGAACTTCAATAAAAACATAAGGACATGAGCAATGGAAATATAGGAATATCATAATGAAAAGAACTTGAAAAAGAACTTGAATATGTGGCTACAACATTTATTTTAGACATTCATGAACATATCACCAAGGTCCATCCCCAAGGCGTCATAAAAATTACCAAGGTTATTCACCAAGGTATCGTGAAACTTGTCATCTCTAGAGATTAATTCTTTACCCAATGCATTAGAGTGATATCAGGGTGCACCCTTAATATGTATTTACTTTATTGTGATCCAAATAGATCATAATCAAACATTTCATAAATAATTCACAGAGAATAAAAGAAATGGGTTTTATTTCAAAATTGTGACATTTTAAGAGTGCTTAAAAATAAAATCATTATATCATTTATAACCCATGGAAAGGGAATGAGGGTTATATGTATGTAAATTACAGAATAAAATATATCATATTTATATATTTATTAATACACATATAATCAAAATAGGTCTTAGTATTCACATTAATAAAACAAGAGAATTTCTTGAGAGAAAGAGAGAGAAAATTTGAGACGAAATTTCTGCAGCATAATGGCTATATAACATGGTTTTAGAAAACATTGAAAAGAGAGGGGACATGGGAAACCCACTCATAAATAATTCATAATTCAGTATGGGTACTGAATAAGTTCATGGTATGGATATTTTAATGACATACCACATGAAAAGGAAACAAGAAAGAAAAGAAAAGATGCGATTTCTTTTACGAGAAATTCGGCAGCCTAACGACGTCAGTTAAAAATTCAGAAAACAAATTGATGAGAGTTAAAAGGGTATCTAAATAATTATACATGAAATATAGAGTAATGAGAACATATAAGAATAACCCTAAACATAAAGATCTAGAAATTAGAAGACACAACACAAAGGAAGTCATGACTTGAAAGAGGAGGGTGAAATGATCCCTTTCCTTGAAGAGTAACTTCAAAAAATTGAATGTCGGGATCTTGGGAGGCTTGAGGGAACCTTGGGAGGAATATTTGGGAGGTAAAGAGACCATAAATCCATTGGGAAGGATTTTAAAATAAAATTAATGAGGGAATGGCATGGTATTTATAGGAGAAGTGAGGGAACAAAGCATTAATGGCCACAGGACACCTCATCAGTGGTATTGGAAAAACCATGGGCTTTCCCATGGTATTTGCCCATGGTATTGGCCACTTGGGACACATAATACCTTATCATACTATTCTTAAGTCGACCTGAATGATTACATAATTTTTACATCCTTAATGATGTCATTAAACACCCGAAACTAAAAATTTTATTTTCACTATTCACTAAAAATTCAACTTTTTCAGAAAAATCCCCAAAAATAACCTTAACCTAATATTGATGCTCTGAATTCAAAAATGGACTCCATTTTATAAAAAAAATTTAAATATTTTTAATTTAATTTTTAAATAAAAAACACTATTCACCTAAAAAAACTAATACTTAACTAATAATTTTTGAAATTGTTATTTACCTATTTTTTTGAATCATGTTACTTAATCAAAGTGCCTAATTTATAATAACATTTTCTTAAGTGAGTTTACTAATAAATTTGGTCACATTAATAATCATAAGCATAAAATTACTATTCATAATTTACTGTTCATAAAAATTTAAGTTGATCTTATTAGACTCTAAATTTATTACTGAACATAACTGTAGAAGACCATTTTTTGAAAATCATTACACATTATTAATTATTTAAGGTTTACATAAATATTTTAAAATATCATTTTTCCAAAATTCATCAATAATATACATCCTATATTTATCCGGACTTTTGAAAAATTCACAAACTTCACCTTAAGAAGAAATCACAATTTTTATTTATATCAAAGGATTACACAAAGAAGCTAAGGTCTCGTTACATATCCCCTTATAACACCAGAATATGACCTAAGTGTAAGGTGTGCTAAGGTGACAGAATCTTGGGGCGGCTCTTCCAACATTGCTCGAGTGGTAATTTCTATCAGCTTGAACTTCTCTCAAATGTGATTCCATTCCAGCTTCACATGATGAAGTTCGGCTTGGGTTTGGTCCAGAGCAAAGTCTAGTGGTGCTACATCCTTCCCAAGTTTCGTCATATGGGCTTCGATCGGCCCACGACTACTGTATGAGGCCATAAAATCTTTTTTCTGTATTAATTAACCAACATCACTTGTATTTAGAGACAAAAATTGCAACATTTAGTTTCCAACGGTCATATTGAACAACGGTCATATAAAAATTGAAACCCAATAGTCTCATTTTAATTAAACTCATTTCATTAAATGAAATAGTTTTGTTTAGTATAAAATAACACACAAAAATAGGAAACAAAAATTATTCAAAATTTCGGGTTGTTACATTATTCCCCCCTTAAACAATTTCATCCCCGAAATTTTAACTCGCACCCTCAGAAAAGAAAATGTGTGGGTAATTCTACCTCATAGACACCTCTGGTTTCCACATGGATTCTTCGCATTTGTGGTTTCTCCACAACACCTTAACAAGGTGGGTAGTCTTGTTACGTAGAACCTTATCTCTAAAATTTAAGATCTCCACCAGCAGCTCCTCATAAGAGAGGTCATGTTCCAGTTGTACCACCTTTGGGTTTTGTACATGTGAAGGGTTAGGTATGTACTTCCTCAATAGGGATACGTGGAAGACATCATGAACTTGTGCTAGATTTGGAGGAAGTGCAAGTCGATAGGCCACTGCTCCTACGCGATCAAGGATTTCATAGGGGCCAATGTACCTAGGTATGAAATTACCTTTCTTCCCAAACCTCTTGACTCCCTTCAAAGGTGATATTCGAAGGAAGACCTTGTCCCTGAAATCAAACTCCAAGTCCCTTCAATGGTTGTCGGCATAGCTCTTTTTCTGACTCTGAGCAGCCTTAATGTGTTGTTGGATGGCATGGACTTTTTCTATCATCTCTTGCACAAGATCATGCCCAAGAAGCTTTCTCTCACTAGATTCATCCCAACAAGTAGGATTTCTACATCGCTTCCCATATAGAGCTTCATAGGGTGCCATTTGAATGATCTAGTGGAAGCTATTGTTGTAAGAGAACTCAACTAAAGGGAGATGATGATCCCATCCACCTTTAAATTCCATTGATCATGTTCTCAGCATGTCCTCAAGTGTTTGAATAGTCCTTTTAGATTGGCCATTAGTTTGGGGGTGATAGGCCGTACTGCAATTCAATTCAGTGCTTATAGAATATTTAAGACTTCTACATAATTTTGATGTGAACCTTGGATCACGATCAGATACAATAGAAAGTGGAACTCCATGCAGCCTTACCACTTCCTTCACGTAAACCCTGGAAAGTTTATCAAGAGAGAAATCTTCCCAAATGGAGATAAAATGGGCAGTCTTGGTGAGATGGTCCACAATAACCCATATCTCATTATTTCCTTTTTAAGTTCTTGGAAGACCAGTGACAAAGTCCATAGTGATATTGTCCCACTTCCATGCTAGTATGGGTAATGGTTGCAACACCCCTTTAAAAAGTTGTCTATCTGCCTTCACTTGATGACAGACTAGGAACCTTGTTGTGTAGTTACCAATCTACCATTTCATATTATCCCACCAAAAATGATAACGAAGGTCCATATACATTTTTGTGCTTCCTGGATGTATAGAAAAAGTATATCTGTGAGCTTCAACCATAAAATCCTTCTTTATTTATGGAATAGATGGACCACATAGCCTTGTACAAAATTTTTGTACTCCTTATTGATTAATACTGAACTCAGGAAACTTCCCATCCTTTATAACCTCAAACTTATTCTGTAACAAAGGATCTTATTTTTGAGATTTATTGATCTTCTCTAGTAATGATGGTTAAGAAATCATTTGGGTTAGGGTTGATGATTTCCCTTCCCTTATAATTTCCATGTCCAACTTTACTAGGTTATTAATCAAAGGATATCTTTGAATCCTCATCATCAAAAGAACAACTGGGTCTTTCCTACTTAATGCATCAAAAACTTTTTTTTCTCTTCCAGGATGATAATGAATTGAACAATCATAGTCTTTAAGAAGTTCAAACCATCTCTTTTGTCTCATGTTCAATTACTTTTGTGTGAAAATATACTTCAAACTTTGATGGTTTGTGTATATATCACATTTCTCCCCATAAAGACAGTTCCTCCATATCTTCAGAGAAAAAAAAACTGTAACCAACTCTAGATCATGCGTAGGATAATTCTTCTCATGATTCTTCAACTGTCGAGATGCATAAGCAATTACTTTGTCATTTTTCATGAGGACGCACCCAAGCCCTTTCAGAGACACATCTCTAAAAATAAAGAATCCATCTCCACTTGAGGGAAAAGTTAACATGGGTGCAGTAACCAATCTCTTCTTCAGCTCTTGAAAACTTTCCTCACACTCCTTTATCTAGATTAACTTGACCCCTTGTTGAGTTAACTTGGTTAATGGATTAGAAATTCGTGAAAAGTTTTTCACAAACCTCCTATAATATCCTGATAGTCCAAGAAAACTATGAATATCAGTTATTTTTGTAGGTTGAGTCCACTCCTCTACAAATTTTGTCTTTGCACGGTCAACTATGATTCCTTCATTGGTTACAATGTGCCCTAAGAAATCCACTTGCTATAACCAAAATTCATATTTACTAAACTTTTCAAAAAGCCTCTCCTTTAGAAGATTTTCTAAAATAACCCTTATATGATCCTCATGCTCCTCACAAATTTTATAATATATCAGAATATCATCAATAAAAATTACAACAAAGTTATCAAGGTAGTCCTTAAAGACTCTATTCATCAAATCCATAAAAATAACAGGTTCATTAGTCAGTCCGAAGGGCATAGCAACAAACTCATAATGCCCATATCTTGATCTAAAGACAGTTTGTGGAATATATTCTTTCTTCACCGTCAATTGATGATAACCAGATCGAAGATCAATCTTAGAGAAGAATTGAGCCCCACGAAGTTGGTCAAATAAGTCATTAATTCTTGGAAGAGGGTATTTGTTCTTCACTGTGATCCCATTCAGTTCTCTATAATCAATGCATATCCGCATCGATCCATCTTTCTTCTTCACAAATATAACTAGTGCTCCCCAAGGAGACACACTCAGTCGAATAAACCCCTTATCCAAAGGATCTTGGAGTTATTTCTTTAATTCCTCCAGCTCCACATTTTCCATCCTATACGGTTTGTTTGATATTGGATGAGATCCAGCTATGAGCTCCATAGATAACTCTACCTCTCTTTTAGGGTGAGGTCCAGACAAATCCTCAGGAAGTACATCAACGTATTCCTAGATGATGGGGACATTTTCTATCCTTAAACTCTCATCTCCTTGTTCTTTTTCACCAATCAGCTCCATAAATAAGGATACAGGTGGTTCTTCTAGACAAGGATTATGTTGAGATATCTCTCCTTAGAAGATAACTGTAGGTTTCCCATTCAAAACTGCTGATATTTCCTTGATTCAACAATTGATCTTATCATTATACTTTGAGAGTCAGTCCATCCCTAGTATAATGTCGAATTCCAGCATGGGAATGACTACTATATTTGCGATAAGATTGTGCTCACTAAAGTAAATACTAGAGTTTCCCAACACTAACGATGCTTGGATAGTCCCACCAGGAGTCTTGAATAATAACTCCACTTTTAGAAAATCAGGGGTTGAATCTAAATTCTTTGCAAACTTGGTTGAAATAAAGGAATGCGTAGAACTAGAATCAAACAAAGTACTTTCTAGCTTTGAGAGAACAACAAGAGTACCTGCTACCACGTCATTTAGAGCTTCAACTTTAGCTGTTGTGATAGAAAAATCACAGCCTTGATCCCTTGGAATTTGCTGAGGCTGATGGTGGTTCCCCTCCACTGCCCTCGGACTTGGACAATGATTGGAAAAGTGATCACGTTTTCCACACTTAAAGCACTAGAATTCAGGTAGGGCCTGCACCATCTTCCCCTTTTCGTTTTTTTGGAAGTTGAGGTTTCACCTCACTACGACAATTCCTCACAATATGGACATCTCTCCCACACTTGTATAATTTCACACTCCTGAACATGGAGTTCCCCAAATTCTTCTTCCCACATTTATTACACATGGGAGTTGCACTTGCTTTCCTCCTCTTCCCTGATCAAAATTCCTCTCTAAATAAGGTTCCATCGATCTCTTCATTTCATTGGATTTATGAGACCATTGTGTCTCTCCAAACTCAAGTTCGACTTTCATCGCACTCCACATGATCTCCTCATAGCTATCATAGTCTCAATTGGAAAGATTCTTCCACAGATGAAGCCTCAGTCCACCGAATAATCTTTCAACCTTACTATTAGGATCCATGACAAAGATAGAGGTATATCGTGAAATTCAGTTTAAGTTCATCTCATAGCTTCTGACAGATTTGTTCTCTTTCTGCTTCAGCTCGAGAAACCTTTTCTCCATTCTTGTTCTCATGGAACGAGGGAAATACTTACTGAAAAAGATCCCTATGAACTCTTACCACTCCATAGCTTCAACTTCCAATATTTTCCTTGTGTTTTAATCAGTTCCCACCACTGATCAACTTCTCCTTCTAAGCGATAGACAGCCAGGGTGACCTTCTCTTGCTCTAAACAGCGGAGCACATAAAGGATCTTCTCGATGGAGCTGATCCACTATTCATCAATCAATGGGTTAGTTGATCCACTGAAGGTTGGTGGTCGTTGACACATAAAGGACTCAATAGAATGTTGTTCCCTTCGTGGTGAGATTGGTCTCTCAGTTAGATTTATGTTATTTCCCATAACTTGAGTCAGTTGGTTCATCATTCGCATGAATGTTTCCATTCTGGATTCTATCAGAGGGCTATCAGCGCATGGTCTATTGCGGTCACCATTTGCATGGTTCTTCCTATTGCCTGCCATTTTCTAAAATAATAAAACCTTAGTGGGAAACTTATTTCATTTAAAAATCTTATAACTTTAAAGGATTTTATGTCTTAAAACCATATTCTTAGAAAAATACATTTCTCTATAATTCCTTCATAATGATTCATAAAAAGATTGTGATTGACCAAACATATCCCCTGGGAGTTTCATAACCAAGAGTGCCGTAAGGCCCGTTGTCATGTACCAGTTCCCGTTCGAGTCTAGCTCAAAGCGGTGTTTTTGGGTTTTACCCCTATGTACATCTGTGCCAGAGCCACCTCTACCTACTCGTATCCAGACAAGGATGTATTTTCTTGATAAACCACTTACTCAATACTCACCAAAATACCATAAACTTTTCCTATATTTAAACTTATATATAGGGTTCTTCATAAAGTTTTCATATCCTAATTTCCATAAATAACTAAACTATCGTTTGATACAAACTATGGCATCCCACCTTTTTAATACATAACTTTTCATTGCATTTTACATACAGAGGATCTTTAAAGTCTAGTATCTTGGAAATCAGGAACAAAAACACTTGAAAACAACATAAAAAATTCTTTTAATCCACTTTTAAGGCTTAATCATATGTTTATAAAATGTAAAATTACTACATCTCATATCCTGGAGACATACATCAAAGGAAAGGGTGAGCAGAAGGCCAAACAAGGGTAAACAAAGGAATCAGTTTACTTGTGATATCAATAAGAACTTGAATAAAAACATAAGGACATGAGCAATGGAAGTATAGGAATATCATAATGAAAAGAAATTGAAACATAACTTGTAGATGTGGATACAACATTTCATTTATACATTCATGACCATATCACCAAGGTCCATCCCCAAGGTGTCATAAAAATTACCAAGGTTATTCACCAAGGTATCGTGAAACTTATCATCTCTAGAGATTAATTCTTTACCCAATGCATTAGAGTTCTATCAGGGAGCACCATTAGTATGTCTTTAATTTCATGTGAGCAACATATATCATCATCAAGAATTTCATAAATAACCCATATAGAATAAAAGAAATGGTTTTCATTTCAAAATTGTGACAATTTAAGAGTGCTTAAAAATAAGTTCATCATATCATTTATAACCCATGGAGAGGGAGTGAGGGTTATATGTATGTCAATTACAGAATTAAATATATCATATTTATATATTTATGAACACCCATAGAATCAAAATAGGTATGGGTATTCACATAAATAAAACAAGATAATTTCTTGAGAGAAAGAGAGAGAAATTTTGAGACGAAATTTATACAGCATAACGGCTATATAACATGGTTTTAGAAAACATTGAAAAGAGAGGGGACAAGGGGCACCCACTCAAAAATAATTCATAATATATTATGGGTACTAAATAAGATCGTGGTATGTATATTTGAATGACATACCAAATGAAAATGAAACATGAAAGAAAAGAGAAGCTGTGATTTCTTTTACGAGAAATTCGGCATCCTAACAACGTTACTTAAAAATTCAGAAAATAAATTGATGAGAGCAGAAATGGTCTCTCAACAATTACACATGAAATGGAAAGTAATGAGAACATATAAGAACATACCCTCAACATAAATTTATTTAAATTAGAAGACACAACGCAAAGGAAGTCATGACTTTAAAATCATTACACATTATTAATAATCATAAGCATAAGCATAAAATTACTATTCATTTGGTCTCATTAATAATCATAAGCATAAAATTATTATTGATAATTTAATATTAAATAAAATTTAAGTTGATCTTATTAGACTCTAAATTTCTTACTGAAAATAACTGTAGAAGACCATTTTTTGAAAATCATTACACATTATTAATTATTTAAGGTTTACATAAATATTTTAAAATAACCTTTTCCCAAAATTCATAAATAATATACATCCTATATTTTCCCGGTAATTTGAAAAATTCACAAACTTAACCATAAGAATAAATCACAATTTTTATTTATATCAAAGGATTACACAAAGCAGCTAAGGTCTCGTTACATAGTCCCTTATAACACCAGCATAGGACCTAAGTGTAAGGTGTGATAATGTGATAGAATCTTGCGGAAGCTTGGACAACATTGCACGAGTGGTAATTTATATTAGCTTGAACTTCTATCGAAGGTGATTATGTTCCCGCTTCACACGATGAAGTTCGGCTTGGGTTTGGTCTAGAGGGAAGCCCGGTGGTGCTACCTCCTTCCTAAGTTTCGTCAGATGGGCTTCGATCAGCCCGAGACTACTGGATGAGGCCAATAAATCTTCTTTCTGTATTAATTAATCAAGATCACTTGTATTTAGAGACAACAATCACAACATTTAGTTTCCAATGGTCATGTTGACCAAATATCATATAACAGTTGAAACCCAACCATCTCATTTTAATTATACTCATTTCATTAAATGAAATAGTTTTGTTGAGTATAAAATATCAAACAAAAATAGGAAACAAAAATTATTCAAATTTTTGGGTTGTTACAAAAAACATGATGTATATGTTAGGAAAAAGTATTTGATCCAACTCATTAATCTTGGGCACTAAATCAGATTTAATAAACTTGTCCAACACTTTCTAGTCAACTTAAAAATCTTTAACTAACATCTTCCTTACAAGTGTACATCTAAACAAAAATAGCATTATATACTCAGATTTATTTTATTTATCTCTAATCTACAAAAGGAGAAAGTAAAAAAGACCCTCCACTAGGACAATGTGAAATATGATCTATTTTTATAAAAGAAACTAAAAACTCTATATTTTTTACCTCATAGGAGACTACATCTTTAGTGTTTCCAAGTCTAAAATAGGAATTTTCAAAAAACTCTCTCTCTAATCTATCAAAAATATACTTAGTATTTTCACCATTTAAAATAAATTCCAAAACATGAAAATCCAAAGCTTTACTTAACAAGTGATTCATCTGAAATAACCACTCAAAATTGATTACCTTTCCTTGAAGGACTCTCATTTTAGACCTTGAATATCACTAGAACTTAGATTCACTTAGACTACCTTAGTCTAATCTATTTTTCTTCACCATTATAGAAAATCTAAAGGTTTAAGGTTCAGATTCTAGGATTCGATGAGGAATCAAGAGATCTGAATGTCGAAAGGGTGGAAGATTGAAGGTAGAGTAAAGAGGGGTAACCTTTGATGGTTTTCTTAACTTTAGTTCAGCTTATCAAGACAAAATATTCAGAGTATTCATTTGAGTTTTTAATTTTGAAATGACACTTTTTTAAAAATACTAATAAACTCATAATTTATTAAAAAACTAATTATAAAATCTTAACACATTTTAAAAAACTTATAAATTAAAACCAACATAATTAATAACATAAATTTAAACTATTCAGGTAAAAAAATTATTTAAAAATAAATTCTATTATTAATTAAGGAAAATAAAATTTTCATTTTAAATTAAACATACCTACCCCCCTAATAAATTCAAAACTATAAGTGCGAATCATTTAATAAAAATATCACCAGGTTGATATTTAGTTTTGAAAAAATCTAAATATATATCCCCTTTTAGGACATGAACTCTTTGAAAATGATGCCTTTTATCAATATTCTTAGTCCTTGAGTGCCTCATAGGATTTTTTGAAATATTAATTTCACTTTTATTATCACATAGAATAGGAACATTATTAAAATTTAGTCCAAAGTCTAAAAGTGTGTGTTTCATCTACAACACTTCTACAGAGCACATACCAGAAAAAATATATTCTACCTTACCTATTAAAAATAAAAGTGAATTTTGTTTCTTACTTTACGATAAAACTAGATACTTCCCTAAAAAATGACAGGTTTCCAAGGTACTCTTTCTATATAACCTACAACCTCCAAAATCAGCATCTAAATATGAAATTAAATTAAAATCATAAGTTTTTATATAAATTAAAGTTAAAAATGGTTCCTTTTAAATATATCAAAATTATTTTAATAGTAGTTGGATGAGATTCTTTTAATATTTATTGAAATCTTGAGAAATCACGAACAAAAAAACATAATATCTTCCACCCAAAATTTCTAATCTTGTTGGTCCAAAAAATATATGTGGATAAGTTCTAAAGGTTCAGATATAGAAACCTTGCTAATGGATTTGAAATATGAATTAAGTTTTTTTCCTATTTGGTATGCACCACAAAATCTATCTTTATCAAATTTAATACTAAGAAAATTAGAAACTAAATATTTCTTAGATAATTTTTATAGAGAAAGTATATCACAATGTCCAAGTTTTATATGAAAAACCCATGATTCATTTGTCCCCATAGTTAAACAATTCAATTTTTGTCCACAAAAATAATTAAGATCTAAAGTATAAACATTTTTAGTTATGGGTTCTCTAAATTTAAGTAGTTTATCCATAAAAATATAGCAGTAATTATTAGAAAACTTAATATAAAAATCAACATCACAGATTTGAGAGATACTTATCAGATTTTTCTTCAATACATGAATATATAGGACTTTTTTTATCAGAATTGATTTTGGATATCCAACTAATCCAACTCCAATTATTTTACCTTTTTCATTATCACCGAAGGTAACCTGGTTTCCATCTAATTTTTCCAGAGTATGAAAACAAGAAGAGTCTCCACTCATGTTCCTTGAGAATCCACTATCCATATACCGTACCAAATTTTTTTTCCTACAACCCATTACCATTAAAAACATTAAATCAGAGATTTTTTTATACTCAAATGATCTTGGGTCTAGTTGTGTTGGCAAGAAATGATTTGGTTAACCAGATCTGCCTAATTTTACCAAAATCTACAGATATAAATTTAAACATATTTCTAGAAAAATCCAGTTTTGGTATTTTTCAAACAATAATTATTAGTATAATGGAATTTGATTCTAAAATAAAACAAACGACTCTATACATTCTATTATTATTATAACTGGATACAAAGTAATTTCTATTCAATTTAGAATTTTATCCATTACTCCCTATTCCATATTTCTTGTTTTCACAATTTTTTTACCAATAATACAATTTAGTGATTCTTCTTCCTTATTTAATATCCTAATAACACTTTTTAAGGAATCTACCTCATCGTGCAACTCTTTAATTTTACTTTCATGAACAATGTAGTTTGAAATAGATTTTCTTAAATTTTATTTTTATTATATGTGTTGTTTTAGCATGGAATCTTTTTCAATTAATAAAAATTATGAATATTATTTAGTAATTCATGATTATTTATTATAGATTCATAACTTTTGTCAAGCATTAATAATTAGGAAAAAAATTTACTATTAGAATAAATCTTAGAATCTGAGGTAGAATAATAATAAGATTGTACCTAATCTTCCTATTTAGCTATAATGTATAGATTTTCTTTCAGATTGGTGAGTTCTTTTTCTGAATAAAATTTAGAATTGATTCAGGAGTCCTCATAAACACTCCAAGTTACCTTTTCCCTCATAATAAATGTTCATATAATACTTCATTTATTTCTTTTCCATATTTATTTTATCCTATTTTATTTGTGGGAAATCAGGTTTGATATTCCCCATTTTTTTGCATTCATAACATCTTAATTCTTAAATACCATGTCTATCTTTCTTGAAATTATTAAAAGAATTTTTATGACTTTATTTTTCTTATAAAATTTACTAAATTTTCTAGAAATATGAGCTAGTTATATACCAGAATATGAGAGTTATGAATCATTTGAGGATACAACTTCCTCTTTTTATTTCTTTTCCAAATTTTGAGTAGTAACTTTAAGGGTAGTATTTTTGCTTTTTATAATCTTATGATCTTATGATTCTTATTGAATTTCTACTTCATACATCATTATAGTGACAATCAACTCCTTCATTGTAATATTTTTCATAGGATTAGATTATGTGATTGTAGAAGATATTCCATTCCATTTAGATGGTAAAAATCTTTGATCTTTTAAATCATTATCTTGATGAGTAATTGGATCTCCCAAGGAAACAACACTATCAAAAATTTTAGTCAATATTCTATTCATCTGATTGATGCTCTCACTATCATACATTTTGAAGGTGTTTAATTTCAACTTTACAATGATTTATCTTAATTTCTTGACATTGTCAATTCCTTCATAAAAAACTGCAGTGGTTTGCCACATCTCGTAGGAAATGGAAAATTTTTATGCATGATTGAATTATTATGGAACAAGTCCACATATAATAGTATTCAGGACTCTATAATTGACATCATATTTAGATTCCTTAACATCATCCCACTTATTTGGTTTTGTAGGAATTTCATAAGGCTTGAAAATCTTCATATAAAGTTTAAAACCAATATTATTTAAATAGAAAATCATTCTAGCTTCCTAACATCCATAATATTATCTGTTGAAGTATGGGGCTTGGATCATAGATGTTTATTCTTTTAGTTTTTATATAGACATATTTATTTATATATACATATAACTTGAACTTTCTATAGGTTATCATAATTCTTGAAAAACACTCCTTTGACATGAATTATTAGGTTAGAATTATACAAATACACATAAGAAGGGGGGGGGGTGAATTGTTTACTTCTAAAAATCTTGACATAATCAAGTTTTATTCCTCTTTTTGTATTGTAAAGATATGTAGTGTTATTTTATTTAAAAAAATTATGAAGTAGAAAAATAGAGAGGAAGAACACAAAAATTTTATAATGGTATGAGGCACAAAGATCCCCTTGTACCCTCCACCAATGCTCTCTCAGTGAGCATGGTGAGTTTCACTAAATAGGTCTTCTTATCATAAGACCTTCACAACCGAGTCTAGGTAGTTTAAACCTTACAACAGGACAAGTTATGTTATAGAGAATCTCAATCCATAGCTTAGTATGAGAAGTTAAAACTCCACCATGACTAATTATGAGTAGTAGATACTCTAAGAAACAAGATTGGTTGATTTTTTAACAAACAAAGACAACTCATAGTTTTTGTAATAACTGACAGAAAATGGATCTTCTTCTTCATATATAAAATCCTTCAAGAAAGAACAACTCCAAAGAGATCCTTGTTTCAAAATATCTTCAAAGAAAATATATCAATAGAAATATTTCAGTAGCAACAACTTGATGGTCTATTTATATTAGGATCAAAAAATGTATGTATCCAAAGTGTAGCTCTTCTGAATAAGAGATACATAATCAAGAATAAAAAACTCTATATTTAGAAAGATACAACTCTTGGTATTTAATATGATATCTTTATTTTTCTTATAGTTAAATATATCCAAGAAATATTTTATGATAAATCATGAAAATTGGACATCTAAACACCCAAAATAAAATTTAACTTACCATATAAATAAAATCAATTTAATCTATTGAAAAAGGGACTATGAACTAGTATTTAAAAATATTTAAAGTGGTATTTAATTCCAGTGATATCATTATATAAATCATTGAAAATTTCATGAATTTATATTCTATCATTGACTTAGTCAAATCGGTTAGACTTTGAAATTATGGATGACAATGTATAGTTGACTTCAAAATGTTGGGTTGATAAACCATACAGTAGTTGTAATGTCCCAACATTTCTTAAGGTATGGATTATTTGTTTTTCGGTTATATTATTCAATTTGGACCAAATAATTCTACTTAAGTGAGGAAAGGAGGTCCTGAGGGTGTCTAGGGATTGTTCAGATCCCCGAGCCCCAAAACTTTGAATGGTATACTGGGTTGCACGATTAGGGGGAATTGTGAAGCCTAGCCCACATAGTTTCTCAAACCACATGACTTGGGATTGTAGGGAGCATGACCCTAAATAGTTTCTATGAAACTATTAAAGGAGGCTTTCAGGCTTATTCAACTTGTCTCAGATAATTTGTAGAGATGTTTCTCATGTATTGTGCATGGTTAGCCTAGTTATGAGCTTAGCCAGTGCGTGGTTCCCCTTTGAACAGAACTGTGCACACAGTTGGCGCACAGTTTTACCAACCATGCGGCCAAATGTTGTGAACCAGTAACTAAATGAATAATGAATAAATTTCCCCTAAAATTTTTTAATACCCTAATTTTCTCCTCCATATTCATTCTTCTCCAGTAGTAGCTGCCTGAGAGCCTCCCTTCTATTCACCCTAGGGATTTGGATCCCTCCTTCATCGAGTCTCTAAATCCTTCACCGTCAGATGAATTGGAAACATTGAGGTAATCTATACAATCACATTCCTTATTTTTCAAGTTGACATCCTCCTATGTTTCACTATTTAGGTGCGACCTCATTTTCCCTATTTCCAGGTCATTTGATGATTCCTCTGACATGATCTATTCTATCTTGATTCATGGGCCAACAATAGATGACTAGTCTTATATTCACCAAAGGTAGGTGGTCTAGCTTATTTACCCATGTTTTTTTCTTTATATATCTTGAACCATGGTGCCTCTCACCATACCCTTTTGGCGACACTTCAAATTTGCTAAATAAATTAAATTGAGAGCCTTACCATGCCTAATGCGACCCTAGAAAGTGGCGAATCAACCCCTTGGGTTGATTTCCTTAATGTATGCCACCCAAATGGGGGTGATCTACCTTTCAGGCCTATTTTACCCCTTGTATTAAACTGTAAAAAACTCTCTTTAGGGGTTTCTCTTAATAGTTAATGCCTTGACTTATTTTTTTAATTTAAAAATAATAGTATGCCATGAGTTAGGTCCTACCATTCATGATATGATTTGTTTTCTTAATAAAGGGCCTCACCCAACTGGATAACTATGTTATATATGCCTACTTTGTTAAACTTCATGTTCTTGGTAGCCAAATTATGCCCTCACCTAGTGTTGAGAGTGATACAAGCGGTTTTGACTTAAGGACCCCTTGGATGGACTATTCTGACTTATAGTTGGAGGTTGTTAATGAATTGTAAATATGTCAGGTGTGACACTAGCTATGTGTGAGATGGGATCACCATGTTTTTTCCATTTTACCTCCAGGAAAGTGACTCTGGTTCCTAAGGGGAGACCCTATGGATGGGATCATTGGTATGATGGTTGTACCATGACATGAGCGAGACTCATCACCATACCAGGAGTGACACTTTGGATTTCATTATTGGGTCACCATGGACGGACTCCCATGGAATTAGGCATATACAAATCCCTTGGAGTGACACTTGGAAAAACCATGGGATTTCCTAAGATGGGCTTCGATTACCTCTTAAAAATTTATAAATATGTTAATTAAATCAAAGTATAATATCTTAGGCTTGAAACTCATAAGATGTGCCCACTATGAGAAATCACATACTTAGATATGGTCCATATTTTGATTCATTATTTGTAAAATTTCTTACCATATTTCATTCTATATATGTTACCATAGTTAAAATAAATCTATCTTAGGCCAAAGAATGTAGTGATTGGGTAGGTGTCCCAAGTGGAACCCAGTCTAGTTTATCTTATTAGTTATTGCGTTTCATTTATTAGTTGTTAGCACATTACTCATTTTATATTGCGTGAAATGGTTTGATCTATAAATTGTTGGTGCTGGCCTACTAAGTATGTATCATACCCTTCTTGGGCCACCCTTGATACCCACATAGACTTTATTATTGTTGGTATAGATAAAGGGAAGCATCCAACTTCTAATGCTTGATTACCAATACTAGGATGGAGTATGGGAATAGAGGACCAAGGCTATGATTGTGACACTAGTAGTATCTATTTTTTGTATTTTTTGTTTTTTTATAGCATGTGTTATATTCCTTCTCCCTTATATCTCATTCCTTTATTTTTCTATAGTTAACCGGAAACATGATCATCATATTTTGTTTCTTTTTAATGTTATCTTCCACCCATTGTTTATTTATCTCGGATAATTTATAATTATTATTCCTCTAAAATCTTGGTTAATTTATTGTTATTATTCCACTACTATGTATTTATTATTACTAATTAAGCTATGGTGGGTTACAGGTCTTTTTATTGTAATGTATGTTTCATGTATTAAAATTATGTACATAATCATACTGACATGCCCCACTATGATCTATGAGAGAATAGTCTCAAAAAAAACACACCCTAGGCCCTAACTCCTAGCCTAAAGCCTCTAACATATGGGGGGGGGGGCACTCTTGATATCTTGTGGCTACCATCTTTGGGCACCACTAAGTGCCATCCTGGGATGGATGCTAGAAAGTGGTATCAGAGGTGTATTTTTTATTTTGTATTACAGTTTGGGTATTATATAAGAGACTAGGAGTATGTGTATTTGGTAGTGATCTTGTGCCTAGGGGTAGCTAACCCACATACAAGGGAAACCCAAATTACATGGGATGGGTTAAAGCAATTTAGTTTTGTGCTTGTTACATTTTTCCCGATATCACTAATGTAAATGCACGTGTTTTGTGCCATTATTATTGTTGATATTTTTATAATGGGTTATTTATCATGTGATGATGATAGGATGGCATATCAATCCATGAATACTACTATAAATTATATGAATAAAATTTCATGCAATATGCCATGCCATATCTATTTTATACATGAATTTTTATCTCGTATATTGTTAGTGCCATGATTATTATATATGGAAATGTTATAACATTCCTTACAGGACTGAGGAAATATAATTAACACTTAAAGTTTCTACATTAACCTAATATTGTTTTCCAACAAAGGTGAAAGTAGAAACCTTAAGTGGTTAGTTATGGCACATTGAGCCATGGACCATTGGTCGCATGGGCTAGAATGTGTTATGGTTAAGATTATGTGGATGCCACATTCCAATGTATAAGATACAGGGGCCCTTATTGTTTGAAAATGTAGATCTATCTAATTCAACCATTTAGGGATATTTAAATACATAAATAAGTGAAAATTTAAAATAAATATAACCTTTAAAATGAAATGGTCATCTTTTATGTGAAATATGAGACCTTGACCCTGACATGACCTTAGTAGTTGGAAATAGGTTTTGTTTCTTATGGTCTCTCTATGAATATTTCTTACCACCCACACATGGATCCATGAGTAGGCTGGTGACTCACTTTTAGGAAGGACTTGTATTTATCCTTTATTATTGTTGATTTTCCTATTATTTATAATCTTGTTTGAGGTGTGAGCTTTGAAATTTTAGAGATATTCCACCATGACATCCTCATACTATATTTCAAGATATTGGAGACAAGAACACTCCATAGGTGGTGGGCCCTGAGCCACCAGTGATAACTCCTATAGTGCCACTCGAGGCCCCTCCTGCAGATCTTTCACTAGGCATCGATGCACAATTCCATGACAACTTCTTCTGTTTCATGCAGTCGATGCAGGGGGCTCCTCGACCTGCCCCTACCATGTCAGAGTTGACCTATGAATTATAATAGTATCATCCTACCACCTTATCAGGGGATGGCAGACCGTAGGCTACTGAGTCATCTCTAGAGGCCATGTTTTCTATCTTTTAACATATTGAGAAACCTCTAGAGTGGAGGGTCAATCTCACAACCAATATACCATGTGACTTTTATGAACGTAGGTGGGACTTCCTCACTTAGGATGGTTGACATCAGGGTATGATATGGGTAGACTTCCACATAGCCTTATTCAATTACTTATCTTCCCAGACCTTGAGAAGATACCATGGTCAGGAGTTCATACACCTTCAGTAAGGTGACATGTTAGGGATGGAATATTCATTTCACTTCACTAAATTGTAGTGTTTTTCACTAATCTTGTATGGTGAAGAGATGATGACTGCAAAGTGATTCGAGGATGGGATCTTATTGATTACAAGTGAATGTCTTTCACCTAACCACCATTTATGAGATTACAAACTAGGCCCTCATAACTGAGTGAAACCTAAGGGAATCTGGAAATGTGATTGAGGGTGATTCAACTTTTTGATAGGGAAGTAGTTTACCCAGTGGAAGGAAACATCATTTGGAGGGTACACATAGGGGTATTACTATCCAGGTGGAATGAACCAATATCTCTATGGTGTGTCACTAGTGTGGAAGTAAGGGCCATAAAATTTCCAGTATGCAAGGAACCTGATCGGGTTTTGGTCTTAAGGAAGGATGGGTCGTCCCTAGCATTTCTATCGGTCCTTTCCTCTAGTTACCAGTGAATAGGGATCTGTGCCAACACCGATTTCTGGTACAAGATTAGTGACTCAATATTAGGTTTAGAGTTAGTATCCTTCCATCCAAACAGGCTATAGAGATTGCCGAGGTTGTGGTAGTTAGGTTTCCGAGGCTCATTTCCAGCAGAGTGGACCTTCCCAGGCTAGTCAGGCTGCATCATAGGGTTGTGGTTCATGCCATATCTATGTAGTATATCCTATATCAGAGGAGCAGAGTCTAGGGACATCTATGGTTATAGGTACTATTTTGGTAGCCTCTAATTTAGTTTCTTCCCTAATTGATACAGGTGTATCATAGTCCTTTATATATGCTTTTGTTGTAGAGAGTTTGGGCCTAAAAATATAGAACTGTTGTGGTATTATGTCTCTTGATACACTTCTAGGGGCCTGATCAGAGGGAATATTCCAGTTTCAAGAGTGACCCCTTGATATAGGTGGGTATAGTTTCTTATGGAATTTCTTCATCCCCGATATGACCGACTTCGATGTCATTCTCGATATAAACTGTCTGGGTCCTTATCATGACCAAGTGGATTGTTATCACTGAATAATATCCTTTAAATCACCCGAGGGTAGAATGTATATCCATAAAGGCTGATGGCATACTCAAGATAGTTGATCTAGACCCAATCATAAAGGGCTAGGTAGGGTGACAAATCAGATGTCAAGTCTTTTCATGAGCGAGTAGGGAATGAAACTAGTAGATTTCCCTCCTATTGTGAATCATTTTAGGGATGTATTCCCAAATGATTTCTCCAGAATACCTTCTGAGGGAGAGGTTGAGTTCATAATCAAGCTTATTCTAGGTGTGGCACCAGTGTCCATTCCTCCTTATAGGATGACACCTATAAAGCTATAAGAACTCAAGAAGTAGTTGGAAGATATTGAGGCAATGGGCTTTATCCAACCCATCACTTCACCTTGGGATTAACCCATCCATTTTTCTAGAATATGTATGGTACCTTCCATTTTTACATGGATTACAAATGATTGAACCAGATTACAGTAAAGAAATGGTATCTACTTCCTCATATAGAAGACCTCTTCAACCAGCTATGTGGAGAAACGATTTTCTCCAAGATAGATTTGAGGTTAAGATACCATAAGGTGTGTGTAAGGTAATCAGACAAACCACATATGGTGTTCTGGAGCAGGTATAACTTGTATGATTATTTGATTATGTCGTTCGGATATACGAATGTTCCAACCATTTTCATGGCTCTGATAATAAGGTTTTCCACCTCATATCTTGATTTATTTGTAGTAGTCTTTATTGATGTCATCATAGTGTATTCTTGTACCAGAAAAAACCATGACAATCATATTGATATCATATTTAATACACTAAGAGAGCATCAAATATATGTGAAGATCGTCAAATTCCACTTTTGGATCAGTAAGGTTCACTTCTTGGATCATATCATTTCAGTTTCAAATGTATCTATTAACCTAGATAAAGTGAGCACCATGGTATCCTGGGAACTTCCCAAGAATGTGTTTTACATACATATATTCTTTGGGCTAGCTAGATATTATAGGTGATTTATATAGGATTTATTATTCCTTGTAGCTCCGCTCATGGGTTTGAATAAGAAGGGTGTGAAATTCATGTGGTCTGGAGCTTGTGAGACAATTTTTTAGGAGTAAAAGGGAAGACTGAATTCAACACCTATATAGATTCTTCGAAATCCTAGAAGAATTTATACAATCTACTATGATGCTTTAGGTATTGGGTTGGGAATATTTCTAATGTAGGGTGATTGGGTTGTGGCATATGAGACCCACCAGTTGAGACTGCATGAGAAGAATTTCCCTATGAATGACCTTGAAAGAGTGTCTATGGCTCATGACTTATTCTATTAGAGGCATTATCTATTGGGTGAGTGATTCATAATTGAAAAATATCACAAGTGTCTCAAATACATCTCCACATAACGATACTTGAATCTAAGGCTGCGTAGGTGCCTCAAATACCTACAATTTTTTGACTTTGAGCATGCTTATACATTGGGAAAGGGAAATTATGTAGCTGATGCCTTGAGCTAGAAGACCTAGACACAATTCATACAGGTGACTAGAATTGAGTGATTATTGATGGATTTGTTTTTTTAGATGTACTTGGAGATTCAGGAGCAACATGATAAACTTGTTTTAACAGCTCTGATAGTGACGTCCACCCTTCCGGAGTAGGTCCGATTGGGTAAGATATCTGATTCTGAGGACCTCTTCTTGAGGAAGAGTGTCGTTGGTGATAACCTACCTCTGGGTTGGGTCATTTAGGAGAATGAGATCCTATTCTTTCGTGGGTGAGTGTGGGATCCTTCTGATATATGTGAATAGATGATGATGAAATATCATGCCTCTGTTTGGAAAGTTCATGCTGTTATTACCATGATGTACCAATATGTTCATCATCAGTATTGATGGCCTGGTATAAAGAAGTATATTGTAGGCTTCTTTATGAGGTGTTTCACTTGTTAGCCAGTGAAGGAAGAACACTAGTGACCTGCTGGATTTCTGCAACCTCTATCCACTCATGAGTGGAAATGGAATGACGTCACCATGGATTTAATGAAATTCTTATCGAGATCCTCTCGAGTTACTGATATAGTATGGGTGATTATTAATAGATTGACCAAGGTCAAACACTTCCAACCAATCCGGGATACTTTCTCAGTGGGTGAGCTTGAGAGACTTTATATTCAGAAGATAGTGTTCCTTCATAGTGTTCCCTATTATATAGTATCAGGACAAGCCACCTACTTTACCTTATGGTTATAGAAAGGGATAAATAAGACACTATGTTCACAAGTGATCTTGAGTATATCTTATCACCATTTGACTGACAGGCAGTCCAAGCAAATGATTCAAGTGTTAGAGGATATGACCTGGGAATCTGTCCTTGATTTTAGAGGTTCATGGGAAAGTAGTATACTTCTCATTGAATATTCCTACAACAATAATTTTCATGAAATAATTCATATGGATCCTTATATGGTCCTTTACAGTAGGCTTGGTTGTTAACCTATTTGTTGATTAGAGGTAGGTGAGGCGACACTACTAGGTCCCCATCTCATTCCAGAGACTTCAGATCAAGTATAGCTGATTCAGAAGTGTATAGAAATAGGTCAATATAGGTAGACGTATTATACCACTCATCGTTATAGAACTCTGGAGATTTAGGTAGGACATTGGGTCTTTCTATAGGTATTTACTATTTTTCTTCATAGAGAAATTCAGAGACAGGGAAGTTATCACCTTGATATTTTGAGCCTTTTAAGATGGTTGAGAGGGTCAGACCGATAGACTATTGGTTGTAGATACCTTATAGGTAAACCATTCCTTGCATGATGTATTCCACATATCAAAAATTCGATGGTATCATGTCTACCTATCTCATTTGTTTGACCCTAAGGATATTGTGTTAGAGGAATATGCGCCCTTCAAGAAGCATGTGATACGTATCGTTGATCGGAGCATGAAGGCTCTCCGAGGTAGGTCAGTTCCTATGGTCTATGTGATATGGAAGCATGGATGTGTACAAGATGAGACCTATGAGTTGGATAATGATGTATATGCACAGTGGCCAAAATTCTTCTCTGACTATGTTTTATCACCCTTGGAAGGGAAACTCAAGGATGAGTTGTATTGAGGAGGGGAGGTTGTAACGACCCAAATTTTCTCAAGGTATGAACCATTTTTTTGGGTTATATTCTTTGGTTTAGACCTAATAATATTTATTAAGGGAGGAAAAGAGGTACCATGGGTTTATGAGGCTTTTTCATAGTTCAGAGCCCCAAAATTTTGAATGTCAGACTGGGCTGAACAGTTAGGAGAAACCATGCAGCCCAATCCACATGGTTTCTCTAATAGTGAGGCTTGAGATAGTGGGGAGTAGATCTCCATAGTGTTTCTATGAAACTATGAAAATATCCCCTCATTTCCATGTAATGTTTCTCAAAAAAGTTGTAGATATTTTTTTCATGGGCTACTTATAGTTAGCTTAATTGTGTGTTTATCCCGTGTGAGGTTCCCTTTGAGTAGAACTGGGCACACGATTGGCGTATGATTTTTCCAGTCGTGTCTCCAAACTATAAAACCCAATAATTAAAGTGGAAATGAATCAGTTTTCCCAAATTATTTTTGTACCCTAGGTTTATCCTCATCTTTCATTCTTCTCCACCAGAAGCCATCCAAGAGCCTCCCTTCTCTTCACCCTAGGGATTTTGATCCCTCCTCCATCCGATATCCAAATCCTTTGTCAACAGATGCATTGAAAAGGTTGAGGTAATCTCAACAATCCTCTTCCAACTTTATTGATTTTCTATTCTCCTATGTTTATCTCATTTTCCACATTTTCAAGGCCTTTTATGATTCCTCTAATATCATCCATTCTAGCTTTATTCAAGGGAAGAAAATGGATGAGTGATCTTATAAAAACCAAAGGTAGGTGTTCTAGCTTATTTTCCCTTGTTTAGTTGTATTATATATCTTTTACCATGGTGCCTCTAATTGGACCCTTCTGATTATGCTTCAAATTTTTTAAATAAATTGAATTGAGAGCCTTACCATGCCTAATGAGACCCTAGGAAGTGGAAAATCAACCCCTTGGGTTGATCGCCTTGACGTATACCACCCAAATGGGTGTGATCTACCTTTGAGGCATATTCCCCCCTTATATTAAACTATCTAAACCTTCCTTTAGGGGTGTTTCCTTACAATTAATTACTTGAATCAATGTTTTAAATGAAAAGGAATGATAGGCCATGAGTTAAGCCCTACCCTTAATGCCATTATTAGTTCTCCAAATAAAAGACCTCTCCCAAATGGATAACCATGTTATAAATGCATGTTTTATTAAAATTCATTTACTTGGTATCCAAATTATTCCCTCACCTAGTTTCGAGGGTGATATAAGGGGTTCCCACTTGGGGACCCCTTGGACGGGCTCTGGTACCTTATAGTTAGAGTCCGTTAATGAATTGTAAATACACCGGGGGTGACACTAGATATGCATAGGATGGGATTTTTGTGTGTTTTCCATTTTACCTCTAGACAAGTGACACTGGTTCCCTAGAAAAGACCCAATGGATGGGCTTGCTAGCATGATGGTTGTACCATGCCATGAGAGAGACTCAGACCTCTATGTGTGATATCAGGTATGAACTTGAAGGTTAGTTCTTATTATCTTCACACCATGCCATTAGTGACACTTAGGATTTAATTCTTAGGTTTCCAGGGATGGACTTTGATGGAATTGGACAAATATATATCCCTTGGAGTGATAATTGAAATACTTGTGGGATTTCCTTGGATGTGATTAGGGTATCTATTAATAATTTATAAAATTCTAATTAAATTAAAGAATAATATCTTAGACATGAAACTCCTAGGATGTGCCTACCAAGACAAATCACATGCTTGGGGATGGTCTATACTTTGACACATTATTTATAGCAGCTCTTATAATATTTCATCTTGTGTAGGTTACCTCAGATTAATGCAGGGTGTGAGACATACTTAGTAGGCCACCACTCTGAACTGATAGTGTGCTAATAACTAATAAATATAAGGAAATTAATATTGTGTCAAGGTATATACCATCCCCTATCTTATTTAAGACATACCAATAGATAAAATTTCCACAACATTGGTTGAACTAACACTTCAACTACGGGTTTATCTTAATTCAGACGATGAAAGACTTAGTACGACTTAATATATAGTTGAGGTATTTTCTTTATTATGAATAAATTTAATCTTGTTTTGTCATTCACATGTCTTGTTAATATTAAGTGGATCTTATTTAAGTGATTATTCTTGTTTGATAAAACATTTACAAATAATCCATTTATTTATATTCCATCTTTTCATATAGTTCATTTATTTATGTTGTCACAGTCTAGAACCCATAAAATAAATACTTCATAAGACAGAAATAAATAAATAAATAAATAAATAAATGACCTGATCATGACCTTATCTAATGGTTGATTTATTGAGAAAATAATAAATCAACCTATGACATAGGGGAAAACTTCTAATACTAGTCTTGGAATGGGTTACAATATTCCACCTGTCCAACTATGTATCATCTAAGTTGGTACTGTCTTGGTTCCATCTTGAACTACCTCTACAAGCCTTAGGATAATCCATTTATTACATGTTTTTTATAACTCATATGAATGTGAGTGGAACCAAAGCATTGGTTGAGGGTAATTACATAAATATACTTGTACACATAGTTCCTACATAATAAAGGAGGGAGAGATGACTCAACGACCATCATATTAAATTTAATAATTAATAATTGAAAAAGTGTGTAATAAATTAAAATTAATAATTCCAACAAATGCACAGGTCTTGGTCTAGATCATGATCGGCCATACACATGCAATGATTATGCAAAAGTATACTAGATAACATTAATTTATATTTGTTATTGATTAGTTAAGATAAAATCACTTGTATTTATTAATTGATTAATTAATTCATTCCCTTTTATCTTAATGACCATTTGAATTCTCTTGGACATATCCAGCATAAATGAATTTATAGAAATAAATGGAAGAACTAATAATTACAGATAATTATAATAAATTAATTGAGAAATTAATAATTCTTTAAAATCTTTATTAAATTGTCAAACACCTCAGGTGCCAATCAATATTATAAGGTTTTTAATACTATAATTAGTAATTTAATGTAATTTAATTTTGTCCTTTATTGAGAGATTAAATGGTGTGTACTTACGAGCTACACACTCTATACCCAGGATAAACACCCAGGGCTTCAGATCTACCTTGACTATACTATATGATGTGTAATATCCATCTATATTCCATGTATCATGCTTTTCATGTTTCCATGAAACCTTCCGGAAGTTCTGCCATGTTATTCGAATATAGTACCACTTGATGTGTAGTCTAGATACACATCATGTATTCCATTAGTTGTGTGTCCACTTGAATCTCCAAATGGATTAGTATTTACTTCAGAAAAATGAATTAATGAAATATACGTTGTGTATACTGGATACACATCATGTATATCATTAATGCTCCAAGATATCAGTCTCATGTGATTTTCACTATGTATTTGACCACATGGTTGGTATAAATTTCACTGCTAAGCCGTGTAGACTACATGATGTGTACATTATCAACATGTCATTTAATCCGAAAAGCCATGTGCCAGGTTTTCTTGATCTACACATGGTGTGAATTAAATACACTGTGTGTATTTATTACTTACTATGCCACATATCCAATGACATGTCCAGTTATAGTGAACTTGGGTACACAACGTGTCTTATGGCCACACACTGTATAACCCAATCATACTGGCCAAAATTATTGGCACTTCCCAATGAAAAATCCAGTCATTATTTATTTGTTTTAGTCCTTTTGTAGAATAAAACCTTGAGCATTGATAATTAATATATCGAAAGCAATGTTAATTAAAAATGGATTAAAGAATGAATTTTCGAAAAATGAAATATCTAAACACTATTATGTATATATATCAATAATCAAATAAATAATTATAAATTTAAAAGATGACCACTCTGATACCACTTTTTGGTTTCAAGTGCAGTGCAATCACCTTAGTGGGAGAATTAACTATAAGGTTTTGTCGATTCGATGGATCATTCTCAACATTGCACATGATGTGAATGCCATGACCAATGAAATTTTCCACCGAATGTCATAGATAAACACAAAACCTGAATAAGATCTTTAAAAGTAAAATTAATAATTAATTTATTTATGATTAGAAGAAAATATTGACTCTTCAAGGAACTTTCTGCGTAGATGATGTTGATCATTGGAAAAACCTAGTTTTGGATTACCTTCATTCCATTTTAAGGATCTATGTGTATAATCCCCTTAGAAGTTATCCACATGTATTTCTTTGATCTTTCAGCAACATCGAAAGAACACTAGGTACGAGCATGGTGAACCTTTCATCTTGTGTTGATCATGCTGATCGCTTCTAGTTTCTTTGACCATGAAGGGATCTCTCTAGCACTTCTTGTTCTTGAGAGGAAGAGGAGAGAAGGAATGGAGAGAGAGTTCTGTTATGCACAATGATTATAAAGTCTCAGTTAACCCCATATAATAGTCATAACCATTTACTTATAGAGCTAGAATTATGGTTAAAAATATTATTTAATTGTGAACCAACACTTAAATAATATAATAGTCATTATCAAACCTCATGCTATATAATAATAATAATAATATTTTTTGGTGTGTTATAACTCATGTAATGATAAATATTATTTACCGTCTTACAAATAAATATTCATCACCGGGCACAGTTTTGGTCCACTCCAACTCATAGGCATTTTTTGAATACCCAAATTAATATTTTATTAATAAATAAATATTTTATCCTCAATCTAGTGAATAAATATTTATTAAATATACATTAAATAAAATAGATATTTCATCCACAATCCAAAAAATAAATATTTATTGTATATTCACATAATTAAATAGATTATTTATTAAGGAATAAATAGTTATTTATAACATTGTGAATACTAGCGATAAATGAAACTTGAATAAAATTATTCCTCAATGTTGATAATAATATTTATTTCAAAAATTAAATTCAAATAGAATTTAACCATGATCAATGTAAACACTTAGTGTTCAACCCTCTAGGATTATTTCTCATTAGTATTAGGTGGATTTGCCTAAAGTATAAGATTACAATGTAGAAATAGGTCAAGTCACCCAAGGAAAGAATATAATGTCACAACATCGACAACCACATATGAATTTTCACTGTGCAATATAATCTATTTGTGTCAATATCTCATCAAGAATGTTTCACATATATATCATCAAATTATATGATTGTTATATATTTCTTCAACTATCTAAAATAAACATGTCATGACACCATGACCATGAAATTTAATGTGAAAATTCTATTCTAATCAATGGAATGAGATATAAACTTACATAGAGATACAAGAGACAAATCCTTCCTCAACTTATCGATTAATAACATATCACTCATGATACGCTCAACATATCCAACTTCACCATGAACTGTATTATCAAGGTTTATGAAATATATCTAAATGAATCAGTCAAAATATTCATTAATAATAATCTTAAAGTCTATAGACCATTATAAAATCTCACAGATAGGATTATCATATGACACCAAAATATGCGAAATTCCTACTGGCAGGTCTGTTCTCATAATATCTCGTCTTGGAGATTACCAAGTGTAAACTTCATGAGATGCAGTTTCATCTGATTATGAGTAATAACACTTGACATTATATATGATATGTTCCCCATAATATAATTTTATCCAACCACATAACTATATTTAAGAATATTGTTATGGAATTTCAAGTTTCTCATTATAGTAGAGAACCACTCTGACCTTATCAATGTGATAGATACTTGAGGACATTATTACATCAAAGTCATGCAGAACAATGAAAAATATGTAATAAGATGTTTTTATTAATATTAAAATATTTTAATATGTACAAATAGTTGTCTCTAAAACACTAACTCTAATAGTATGAAATTAGTGGCAACTTATATTTATTTCCAACAAGTTTTGGAATTTGTGATATTATATTTTTCAACTGAAACCACTATCATAACTTGAAATTGTATACTACCTAATTTTAATATGTCCATTTATTGGTGTATTTTTAAGGTTTATTTAACTTCTAGTTCTTATTATTACTTCATCCCGTGAGCTTGCACTTCAGGAATTCAAGTGCATCATATCGATGTTTAAATTATGATGTCTCATCTTGGTATAAATTCTACCCTCATAGTTCATTCTCCTCCTATTAGAAATCACCTATTATTATACTATTTTTCTTGATAATGTTATGTTGATTTTATTTACTTTCATTTACAATGTATTTTTTGTTTTTAAGTTATTCAGAATCCTACGGTGATCTGGTATTAAGTTTATCTTCTCTTCTATCATCTTCCTTTTTTTGTTTTGTTTTAATCCTCAATTTTGTTTCATTTTTTACGTTTGATCTAAATTAATCTAAGAATAAATAATATTATACCCATTTATATATGTTTTCATAGGTACTAAATGGTATCACTCATCCTATGTCATAAGAATCTCATATCAGATCCATTATGGTCTCATAGATTTTATTTTTCCACAGTTTCAACATTCCTATATTATTTCGTGATCTACAGTTTTCAATTTTTACTTCCCTTTCAGCAAGAAATTTTCACATTGTAGTGGTGATAATATAATTGATTAGTTTGAAAACTAAGGTGTGGTCAATATCATTTTCTAATCTTTATATAATTATATATTTTGGGGTATAATTAAAAAACAAACCCACCTTGCACCTAAAGATCAGAAGGACAGGTCATAACCCCCCAAAGGGCAGCCCACCCATAAAGACTATATATATATATATATAGTAATACATGACCCTTACAATTTTTATCCCAAAAATCCCATCCATAATGACCCATAGGCCCACATGAACTGGCCCATAAGACCCATTTTTTCCCGATGATGCTCACAACTTCCAAGCCCTAGTCATGTGATCATCTTGTTCGTTGTTAGTCAGGTTTGTTGTTACATCAACCCCACAATCCACTATCACAATCCATATATTTTCTTCATCAAAGTCTGCTTCCCCCGCTTCACCTCTGTCAAGATCGTTCCCCCTCAAACCTGTAGCCTGACATTTCTATCTGCAACACACTTTTCAGCACACAAGCCAACACCCTGGTCATGCCCATGCCTACCATCGCCTATTGGAGTGATTCCCCTATCCTATACTATAATGATCACTACCCATGTGCCAACATCAGAGAATCACCTTGCATATCTTCACCTATGTTAGCTAACCCCTCACTTCAATGTCTATGGACACCAACCATTTTATACCACCCCAATTGTCCAGTGGGGGTCTTTCTGTTGCCACCCTCATCAGGCAAGGGCCCTCCTCACACTAGCATCACTCAATTCCAACCAAAAACAACAACTCCACCCAATTTAATTGGGGGGACAGAATATGAAGTGGCTAGTTTTTGATCCCCAACCGCATGGATTCTATTAGGGGCTTATCATACCACTTAGGTACACCCCCATATTCCATTCCCAACTCTTTTATGTTTACACAATTTCTTTTATTTAAATGAAAAGAGAATACTTTATTGGACAATTTTTCAATGATATAATCATTTATATTTCTCATCATATGATTTTTATATTGTTTCATTAGAATGTCGAACATTATTTACTTATAATTTCTATTTTTGATGCAACATTTGACTGATTTCACAATTTTGGTTTTAGGGGCTATCAAGTGTCGTGATATGAAAACTATGAGTTATAGCTTCTAGATATTTGATTTTGATTATATAACTGAAGGTACTAAACATGTTGAAATAGTAAGTTTACACATGATTTCAAATACATAATTTTAATTATATAACTGTAGGGACTGATTTCACAGTTTCATTTTTTTAGTATTATTTTATAGTCCTCATTTTTTAAGAACATGATTTCAAATAATAGCTCATAAATTAAAATATAAATACAAAAAAATATTTCTTAATCTATTAAGTGAATTTACATAGTTTTAATTATAATTGATATTATATAGACCTTAACCACTAAAACTATCATTTCATCAGTAATATTTTATCACTCTTATTTTCCCTATAAGGAAATAAAATATTTTTATCTTCTCAGTATCATTTATGCAGTAATTTGTTCACTACTATTCTAGAATCATTGGATCTTTTAAAACTCAGCATTTGAATATTAGGAACAATGTTCTATTATTCAATTGCTTCGTATATATGTGTGACATTATGATAATTAACATTGGTGTTACATATTATATACAATGAAAAAATAATAGTTATGAACCACTTACATAGTTTTATTATTTCAATATAATTTAAATGGTTTCAATACATTAAGTTTATAGGGTAATTTAATAAGATATAAGACCTATTCCCATGGATTTACTATTTATGTTTTAACATAATTAGTAAATGCAGAATGTATATTATGTTACATGATATTGTATTTTTATATCAAATTTTGTCTAATATTATTTGTAAATTTCTTATTCATTCTGTCCAAACTACTTATTGCATATAGAAGTAATTGGTATGGTCTTAAATCCTGGATAGTTTTTTTAAACATAATTATATACATTGGATGTTGATTTTAGTATTCACAATTTGATTTTAAAATGTTTTTCAGTTTTGTTATTTCATAATATGTTATATATTTACTTTGGTTAATATCATAATTATATTTTATAACTTATCAAATAGTTACAAATATTTTATACATGAATTTCAATTATCATGCTATTTCCATAGAATAAAGATTTCATAAATGATTAACATGAATGTAAAAGAAGTCTTCTACTTATGTATATTTTTTACTATAGTTCAATGAAACACTTTAAATATACACGAGATTCAAAATAAACTAACTAAAATTATAGTTATTTCATGTATATCTGATACTTCAAATTATATCAAGTACATTCTAAATACACTAATACACATATTTCCTTTAACATCATTAAAAAAAACTTTTAAGAATGCTAAAAAAGTGTTGTTAATCGCAACACATATAAAGTGGGTCCCCTTTATCAGTGCTATTTCGAGCCCCGATAAATGCCTCTTTATCAGTGCTTTAAATAGAACTGATAAAGGCCCCTCTTATCATTGCTTTAAATAGAACTAATAACCCCTCCTTTATGTGTGCTTTAGATAGCACTGGTAAAGGTCTAACTGGATATAATGTGTTGTTAATATAACAAAACACCCAGCAAAAACCTATAGGTATATAAAACACACCCAACAAAGAATTCTATATACATTTAATTGACATTATGAATAAAAAAATATCCAACCATGGTATATACAAAAAACACAGCCATATACATTTCATACAATGTTTTGTATAATTACATTTACAATTATCCCAAAAATAGTTAAAAGAATTAATGTTTCTTCTTTTGATATCTGTGATCCCCTCTCAAAAATGCCCACCCATGGTATCAGTTTCCAAACAAATCATCCCAACTCGAGCAAAAGATTATGCCTAAATAAGAAAATAAATACTATGTTATTAATACTATAAAGAAATAAATTAAAAATTAATATAAAATAATACATTAATAAAATGTCAATTTTTAATAAAAATGAAATATTTGGAGTTATACCGATCACACTGTACATCATATTGAGGTGGGGTTGATTTCTATACATAAAAAATGAGTTATGGATCATTTTCTTAAAATATCAAAACAATCCGAATGTGTTTTCTCTGTTTTGAGTATGCCACTTATTATTTTACTAAAATTAATATCATATTTAAATAATGAAACATTTGGAGTTATACCGGTCACACCGTGTGTCAGATAGAGATGTGGCTTATTCTTACCTATCACAAACTAATGATAGATCATTTTTCTAAAGTATTAAAACAATACAAATGTGTTTGTTTTGTTTTTAGTATGTCATTTTTTAAAATAAAATGTCATTTCAAACTAAAAACACGTATTTTGAGTCATACTGATCATACCATGAATCAGTTTGATGTGAGACTACTTCATACACATCATAAATGACTTATTAATCTATGTCCTAAATTATCAATATAATCAGTGTTCATTTTCATGGTTTTTAGTGAGTGGCATATTTTGAGCTAAAATGTCAATTTTAAACTGATAATAGACACTTTTAGTCATACCAGTCACATTATGCATCATATTGAGGTTTGGTTGATTCCTATATGTCACAAATTACTCATGAATCATCTTAATAAAGTATTAAAACAATCTGAATATGGTTTCTTGGTTTTCAGTATGTCACTTGTTCTTTTTACTTAATGTCAATTTTAAATAAAAAGACACATTTGGAGTTATACTGGTCACACTGGGAATTGTATTTAGGTGATTTTGATTTCTACACATCAAAAATGAATCATGGATTGTTTTCCTTAATTATCAAAATAATATAAATGTATTTTCTCAGTTTTTAGTATGTTAGTTGTTTTTTTACTAAAATTAATGCCAATTTTAAATAAAAAGAGACACTTTGAGTCATACTGGCCACACCGTGAATCATATTTAGGTTATGTTGATTAATAAATGTCAAAAATGACTTATAGATCATTTTAATAAAGTATAAAAATAATCCAAATGTGTTTTCTTGGTTTTCAGTATGTAAGTTGTATTTTTTTACTAAAATGTCATTTCAAATTGGAAACACACATTTTGAGTGATCATGTGTCGGTTTGACATGAAACTGCTTCATACAAATCACAAATGAATTAGTTATAATTTTACTAATTTATGAATACAATCAGAGTATGTTTTCTTAGTTTTTAGCGAGTGACACATTTTGAACTAAAATGTCAATTTTAAACTGATTATAGACACTTTTAGTCATACCGGTCACACTGTGCATCGAATTAAGGTGATATTTATTCCTACATGTCAAAAATGACTTATGGATCATTTTTCTAAAATATAAAAACAATCTGAATGTGTTTTCTTAGTTTTTAGTATGCCACTTGTTTATTTTGCTAAATTTAATGTCAATTTAATATAAAAATACACACTTAAAGTCATACTGGTCACACCGTGCATTGGATTTAGGTGTGGTTTATTCCTACACATCAAAAATTACTTATGGATCATTTTACTAAAGTATAAAAACAATATGAATTCATTTTCTTAGTTTTCAATATGTATTTTTTTTACTAAAATTGATGTCAATTTTAAATAAAAAGAGACACTTTGAGTTATACCGGCTACACCGTGCATCATATTGAGGTGAAATTTATTAATACTTGTAACAAATAAATTATAGTTAACTTCATAAAGTATTAAAAAAATTAAAATTCATTTTCTAGGTTTTCAGTATGTCAGTTTTGTTTTCTTACTAAAATGTCATTTCAAACAAGAAACATAGATTTTGAGTCATAACGGTCACATCATGTATTGGTTTGATGTGAAACTAATTCATACACATCAAAAATGACTTATAAATTATTGTACCAAATTATGAATACAATCATAGTGAATTTTATTGGTTTTCAGTGAGTGCCACATTTTGAACTAAAATGTCAATTTGAAAATGATAATAGACACTTTCAGTCATACCAGTCACACTATGCGTCGGATTGTGGTTTGGTTGATTCCTAAACATCACAAATGACTCATGGATAATTTTCCTAAAGTATCAAAACAATTGGAATGTGTTTCCTCATTTTTCAGTATGTCTCTTATTATTTTTTCTAAATTCTATGTCAATTAAATATAAAAAACACACTTAAAGTCATACCAAGCACATCGTGCATCGGATTGAGGTGTGGTGAATTACTATACATCACGAATGACTTATGGATGATTATCATAAATTATCAAAACAATATGAATTATACCTATTATTTTTACTAAAATTAATGTCAATTTTAAATAAAAAGAGACACATTGAGTGATATTGGTCATACTATGCATCATATTGAGGTTTGATTGATTCTTGAATGTCATAAATGACATATAGATCACTATATTAAAGTATCAAAACAATCTGATTGTGTTTTCTTGGTTTTAGCCTTGGGGCGGCGTGGTTCTCCCCTTTCTCACAGAACCTAGGGTTTCTCCCATTTTGTTTTACCTTCCTCCCTTTGGGCCGGGATCTGCCTGCGGCGGCTGTGGGTTCTTCTTAGCATCCGTGGTGTTGCTTGTGCAGCGGCATTATTCTCGGAGGAGCTCTGGTGGTTGGCTTGGCACAGTTTTCTCAACATCGAGGTTTGGCACCACCACTTCCTGGAGGCGCTTCAACGGGAGTTTCTTGTGACAGATGTGGGTTCACCTCGGAGGAGCCCCGACGATCGGCTTGACACGGTTTGACACTGGCGAGGTTCGGCACCTCCTCTTCTTGGAGGCGTTTCGGCGGTTGTCCCATCATGTTCTTCCTCCTATGACGACATTGAGACATGGGGTGGCCATGATCTGCTGGTTTGGGCTGATTGGATCATTCGGTGTATCCAGGTTTGACTTCAGAAAACGTCTGGTGCCGCTCAGGGTGGATCCGCAGTTCTACAGAGGGGGGTTGAAGTTCTCGATTCTGTGATTTTTTGCAGTCCTTTATCTGGTGATGGTGTGAATTTGTTTTTCTGTTTGGATCTGGTGATGGTGTTAATTTTTTCTTCTGGTTGGATCTGGTTTTGGTTGTACTAGTTCAATGTGATGGTCCTTCTCATTCTTGTCATCGTGAGGTGTTATGGAACCTAATGAGGGTGCATTTGCGGTTCTGATCGAAGAAGATCCATGCCCAAAGTGGTGTTTCTGATTCAGGATGACCCAAATTCCCTCATTGGTGTCGGGCCTGTGCTTTGACACATGACACTTGCTTATCGTTCAGCCTTGCACTGATGGAGAACTCTTTCATTATCAATTTCTAGGGAGGGGTAACTCCATGTTGTTAGTTTGGTTTTAATCACTTGACCTTCACGTCGTTATTTGTTTTAATTCGTTGATGTCTATTTATTTTCCCCCCCTTCTTTCTTTAAAAGGGGGTTTTTCTTTTAAATAAAAAATTTGAAGGCCTTGGGGCCGTTGGATGTTTTCTTGGTTTTGAGTAGGTCAGTTGCTTTGATACCAACTATATTGACCCAAATATTTCATACATAGATATCACATCTTGGTAGATTAATATTCCTTAGACAACATAATGATCTATTCTTGAATATTCTAGGTCTAACACTTTTGGAAACATGGAAATATAAAGAACTTTTTCAAAGAGTTTCTTATTAATTTATTATTTACCAGAAATGTTCTTAGACATATCATTTCTAAAACCATTCTATATAACCTAAGGATATAAAACATAAGAAAGGGTGATCATATAAGCTCAATAAGTGTAAAAAAAGGAGATATCAATGATCATATAAGGATAACATAAGCATAAATATATTAGAAGGTGATATTAACATTAGAAATTCACACCATGCATATCATAGATCATAATCATGAGTTATAGATCAAAATATGGTAATTCATAAGACATGAATCTTAAGGTATCAAAGAATATTATGAACTAAAAACATACGCTTCAAATCACATAGAGCACGCTGTGTATTAGATTGAGGTGCGATAAATTTAGTTGCAGTTGATTATTACATTGTTTAGGAAAAAGTTCATGATAAATATTTTGGAAAGTCATAATTTGAATTCAACTATAGAGAAATCCCTTAGTAGATTCATCCTTATAAATCACTTCACATTTCATGCAACATGGGGTTTCCTCTTCCACCCAAAAAGAATATGTTCCCTCTTTTCTGGATTGTTGCAAATAGATGAAAGAAATATATTACTTCCCAAAAGATCTGTAAAAAACCTAAATAAGTATTATATAAAAATGATAAGAAAATTAACTTATAAATAGTACATAAAATAATGAAAACATTAATTAATTACATAAGTAGTATGAATTCACCTTTATACATTCTTGAACCATTTTCTTATTGTCATTATCTTAGTTACAACCATGAATTCCAATCTCTCACAAACATGATCAGTTTTGAAAAAACCACCCCAACTCAAACAAAGGAATTTAACTATATTAGAAAACAATTATTATGTGTGTAATACAAAAAATAATTTAATTAAAACATAAATATGAAACAATACACTACTTCTATGGAAGTCACTTCTTCATTCTATTTTTGTATATTCTTCTATTAGGTATGTTGCCCATTAATTTCTAAGAAAATATATATCATCTTGTGAATTTGAGTCTTTTACACAGTCATAATAGCACTAGAAAAATATAAATACATAAAGGATTAATACATATTTTAAATGAAATAGTAATTATATTCTAAAATAACTCTTTAGGGATGCTTGTTTGTTGGCGGAATATGATCTCTCTCATAAATTTACAAACATAATAACCACAATATTTTCCATTTGTTTATTTTGGACTCTACAGAAGCATTAAGAAGAATATGTAATTTGTTTTGATATGTGTTTTAATAGTGAAATATTATTATATATACCCTGATACTTGTCCAATAATAGTATTTTCATGTTTCTCGTGATTAACCCCTGGTCTCATTCCTCGTTTTTCATGATATTGACGCATCACCCTATAATAACAGAATAATCATTAAAACATAATCAAAATTATATTGCTTGATGTTTACTTCTAAAAACTTGGATATAGTGTATTACAAATTGAAGAACGTCATCACGCGTGGTCAGTTTGTTGGATATCCATGCATTGAATCTAGGAAATAAATCTTTGGAGTATCTAAATTTACCGCAATGAGAATCAAGTGTTTCCTAAAAACATTAAAGGAATAAGCAGTGAAATAAATGAAAATATATTTGATATAATTAAGTTGTAGAGATATACCCCTGCATTTTTGGTATTAAGAAGAGTCTGTCATCAGCAATTTTGATTTCAAATGATTTGTTCAGGCCTAAAACTATTTCATCCTCTTTTTTGGAAATTGTTTTGGTTATTCTATAAAGGAGATGTGAAGACTAGCAAGTCCAAATTTGTTTTCATAGGTAAATCCCATCAATTGTTTTTAATATATACACCTGCCAAAAATATGAAATGTATTTATTCATAATTAACATAGTGTATCATTTTTTGGAAAATCAAATCATGAACACATACCTCATGTATACATTTAAAATTGAGCCACCTAGCCAATCATAGGTGAGGATTTCACTCACATTCTCAACACCAATTAATTCTTAAACTTCCTCTCTGTACATATTTTCTTCAAAATCAACTATGTGAGTATGACCATTTTTTAACTTTGTATCCACATAAACCTTTAATGATAATAAATGTGGATTTATAATAGGTGGGGTAAAGGTGATTTAGGTAGATCTTTTTGATCAGTTGGTCGATCCTTTAGATGGTTTTGAGTTAGTCTTTCATTTCACCCCCTTTCATTTCTCTGTCTCTAATAACATTCATCAGTTTAGATCTTTTTTCATTAATTATTAATGTTTTAGTTTGAAAAATAAATTGGAAATGAATACATCCTTATCGACATGTTTTTTAAAAGATGTGAAGATCATGCGATGAATGTTTGAACAACTTGTTTAACTTTGTGAATATCTTCCTCGTCAATTGGAACTGGTAACTCGGTACTCGGATCATGGGTTACGCTAATCGATACTCTCAAAGGACCTATTGGAATTGGTATATTATGTAGACTATATTCATTTATATTGAAAATCATAGCCCTCACTACAAGGCGATGGGTTGGTGTTGATAGATATAAATCACAATCATTATCACCCTATAGAATATAAATACAGGAAATGTATCCATTTCTATCTGATTCACATTTCATAGAAACAATTATTAGAACATTTATTACCACAACTAAGACAATTTTTTGAGGGGAATGGCTTGCCTCACAGATGGTGGGGTGGAGCTAGATATTTATGCGATGGTTGTTCTTGAGTTATTTCTTCTCTTTGATTCCCGCCATAAAAGTTTCCATCAACTCTCTCTGTCATTGGAATTGTTCTTAAAGGGTAGATATTCTTTCTATCATTTGTTTAATTTCTTTAGTTTTATCCTCATTTTTTTCTCAAAATATGTCTATGGTGTCACCCCAAAACATGCACCTCTGATGTGGCCATACTATTCTGGATACTTCAAGGCCACCTATAGTAGGTGGTCATTCGGTACAGGTGTTACAGATACTTGTGACTATGTCATATATAAAATATAGGAAAATAAATAATCATTGTTATGTAATAGCTATTTAAAGAAAAACAAATTTTTATTATGTCATACTTACACTTTTTTACCACACTTTTTGTGTGTTTTCATCTATTAGTGTCCTATCTTTATTTGCGCATGCCTTATTTCAAAACACATGGTGTGGGATGGAAGCGGCTTTGGATTTGGAGTCATCAATATGTATATAAATAGAGAAACATAATTATGTTGTTTCATGTCACATAAAAGTATTACAATAGATTTTAAATATGTACCAATTTTTGTTTAAGTGAAGCGTATCCCATCCTTGCTTTATGGTAGGGGTACATTAGTTTTGCTATATGTTCCTTATTTCTAGAACTCAGTTTTTTTTTTCATAAATAAAAAATTGTGAATCAAAGTGATAAATCCACATATCGTCAAAAAACGTATTACTAGCCACAATGTACCTAAAAAGACACATCTGCATGGTGGATAGTAAACATATCCCACTCTTCTTGGGTTATTAGGTGTGCATAGATAAGCAGTGGGTGTGGGTTTGTTTTACCTTCATCAACTTTAAGATAATGTCTTGTTAGAATTGTGTGAAAGCCTCTGTGAGTCCTTCTAGAAATAATTAATGTATATTTATTGTGGGATTCATCAACTATAAATTCACTTTGTAAGGGATGATGAAGAGTAATTCAATGTTTCATTATTTTATTTTTTTAGTAAAATAAAGAAATGATATCATAATGTTACTATAATATCTTCCCACATCAACATCTTAAGCCTGACTACAACGTGGTGTTACAACTCTACATCAACCATCACACATTTTCAAGTGATTATTCTAATGTAACTACTGAACATGGACTTGTTGGGGTTTACAAGATTTCCCCACACATTCCATCTGACCATGTATTTGATGCCTTTGATTTTCACCTTAATGTTTTTTTCTAACACCATCAAACTGCGATGCTCATATTTTTTTTTCATCGTCAGTCCTTCATCACCTACCATTTCTTTGGATTCAACATCATCAACATGTTTCTCTAGAGCGGTAGCATAGGCATGTGCAGATGGTTATTGTATATATGAATTGGGAGCAATAAGAGGTTTAGAAACCCATTGTTCCTTAGGATTGGAAGCACCTGCACGTACATAAGGTCTTTGTTCCTATACACTATGAGAAGCAATAGGTTTTGAGACATGTTTTTGCTTCTGATTGGGAGAATAAGAACCTGAATAATTCGTTATCTGTAGAAGTGGTTTAACTTTTAATTTATATTACATAAATAAAATAGAGAATGGATAATAACATGAGATAACATGATGTATAATAAAAACAAATATCTAACCTGATTATTAAACTCTTTTTTTAAAGGATGAAGGAATTTTATGCCTCTATCGACTATCAAAATTCCTTCATTGTGGTCTCCTATGACATACAAAATGTATTCTACATTAGGATAGATGTGAAATGATTTCGATGTCCCAATGAAAGGGTCATCCTCATTCTAATTTTCATCTAACCCTTCAGTGGTTTTAGTCGATAACAAAACAATTGACATCTTTCATTTTGTGGGATCTGGAATATAAAATACTTGTATTGTCTATAATTCCATTATAAATGGTTCTTATTTTTATCCTTTCTTATTTAAATCTACTTTCACGAATCACAATTCATCTATTTTAACAACAATCTTATTATGAACCCACTTGCATTGAAAAATCAGCACTTGGAATTTTGTATAATCCAACTCCCATATTTGTTTGATGATTTCAAAGTATTACATATTCGCATATTGGATTTCTTTCTTTAGTACAAAAAACATGCATCACTTCAGCCACAAGTGTAACTTCACTATTTTGTATAGTACTATCTTCATCATGTTCATTTATATATAACGTGTAACCATTAATTATGTAACCATTGTAATATAATATATACACACTTGGTCTTCTAGATAGCCATAAAATTCTTTCTAAAATTGAATTCATATTTTCATCCGGCTACTTAAAAATTTGGTCCTGAAACCATCTTATAAACAGTTGATTATGCGTATTTGATATCCATCTTTCAGCCTTTGATGGAATCAAATGCCCATGAATTTCATTGTGGGTTTCAACATATGTTGAAACCTCTAAACTCTTATTCCAAACATAAAGGTGGACCCGATCCTGATCGATAATATTGATCGTAAAAATATCTCTTCCAGAAATTACTTCACCCTCAAGCCACCCAGTGTGATGAGATCTCGATAGACCAATTCTTTCCACATCAGACAGGTATTCAGTACATAATTCAATAGTTTCCTCAAAAATATATCACTCTGCAATACAAACCTCTAACCAAATTCTATTTTTGACATACCCATTCAAAATCATCATATACCACTCAATGGTGTACATCCATATATAGTGTACAAGACCACATAGTCAAATCCCTCTCACCAAGTGAACCATCAAATGAACCAACTTATCAAAGAATATTGGTATGAAGAACACTTCCAATTCACATAATATTCTAGCAATTTCTCTTTCCATAGAGAGAAATTTCATCAGGTCTATAACTTTTTTGCATATAGATTTGAAGAAGAAACAAAGATTGGTTAATGTATTATGGACATTCTTGATAAAAAATTCTATGTAAAGCTATTATATATTGCATAAAAACATGACAGTCATGTGATTTTAACCCCTTTAACTTTAAATAAGTCATTCAGATGATGTTCTTGATATTCAATGAATACCTATAGATAACCTTCATGTCATTCATGTTGTTTCAGAAACTGATATCTCTCTTTCCTGGAAAGAGCGTAAGCAGCTGGATGAAGAAAATTTCATTTTTCACCCTTTAGTGGCACCAACTCTTCTTATATTTCCACATCAACCGTGTCCAACCAAGACTTAATTCCATCCTTTGTTTTTCTTAGTGAATTTATCAATGTGTTGATAAAACTATCACATACCTTTTTTTTCAACATGTATAAGATCAAGAAAATGTTTGACGTACAGAAAATTCCAATTTGATAATTCAAAAAAAACTGATCTCTTTTTTTCAACCAGTTTTCATAAGTTTTTTTGAATTTTTTTTACCAAAAGTAGTGTACACACATTTTAATTTCTCAAACAGTAGATCACCTATTAATGGAGATAGTGTTGTACATTCTTTTGAACTTCCGTCAAATGATGTCATCTAAGATCGCTACTTATGTTGTCGGGGTAGAAATATGTGACGTCCTATAAACACAGTTTTTGATGAATGTTTCAACCTAATTGACTATATACCTTGTTCAAAAACGAGACACACTTGATAACCTTTAATGATATATCCTGAAAAATTTCCATAAGTAGGAAATCTATTTATTGTCTCATATAACATGGCTCTCAATGTGAAATCTTCATTTCTATAAGAATCATACAACGTAACTCCTGAATCCCACAATAATTTCAAATCTTCAATCAATGGGGCCAAATAAACATCAATATCATTACCTAGTTGTTTTGGCAGTGATATAAGCATAAATAACATGATATATTTTCATTTCATGCATAACCATAGTGGAAAGTTATAATTTACCAACACAATCGGCCATGTACTGTGAGTGCTACTTTAAAACCAAAAGGATTCACTTCATCTGTAGATAACATGAAACAAAAGTTTCTTAACTCATTTTCAAATTCAGGATACTCATGATCAATTATCTTCCACTAAGGAGAGTTTTTCAGGTGGTTTAGTTTTCCATATTTGTTTCTTGTATCTGCATTCCATGACAATTTCCCTATAGTCTCCTTACTTCCATATAGGCGCATAAACCTTAGAATGATTGGAAAGTATTATAAAACTTTTGTAGGATTGGATTAATCTTTATTGTATCGAGAAGTTCCACACTTTAGGAATTTTGTAAGTGATTTTTGGTCCTTGTAAAACAATATACAATCATTTGAGCAGATGTTCATTTTTTTAGAGATTATACCCATCGAGAAAAGCATTCGTTTGGAATCATTTGTTAAACTTGAGAGCTCATTATATTTTGGGAGAATGGCATTCAAGAGAGAAATTAGTTCTATAAAACTTGAATCACTCCATATATTACCTTATTTCAAATTATATAGCTTCAATATGACTGACAATGTTTTATATTTAGTGCAACCAGCATGCAGTGACATCTTTGCACAACTCTTTTACTTATCAAACAATTTTGGGATCTCACGTTGTTCATCTTCAATTGTCATTGTAATTTCCTCAATATGATCTCCATCATCATTCAAATCTATAATCACATCCTTGATAAAATATTCTTCATTTTCTTCACTTGTAATCATTTCAGATGATCCATAAAACATAGAGTTATCTCAGCGACTAGCTACTTTCGCTTTTCCCTCTATTTGTTCCAATATTTATAACTTTGACCTATTTTGTGACAGGTCAAGTTTTCTTCAAAATACTATGGATTATTTAGTCTTAATAACAATAGTGTAAACACATACAAAGGATTTGAGAAGGGTCATATGCATGATCTTTTTCAAACATGATGAACTCTTTAACTCCATCTTTATACTCTTTTGGCAGACGATTGTCAACCATCCATTCTTTATTCATATCAATCCTATTTTATTTGAAAATATTAATATATAACAAAATAAATGCACAAAATATATTCAACTAGGTTCATAATCCAACTATATATCCCTATCATAATATCCAAAGGAAGGGAAACAAGCTAGAACAAACATGAACCTATAAAAATAAAACAAAAATTTCCCGCATTTTTTACACTTTCAAATCACCCAAACTCTTGGTTTGAAATCAAATTAAAACAAGAATAATTTTTAAATCATAAATTAAGTGATTACCAATTATTGTAAGAACAAAATCATTCTTTAAAAAAATTTATTTAGGCATTTTCTCAAACACTTATCATCGAATATCATTCCATAAAAAGGGATAAAACCACCTGGAAAACACCATTTATCCCTTACAAACACTCATATAGGCATATGTATAATAAGGAAACACTTTCAAAACAAAAATCATTTAAAGATAAATAAAATATAAAGGAGAAAGAAAAAAAAGGAACATAGTATATAAGAAAGATAGTAAAAATAAGATCATGTAGAAAGGACTGAGAAGGACACATTAAATCTATCCAAAGTATATTTGTAAATGAAACATAATCCCTTTATAAAGAGAATTATCCATGGAATGGATTAAGTGTAAGATAAAAATTTAATGGAAAATTTCAACCAATAGTACATCAAAATATTTTTTCTCAAAATAAAGAAAGATTAATACTAGAATAATTAATCACTTTTACACCCAAAACTCAAATCTTCATAAAAATATTAAAAGAATTCAATTTCATTAATAAAAATAAATATTAAATAATTATCCATAAAAACACATTTTGATATTAAACTCCATTAAAATCTAAAAAGAGATGTGGAAAATAAGTATCAACTCAAGGCCAAACCACCCAGATATCATTATTTGAACAAAATATTTAAAATGTTACATTTTTTATCATAAATATCATTAAAAATTCATTTCCAATCCTTAAACAAAATCATTTAAATCAATCTCATAAAAAACAATTGTTTTAGACAAACCAAAGGGAAATAAAGTTCTTGGAAACTTCTTGGAAGAAAATTAAGAGAAATACACTAAAACTTAAAAGTAGTATTTTTGATGGTAAACAATACCCTTACATTGAGTCCCATAGAAGAATTGAATATTTTTTATGAATATCATTAAAAAAAGAACCCTTGAAACTCTTTCCCATTATTTGAATACAAAGGATGTGTATAGAAGTTATGGTAGAAGGAATATGGGTATAATTAAGATAAAAATCCAAATGCTAGATACTTGGAAAAGGGTGGGGGAAATGCTCATTTATATCCAACATTAATGGAATTTTCATAATTAGATATTAAGTATATAATTTATAAATAAAGAGTTGATCGTAAAATAGACATGTAAAGAGACAATTTCACGTATATCTCATCTACTTATGTCATCATATTTGATAAAATTTCATTTAAAGGGACATCAATAAAATATAGCTTCTCACCATTATTCTTATCTCGAACTGCTCTCCACTACTTCATACAAACCATATCTTGAAATATATTAATATCAAGCTACCTTCATTCATTGATAGACTCAACTACCCCATATCCTTTTCATGTCTGGGCCTTGTATTTCCAGTTCTCCAACTAAACCAATCCAGAAGCCTTCTACACCTACCATAGGTCTAGCTCTATTTAACCAACTATAAATCATCATTGCCTTTGATACATTGAGTAATACCCATGATTCTAGATTCAAACTAACTAAACTTAGTTGGTACCAAATTTGCATCCGTAGTTTTCTGAGTTGAAGACTATATCCCATCCATAGAGCCACAACAGATCTAATAAGACCTCTCCACGCATTAATCAGGACCAGAGTAGATCACATCCATCTTCCCAACCACTTGATCTATGGAACTATCTATGAGAATCCCTTGCACTATAATGTTTTTGTATCCCACATGTGATCTTGTGAAAATACTACCTCTATGGGTAGAACCCTACCTAAAATCTATACTTTCTAGATACACAAACCTAAATCTAGAATTACCAAGAACTGTTGACCAAGAACCACTTGGTTGTTTTTTTCTACATCTCAAAGTAGATTCAATTAAAAATGCAGTGCCACACCAAGTACCTTCTAGATCACGAGCCTATAGCTTTAGCATGGTGTAGTAACTATAAAATTTATCCCTCTGGTTGTTCAATCGAATGAATGAACCAACTTATATATGCATTGTTGTAAACCGGTTTTTTAGTGTTGCTCTAGAAACATAAAGGCCTGCTCCACCAGCCCTTGTCTACTAGGACCATCCACTAACCCTAGCTAATTTTAGCCTTCATTCACTATCTAAACACTTAAATCTTGATTTGAATCATGTCCCTCGTCACTGAGATGAAGACCAGATCTTTCTTATATATATTTAGGAACTAGTAACTGCCCGTCATCTACTTTTTCAAGCAGTGCATTACCATGTAATAAGTATCCCTCTATAAAGTTGCAGTTCTCTACATTTCCCTATTCAGGATAGACAAAGAATATCTCTTTCTATACCAATATATCTATCCCTATTTCTTGTGCAAAAGATCATAAGAGAAAACCTGGATTTATCTTATCAAAATCACTCAACATTTAAAACCTCGCTAAATTAGATCTTTACCCCTTTATATGAACTAAGCTTCCATTTTATGATAGAGAAGCCCTAAAATCATCAATGTGTCACCTTTTATTAGGTCCAGGTAGCAGAATAGGTCCTCCCAACTCTGGGTTAGATAACCTTTTGGGAGTTTTATATTGTATTCTTGATGAAAATACTCAAGGAATGTTTCCTTTCTAGCATTGTAATATTACAAATCGAATGCATAAACTAGAAAAATGGTGCAACCCATCAAACAAAAAATCACACTTGATGATTCCCCATAAAGTAAGCACAAAATAATGCCGTTTTTTCAATAAGATAACCATATTCTTCATATTTAAAAGCAAATTCAGTGAGTGTATGCATAATTCATAAACAGAGGAATTAGAGGAACCAACTCTTGAAAATTTCCCAGGCTAAATCTAGATGCAAAATCACATAGAAGAATTTATCAAAGGCATAGAATAAATAAGAAACTTTGACCCTGCTGGTTGTATGTTGAAATGAGGTAAAGAGAAAAGCATTACATAATACATAAAGATTATCCATTATTAAAGGAGATTATATTTCAAGGAGTAATGATGATGAAGTAGAAGGGGGGCGGCGAGGTTGGGAGAGAAGGCAGAGAGGTGGGAAGAGACGACACTGAGGCATGGAGAGATGGGGGCAGAGGTGGGTTCACGATAGAGGAGGGGTTCACAGTGGAGGTAGGGTTCACGGAGGAGGTGGGGTTCACGGAGGAGATGTGGTTCACAGAGGATGTGGGGTTCGGAGGTGGAGGTGGGGTTCGAGGCGGTGAAGGAGGAGGGATTCGTGGTGGGGGAGGAGGGATTCGCTGCGGTAGAGGAGGGGTCATTGGTGGCAAGGGTTGGCTTTCGCGAAAGCTTGAGGTGTGCGAGAGAAGTACCCAACTATTATGGTTCATTTATAAAAACGGGTAAGGATTTTATTAGCACTACTAAAAAGCGCTGATAAAGACATATTTTATCTTCGATAAAATAGAAAGCCCTGATAAAACTTACATTTATCGACACTTTTTTAGCACTAATAAAGATATAATGTTAATGAATTAATTATATTAATATACATATTTATAAAATTGTATATATAATAAATATATATTTATTATAAAATTATAATAACTATATTTATGGCACTTATAATTTTATAAATATATATAATTTACATATTTATTAAATTTTATAGTTATTTAAATATATATATATATATTTAATTATAATTATAATTATAATTATTTATATTTATTTATAAATATTTGTATATATTTATAAATATATTTATTTAATTGTATATATTTATAACATTATGAATATAATAAATATATTTATTATAATTTTATAATTATTTATATACATATATTTATTATTATAAGCATAAATAAATAAATATTTATTTATAATTATTAAATTATAATAAATATATATTTAAATATAATTGTAATTATAAATATATATATTTATTTAAATAATTATAAAATTATAAGAAATATATTTATTATATTTATAATTTTATTAATATATATAATTAATATACTTATTATAATTTTACCAAAAATATTGGGGTCAAGCCCCTTTATTAGAAAAAAGAAAAGACGAACCCTTTTGCACTGGGTAAGGGAAAAATCATGACACACTCAATCTGTAGGCCTAAAGGCATATAACCATAAGAAACATTGTCCTGAAATCCCAATGAGACATAGCCCATTACAAAACCAATGCCCAAAACAAGAAAACAAACAAGCCCGAAGGCCTAGGGGCACACCACATTATGCTGAATGACCCAATAGTCCATTGTCTATTACATTCCCAAAATACACTCAAGGCCCAATTTACATCCACAACTGCAATGCCCGCTGCCCGCCCGCATGCGCCATCCTTTTCCACTGACCGTAGCCGTAGGCAGTGCCACCGTCCCTCCCACTCGCCCGCACCGTTGAGCTGTAGACTAGAGCCATTGAGCCCGCTGCACCATGCCACCCTGGCCTGGCCGATTTCCTGTTGAACAAAGATCCCCGCTGCATCAGAGCAGACAACACCACGTTGAATCCCAATAAGAGCTGCCATGAGTGCTAAAACCCACCACTGTTGGGACTGACGCAGGCCACCGCCGTCATCCACAACACCCACCGCCTTACTTTGTCGTGAAGTTTGAAACCCCTACCACACTGAAGACCATCAGAGCCGATGCACACAGTCGTCATTTTCCAGGAAGCCCACCACCCCAATCATGCTCCGTCGCAACAATAGAACTCCCAAATACCACAAAAGATGGTCGATTCTGACCAGATCTGGTCTGAGACAATAGATCTAGACTAGATTTGATAGTCAGAGTCATAGCTGGAACTTGTGATCGAAAATGGCACACAAGATTTGCGCATCGAACACCTCCAGGGGTTGACTAGCTGGGAAGTCCATTGACGACCCATCATATCGAATTCCACCCCGCCAAGGGGAGCATAAGCCGCCAGAGAATCCTCCAGGGGGGAGCATCCACTGAAGAAATAAATATAAATATTTGTACGTATATATTTATAAATAAATTTATTTAATTATATATATTTATAACATTATAAGTATAATAGATATATTTTTTTATATTTTTTTAATTATTTAAATAAATATATATTTATTTATAATTATAACTATAAATAAATATATATTTATTTGTAATTAAAAAATTATAATAAATATATATTTATTTATTGTTATAATTATATATATATATATAAATTTATTTAAATAATTGTAAAATTATACAAATATATTTATTATATTTATAATTATACAAATATATATAATGTATATATTTGTTATATTTATTATAATTTTATAATTATTTAAATATATCTCTATTTATTTAGAATTATAATTATAGATATTTTAATTTGTTTATAAATATTTGTATATATTTATAACTATAATTATTTAATTATTTATATTTATAACTTTATAAGTATAATAAATATATTTATTATTATTTTATAATTATTTACATATATATATATATATTTATAATTATAGGTTAAATAAATATATTTATAAATATCTGTATATAATTATAAATATATATATATAATTATGATAGATGTATTTATTGTTATTTTTATATTTATTTAAATAAATAAATAAATATATAGTTTTGATTATAATTGTAAATAAATATACTTAAAAAGTATTTATATATAATTAAAATTTTATAATTATAAATATATTGAATATATGTATTATTTAAATATATTTAATGCAATTTTATATGTATTTATGATAACATAATAGATTAATGGGTATAACATGAACGAATCATATACCTAGTAAAGTATAGATCATAAAAAATGAGTTATCACATATATGGACAACATGGACAATATTAAGGGTGTAATGTATATATGAACATCCATGATAAATACAAAACATATGCTTATCAATTATACTCACGTATCAATATATTTATTGAGAAAATTCATTTGAACATATATATATATATATATATATTTACTTATAATTCTAATTATATATATATTTATATTTAAAAAGTATTTATATATAATTATAAATATAATAAATATATTTATTATTTAATAAAATTTATTATTATTTTATTATTATTTAAATATATATTTATTTAATTATAATCTTATAAATAATTTAAAAAAAGGATTATATATAAATCTGGACTATTAAAAAAATATTAATTATAAACATGAATTTTTTATTTAATGTGTATAAATAAACATTATTTTTTGATATAAATATAATAATTTTATATAAATTAATAATATTTTTTTATTAGAAACTTTTATCATAATTGATAATATTGCTAATAAATATACATTTTATCGGCGCTAAAAAATGCATTGATAAAGGGAACACCTTTGTGAGCGCTTGTTTTAGCACTGATAAAGGGTGAATTTATTAGCATTTTTAGCTAACGTTGATAAAATACCCCTTTTATCAGCGTGTTTTTCTTAGCACTAATAATGGTCGGTGCTGCCCTTGCGCAGATCTGTAGTAGTGATCATTAGATCCTCTCAACCTTATATATTCCAGATTTTTAATGTCTTAAGGTTTATGTTCCTCTTTGTATGCTCAATTGACTTCTTATTATTCCTTATCTCTTAAATTGAAATTTCATGTATTGTTTCTATATGATGACTCTTAACTTCTATTCTTTATCCCCTGTATTTCATTTAAATATATAATCATTTGTTGACTAATTTAGTGAAATTTGTACTCCGTATGCCATTTCCTTTGCTACTGATAACTGATAATATATATAAACACACACACACACACAGATATATATATATATATATATATATATTATTTTGGGGTTATATTTTTTTCCCATAATAGTGAAATTTAAACTTTTTATTTGATTTACCATATATCTTCTATTATTTCATTCAATCAACCCAGGCTAAACTATCTTTGAATTTCATGTATTATCATAGACATTTAATGCATCATTTTATGACCTCAAACATTCATATTAGTCTTTTTCAAATATATATTTAGTTATTTAGTTTTAGCATCTACCATGTCCCATTTAAAAGTATGGAGCAGAATACTAGTTTTTTCATATATTAATTTTTTTTAAATTTGATTAAGTTATATTAGAATCTGACCTAATTTTGTTGTGGATCTTAATGTGTTTCTATCTATTTGTATTAAAATTATAAATAATTAAGATTCCACAAAATACAGATGAGACAGATCCACTGATGGAGGCGTAATGTGAAATTTACAATGAGATTCCAATGGATAGGATTTTTGGTGGAGGTAGTTCCACATAATTATTACCAAATCAACATTTTTAATACATTATTCTATAATACTTTAATTATTCAATGTTCCTATTAATCGACAGTATGTTAAAATTTATTATTTTATTTTACACTTTAATCATAGGTGGACGTCCTTTTTGGGGATTCGACACCACGTTTTGTATGAATCCAATAGGATCCCCACATCCCATGAAATCTTGTACATGATCAGCTATGGGCCACACACCGCGGATGTGTTAACAGGGTGGGTGGGTTATTCCATGAGGCTGGTTATTCAGATGTGGGTTTTATTGAGCGGTGTGGCCCAGTCCATAAGGAATGCAGAGTTCAAAAATAAAGGTCTGATCCCATCATTGCGGGAGTCACATATTGACGGGCCAACCCACGTGCTTAAAGAATATAATATATAAAAATATTTTTTTGATTGATGAACCATGATAATGTTGGGATGAAAAATTAAAAGACTTAAAATTGAGTGTAATTATTTAGTTTTGAATTTACAATGACCCTAACAACAACCCTTACAAATTATATTTTTGATGGTTTATTTATGGTTGTATTAGGTGAGTATAAACTTGTTTTTTTCCACCCATGTTAATTTATGGGGATAAATTTTTTATTTGGGGTTTTAAACATTTTTATTTAGTTTTATGGGTTTAGGGTTTCAAAATTTGGGAATATGAGTTTCTTAGGAAACTGAATCCATGCGTGACATCAATTCACTTTAACTCTCATCAACTTTTTTCCTTTTTTTGTGTTATTTGGTTTTTGAAACATTTTAAAAAACGTTTTGATAATAATTTAAAATTGTGTTACAAAAAGTTTGTAAAATAATATTTCTTAAAATGTTTTGAAACGTTTTATTTTAAATTTTTTTATACTTCTTAATTTTTTTTAAAATAACATTTTACTAAAGAAAATTAATAATTGACAAGAAAAACAAAAAATATTGATTAATAATTAATAATTTTTATTATTTATAAATAAATTAAATATTAAATAAAATTAAAAACATTTTTGTCCATGTAATCTAGAGTATGTACATTCAAAAATATAATGAATCATATAATTAATTTAAATTTTGAATAAATAATTATAAATTATTGCGTTGTAAATTGTATTATAAATTATTAATTATTATTGTATATTTATTTACCATATAAATTATATTATAAATTATATTTAAAATTATGTAAGTTATAAAATGTTATAAATTATATATATATTATATTATAAATTATTAATAATTAAAAATAATAGGAATATAAATAATATAAATTTTATAATAAATAATTATTATATTATATATAATTTAATTACAAATTATTAAATTTTAATTGAATATTTTGTTAATTAATTAATTATATAATAATTTTTATTAATAATATGATTAATTATAAATTATTAATTGAAAATTATTAAATTATATTATTAATTAATATTTAATACTTTTTATATTATTAATAATAATAATAATAATTAATAATATTTTTGAATATTAAATGTTAATTATTTCAGTTATTTATTATTAACCATTTTAATTATTAATAATATTATGCCAATGAGCCCGTACCCAAGTGGTAAGGGCTCTTGTTTGGCATCCAAGAGACCCAGTTTCAAAACCGGGTGGAGGAGAATTTCTGAGTACTGTAGCAGTTACTGTTCGGTAATGTAGCAGCTAGAACTATTCACCCGATTTGGGCCTTCAGGCCACCGGTTTGGGCCTACGGGTCTCAAGGGCCTTTGGGTCATCAAAGGTCTTTGGGCCACAAAAGACCATGGAGTATCCCAGTTCACACAGAACAGGCCCCAGCAGTGGATCAGAGCAACAAGAGTAGCAGCCACCAGATGTAGAGCTAACCATATTGTTAGAGTTAGAGGGTATGGCAGCCGCCATCGGGACGAGGCACCGTGCAGCTTTGTAAGGGGCAATGCTAGCCGGTCAGCAATGCAAGGTGGGGAGCTAGGTGATCAATGACACATAGGCTGGGGAGGGGCAGTTCAAGTGGGCTGGGCCTACAAGTCCTATTTGGGCATGATATGCCTCTGGGCCTTTGGGTTATGCATTGCGAGTCAGTCGGGCCTTGTGCCTTGGGTCTACGGGTCATGTACGGGTTCCTCTTCAACCCTTAAAAAGAGGATTATCCATAATAAAATAAAAAATAAGGCCTTCAGGCCATTCGACCAGAATAATATTATTAATAGATTAATATATTTTTAATTATTTATCATATTAATAACATTAACAAATAATTTGGTGTATTATTAATTATTATTTTTCATCGTACTTTTTTGATGTTTGTTATTAATTATATTTTTAATTTTTAATATTAAATCATTTATAAATGATTATATAATTCATTAGTGATCAGTAATTGTGATATTCATTATATTAATAATATTGTTAATTATTTATTATTAGATTTTTAGTTATTAATTATTTATTATTTTGGTAATTGTTGTTAATAATATTAAAAAATAATTATATTATTATTTAATATTTTTCATGTTAATTACTAGTATAATATAGATTTTTTATATTTAAATTATTAATAATTAATCAAATTATTAATTATTAATTACTGAATATCATATTAATTATATTGATAATATTTTTAATATTTCAATTAATAATAAATAATTAAATAATTAATTGTTTACAAATATTTATTATTTTTTACGTTAACTGTTAAATTTTTTTAGTCAAATATTATTTTAAAAACAAAATAATTTAAAAAAAATTATAATTGCATTCAATAAAGTGAAACATCTTAAAACTTTTTTAAATTTTTTTACAAACATTTTATAAAACTCTTCAAAATTGTCAATTATTATTTTTTATTACATCTTTATTAATTATATAATTTTATTATAAATTATTAATAATTTTAATTTATATTTTAAACAATGTAAATTATATTATGTTACAAATTATATTATAAATTATTAATAATCATAAATAATATAAAAATATATATTAAAAATTTAATATATTATGGATGAGGGCTTGTCTCTTTGACCCCATCCTTTCTCTCTTTGTCATCTTTATTTTTCTAATAAAATTTTAAGAGCGGGCTTGCCTGCCTCCTAAACATTTTCTATATAAATAATTTAATTATTAGTCATTGATTTTTAATCGATAATATCGTACATTAATTAAATTCTAACTATTTTAGTTGTTTATTATTTATCATTTTTAATTATTAATAAATAATTATATTACTAATTATTTACCATATTAAGTACATCAATTTTTTTTAAGAATATTATGAATTGTTGTTTTTCATGTTAAATTATAATTATGCTAAATAATGTGAATTATATTGTTAATAAATATTTATATTGTTAATTTGTAATTATTAATTGTCATATTAAATTTATTAATAATATTGTTATTTATTTGTTTTTGTTTATTTAGTTATTTATTATATCATTAATTGTTGATAATAATATTAATGAATAATTATATTATCATTTGTTATTTTTTAGGATAATTATTATAATGTTTTTAGTTTTTATTATTCAAATTATTAAAAAATAATTATATTACTAATTATTAATAATTAACTATCATTTTAATTCTATTAATAATATTGTTAATAATAATTAAATTATTATTTATTAATAAATATATTTGATTCTTACTTTTTTAGTAAAATGTTTTTTTAAATAAAATAAAAAGAAAAATAAAAAAATTAAACTAAAAAGACGAATGAAAAAAATGAAAATAAAACCAAAATGAAACAAAAAATAAAAATAAAAAAGGGTTAGCGTCAAAACGTAAACAAAAGGGCCTTTGAGGTCACCCGTATTATTGATTCTTTTGACATTGGGGCAACCTATAAATCAAAATAAAACAAATTGAATCCTAAAAATTTAAATATAAAAATAATTTAACCCATATTAAAATTTTAATCTAATTTTTTATATTATATTATTATTCAAACATAAATTTTTGGAACACAACTTATAATTGCAGGTCAAATGGGACTCACAGACACCTGATGGGCTAGTTTACATGGGTTGCGAGTTTTACATGTTAGATCAAACTCAGTACAAATTTTCATGGGTCTAAATATTTAATGACCTAACCCACATAAATCCATGGGTTAATGGATTGACCCACAGGCTTACGGATTTTTTGACAGGTATAGATACTATCCCTTCCTGTTAAGCTCCTCCTAGGCATGTGAAAGTTATAAATGAAAGGATGTATATAGTTTTTTATATATCTTCACAAAAACATAATTTTAAATTTATTTAAAAATATTAATAAATCTTTAAAAGTAACTTAAAAAAATCTAGCCCCTCCCCTCCTTTAAACACTTTTATTTTCTAAATTGAAATATGTTTTTTTCGAAAAAAATACAATGGCCATTTCAATTTATTAGAAGCGAAAAAAATACAATGGTTGTAATCAATGATATAAATCAATCATCACCTCTCATGTCATGTTTAATTTTTGGAATACCAAAATTAGAGTGAATGAAGGGTTTGACATATGAAAGGTTTGTTGGGATATGAAGAGTTATCATTATATTAGATTTACAAAATCCACATAAATAAACAATAATCCATAACACTCCTTATATGTCTTTTTTAACCCCCTTGGATGTTATAATTGTTGGAGTTTGTACCCTAAAACCAATTAATTTGTAATTTCAATTACCTTTATATTCATGTACTTGACTATTAATAAATATTCTATCACATTATGAGTGTTCATAAACATAACATTAATATGATAATGTCTTTAAAATATATGTCTCATCAAAAGGTCATAACATTTCCCCACTATGGTAAAAATATTGATCTACTATTATAATATTCTTAAATATATGTTCCATGACCGGATGAAATTTATATAGAAAGACATAGATTATGTTTACTATTAGGTATTGGAGTCTCATAAGACATCGAGACTTCTTATCATAAAGTTTTCACTTTTTAATATATAAGAGATATGGTCATGAGAACAGGCTTACCTATAGGAATTCCACACGTTATATGTCTCATTGAGTATTCTTATCCACAGACGTGTGTTTTGGTCTTTTGATTTGAAATTATTGTCAATGTATATCCCCAATCACATACTTTGATATATTTATGAAAATCAAGATTACATATCCTCACGCTGAGATAGGTTACATTGGGTGCATCATAAGCAATATGACATTAACGAATATGTCATTAAATTATTTGTCCCTTCTATTTATTGAAAGTAGATATCCATGTCCCTTTGATTGATGACATGAACTATATAACCTACATGATAAGATATCGAGTTAAGGATATTGTTTTACACAGTGAGAATTTGTAGGAGGTTGTTGTTGTTGCAACATTAACCTCTATCTCTATAAGTGTCTTGACATATTTCTAAATGTTGATCTTAGACTTTAGACTAGGTTTTTCATCATTGAGGAAGAGGCATAGAATACCATACACTAAGTGTATCTAGAATCATTGGTTAAATTATATTTTGAATTAATAGTTTGAATAAATATTATTCCTGAATTTTGGTTTAATAATTATTCAAGTTCTAATAATTGTATTAAATCAATAACTAGTTATTCAAAATAATATATATGACCTGAATATTTGATAAAAATTTATTCAAAAGGAAACTAATAATTCAGTGAATATATAATATTTATTTATTTCTTTTTTATTCACAAGGTAAAAAAATTATTTATTTAGATACATGAATATTAAATAAAAATTTATTCACTACCTAGTGAATATAATATTTATTTATTTACCAAACAAACAATATAGTGATATTTATTTATATATACACATAGTTAATATTTAGGGTTTGATAAATGCTTAGGAGAATTAATGGGTCGAGTTAAGGGTCCAAATAAAATGATACATTTAATTAATCCAGAAGTTTAATGCATGTTATGTAATATGATAATAATATAATTATTATTATTTAACATCGATTAATTTTAGAGTTAACAAATAGATAAGGCCTTTGTGAAATTATTGATTGTTTAACCCTAGATATACAAACCAGATTATATCATTTTGTGTGATTTGGATTGGTTGTGCATAAAAAATTATCCCAAGAGAATTTTCCCTAACCCTAGAGAGAGATTATCAAGAACACTCTTAGGAACAAAGAGTGATGACCCTCCTCCTCCATTTTAAGAGATCGAGAGAACAAGAGAGAGTTTGTAAAGTTTGGAAGGATTCTTGTTGAGATCAAGAATGAACGACATAAGTGGTTTGTATCTTCTATGATCACACCCAGAGTTCTATTGTTGAATTATAAGATTCTTGGAGCACGTGCAAATATTACTAGAGAAATTCTACCATTGGATCTTTCATCATAATGATGGAATGACAATAAAAGGTCAACCAATTCAACAACGTAGAAACAATTAAAAGCAGAAGTAATTCATGTCTAAATAAATTAATTACAAGTTATATGTGAAAGGATATTCTCTTTGATTCTTTCAAAGTTACTATCATCCAAGTTTAAGGATTTATCCAAAGAAATTAACAAAATCCATTTTTGGTAATAGACTCAACCGTTTCTATTACGCCCAATAACCTTCAAGTGGTATCAAAGTGATCATATATTAATTTATAATTATTTATTATTTTTATATTGAATTGCATATTTTTTCATTAGTTTTTCATTTATAGTTTTTATTTTTAATCTGAAAGTTTAGAAAACATGACCGTTCTGTTTTATATAACTAAAATAGGAAAAAATAAATGAAGAATGTTCAAATATCACATCTGGAGGTGCCAAAGATTCTATCTAGATGACATGGTTACAAAACATATAACTGAAAAGTACATTCCATATACCCATGATAAGCCACACTGGGATGATCTACACAAATCACAACATGTCGTGTGGGAGAAAAATATGTGACATCATTAGACATTGTGTATTAAACATCAGTTGGAATGCTGTTCAACAGGGAGTACATCATGTGCAGTTGGTGTACATGTTGTGTAACCCCACATAATTTTCATACAGAAATCATGAAATCCTTGTGGCCAAAGTACAAGACATGTAATGAATACATGACACATATTAAATGCCAACTGAGCTACATGGGACAGTTGTGGCCACATAGTGTGTAACTGGTGTCATGCAACAGATAAATTTTTGTATGAATTACACATCGATTCCCTAGGCGTGTTTTATGGTGGAAAAAGAATGAAGTACACAATGTGTAGTGGGCTGTACATGTCGTGTACTTGTACCCTTTCACACAGAACACGAGCTGAGCCAGGCTACCCGTGTGAGTAAAATACAAAGAAATAAAATTAATTATAACATTAAACGAAACAAAATGATGTGTAGTCAGTGTACATGTTATGTGATAGAGTTTTATAGTGAATTAAATGTTTAAATTAATAATTTTCTATTTTATTCTAAAACTACATGGCGTGTATGGTCATCATACACACTATGTACTATATAATAATTTATAGCGGTATACATCACATATTTTAATGACATTCTGTGTAGTAATAAATATCACGACGACTATGTGGATTGACTCATAGAACTATACGCTCTGCAATATCACGACATTATTCATATGCTACTTGTCGTGTAAGTATACAACACATGAAAAGGATGATACATAGTATAATCACAATCCATACGATTGAAAATACACTCCATGTAAAGTACAAGGGTACATGTCATTTTTCCTGTAGTACATGCCATGTTAAATTCCAAATGGAATTTTAGACTAACTGGATGGGTACACATCGTGAACCCTATTAGTACACACCTTGTATAAATCAATTTTAAATTATAATTAATTAAATTAATTTATTTAAATTAAAATGGATGATAATATCTAAGATTTTTTGGATAGAAAGTTTAGATAAAAATTTGATAATGAAATTAATTTATTATTTCAATAATTTTATCGCAATAAAGAATAAATTAAGATTAATTCTAGCTAGTTTTAAATGCATAGTCATTGCATGTATGGATGATCATGAGCTTGACTGACCTATGTATGTGTTTGGTTTCTTTTAATTTAATTATTATTGTATGAGTTTTGTGATAATAATTATTAAATTAAAATTATGATTCACAAATCATCCCCTATTCTTATTATTTTTGAGTCTCCATGTCCATAGTTTATTTTATATAACCCCAAACCTCTTCTTCCCATCACATGTTTGTGAGTAAGGAGTATGTAAAGGAAATATATCTTGGGTGAGAGGAGGTGGTTCTTGATAGAGTCAAGGTGAAACCAACCAAGAAGATACATAAATAAAAGGTGGGATGTTGCAAATCGAGCCGAGTCCAGTTCAAGGAGTCATTCTCCTACGATCAAGGGTAGGGCTATCACCCGCTTGATAAACCAACTTGTAAGGACCTCACCCTGGTTTCTCAGAGCCGGTTCCACATTTTATTAAATTTGAATATAAATAGGGAATATGTATCCTGAAGGATTGAATAGTTTAGTATATTTGGAAACAAGATATATACATAAGTTCAACATTACAACTTGAAATAGAAAACAATTTAGAAAATCCTTTGACAACATCCATAACTCCTAGGATATTTCTGGATTTCATTCATAATATACCTCTTCATGTCCTTGGAAAATGAAACATAATAAAATGGTGAGCTCAAATGCTCAATAAGGGTAAGAAATACAATGGAAAATACCACAAACATAAATATTATACATGACGAATAACAAGAAAACACGCACCTTCAAAAATGAACTTGAACACATTATGGCATGAATAAGAGTTGAATAAAAAATTCCATAATAAAGCATAATTGTGGGTATTATATTAGTCTAATAACCTCATGAAATTCCAATTACTAGTTTCATAATGAGGTAATCCATAATGCCGAACATCATAACTATACCCTCAAGGCCTCGTGCCAAGACCATAAATAATCATTTTTTCAAGGCCTTGTGCCAAGACCGTAGTTTGTCTCATGAGACCTAATGATGCATCAAGGAGCTATATAAGGCCCAAAACATAACTTAATAAGAACAATTAATTCCTCATATTAATTTTGATAATCATAAATAACATATACATTCATATTGAAAATAACATATGAAATTTAAATAACTTTCCCCGAACATTAAGCATAAGCACTAACCATTCAGAGTAAATTGGTGAATTATATTAAGATAGTACATACACAATCAAACTAATCATAAAAAATGAAGTTAAATATTTTATTTGATATCCTATATAATAATAAACAAGACTTCTGAAATAGATGAAGATACTCTTATAAAATCATCGAGTAATTCTAGAGATAAATACTCTTTTACTTTGAAAAGAAGAGTTATTTTAGAAAAGTTTTTTTATGAAAACATATGTGAAGTAAGATAGTATTTACATAATAAAATTATTCATTTTATAAATATAATGGTTTCTAAAATAGATTATATATTTCCCTTGATAACATGTAAGAATTTCAGAAATTCCCTTGTATCAGGCTTGTATTTTGGGAAGAATTTTTGAAAGATCTTTTTAAAACATATAAACCCTAATAAATAAAAGTAGGATTATGATTGGTAAAAAATATATAAAATTATCACATAATATAAATGGCATAAATTTGAATAAATAATAATTTAATTGAGATAAGTAGAGAATAAGAGTAACCCGAATGAAAATGGAGGTTTGGGTAGAAAACCCTTACAACTTTGTAATCAATTGACTCATATACCCCAAAATTAATAATCATCATATGATAAATTTAATATCATGAAAATTAAAAAATTCATGATATAAAACATCAATGGGCAGTATACATACCCAATACATAAGTAATATTAGTGAATACAAAATATCTCACAAAAATGGAAGTGAGATGAAGAAACCCTTACCTTAAGTCTGACAGTGTTCCTCACTTGATCTTAATGACCTGAATAATAAAATTCAGGTTCATATATTAATTTTTAAATAACCTCCTATACATGTAATTTATTTATTATAACCATATTTAGGCTCATTCATGGCCTTTTGATGGGTTAAGAGATTCAATTTCATTGTTTGGGAGTGTTTTCTTCCTTGTTTTTCATGATTAGTTTACTTATATTCATATATGGATAAACATGTAGAATTAGAATGGTTGTACAGAATATAAATTGTAAGTTATTATTAAACAACAATAAGATTACATGTTTATAAAATTAGTTTGGTTATTGCGAGTGAAGATGAATCATTATATAAAACTTTATTGAAAATTATTTGGGTTAATTGGCGGTTCTTGATCACAACGAACTCATTTTGATTTAAAAATTAATATCATGTGTAAAAAAGGATTAAATAACCTAAAATAAGTTATAATACATATATTATAATCTGGTTCAACCATCATAATGGTTTCATGACCAGAATTTAAGATGGTAATAGAAATTGAAAACCCGTCGTCCTTGAATGTGATAAATTAACACATCTGAAATGGTGTTTTCATTTCTAGTATAAAAGAAGTGGAAAAGAGAGATTATGGAGAATTATTACTTTATCATAACAACATTAGAGTACATTTAAGGTACTAGATTCATTAAAACATTTTGGATTAAAGGAGGTGAGGAAATAAAAAGAAAATAAAGGAACATGAAATAAAATAAGTGAAGAGGAATTTACCTCTTGAAGTTATCTTTTTTGAGAGCCTCTTTAGAGGAGAGGTTTTGGTATTTTTATGAGACTAAGGGTTTTTGGACATGGGGAAGGATCTTGGAATGATATTTGAGTATAATTTAGACAAGAAAAAAGTCTTTAGGGGAGTTGGGGGGGTGGGTTATAATGGAGGAGAGGGGTGATTTGTGAACATCTTATCCATTAGTTTATTATTTCCCCCGGGACAACCACTAGTGTTGATTAATATGACCCATAATAGTAATAACTGCATGTAATTTTGAACCAAGTGTGATTAAATCATCCATGATTCTAGTAGTAGTTAATTTAATTGATAATGTATATATACTGTAAATTACTGTATTTTTCTATTCATCAAAAATTCGAGTATTTCAGAAAAATACCAAAAATTCTCCTTAACCATTTTTCTATGTGTTGAATTAAAAAATGAACTCCATTTTATGAAAATAATTTTCTAAATATTATTAATTTAATTTGTAAATAAAATCGTAATTTATTTGAAAAATAAAAATTTTAAAACTATAATTGATTTTATATCACCTCGAAAAATTAATCAAGATCTCATTATTAAATAACATTAAGATAATTAAATAATAATATTATTCACTACCTATGAGGTTCATAATTCTATTCATAATAGTATGTTACTGTTCATAAAAAATTAAGTTTGTTTTATTAGACTCTAAATATCTTACTGAATGCAATCGTGTATATCATTTTTTTGAAATTCAAATAACAGAGGTGGAAAATTTATGTTTACTGGCTAGCTTGTAACAAATTATAGTTCTATAGAGACTTATTTTTTCATGTATTTATTTATAAATCCTTTGGGCGTTACATTCTCCCATTATTACACAAATTTTGTCCTCGAAATTTATCAGAATGTTACCTTACAAAAAGATTTGTGTAGTTATTCATGATAAGATCCTTAGGCTCCCATGTTGCCTCTTCAATTTTATTATTTTTTCAAAGTATCCTTACCAGTCAAATTTTCTGATTCCTTAACACCTGTTATTTAATATCTAGAATCTATATAGGCTCTTCCCAATAACATAGATTCAATTTCAATTCTATACCTTCAGAAGTGAGGACATGCGTTGGGTATGGCATGTAATTTCTTAGTAATGATACATGGAACACATTGTGTACTTTAGATAAGATAGGTGACATAGCCAAATGATATGAAAAAACTCCAATTATCTCCAAATTTTCAAAAGGGTCTATGTACCTAGGCTCAATTTCCCTTTCTTCCCAAATCTTATAACACCATTCCCTAGAGATACTTTTAAGAAAACATGATCTCCCACTTGAAATTCCAAATCCTTCCTTCGATTATCAACATAAAATTTTTTTATACTTTGAGCTACTTTGATATGGCCTTGAATATTTTTTACCTTCAATATTGTTTCCTCCACAAGATCTATACCACAACCTTCCTTTCACCGACTTCATCCCAACATGTTGGTATACGACATCTCTTTACATACAATTCTTCATATGGTTCCATTTGAATGATTGAATGGAAACTATCGTTATAGTAAAACTCCACCAAAAGTAAATAATGATCCCACATACCTTTAGAATCAAGTGATCATGATCTCAACATGTCTTCTAAAGTTTAAATTGTCCTTTCTGATTGATTGTCTATTTTAGGGTGATAAGAAGTACCCAATCAAAGTTTAGTATCCAAGTATTTCTGAAGACTTTTCCAGAATTTTGCTGTAAATCATGGATCATGATCAAACACAATTTTGATAGGTTCTACATGAAGTCCCACAACTTCATTGATATAGAGTCGTGCAAGGGGCACTAGTGGAAAATCCTCCCTTATAGCGAGGAAATGTGCAGATTTTGTAAGTTGATCAACAATTATAAATATTGCATCATTCTTTTTTGGAGTTTTTGGCAATCAAGTGAAAAAATCCATGGTTATGTCATCCCATTTCCATATAGGAATATGTATATTTTACATGACACCTCTTGGATTTTGTCTTTCAATCTTTACTTACTGACAGACTAGACATCTTGATACATAATCAACAATTTCCCTCTTCAAGTTATCCCACAAGAAATGTTCTTTCAAATCTCTATACATTTATGTGCTACTAGGGTCTATAGAGAAATTTGAGCAATGACCATCATCTAATAACTCCTTTTCTAGCTCGGGTATAGAGGGAACGCATAGCCCCATCCCAAATTTCAGAATTCCATCTTCACATATGAAGTCAACCAACTTCCCATATTTTATAACATTAATTTTCTTTTGAAGGTTCTCATCATCAGACTGAGAGCTTTTAATCCTTTATTTTCCTTTCCTGTGTGGTAGTGTATGGAAAAATCATAATCCTTGAGTAGTTAGATCCATCACATTTGCCTCATGTTGAGTTCTTTTTGTGAGAAGATATACTTTAGACTCCTATGATATATATATACCTCACATATTTCACCATAGAGATTGTGTATCTATATTTTTAGAGAAAAGATCACAATAGTTAACTCCAGATCAGGAGTAGGATAGTTTTGTTTATGAATTTTTAACTGCCTTGATGCATAGGCAATAACTCTATCATTCTGCATAAGGACAAAACTAAGTCCTTTATTTGATGCATCACTATAGATCATAAACCAATCATTCCCCGAGGGTAGAGTTAGGATTAGATAATTCGCTAATATCCTCTTAAATTCTTTGAAATAGTCCTCACATTCTTTTATCCATATGAACATAACCCATTTACATGTAATCTTGGTCATTGGGCTGGATAAACAGGGAAGTTATGTATGAAAAACTAATAATAACATACTAAACCAATAAAACTATGTGCCTCAGTTATGTTCGTTGGAGTAGGATATTCTTGCACAACCTTTTTCTTCACAATATAAACTGATATTTCATCCTTAGAGACAATGTTTCCAAGAAAGGAAACTTATTGAATCCAAAATTCAAACTTGCTAAATATCCCATACAATTCATTTCTTCTAAGAGTCTTCAGAATAGTGCACACGTGATTTTCATGATCTTCATAGCTTTTGGAGTGTACCAAGATATCATAAATAAATACCACCAAAAATTCATCAAGATATTCCTTGAAAACCCTATTCATTAGATCCATGAAGATATAGGGAACATCATTCAGTCCAAAATGCATTATTGTAAACTCATAATGCCCATACCTGGTTCAAAATGATGTATTTGGAATGTCTTCCTTAATTAATCACAACTGATAATATCCAGATCGATGGTCAATCCTTGGAAAACATTGGTCTTTATGAAGTTGATCAAATATATAATCAATGTGAGGTGGGGGATACTTTTCTTTATTATTATAGCATTGATCTCCCTATAGTCAATGCTCAACCTCATAGATCCATCTTTTTTCTTAACAAAAAGGACAGGGGATCCCCATGGAGAAACACTAGGGTGAATAAATCATTTATCACTCAATTAGTATAGTTTTTTCTTCAATTCAACTAATTAGACAATGTCCACTCTATAATGGGTCTTTGATATAGCCCTTGAACCAGGAATTAAATCAAGGGAAAACTAAATTTTCCATCTAGAGGATTCCTAGGTAAATCCTATGGAAACACATCAACATATTCTTGCACAATTGGTACATCCTCTATTTGAGCATTCCTTTCCTCACCCATAGATATTCCCATCCCTTCCTCCCCAATAATTTAATTTAGAAAAGCTACTGGGGGTGGATATAGTTAAAAATCAACTGGTGAGGTTTCTAATCTAAAGATAAGGGATTCAACACCATTCTAAAAAATAATAACTTCCCTCTTCTTGTAATACATATTCTCATAATAATGTGAAAGACAACTCATACTAGGTATTATATCAATTTCAATTCTGAGCATGATGATAAGGTTAGAAACTAAAGAATGTTTATGTGTCATTAGGGGGACTAATCAACATATCTTGGTTGCAATGATACATCCCCAAAAAGATTTGACTGAAAACTCCTTTATTAAATCAAACTTAACATGTCTAATTTTCTTGGAAAACTAGGAAAATATAAAAGAATACAATGATACAGAATCAAATAAAGTATAGGATAAGTTTGAGGAAACGATTAAAGTACCTGCCACCACATCATTAGGAACTTCAACCTTCACATTTTTCACTGCATAAGCTTGACCTTTCTCCCTTGTCCTTCTTTGGGGAACATTTCCTTGATGCCTTGGAAAATCATTTTCATAACGTCCCCTCTACAAGAAATTATAACATTAAACATTGGAAACTTATTTCTTCCCCTTACAATCCAAGGATAAGTGGACTTTTCCTCCACACTTGTAACAAACACTCATACCATTTAGGAAAGTACTAGGGTGTCTCTTCTCACAATTATGATAGGGTGGAAGACCAAATCTTCCCTTCTTCCCCATTTCCTTATTTCCTTTTATAGAGTTTTTAGTTACCCTCTTCTTCTTTTGATTTACATTAAAATCTTAAGACTTAGAGAATAATTTTTCTATCTTGATAGCACTTGAGAATATATCTTCATATGATGAGAAACTTTGGGAGACAAGAGACCTTTGGGAGAATGGTTTTAAATCATCAAAGAATCGATTAATCTTCCTCCTTGGATTACATATGTTGTCTGTGGCATGTCTTTCTAACCTTGTGAAGTTAGCTTTATAATTTTCCATATTCTCGTCCTCTTTTTGACTTATATTCAGAAACCACATTCCATATTTTCTCGCGGTTCACGAGGGAAGTATTTCTCTTAGAATATTTTCTTAAAATCCCTCCATTACATTTATTCTATTTCTTTCTCCACTGTGTTTTGTATTAAATACCACTACTGATCCGTATCTCTTGATAGTTGATATACTTCGATGACAAGATTCTCTATTTCGTTACATCCCTAAGTGATAAATATCTTCTCTAATGAACTTATCCAATGCTCTGCTATGAATATTTTTGTATCCCTATTAAATGTTAGAGGCTGTTTTCACATAAGTGTTCTAACATAGTTCCCCCACATCATGGATCCAAATTCTCCATACAGGCAAGGTTATTATTCATAACCTGAGTCAGCTATCCTAGTATAGTTATAAGTTTATTATCCCTAGTCACGACACCATATCAAACATCATTATCTTACACTGAAGGGAAATCCCTACATGGGACACGTGCGTTCATTCGGTTTCCATTACTTCCACTAGGTGACATTTCTAAATAATGGAATATACTAGATTAGGTTATGAATCATAATGTATAATCTCAATGTAGAAAAATACTTAGTATAAATTTAAATTCTATACATAGATAATCTCATAATCATAAACATGGTTTCTTTGAAAAAAAATTTACATTTAAATCCTTCATAATGGATTGTAAATAAAATGAGAATTATCTTAAGATATACCCCAGAAGTGTCAAACTAGGTGCGCAGTAAGGCTCGTTGTTGTGTACCGGGATACCCTGGGTCAAGCCCGAAACTCCTTTTCGAACTTTTATCTCCTAGGTACATATGTGTTAGAATCAAGTCCACTTGTAGTATCCATACATGGATGTATTTTCTAGAAAGATCCACATAGTCTATTTCTTGCAAAAAATTCTAGGATGTTCTTGTATGTTTATCCTCAAAGACTATCTATGGGTTTTGTTCCCTAATTTACATTTTCTAAATATATTTTCCAATTTTTCTACTAAACTTTCTCTAATCCCAACTGGGAGGAACCAACCCCAGTTTCCTGGAGCCAGTGACTTATTTTATTAAATTTTCATATAAACAAGGAATATTCATTATGAAGGACTGAGTAGTTTAGTAGCTTTGGAAACAAGATACATAAATAAGTTCAACATTACAACTTGAAATAGAAAAAAATTTAGAAACTCCTTTGAAAACATCCATAACTCCTTGGTTATTTATACATGTAATTCATAATACAACTCTTCATGTCCTGGGAAAATGGAACATAAGAGAAGGGAGATATTAAATGCTCATTAAGGGTTTTCAATATAGTGGAAGATATCATAAACATAAACATTAGGAATGACTAATAACTAAAAAACACATGCCTTTAAAAATTACCTTGAACACATTATGGAAAGAATAAGAGCTGAATAAAAAATGCCATAATAAAGCATAATAAAGGGTATTTTACTAGTCTAGTAACCTCATGAACTTAAAATTACCAGTTTCATAATGAGGTAATTCGTAATGCCAGACATCATAACCATATCGTTAAGGCATCATGCCAAGACTATTAATAATCATTTTTTCAAGGCCTTGTGCCAAAACTCTAGTTTGTCTCATGAGACCTACCGATGAATTGATAGTCTATAACAATCCCCAACCATCACTTACTAAGTCTAATTCATTCCTCATATGAACAAGGATAAACACAAACATCATATATATTCATATTGAAACTAACATATGAAATGTAAATAACTTTTCAAGAACATTATGCCTAAACACTAACCATTCAGAGTAAATTTTTGAATGGTTTTAAGTTAGTACATCCATAGTAAAAATAATCACAAAACATTAAATTAAATATGGTAGATGATATCATACGTAATAATCAACAAGAGTGTTGAAATAGAAGAATATACTCTTATAAAATCCTCAAGTAATTCTTGAGATAAATACTCTTTTACTTTGAAAAAAAAGAGTTCTTTTGGAAAATTATTTGTATAAAACAATAAGTGCAGTAAGATAGTATTTAAATAATAAAATGAGTTATTTTAGAAAGATAATGGTTTCTAAAATAGATTATAGAGTTCCCTTGATAAGTGGTAAGAATTTGAGAAATTCCCTTGAATCATGATTTTATTTCAGGAAGAATTTTGGAAGGATCATTTTTAAAAATAAAACTCCCCATAAATAAAATTAGGATTTTAGTTAGTAAACATATATAGAAAATTATCACATAATATATTTGGAGTAAATATGAATAAATAATAATTTAATTGAGGTAAGTAGAGAATAAGAGTAACTTGATTGAAAACAGAGGTTCGGGTAGAAAAGCTTACAACTTCGTAATCAATTGAATCATATGCCACAAAATTAATAATCATCAAATGATACATAGAATATCATGAACATATATAGATTCATGATATGAAACATTAATGGGCAGTATACATACACCTTACATAAGTAATAGTAGTGAATACAGAATATCTCACAAAAATGGAAGTGAGATAAAGAAACCCTTACCTTAAGTCTAAAGGTGTCCTCACTTGATCTTAATGATATGAATAATCAAATTTAGATTCATAAATTAATGATTCCAGAACCTAATTTATATTAAATTTATTTTTTATAACCTTATTTATGTTCATTCGTGGCCTTTTGATGGGTTAAGAGATTCAATTTCATTGTTTGGGAGTGTTTTCTTCCTTGGTTTTCATAATCAATTTACTTATATTCTTGTACGAATAAACATGTAGAATGGAAATGGTTGTCCATAATTGAAGTTTTATGTTATTAGTGAAAAAATTGGAGATTAAATGGTTATAAAATTAGTTTGGTTATTGGGAGTGAAGATGAATCATAATATAAAACTTAAATGACAATCTTTTGGGTTAATTAGTGGTTCTTGATCACAAAAAACTCATTTTGATTTAAAAATTAATATCATATGTAAAAAAGGATTATAGAACCTTAAATAAGTTATAATACATATATTATAGTCTGGTTCAACCATTAAAATGGTTTCATGACCATAATTGAAGATAGTAATATAAATTGAAAACCTATGGTCCTTGAATGTGATAAATTAACACATCTCAGATGGTGTTTTCATTTCTAATATAAAAGATGGGGAAATGAGAGATAATGAAAAATTATTCCTTTATAATAAAAATATTATTATACATGTAAGGTAATGGATTCATAACAAAATTTTTATTAAATTAGGTGACGAAATAAAAAGAAAAGAAAGGAACTTGAAGTAAAAGAAATGGAGAATTTACCGCTTGAAGTTATCTTCCTTGAGAGCCTCTTTAGGAGAGAGGTTTTGATCTTTTTATGAGACCAAGGGCTTCTGGACGTGAGTGAGGATCTTGGGAGGATATTTGAGTAGAATTTAGGCAAGGAAAAAATCTTTAGAGGAGTTAAAAGAAGAGGGAGTGGGGTGGGGGGGGGGGGTTATAGTGGAGGAGAGGGGTGATTTTTGGGGGAGAGTGGTGATTTGTGAATATCTTATTAATTATTTTATTATTTCCCTCAAGAAAACAAATAGTGTTGATTAATGTGACCCATAATAGTAATAAGTGCATGTGAGTTTGAAATAAGAGTGCTTACATCATCTCTATTGCTAGGAATAGTGAATTTAACTGATAATGTATATATATGGTAAATCACCATATTTTACTATTCATAAAAAATTTGTGTATTTCAGAAATATCCCAAAAATTTACCCTAACCATTTTTTGACACGTAGAATTAAAAAAGGAACCCCATTTTATGAAAATAATTTTCTAAATATTATGAATTTAATTTTAAAATAAAATCATAATTTATTCAAAAAATAACAATTTTAAAACATTAATTCATTTTATATCACCTTGAAAAATTAATCAAGATCTCATTATATTATAACCTTAAGATAATAAGAAATTAATATGATTTACTATTCAAAATTGTCACATTACTATCCATGTTAAAATTCATAAGGGTATGTTATTATTCTTCAAAAATTATGTTTGTCATATTAGACTCTAAATATCTAACTGAATGCATTCGTGTATGTCAGTTTTTCAAAATTCAAATCACAGAGGTGGAAAAATTACATTTACTTGATAGATTATAATAAAGTGGTGTTTTTGTAGAGACTGAGTATTTCATGAATTTATTTACAAATCATTGGGGTGTTACACAACTAGTAGTAAAACTCATGATCATTCAACATATATTTGTTTTATTTCTATTAAGTGAAAGACTATTTATTTATTTTTATTTGATGTATAAACATGGTCACTTAAAATAAATTAATTAACAAGAATTCAAGATAAAATAAAATAAATAGATTATGCATAAATTATATTATCAAGATGTGGTTAATTAATTATGTAAAATCCAAATAATGTCAATAAGCACGTAAACAGATAAAATTAATAAAATTTACACATAAGATAAAACAAATACTATAAGGAAAATATAAATCCATACAATGTATTCCATTACTTGAGATAAAATGTAACCATAGTTCAAAGTACTTATATGGCCTCTGTCGGGGTGCTTTAAATTATTTGGGAGTCTTAAAAATAGTTTTGAGTCGAATTAACCTTGTTTTTATTGGGGTTTGATTTGCTCCATAATAATCAGTGAAACTTGGAGACAAGTGTTGAGGAAATATGATTTTAGGACTGTGGAGTCCCCGAAATGGATCAAAAAAACTACGAGTTACTGAATTTGGGATAACTGCCTACCTATATACCTTTCAATAACATTTTGGGATCTTATATGAGTTATAAGAAGTGAACTATGGATCCTTGTCACTAGAATATCCATAAGATAGGATATTCTGAGTCTAATGGAGAGAGAAATTGAAATTTGATAAAACTGTGGGAGAATAATTAATAAAATTTATTATGCCGCTTTTGATAATCAATATAATATACTAAAATATTCTTTTACTTTTGTAGAAAATGTAAATAAAATCCATGGGATCATTATGATCATATTTTTTAAAAAGAACATGTCTTTACCTGTAAAACTTCTTAGGAGCGAGAAAATATTTTATACACTACACTACTACTGTAAAGTTTATATCATGTGTTGGTGTCCCCAAATCTCAATCCACAACCTTAGTGAGTGAGTGATGGTGAAAATTATGATTATGTGAGATACATGAAGGATTATTTTTATAATGACCCAGCCTTAACATTAAATAATATTGAGTTTTAAGTTAATAATTCATTCACTTAAATTTTAGGATATTTACAGTTTATAGTTTTATAAAATTTGGCCATCATTCTTACATAAATAAATATTACATCACAAAGTGGAAACTTCCACTTAATATCCATTTTTCCTGGAAAGAAATTTTTTAAAGATATTACAAGTTTTATTTTCATGAAATATCTTCATAATTCTAATATAGACCTCCTCCTTGTACCCACTAACCCTTAAAACCCTTTGAATAATAATTTGAAACATGGGATGAGAAGAAAAAACTTAGTAAGGTACATATTAAAAGAAATAAAAATACTTTTTAGTTCATGAATACTTATAAAACGTTGGTCTTTTTTAAAATTAAACTATTGGCTCAAAATAAATTTTTATAACCCAATAAATAAACTTTTTTGCTCAAAGATTTTCATAATTTTCTTATAATAAATCTTGAAGGAAAAATAAAACTCATAAATTTTCCTTTGTAATCATAAAAAACTTATTATTTTTTTAAAAAAATTTATACATTTCACCCCTATAAAGTAACATTCACATTCCTTTAAATACAATCTCATGATTAATCACATGGAAGCATAAAATAAAGAACGTGGTATCATAAGACAATTATAACATAATAAATGTGGAAGAAAAACAAAATATGACATAAGAATAAATCAAGTATAACTTCCAAGTCAATATCATATGGTGGACAAAGTTCCATAGTGGATTTTTCTTACAACCTAATCCCATACACTTTGTCTCACGAAACAAAAGCTTTACCCAATGCATTAGAGCACTCTCTAGGAACACCCATCATAACATGTTCCTAATTTTTTGTGACACAAAATGGAATCAATTATAATACATAATCATAAGAATTATCCATGAAATGGAATGATTTTCATATTTTTTTCTCCATATAATAATCAAAAGAAATTTCATAATGAAGGCATATGAGAAACGAACAAAATACATATATTACCCCATCAAAGGAAGGGAGAATAAGATAGGTATATATGGGAGAGAGATATATACAGAATTTATAAGCATTCTATAACTTTAAAGATGGAGAGAAAGATAACTAGATATAGAAAGGTCATAACCTAAGGAAAATGGTGGTTTAGAGAGACCCCTTAAACCCATAAAAAAATCGAAATATAAAAATATCTATTGAATTTAAAGATCCTTTTGAAAATACTTATAAAAAATGTAAAGAGGGTTTTTTTTAAATAAAACAATGAATATTATATTAAATAATGGTTACATTGGTGGGAAAAATCTTTGATGTCATATATGTTATAATAATACATCCCTTTTATTTTTTATAAAGAAAGTCAAAATGTTCCATATAAAATATGTAAAAAGATTCCTTTTGAAATCCTTTTAAGGAAAGCAAAAAGAGACATAAAATTTACTTTTTAATTCATTTATGTCCATATAAATACATTAAATAATTTTAAGGATATGGAAATCAAAAATAAATATTTTTAAAATAAATCTTTAAAACATTTAAAATGAGGTTTTCAAAATGATGACGCCCTTACTTAAAACATTATGAGATTACTTTTTTAAAACATTATAAAGAAAGTTAAATATGGTTAACAATGTAATTTATAATCCATTAAATCATAAAAATTAATTTTTATAAAAAAATTTATAAGAACATGGGCATGGAAGAAACAGAGTTGGAAGGGAAACTTTAAAAGATGATTTTTTTAAAAGAAAGTCCCTTACCTCAAGTTCGACTCATCACATTTGTTCTTTATATTATTGACTAATAAATAATAATAATGATACAATTACCATTTTTATACATTAATTATAATTTTAAAACCAACCATAAAACATTGTTATGGAAAATAAACTATGTTACAATGATTGAGACGATAGACCATACATACACATGAGCAATGCTTTCATTTTCAACAATCATGATGGAAAGAAGGTAAATTTTATTTTATATTTTAATAATTAAAATATATAATAAATATCATAATATTTATTTAAATATACTTATCTATACCATCAATGTGATGCGCTGTAGCGGCGGAGGGACTATAGCAGGTACTGTAGCGGCGGTTGTACTATAGCAAGTACTGTAGCAGCGCTGGTACTGTAGCAGTACTATTCACCGACGGGTCCTATGGGAAAAAATGGGCTTTCAAGCCCTGTATTCAGGCCACTTAGCCTTGGGCATTCAGGCTATGTAATGGGTCTCCCTCAACCCAGTATAAATATGTCTTTGCTTTAAATAATAAATTGAGGCTTCGGCCCTAACCTTTAGAAAAAATTAAATCCATAATCATAAGCATCCATGAGAGGCCTTGATGGAAAACAAATTACAATGGTTCATGAGGCAGTAGTCCTCTTTACACATGAATGATAGTTTTGTTTCCAATTTGATGAAATAAGATATGGGTATAGGTTATGAAATTAAAACAATAACATATTAGTATATGGTAGATAGTGATGTTATTATATCATAATTGTTAAGAAATATTTGAAGTATTTGGAATAATAAATAGAAAAAAATGCTCGGTTAAGAACAACACCTCTTCTTCAGACAACCACTTTAGGTTTACCCCAAAAGCCTTTCTACGAGGGTTTTATAATCAAACCAAGTCCTATAGAAATTTAAATACAATAAATAAATGTATTTGGGTAGGGATTTTCTAAACCAAAAGGATTTTTTTGTTTGTGAATAAAATTGGATAGGGGGTTCCCTTTTATAAGTGAGGGGAGGGTAACTTTTAGAATATCTTAAAATATTAGACTAATAGAAATTAATTTTCAAAGAAAAAAGAATCTAAAATGACATAATTTACTATAGGATGAGTAAAGGTATAAATCATACCATTTAATAAAATTTGGATAATTTTTTATTAGGTTTTTACCCTTTTCTATTTATTTTAACCTGCATTAACCCTTTTTGACAATTACTATGATAACAAAGTTTTTACTCTTTAGGGGTCAAGATGGTTACTATAAAAGAAAAATTGGAAAATAAATTGACCAGGTTTGATATTTTCAATCATATAACAATCAGATGAAAAAATATAGGACTTTTAGGAATTTTAAATCATTTACAAAAATATTATTTATTATAAAAATATCATTAATATCAATTTTGGAACTATTCATTTAATTCGAATTTGAAGACAAAATGACATCAATGATATTTGAATATAATAATTTAAAACATAACTAATTTCTATATTTATCTAATAAATTTACAGAACACAATAATTTATTCCATTTATATTAATTTTAATATTTTTAAAATCATTTATTTTATTTTTCTATTAATTGAATAAATACAATTTCAGCGTTTCATAATAATTTAAAGTAATTATTTCATTAATAAAAATTATAAAAAAATTAAATTGATAAAAATTATTTATATATTTCAAATTAATCTTTATAAAATAACATAAGTTGTTTTTATCCCTATCATAAAATATTATAGTTATTAAAAGCAAGAAAGTGATATTTTTGTCTTTATCTTTTACTTAAATATTATAAAAGTTGAAATCAAAGAAATATGTTACTAAGTAGCCATATATTCAATATTTGTATGGAAATGACCAAACTACACTCATAAAATAAGATAAAATAATTTTTAGGGTCATTTTTTAGTCTTTATTATATTATTTTTAACCTTAATTATCTGATTTACCCTTACCGTAGTGATAAGTATTTACTATATTTACTATTAATAATTACTAAAAATAAAAGGTGAATGCTTTAAAAAATATGGTCTATTGATTAAAAATATTTAATTAGTTTTTCAATATTTAATTCATAGAAGTGGTATAATTTAATTTAAAATTAAACCTGCAAAACATAATAGAAAGTGGTTTTTTAGAGAAATGCCTTTTTAAGTATGAAATTTCTTTTAAGCCAAATTAAAGTATAAAATTATTTAAAAAGAATATAGTATTTAATAAAAATTTACTAATGAAATTTTAAAACTAATCCAAAATAGAATATGATATTGGAAACACTTTAAAATAAAATACAGTTTTTAATAAAAATCAATATTTTTTCACTATGCATTGAAAAACTAAACTTTCCAAATAAATATAAGAATTTTACCATAAGCTAATTTTGATATGATACTTTAAAAAATGATATCCTTTTTATCAAATAAATTTTACAAAAAATCCAAAAATTAATTATAATATTTTGAGATGAAAATAAATAAAATCCATTTTTGATGAATATATATTTTTAATGAATAAAACGACTTTAATAAAAAAATTGAGTGATTATTTACTAAGAAATTATCAATACATTTATATTAAGTAGAAAATTTATATATATATATATATCATAAAATAGTTAATCCTATTAATTTGTTCCAATTTAATGGCTAGGTCAATAGATTCATATTTAAATAATAATATTTCATGGTTCATTTTGGCTCAGTCTTGTGTGTTGTTTGCACTATTGAAAATATTTTTCTTTTTTTAAAATATTGGCAGTGTTACATTATTCCCCCATTTAATAAATTGCATCCTTGAAATTTGAACTCAATATTGGTAAACAAGGGCTTGACATATGAAAATATCCTTATTGAAATCCCATATCATAAAAAGGGATAATAAAACATCTGATTGGAAAAATGGAAAAAAATATGAAGTTCATTACATAATTAGTATTACAAATAGGAGAACATTAGTGGGAAGTTAAAATTTGGACCTCTAGAAAAAAATTAAGGTCCAAATAATGGAGAGTGATAGAGATCATTGATCCCAAGAAAATGAATGATTAATAGAAAGTTAATGACCATAAAACCATAAACTGATGAGGTGTTAAAAAGAGCATCGATTCATCATAAACGATGGTAATAAGATAAATTTTTTGTTTCAGGGTAATTTTTCTAGAGTTGAGGAATTCCTTTACCGTCCATATGAAGAAAATAAGGAAATATACGTAATTGATAAGTATAATTTCATCCTTTCATCAATTTCCACCACAATATCATATTTTTCTCCAAATGATGGGCATTCAAGACGATTTTTTCATGCATAAAGCACTAAAATAAACTTCTAAAAGATCACATATTCCATAAATTATAACATGATATTCCTCCTTTCTTTAGACAATAACCAAAACAAAAATGGTTATCACAATATAATTCTCATAATAAATAAACCATCATATGAATAAGTACAACATTAACTACCAAACATTCAACAATAACACCCAAAGTTCAAATTAAATCATTAGATAAACAACTAACCTTAGAATTATTCAAAATATTTCAGACCTATATCAAAACCCAAATATTAGAATGATTTGATAACATATTCTTTCGAGTTAAATTTAACATTTAACTACAAATAAATAAATAAAACTTGATGTCTCAAACCAAAAAATGTATATTCCCAAATCATATAATCTCCAAGGTATGCTAATCATTTACACAAATATCTTGAACCAGCATAAATCCACATTAAAATCATATATGCTTCTAAAAGATAATTTATCCTTGATTCCTTAGATAAAATCCCATAATATTTTGTTTACCTTAATTATATAAGGTTACAAAAATAGTAAAATTCTTCTCAAATATCATTAATAACTTTACTAAATAACTTTTAATCCCATGGTTATATATATGATAAAACAGATATTCCCAACATCATCTTTATCTTTATTTTTGAATTTGTATATGTAATTTTATACTAACTAGGACATCATATAGGCTAGTGGTAGGAATTTCATCCTTGTTTCCATTTGGTTATGGGTTCAAGCCCCGCAACTTTCCCAGATGTGATGGGTTATTTCCCAACATGTAAGTTTTCCTTTTACTATATTAATAGAATTCTTATAATGTTCCCATAAATATGATGAGCATCCTTAAAAATATCATTAATCACCAAATCACTTTTTTACTTCTATATTTTTTGTATAACATATCTTTCTATAAAATCAAAAAATATTAAATGAATATTATTTCCTTCACATCAAGAATATATTAATCTAAAGGTTTATTTATACCTTTTTTAGATGTCCTTAAATTAATTTCTCAAAAAAGTATCTCTTCTTTACTACAACACTTTTCAAAGGTGTTGATTCCATCTAACATATGTTTCCAAATTTTGAAAATAAAATCTATTATAAAATAATCCTTAGAAATTTTATGATTCTCATAATATTTATAATATATTAGAATATCATTTATAAAATACCACTACATCATAATTCTGAAAATGTGATACATAAAAAATCCTTCATTAAACTTCCTCTTTAAAACTTTTAATAATTTATTCCTAAATATAAATGATATGAAGTATGTATTTATGATTTGTTTATATAAACCTAATCATGGTTCATAATTAGAATATAATATAAAAAATCATACCTTAAATCCAGACATCTGGATCTTCTTTTATGCAATTGATACCCCCTTTACCTTTCAGCACATAGTCTATATCTCGAGAAAAGAAAAATTCAAGTCCTTGGTTTTATTTTCCTTACCAAATGAGATGGATGATTTGAGATTTTGAATTCAAATAAAAGATATTACATGATCCATATAAATTTTTGATAATTGAAAAGCTGTTAGATGAATCCAATAGTTTCTTATATGTGATTTTTATTTTCAAAAAACTTTCATAATCCTTTAAACAAGATTTTTCCATGATAGTGATGATTAAATCATCTAGAAGTGATAAGAAGGTTTCATGAGATTATTTTACTTTCATATTAATAAACAATATTTTATCTATACAAAATAACACCATTAAAATACAATTTTAATTATTTCATGTTAAAATGAAAATGGTCCTTGTAAAGGCAATACCCATAGAAATTCTATAATACGTTAACTTCAAATCATTTATACCTAAGTTGATTATACTTCTAAATCCAACATAAAATAATAAAAATATTTCTTAATAATATACTATCCATTAAAGTTATATAAGGATACTCAATTATGATACCAAACTAATATATGAACCCCTGAAGTGTTATAAATATATTAATTATGAACTTCTAATAATATGCCATCATCTAAAGTTATCTAAAACTTTGTTATTATATCAACTATAAAGACCTAGCCTTGAAAATTACATAATATTTAGTTTTAATACATGAATTAATTCTCTTACATTTAATGATATTTACGGTTTAGAGGTTTAGAGAATTATGAAATCATTCTTATATAAATAAATATTACTTCATAAAGTGGATAATTCAACTTAGTATCCATTTTTTCCCACAAAAAGAACTTTTAAGATATAACAAGTTTTATTTTCATGAAATATATTCACAATTTTCATCTGTACCACCTCCTTGTCCCTACTCTTCCATAAAACCTTTTAAAAAACAACATAAAATTTTAGTTGAGCACAAAAAGACCAGTAAGGGACAGATAAAAATAAATAAATAAAATTGTTTTTTCAGGAATAATTATATAAGATTTTACTTTTCAAAAATTAAACTTTAATCTCAGAATAAAAATTTTATTACCCAAGAAATTGACTTTTATACCAAAAAAATCTTATGAAAAATTTCATTAGAAATCTTTAAGGAAAAATAAGACTCATAAAGGTTCTATCATAACAATGAAAAACTTATTATTTTTTTCAAAAAAAGTTATATATTTCACCCTTACAAAGTATCATATACATTTTATTAAACATAAGATCATGAGTAATCATATGTGATCATAACATAAATTATATGGTATCATAAGATCATGGAAATAAAGGAAATGTGGTTTAAACACAAAACCTAGTATAATCATAAGTTAAGGATAATTTACATCACAACATCACATGTTGTATATAGTCCCATAGTGGATTAGGCTTACTCTCTAATCCCATACATCTCATATGATGTGACAAAAGTTTTACCCAATGCATGAGTGTGCTCTTTTGACACACCTATAATAAAATGTTAATGATAATGTGTTCTACAAAAGGGAATAAATTATAAGAAATAATACTAAGAATTATATATATAATGAAATGAGTTGTATAACCTTAATTGATATCATAATCAAAGAAAATTTCATAATGAATTCATTTGAGAAATAAACATAAGTCATGTATTAACCCCATCAATGTAAGGGAGTATAAACAAGCTATATATGTGAGAGAAATATATACATAATTTAAAATAATTCCTTAAATTTAAAGAGGGATAGAAAGTTTTCTAGATAGGTAAAGTTCATAACCCAAATAAAGGGGTGGTTTAGAGATATTTCTTGCACCCATAAGCAAAACATTTTCAAATATAAAAATATCCATTCTATTTAAAACCCAATTTAAAAATACTTACAAAAAATTGAATGTGTGATTTTATTTGAAGAAAAAAAGGAATATTATATCAAATAATGGTTTCAATTTTTGGGAAAAACCATTGGTTTTTTATATGTTACAATAAAACATTACTTCTGTCTTTTCTAAAGAAATTCAAAACGTTTTGTATAAAATATGTAAAACTATTCCTTTTGAAAATCCTTTAAATAAAGTAAAAAAGTGAAATAAGATTTCCTCTTTAACTCATTAATAACCATTTAAATACAATAATAAAATAATTTTAATAATATGGAATGTAAGAGAATGATTTGGAAAATAAATCTTTAAAACATTTAAAATGTGCTTTTTAAAGTAATGAGTCCCTTATATAAAACCATAAAAAGATTTATATTTTCAAAAATTATAAATAAAGTAAAATATATTAAAAAAATGACCTTTATCATACATTTAATCATAAATAATATTTTTCATGAAACATTTAGAATAACATGTACATGGAATAAAAAAAGTTAGAAGGGAAACGTTAAAAGAATATTTTTAAAAGAAAGTCCCTTACCCTGAGTCTGACTCATCACGTGCATTATTTATATACCCTAATAATAAAATTATATTAATTATTTAATTTATAAAGAACCTTTTTAAAATTTATTATCCATTTTATTTTATTTATTATCATGTTATGTTCAATTACTTAATCATTTAATTCCACATCAGACGTTTTGATGACATTCAGCTCATAAGTCCAAAATGAATTTAATAGGTTGAAAATGGTCAAAGAAGTCATTATTTTATCATATATAACAATAATCATGAAATAATTATCATTTTTATACATAAATTATTCTTTTAAAACTAACCATGAAATATTATTATAAAAAATGAACTATGTTACAATCATGAAGACGGTAGGCCATACGTACGTATGAGTAACATTTCCATTTTTCAATGGTCATGATTTAAAGAAGGTAAGAATTATTTTACATTTAAAAAATGATAATTATATCATAAATATAATATTTTTTATTTATATATACATATATATATATACCATCCATGTGATGTGATAATGAAAAACAAATCAAGTCGCTTCGTGGTGGGGGTAATCCACACGTACACACAAACAATGTCATCATATTTCAATGAATGAAAAGGTAAGAAAATATAAGATATATTTATTTTAAATTATTATAAATATTTCATTAATATCACATATATAAATTAAATCTATCATCATACACAACTGTGAGTGGTGATGATGAAAAACAAATTATATCGGTTTGCGGGGCGGTAGTTCGCCGTACACACAAACGATGATTTTGTTTCCCATTTGATGGAAAAGGAAATGGTTATTGGTTATGAAATTAAAATATTAACATATTAGTATATGTAATATAATGATTTTATTATATCAACATGGTTGAATAATATTTTAATTATGTGGTTGAATAAATAAAACTAAAACACCTGGTTAAGAACTATATCTGGTCTTTAGACAACCAATTTAGGTTTACACCAAAAGCCTTCCTAGGAGGGATTTATAATCAAACCAATTCCTATAAGATGTGATAAGGTAATTAATTAATGTATTTTTTAGATATTTTATGAAACAAATGGATTTTAAGTTTGAATAAAAGAGGAGATTAGGTTCCCTTTTATAAGTGAGGGGAGTGACTTTTATAATTTTTTAAAATATTAAATTAACATAAATTTATTTTCTGGATTAAGGGTAAAAATGATATAATTTGATTACAGGATTAGTATGGTTAGAAATAATATCATCCAATAAAATTTGGACAAGTTTAGATTAGGGTTTTACCCTTATCTTTTTGTTTTAACCCATATTAACCATTTTTGATAATTACTCTAATAACAAAGTGTTTACTCTTTAGGTGTCAAGATAGTTACTATAAAAGGAAAATTGGAGAGTAAATGGGCCATGGTTCATAATTTTAACAATATAAAAATCACTTGGCTGAAGATAACATTTTTAGGAATTTTAAAAAATTAATAAAATATTATCTCTTATAAAATATTATTAATGTCTTTTTTGGAACTATTCATTTAATTTGACTTTAAAAACAATATGAAAATTATGGAATTTGAAAATGATCCTTTAAAAAACCAATAACATGTTTTCTTTATCTAATTATTCTTTAAAAAAAATAATTCAATAAATTTATTTTACTTTTAATTTTTTCAAATAATTTATTTTATTTTTCCATTAATTGAATATACACCCTGTCAGCGTTGTATAAGAATTTAAGGTAATTATTTCATTACTAAAAATTATCAATAAATTAACCTTCTAAAAAATCATTTATATTTAAAATGAAAATTTATGACACAACATAAGTTGTTTTTATCTCTGTTATAATATATTATAGTTACTAAAAGAAAGCGAGATTTTTGTCATTATCTTTTACTTAAATATTATAAAGGTCAAAACCAAAGAAATATAGAACCAAATGGTCATATATTAAAGAATAGGATTGAAATGGTCGAACTAAACTCATAAAATATGATAAATTCAAGTTTTGGGCTATATTTTTAGTCCTTATCATATTATTTTTAACCTTAATTACCCGATTTACCCTTACCATGGAGATATTTATTTACTATAGTTACTATTCATAATGATTAGATATAAAACATAAATATTTTAAAAATTTGGACCTATTAATTACAAGTATTTAATTCATTTTTTAATATTTTATTCATATAATTGAAAGAATTTAATTTAAAATTAAACTCGTAAAACGTAATGAAAATGGTTTATCAAAAAAATGTCTTTTGATGTATAGAAATGTTTTTATACCTAATTCAAGTATAAAATTAATTAAAAGAAATATAAATGGATTATATTTACTAAAAATAAACTAATTAAATTTTAAAACTATTTCAAAATAGAATACGACTTTTTAAATAATTTTAAAAAATATAGTTTTCAATAAAAATTAGTATTTTTTCACTATTCATTGAAAAATCAATTTTTTTAGAAATATGTCAAAATTTCACAATAATATATTTTTGATATTATTATTTAAAAAATGATATCATTTTTATCTAATAAAATTTCTAAAATTTAGAGAAATTAATTATAAAATTTTCTCACAAAAAGCAATAAAATTCATTTAGGAAGAAAACATATTTTTTTATGAATAAAATGACATTACTAAAACAATTGATTGATTATTTATAAAGAAATTATCAAAACTTTTATATTGAGTAGGAAATTCATATATATATTTTATAAATAAAATTTTCCTATTAATACCCACCAATATAACGCATAGGTTATAACAATAGTATTTAAATAATAAATTTTCATGGTTTATTGAGGTTTGCTGTTATGTTCTATATATGCTATCAAATAGAGTTTTATTTTTCTTTTTTAAATAATATCAAGAAGCTATACTTTTATTTTCTATTTAATATTGCTATCAATTATATTCAAAGATATAAAAATGAAACATAAATACATGGATGCATATACTATGATATCTCATCTCCTATTTCCTAAAAAGGAGAGTGGCTAATGATAAATGAGATTTCCATTTCACTTAACTAGTATAAACCGACACTACTGGAATTTGTGCTATTTTCAACAAGCTATTTGTGACAGGATCCCATCGCAAATAAGCTTTAGCGACGGGGTCCCATCGCAAAGAGCCCATTGCAGAAAACGAGGTCGAAAGAAATATTTTTCACGAATGGCCCTTCGTAAAAAATGTTTTTTGCGATGAGGAAATTCCCTATCTCAAATAACTCTCCAATTATATATATTATATATAAATAAACTTTTTACGACTGGTCCATCTCAAATAATAACCAAAATAAAAAAAATTCTTTAAATTATAATTAATGAAAAAATAATATTAATATTATTAAAATAATAAAAATATAAAAAATATTAAAATTCTCTATTCTCAAAAAAAATATAAAAAATCATAAAATATTATTATTATTATTATTTTTAAAATAAAAAAACATTAAAAAATATAATACTAAGAAAATATATTTAATGAAATTAGGATTAATGAAAAAATAATATTAATATTATTAAAATTATCAATATTCACAAAAAAATATAAAAAAGCTCATAAATTATTATTATTATTATTGGTAAAATAAACAAACATTATAAAATATAATAATAATAATAAATAATAAAATATTAAAAAATAAATAAATTATGCGATATTCGCACCAATATAAAAGACGGAAACTGAAAATCGTTCATATTACAACAAGTCTTGAATTAAAAAATTTTTAACATAAAAAAATCACTGAGGGGGTCATCTTTTGGAGGAGGTGGAGGAGCTGTAGGAGATGGTGGAGAAAACTCCATCCCTAAACTACGAGTCAGACATCGCATATACTCTATCTGCTCATGATGCTGCGGCTGCTGCCATCGACACATCTCCTTCTCGTGCTGCTGCTGCCGACAAATCTCCTTCTCGTGTTGCTGCTGCCGGCACATCTCTTCATGCTGATTTTGAAAACTCTCTATAAGCTCAGCCTAAGTTTGAAACTGCTCTTGATACTGTGAGACAGAAACTGATGCCACTCCACTAGCTCCTCTCGAGCTGGATGTTGACATCACAACAATACCATAATAAGTATCAGGAGTCACATGAGAACTGATACCAACTACACGACCCTTCTCAAAGCCACACTAAGTCACCTGCATCCATGCCGCCTCATCGAAATGGAGGGCACTGGTCTGATCAGTCGCCTCATCCTGACTTCCACCCTGTGTCTGAGAGGCCGCAACCTCATATGACTCCTTAAATTTCAATTTGAAATTAAAATTGTGAAAATATTATATGTAGTTAATTGTCAGACTGAAAAAATAATACTAACTGCAATCTAACGCTGTCAATCACCTCTAATCTCTCCAGTGGCTAGATCAGTGTACATCCACCGATAAACGTCATACTCTGTAATATCAGGATGCTCAACTTCCTATAAAAATATAGAAAAAACTATTTATATTTAACCGTATATAAAAAATTTAAAAAAGATAATTATCAGATGCTCTCTATGCGTATTGAATATATGGCTACCAGCTCAATGCGTCACCTCCTGTCTCCCCTGGTTTTGCCAACCCACCGAAGACCTCCTCTGAAATCTACCACTCAACCAGTTTAAACATAATCCATCCTAAATGTGAGACGAAATGTGCTTTAGTCAGTGGGCTCTACACAACTCATCAAAATATTTCACTCATTATTTATTAATGGTTATCCTTCTCAAATTGTGCAAAAACTGACGGAAATGGTCATACATAGATGCCTCCCATGCCGCGTGGATAGCATCACACATTCTATCATTAATGGTATACCATAAAACCTATAAATAATTTTAAATATCAAGTTATTAATTAAATAAATTTCAAAATAAATATTATTTATTTACGTACCAGCCAAAGATTGAACATATCGAGCTACACATCAACAAGAATATGTTCCCATGTGATCCATGACTGATAAAAATAATTACACAAGATAGTGCTCCCCTGTCCAATAACTACATGTGAAAAACTATGAAAAAAGAATTAATAATCAAACCATTAGTATATATATAAATAAATTAATGAAAGTTAAATAAAATATACAAGTTACTATACATATATGTGCTTGGATCGAAGCCAAGACATGGACATTGCTCGGGGATAGGGTCAAGAATCATCAGTCTTACAAGACCACGCCCCCTCTACGTACCCCCAGAACTGCTAGTAAGATGAGGGTCAGATGGTCCCAAATCCCCCTCATCCAAAGATAGCTTAGCCTCCTGTAACTCATGAAATAGATCAGTGTCCACCTGAAATACAAAATGATTATTGTTAGAAGATAGTTGAAAATAACTATTATATATAGATATATATTAGTTATGATTATAACCATCATTTAACTATGTCAATGTTCATCTTCATCATCATCTTCATATCTGATGATGTCAATGTCTTCATATTCCTTCTATGCATCATCAATATCCAAATGAGTTTCAATTTTATCATCTCTTGTCATTTCAAATTCATTTGTAACATCATTAACATCTTCCTCACCATCGACCCTTAATTTAGGGGTGTCATCATCGATATTCAGGTCTCTTTTTGAAAAAGATAGATTTTGAGTAGTCTCTTGAAAAATTTCAATTCCTTCCACTTCAGTAGAACCACATTTAGTTTGAGTAAACTTATTTTCCCATGATTTAATTTTTATTATTCTCCACCAATCACTCAGGTCTCTTGAAGTAGCACAGTACTTTGCGTAATAAATTCGATGTGCCTGTTGAGCTAGTAAAAATGGTTCATTTACTACAAGAAAAATTTTATATTTAATATCGAAGATTAAATGTGTCGGATGAACATGTAAGCCTATCTTAGTATCCAACCACCAACATTTAAACATCATTTTTGTAATTCTATCCTAGATAACACAACTCAATAATTTCATCCAGAATGCCTTAAAAGTCAACTTTAGTTTCTCTATGATGCGATCCTCTCAAACAAACTCCACTGTTCACTGTTTTTTTATTCCCCATATGCACGTGTATGAAATTGAAATCCATTCACCATATATGCATTATAAGATTTAACCATTTTGGATGGTGGGTTACTCAATATACACAATTGCTTATCAATTTTATCGGCATGTTGAGACACCTAAAAATTTGTAAAACAATTATCAATATAATAAATAGTAAACTGAATTGATATTAAACCATCAATAATTTATATTACTAGTTTTTGAAACCATTGAGATTTTTTTTTGTCTATGTTCTTCAAGAGATACTACTGTAATTTATGGAAGTTATTTCTTGATATGATTATCATATAACCTACAAATAAAATAATTTTACATACTGTAACATAAATTATAAAATAAGTGATAAAAGCACTCACAGTACAAATGATTCCATTTCTTCAGAGTTGAGCAGAACAAATGTACAAGCTCTGTGATGTTCATCGTCTGAAAGCCATCGTTCCACTGAAGCCAAGATTTGGATGATTAAAAATTGATAATTGATTTTCCATTTCATCATTAATATTTCCATCATTACATCCCATGCGGTTGTGTGTTGAGGGATATTCAGATTCAAAATAGTGAGAGTAGAAAAAAATAAATTTCCTCTTGCAAATAAGCTTCAGAAATTGAGTCTTCAACTGATGCTTTTTTGCGTACTTTTTTCTTCAATTTCTACATGTATCTCTTGAATGGGTACATCCATCGAAACTGTACTGGACCTCAACATTTAGCTTGATGTGGAAAATGTAATATCAGATTTTCCATTGAGTCAAAGAAAGTTGACGGAAATATTTTTTCCAGTTTACATATAATTACAACAACGTCTTTTTCCAGTATGCTTAGCACATCATAGTCTGTTGTCACTGCACAAATGTCTTAAAAAATATGATATGTTTCTTATGGAATCCCAAATCATAGAATTCAACAAACCTCTAAATCCAATCAACATAAGTCCTTCCATTATAACATGACAATCATGACTTTTTAATCTGGTAATATGACCATTCTTAACTCATATACCCAAATTAGAATCATAGAAATCAAAAAGTCTCAAATATGCAATCCACTGACAAAATAATAAGCAAATATCTTTGGAAAATGTATAAGAAGATTTTGGATTCATTAACCTCTGTGATCTGACATTTTCAAACAGTTTAGGTTCTGGTTGCCTGCAAATTTGGGAAAGAAGAAATCATGCTTTTATAGTATCTTTGGTCTTACCTAGTATATCCAAAACTGTATGAAATAAATTATCAAAACAGTTTTTCTCAATATGCATGAAATCCAACATGTGGTTGACCAAAAAATCAGACCAATATGGAAGATCCCAAAAAATGATCTATTTTATCCAATTATTTTCTTTTCCAAAGCCATGAATTTTCTGCTGGTTTACTATTAGCCCAAATGTAATGGGAGCTAATGAAAATACAACTGATTTTAACTCTGTAATAGAGATCATTTTTGGAGGTTCATCCCTTTCAATTGTGCCTTTTTTTTGAAATGAGATTTTTTCCTTTGAAAAGAATGATTGGTTGGAAGAAATCGGCAATTACAGTCAAAATAGAAAGGTTTTTTTCCATTGACGAGCATAAAGGCTTTGTTGTATTTCATACAGCAAGGACATGATTTTAGACCATGTGTACTACATCCAGATAACGTGCTATATGTTGGAAAGTCACTAATCTTCCACATCAATGCCTATTTTAATATGAAATTTTGTTTCTTAGCAACATCATATGTACTAACACCATTACTCCACAATGCATTTAACTCATCAATCATTGATTTCAAATAAAAATCAATATTTATTTTCAGATGTCCTGAGATTAATAAGGTAAAAAAGATATAGGGCTCCTTTATCAACATCCATGGAGGTAAATTTCACTGAGTTATAAAGATTGGCCAACATGAATACTAACTAACATAAGAACCAAACGGATAGAAACCGTTAGTAGAAAGACCCAATCACACGTTTCAGGATTCTAAAGCAAAAGACAGATGCAAATGGTCAAAATGTTTCCATAAATCACCGTCAGATGGATGATTGAAGATTTTATCAGCTGAAATATTGGTTTTGTGCCATGACATCATTGACGCTGTGTTCCGAGAAAAAAATAAACATTGCAGCCTAGGTGTAAGGGGAAAATATCTCAACTATTTTACAGGAATCAATCCAGACATACCTAGTTGAGCTTCTTTATACCTTGACTGTCCACATGTGGGACAACTATCCAATGAACCATTTTCACCAGAATATAAGATGCAATCATTTTCACATGCATGAATCTTCTGATAACTAAGGTCCATATTACGAACCAACCTCTTGCTCTTATAGTAATTTCAGGAAACACATTTTCTTTAGGTAATAGTGTTTTATCCAAAGAAAATATCTAATCAAAACAGTTGTTTGATGTTGCATTATCTGATTTAATAGCCATAAATTTTTCAACCGCTTCTAATTTTCTTATCTTGCAACCAGGATATAATGCATCCTTAGTAGACCTCAACAACTCATAAAATTCAGATGGTGACAACTCAGGAGTTAAATTGATATCGTCTTGAGTTTTAGTTTATTGAACAGATGGACCTGCAACATCATGTACTAAATTTTGAAACTGTGATGGATCTAGAATCAAGTTATTAGTATCTTCTCTGGAAATTTGTTCACCATGTTGATACAAAAAAACATAATCTGGTTGAAAACCAAACCACAAGAGATGTCCCCCAACCTTGTCAAATGTGTTAAAGGTTCTTAGAGCACATTTTTTACAAGGACACTTATTTTTTCCTTCGGAAACATATTCTAGTTTTGATGATGCAAATGATAAGAAAGATTCAACACCCTCAATATATACAGGATTTAAACTAAATCTATTTGGATTTTTGTGCTGATTTATCCAAACACGATCATCAAATAATGACTGATGTCGATTTCCTTGTTCCATATTTTTCTACAAAATATAAAATCATCATTATTTCTGAATAATTTGAAATTGTAAAAACACTATATGAAAAAAGAAGATAAATAATTACAACTACTTCATAATAATTTCCATTAATTTTGGGCGACACAATTTCCAGTGGATTGACGGCTACTCTTTTGTCCGACAGCTCATTTACTTGCAAATTTCTCTCACTGAAATCATAATGAAGAATCTACTCGGAGGTATGCATATTCATTCTCATTCATACGAGAATATATAAGCGTACCCCCGAGCATATTCTTCATTGTGATTTCAGTGTGAGAAAGATGCAAGTAAATGAGCTGTCAGACAAAAGATCACCCCTTTTGTCGATGAATCACCTTCTTTCAACTATCACCACCAAAAAACAATATAAAAAATGTGGCCCTATGAATGCATATTCAGAATCATGCATACAAGATTGGATATACATACGTAAAAGCATACTTTTCGCAATGTTTTGAGTCGGTGAAAGTTGAAAGAAGAAGACTCATCGAGAAAAAGGAGTTCCATCAATCCACTAAAAATTGTGCCAAGTTATTACAAGTTATTACAATTTATTGTGATTGATATTATTCCTAATTATTTCTAATTATTCTTAATTATTACTAATTATTCATAATTATTACTAATTATTACTAATTATTCTTAATTTTTCCTAATTATTCCCATTTATTCATATTTATACCTATTTATTTCTATTTATTGCTAATTATTCCTAACTATTCCAAATTATTGCTAATTATTGCTAATTATTACTAATTATTCGTATTTATTAATATTTATTCCTATTTATTCATATTTATTTGTATTTATTACTATTTATTACTAATTATTTCTATTTATTACTAATTATTTCTATTTATTACTAATTATTTCTATTTATCACTAATTATTCCTAATTATTCCTAATTATTGCTGTTTATTACTATTTATTGCTATTTATTACTAATTATTCCTAATTATTACTAATTATTCCTATTTATTCCTAATTATTCCCAGTTATTTTTATTTACTACTAATTATTCCTATTTATTATTAATTATTATTATTTATTGCTAATTATTACTATTTATTGCTAATTATTACAATTTATTGCTAATTAATACTATTTATTGCTAATTATTACTATTTATTGCTAATTATTACTATTTATTGCTAATTATTACTAATTATTACTATTTATTACTATTTATTACTATTTATTCCTATTTATTACTAATTATGACAATATATTACTAGTTATTCCTATTTATTACTGATTATTCCTATTTATAACTAATTATACCTATTTATTACTAATTATTCCTAATTATTACTATTTATTTCTAATTATTCCTATTTATTTCTAATTATTACTATTTATTTCTACCTATTCTTTTTTATTTCTAATTATTGATATTTATTTCTAATTATTGCTATTTATTTTTAATTAATGCTATTTGTTCCTAATTATTGCTAATTATTCCTATTTATTGCTAATTATTCCTATTTATTGATAATTATTTCTAATTATTCCTATTTATTTTTAATTATTCCTATTTATTGCTAATTATTCCTCTTTGTTGCTAATTATTCCTATTTATTACGAATTATTCCTATTTATTACTAATTATTCCTTTTTATTACTATTTATTCCTATTTATTAATATTTATTTATAATTATTACTATTTATTGCTATTTATTACTAATTATTACTAATTATTTCTATTTATTACTAATTATTTCTATTTATTACAAATCATCGCTAATTATTACTAATTATTGCTATTAATTAGAAATTATTGATATTTATTACTAATTATTCTTAATTATTACTAATTATTGCTATTAATTACTAATTATTGCTATTTATTACTAATTATTCTTAATTATTCCTAATTATTCATATTCATTACTATTTATTCCTAATTATTCCTATTTATTCCTATTTATTAATAATTATTCTTATTTATTATTAATTGTTTCTATTTATTACTAATTATTCCCATTTATTACTAATTATTCTTATTTATTACTAATTATTCATATTTTTTACTAATTATTTAAATTTATTACTATTTATTCCTATTTATTACTAATTGTTTCTATTTATTACTAATTATTGCTAATTATTACTAATTATTGCTATTTATTAGTAATTATTGCTATTTATTACTAATTATTTCTATTTATTGCTAATTATTGCTATTTTTTGCTTTGTTTTGCTATTTATTACTAATTATTGCTATTTATTACTAATTATTCCTATTGATTACTAATTATTGGTATTTATTACTAATTATTCATATTTATTACTAATTATTCCGATTTATTACTAATTATTCCTATTTATTACTATTTATTCACATTTATTACTATTTATTCATAATTATTACTATTTATTGCTATTTATTACTATTTATTCCTAATTATTTCTATTTATTAAAATTTATTGATATTTATTACTATTTATTGCTAATTTTTCCGATTTATTCCTAATTATTCCTATTCATTACTAATTATTAATATTTATTATTAATTTTTCCTATTTATTACTAATCATTCCTATTTATTACTAATTATTCCTATTTATTTCTACTTATTCTTATTTATTACTAATTATTCCTATTTATTGCTAATTATTGCTAATTATTGCTAATTATTCCTATTTATTGCTAATTATTCCTATTTATTGCTAATTATACTTATTTATTGCTAATTATTCATATTTATTGATAATTATTCCTATTTATTACTAATTACTAAAAAGTATTACTAAAAATTTCAATTTATTATTACAAATAAATACTGATAACAAAATAATTTAAATCTAATTTAATTACAACTAACCAAAAACAATTAAAATTAACATAAAAAAATGAAATAAATACTAAACTAAAAAAAATATAAATACCTTTTAACTTGACCTCCTATTGATGTAGATGGCTTCACAACTTTTTTGTGAAAAAAAACTAACTCACCCAAATTTTCTCTGAAAATTGAGTTTAGAGAGAGAGAGAGAGAGTAAGAAATGAAAGGTGGATTTGAAAAAACAGATGAGGGTATATATATGTTAGATTAGTTGCGATGATACTATTTGCGACGGGCTGCACGTCACAAATAGTATTTTTTGCGACGGGACCCATCGCAAAAACCTTCGCCCACATTAATTACTGTCGGCGGTTAAAAGAGTATTTGCGACGAGACCCATCGCAAAAGGTACCTGCCAACACACTATTTGCGACGAGAGAACATCCTGTCACAAAAACATATTTACCCCCACCGGGTAATTGTGACGGGCCCGTCCTAAATACCTGCGGACTGAAGCACTATTTGCGACGAGGGAATACTCCCGTCGCAAATAACCTTCCTGCGGTTTGCCGCACAAACCGCGCCAAACCTTTTGCGACGGGACCCCAAATCCCCTCGCAAATAACCAAGTATTTGCGACGGGTAGAATCCCCCGTTGCAAAAAGCTATTTTTCCCGTAGTACGAGTGATAGGTACCCAAAAAGTGATGTTGCCTTAAAAATGTTGAAGTAAACTAATCAGTTTGTGAACTTGTTATTCTATTTAGATAAAAAATTATCCATTAATATCATATTATCAACCTTACTACTCAGGTTATACATATTCATCAAGAGTTATAGGATGGAAAATATAGAGATGCTACCCCAGAGTATTTTAATAAAATATTTAGAGGGAAAGTTGTAAAAGGGTAGGCTATTTGTTTCTTATGTGGTTAGAAATATCATTGGAAGACAAACTGAAATGAATTGAAAAAGAAGCAAGCAAATGATTCTACTTTAGCTATATTCATCACTGCTGTTAAATTTCTATTTTACTTATTGGGTATTAAATACAATATTTGTTTTAAAAAATAGGAACCAAGGAAGTTCAAAAACATTACAATAATAAAGGTGAAATCTACAAGCAGCTAAAATAGGGCGATTCCTATATCACTAGTGAGAAACACACGACTTCAGTTTTCAAAGTGGACTGTATAGTGACCCATACTTTTCATACATAAATATTACATCATTTGTTGATGATTATTCGATACATTTCACAATAATAAATACATGAGAACCATAAAGGTTTAGTGTATTTGTAAAAGTGGATAAGTAAATAATTGGTATGTAAAATTTCTACATCGTTTTCGATTAATTTCCTCACAACCATCCCCCTTCTTAGACCTATCATACTTAAAACCTTTTCTTCATAACCTGGAGAAGGGAGACATAAGAAAGGGTGATCTCAAATGCCAAGTAAGGGTAAACATAAGAGACATCAGTCAATAATCATATGTGATCATTATATTAGAATAAGGGCATGAAAACATGATTAATACTTACAATAATCATTCCCAATTAGGCAAAACTCTTAAATCATGAAACACATCATAAGGTTTTGTCAAAAAATGACATAAGACACAAGAGTGTGAAATCATCAATAATCAATAATGATCCATGAAAAAAATATCATAACCAAAAGACATAAGTTTTTGGAATGAATATAAGTATAGAAAATCATTTCCTTAGTCAGGGATCACTTCTAAGATTATCATAGTGGATCGAGTTTACTCCTCATTCCATCATTTCTTTAGTCAAGGTTCACTCTTAAGACTATATTATTAGAAAAATTCCCTCACTAAAATGGGTTCACTCCCCATTACTATCCCTATTATCTCATGATACATCTTTCTTTACCCATTGCATTAGAGGGATCTATAATTCCAGGCCCATCTTCCACATAATGAAAACCGAACATATGTTTTCCACTAGATTATAAAACATTCATCATATCATCAAATCATAACCCATGGTAAGGATATGAGTTTCATAAACATGTTATCATCATAATAATAAACCATACAAAGAAATAATAAATATGCTAACATTGTATCATATGCCTAGTAAATCATAAGAAACACCATAGGATGTTGTTATAGATAAAAATTCCTTTAAAAGATACCAAGAACATTTCTTAAGAAAAATACCCTTTTTCTTTGAAATCAGTTATTTAGAATCATAAAATTTCAAATATTTTAAGGGAAAAATTTTATTTGAAAATAAAAAATATAATCCTTAAAGCAATCTTTAAAGAAAAGAGTATTTATAATGGAAGAAAAATATGTTCATGCAGTGTATGTTAAAAAACAATTCCTTTCATATTTTCGGTAAAAGTCAAAAGTTCCATTTTTGGAAAATAATGAGAAGGTACCTTTAAATCCTTTTTATGGAAAGTACAATATTGTAAAAAATGAAATTAATTAATTTTTATAGAATAATAAAAATATTATTGAAGTTATTTTAATAAAAATATGGTAATGGAAGAAAAAATTCCTGACTGAAGAGAAAAACAAGGCAAGTTTTCCTTAAAAATATTCTTTCGGTCTCTTGAGCACATAAAAAGGGTAAAATGAAAGAAAAAACATGATGTAAAAAAACCATAGTATAATAAAATATATAATACTTGGGATATATTTTTTCTAATTTCATAATCAAAAAAATTAATCATAAAAAATCTCGGTAAAAATGAGACTTTAACATATAACCCTTATGACTTTAGAAATATTTGAATAAAAAGTCACTGGATTCTTGAAATTCATGTGGATCTATAAATATAATAAATTAAATCATGGTATATTCTGAAATAAATTCTTGTGTGTTATATATACCATAGAGATAATAAATTGGTGCATAACATTAAGACATGTCTCAATAAAGATAATTTGAGATTAAAAACCCTCACATTAAGTTCATATTTCTTCGTAAGTGCTCTAACCACTATTGGAATCGGGTGTTTTCCCAATGGTAATATACCAATGGTTTGTTCAAACCGTTGCAATATTGTAGAATAAGGCAACATTTGCTAACAGTTTGAACAAACCATTGGCAATACCTATGATTTCCCAACAGTTTTCCAAAACCATTGGGAAATAAATATTTTCTCTAACATATACCAATGGTTTATCAAAACTGTTGGTAAAGAGAGGCTTTCCCAATGATTTTTAAAAACCATTGGGAAAGTTTTCCCTTAAATACCCAGCACCCCAGTTCCCACTCGGCCCTATTGTAGACCTAATCCAGAGCTCCTCCCGAACTCTTATCGACCGCAAAACTCCTTCCATCCATAGATCCTTCTTCAATAAAAAAAAATTTTATTTGTACACTTCAAATTAGTAAGTGTTACCTTAGTTTTAGTGTTCTTCCTCTTTTTTCTTCTGTTTGCTGTTTTGATTTCAGCTGAATTAAAGTTATCGCTGTCTTTGGAGTACTGAACCCTTTGGTTTGTTTTATGTTTTTTTGTTCTACACTTCAAACATGGTAAAGGGTTTGTTTTGTGGGGTTTTTTTAGTGTATGGGGTAAAGGGTTTGTTTTATGATATTTGAACTTTAGTTTAGTTGAAAATTGGATTTGGATTTTTGTGTTGGTTGGATGATGGATTGGAATTGTGAACACCCCCCACCCCACCCCCTGGACACCTCCCACCCCCTGGACAACCCCCCCTAGACTCCCCCCATTGGATTGCCCCCACCCCCTGGCACCCCACCCCCTGGACACCCCCACCCATTGGACACCTCCCTCCCTCCCACCCCCTGGACACCCCCACCCCCACCCTCCCTGGACACCCCTCACCTCCCATGGACAACCCACCCCCTTGGACACCCCCACCCCCTTGACACCCCCACCCTTTGGACAACCCCTCCCCCACCCCCTGGACACCCCACCCCCGCCCTCCCTGGACACCCGTCACCTGCCATGGACAGCCCCACCCACCACCTCCATCACCCCTATACACCCCCACCACCCCTAGACACCCTACCCCCTGGACAACCTTCACCCCCATGGACATCCCCCCACCCCCTTAGACAACCCCCCTGGACACCACCACAACTCCTAGACACCACCACACCTCCTAAGTGGCTGAACCAATTTTTAAATTAGAATTAACAATGTAGTTGATTTACCCTTTACCCAATGACATTTTCTAAGTGACCCATAGAGCCTTATAAATTGAATTTGTCATGTTTTGATAAATTGAATTTGACATGTTTTGAGAAATTGAATTTTTCATGTTTTGATAAATTGAATGGGTTGTTTGGAATGAAATGGATAATGCATGATAGTTTGAATTTCTTAATGGATAAAATGATTTTAAATAAAAATAACCTAAGGGGGGCTACCAGAGGGGTAAGGGGCTGTCCAGGTGTGGGGGTCTGTCCAGGTGGGGGTGGGTTGTCCAGCGGGTAGGCGGCCTATAGGGAGGGTGGGGGGCTGTATGGGTGTGGGGAAGGGGGTATGGGCTTCCCCAAGGAGGGGTGTGGGCTATCCAGGGGGTCAGGGTGGGGTGTCTAGGTGGGGTAATGGGGTGTGGGATGTCCAGGGAGGGGTGGGCTATCCATGTGGGGGGGGCTGTCCAGGTGGGGGGGGGGGCTTCAGGGTAGGGGGTGGGCTGTCCTGGGGGGGGTATCTAGATGGGGGAGGGAGGTATGGTCTATCCAAGGAGGGGGGGTGTCTAGTGGGGGTGGGGGTGGGGGGGGGGGGGGCGTGGGATGTCCAGGTGTGGGGGAGGGGGGGTAGGGAGCTGCATGGGAGGGGGTGTGGTCTAGGGAGGGGGTGGGTTGTCCAAGGGTGGCGGGAGTGGGCTGTCAAGGGGGGTGGGCTGTTCAAGGGGGGTGGGGGTGGGCTGTCGAGGTGGGGGAGGGGGGTGGTTGGTTGTCTAGGGAAGAGGGGGGGGGGGTGTTCCAGGTGTGGTGGTGGGGTGTCCAGGTGGGGTGGGTGGTTATCCCGGTGGGGAGGGGGGGGGGTGGAGGGGGTAGGGGTCTGCATGGGTGTGGGAGGGGGGGGTGTGGGTTGTCTAGGGAGGTGGGTGGGTTGTTCACTCCGATAATCTACAAAAAATAGGAATCAAATATAACCAATGTACAGTTGCTTTCACACGTTAAAACTTTTCTTGACGTTCCATACCAACACTCACTCTTACACTTCCAAGAAGAAGCGATCTCTGTAAAGAAATCTTACTCAGGTTCTTATCCCCAATCCATGTTGATCTCATACAAATTTAGCATTCATACAAATCCATATCACCTAATGATATAACAAGGCTCATACTCCTATGAGTAGTGTCCCATCGAAACATGTCTCATAAAATCCGATCCACGTATGATATTTGGTGGTGTGTTTACAATTGGGTGTGTTGTGATTTATCTCATGATATTCAGGGTTTACACCAATATTCAAATTGGTCATCTATAATAAGCTTGAAATCATGCTACAATTGGATAAGGATTGGATTTTTCGACCCTAGTTTGGGGGTGGACACCCCCACTCCTTGGACAGCCACCACCCCCTTGGATAGCCCCCCACCCCTAGACACCCCACCCCTGGAAAGCCCAGCAACGCCCATGGAGAGCCCTGTCACCTCCATGGACAACCCTTCCAACCCCGTGGACATCCCTCCCACCCCCTGTGGATAGCCCACCGACCCCCCTGGACAACCCCGCCACCCCCGTGGACAGCCTGTCCACCCTCCCCGTACCCCCTGGATAGCCCTACCACCCCCTGGATAGCCCGCCCACACCCTGGACACCTCATAACCCCTATAAAACCCCCATCCCCTGGAAAGCTCCCCACCCCCTAGACCCCCCGACCCCCTAGACAACCCTGGCACCCCCCGAGGACAGCCCACCCACCCCATAGAAACCTCGTACCCCCCTGGATAGGCCCACCCCCGTGGACAGCCCACCCACCCCCTGGACACCCCATACGGTCATGAAACCCCCATGGACAGCCTCCCACCCACCCCGTACCCCCTGGACAGACTCACCACCCCTTGGACAGCCCACCCACCCCTGGACACCTCGTACCCCCTGGATAGCCCCCACCCCTAGAAAGCCCCCACCCTCTTGGACATCCTTGATCCCCCGTGGAGAGCCCCGCCACCCCTATGGACAGCCCGCCCACCCCCTGGTCACCCCTCCCCTTTGGATAGCCCCCACCCCCGTGGACACCCCGCACCCCACTTTGACACCTGCCCACCACCCCCCGGACACCCCCACTCCTCGTACCCCCCCAACCCTAGAAATCACCCCCACCCCCCTATACACCCCCGAACCCACTGGACAGCCCCGCCACCCCCATAGACAGCCCGAACACCCAATTTAGATAGCCTGCCCACCCCCGGGACACCTCGTACCCTCTGGACAACCCCCCACCCCCCTTGAAAACCCCACCCCTAGATAGTCCTTCCACCCCCATGGACAGCCCACCCACCCCCTGGATAGCCCGTACCACCTTGGATATCCCCCCACCCCCATGGACAACCTGCCCACCCCCCTGGACACCCGCCCACCACCCCCCGGACACCCCCATCACCACGAACGCCCCTACCCCTGGAAGGTCCCCCACCCCCTTGACACACCGACCCCCTGGATATCCCCACCACCCCCATGGATAGCCCGACCACCCCCCGTGGACAGCCCACCCACCCTCAGGACATCCCACCCACCCACCGGACACGCCATACCCCCTGGATAGCCCCTCCACCCCCATGGACAACATGCCCACCTCTGGACACCCCGTACCCCCATAGACAGCCCCACCCACCCCCTGGACACCCCGCTCACCCCCTGGACACCCCGTACCCCCAGGATAGCCCCCACCCCTAGAAATTCCCCCACACCATAGACACCCCCGACCCCCTTGGACAGCCTCGCCACCCCCGTGGACAGCCCGCCCACCCCCTGGACACCTCGTACCCCCTTGGATATCCCCCACCCCCGTGGACAACCCGCCCACATGGACACCCCGACCCCCTAGACAGCCCCCACCCCTGGACACCTCCGACCCCCCTGGACAGCCCCGCCACCCCCTGGGCACCCCACACCCCTTGGACACCCCCACCCCTTTGGGCAATGTATGTGGTCACTCAAATTATCTACTAAAATATAAAATTTCTTCAATATAAAATTTAGTCAACTCCTAAATAATTCTCCTCCACAAGTGTACATGATATTGTACACTCATGTATAGTTCTTCAAAGATATTTTTTTATAAATATAGTATTTTGTTGTCTTTTATAGTATGATTCTCATATAGAGTAGTGTGTCAATTATGGTTTCATATAAAGTGAACAATTCTCGTTTAATTAAATATATTTTTGATGAAACTTCAATCTTATTGAATTTCTTTTGACGAAATGACTTATAACCATTTTTTTACAAAATGGATAGAAGTTGGATGTATGAAATCGATCAGATCTTAAACAATTTTCAAAACAATTTGGATATCTCTTTAGATTTTTTATTTCACAATGCTTCAAATAGTGGTCACATACATTGCCCCGATTACAATTGTATTGGAAGACCTTGGTTGAGCCATGAAGAAGTCAACTACCACATAACCGAATATGTTTTTCAAGCAAAATACTTTGTGTGGTATCAAAATGGGGAGAAAATGACATCTCAAATTGCTGATGATCCAAATGAGAGGACGAGATTGGAGAATTTGTTATATGACTGGTTTCCATTTATTCATCATCATGAAAAGAAAGGATTCCAACCCAAAGGATTTCGATATGAGAACACATGATGCGTCTAATGAAAATGATGATGTTGTGAGGGTGAAAAAATTGAATGATGCTGCCACGACTCCAGTATACCGACAATGCGGTAAAATGAAAAAGCTTTATTTTTTAATCCGATTGTTTCATGGGAAAACTCTGTATGAGATTTCTAATACTTCAATCAATTACTTTCTTATCTTCTTGAAGGACTTACTTCTAGATGATGCAAATATTCCCTCAAACCACTATATGGAATGGAAGTTAGTTGAGGAACTTGGATTTTCATAAACAAAATTCATGATTGCCCAAAGGATTTCATTTTATTATGGGAGGAAAATGATGAACAGAATGATTGTATAAAATGTGGCATATCCCACTAGAAGCCAAAAGATGATGGAACACCATCTTGTGCACCATAGAAAGTATTGTGGCACTTTAAATTTATCCCCAAACTCTAGAATCTTTTTATGTTTGATGAAATATCAATAAAATTGCGATGGAATGATACTGAGATAAAGAATACTAATGATGAGGTGGTTCACCTTGCGGATGGATTTCCATGGTAGAGATTTGATGCTCGATATCCTGGTTTTGTAGCTGACATGCATAATGTGAGGTTGGGTCTTTCATGTGACAGTTTTAATCCATTTGGGAAGATGCTTATGTCACACATCATATGACCAATTTTTATACACATTTATAATCTTCCCCCATGGTTGTGTATGAAAAAACCTTTCACTTTCAGGAGTATACTCATATCTGGCCCTTCTAATCCCGAATATGATATAGACGTATACATGAAACCTTTAATAAAATATTTGAAACTTCTTTGGGATGTGGGTGTGTTCACATACGATGCATGTTCGAAAGACATATTTTAGACGCATGCTGGATCAGCGTATGTCTTGAACTGATGTGCTTAATGAATTGAAAGATTTGAGTTTTTCATATGGTAAGGGTCAAATGAAATCTGGAAATAGAAAGAATGTTTCCACTGAAACCTATTACAATTGGAAGAAGAGAAGTATCTTCTTTGATTTGCCTTATTGGTCAACCAATTTGTTATGTCATTTCTTAGACGTAATGCACATTGAAAAAAATATATGTGAAATGTTTCTTTTTATTCTTATAAATGTTAAGGGAAAGAAAAAAGATGATTTACGGTCTCAGCATGACTTGGTGGATTGGGGCATCCGACTGAAATTGCATCCTGTGCGTATCAGTGAAAATAAATGGAAACTTCCATGTGCTTCTTATATGATGTCACCTTTAGAAAAAAATCAATTTATGGAAGTACTAGAGAATATTAAAGTTCATCGTGACTATTCAAGAAACATACCCAAATGGGTCAACATAAGAGAGTTGAAGCTAAAACTTTTGAAGACTCATGATTATCACATCCTTCTTCATGAGTTGATTACAATAGAAATTTGTTATCTTTTTTCCAAAAATGTAAGGGTGGATGTTATTCAGTTGTGCCATTTGTTTAGAGATCTTCGTGCTAAGAAGTTGTCCAAGTCTTTCTTGCAAAAAATGTTGGCAGATGCCCCATTAATTTTGTGTGCGTTAGAGAAAATTTTTCCTCCATTATTTTTCACATGCATGTTACATCTGACTGTCCATATTCAAACTGAAATACTTCTCAGAGGAACTATTTTTTTTCATTGGATGTATCCAACTCAAAGAAATATGTACACATTAAAGTCTTATGTCTGTAATAGGATTCATCCCGAAGGTTCTATCGTGAATGGTTAGTTGGCTCAAGAATGTATAGATTTCTTCTCTATGTATTTGTCTGATATTACTACAAGAAAGAATAAACCAACAAGAAATGAAGAAGAATAGTATGAGAAAATTGAACCCATTTTTCCATCACTTCCTCAAATAGGAGGAATTCCTGGATTATTTACATTGACGACATTAAGCCTTGAAGAGCGGGAGATGGCACATCGCATAATATTGTTCAACTGTGACTTGTTCGATGAATACATCTTCTAAGTAAATTGTATATTTATATCTTATATATATATATATATATTAAACTATTCATATTTTTGTCTATAGGGAACATAATTCGATGATTAATAGAAAGCATCCTTCTTTATCTTTGAGAAGGAGGGAGAATTTGCATAGCAAAGAGTTTTCTGCTTGGTTAAAAATGAAGGTAATAATATTATTGTTTAAAATAATTAAAACAATAATTGATTAAGTTTAATATTGATTTATATTTTAGGTATTGAGTTTTCCTTCTGACTCTATCTCTGAGGAAATAAGAGCTTTGGCTTTTGGTCCTAATATCATGGTTCATGACTATAAATCAACTGTTATCAATGCGTACAGATTTATTATCAGTGAATGAAAAAAGAACATGAGAACACAACATGATGGTATTATGGTTACTTCCACAACAGACTGTTATTCTTGTGCATCAGATAGTAGACCTTTATTTGAAAACGTAGGTTATTATGGAGTCGTTGAAAAAATAATAATATTGGATTATTATTCTCATGGACGAGTCATGCTGATAAAATGTAAGTGGTTTGATTTGATGAAAAGGTATGTCACATTTATTGATGACTGTGGATTTCAAGTAATTGATATGAATCACACTCTTGCTACCGAAGAACCATATGTATTGGCATCAATGGAGAAACAAATTTTTTATGTAAAAGACCATCTTCGACCTAAATTTGGTGTCATTATTGAGGTAATTCCAAGACTTATTTTTGATGATGGTGATGATGGAATTGACACCATCCCTACTGCCATTGGAAACGATCCATTTATTACTTTTGATGACTCTAATAGCTCAATTGTAAGAGTTGACTATGAACCTGAAGTTGTGGTGGGAAATATATAAAATCATTCATTGATGTTCTCGATTCTTTTGGTTTATCTCGACTTGGGATGTTAAGTTTGGTACTATTCAAATTGATTTAACATTGATTACAAATATGTTGTATCCGACTTGACCATTATGTGAATTTTCAATGTTTATTGGTTGTAATTTTATTTGAATTGCATTTTCTATTTTAGAATTGAACTGTATTCAAATCTACAAAACCAAAATTTCTAACTTGGTGAACATTTCAATGCTTCAACTGTGATCTGTATAAAATTTGTATGAATCTAAGACCTCTCTTTAACATTTTACCAGGTAATGAACATGATGGTTTGTATTCTTCTGAAAAACATGTTTTGAAACCTGCATTATCTAACTGAGCTAAAAAAATTAAAATTTTCCATAATTTTGACAAATTCTCTACCACTTATGAATCTCGTAGAATCAATGTTACATGATTTTAATAGACTGATTACACTTAGTAAATAACCATCTTACTAAAAATTAAATTTCTTTATTACATCTTGTATGATTTATTAACTTCATTATATATTTCTTCAAGATCACCTAAAACAATGGTTTGATAAATTATCAATGAATCCCCCTATTACCTCTCATTTATTTTGTTTTTTGGGTTACACATTAGTTATCCTTTTCTATTTAATTTTATATTTGTTTTCAAATGCAAGAAATGAAACCAATTGAGGAGAGGTGACATAAATATATTATGGACAACAATCGTCACATGAATGAGCTTGGAATTCCACCACTAGTTCCTGGAGTGAGTATTTTATTTCAAATATATATATTTAAATAATATATAATGTTATGTGATTAGTTTTTTTAAACATTTTTTCAGGATCCATCTATTAGGTGAAAATTATTTGATGAGTAGCCTAGTAGTGGTCCCAGTACTCTGGGTGTTCGTATGAGGCGAGGGCGGGGGGGGGGGGGGGGGTACGAGACGATGGCATGGTGGAGGTCGAGGTGGAGGAGGATGAGGGCGAGGAGGAGGCCGAGGCATAGGAGGAGGGCGAGGAGGAGGATGAGGTGGAGGAGGAGGGTGATGAGGAGGCCAAGGCTGAGTACAAGGGTGAGGAGGAGGGAAGGGACAATGATGATGACGATGATTAGGATAAGGGTGAGGGTGATGATGATGGTGATAATAGTGATGGTGATGAGGTATAGATTGACCCGTTACATTTTTGACTAATATTACAGACCTTTTATGTTTATTGATTCGTTGTGCCTGAATATATGTGTGATTAGGTAGGTCACATTATCTTTATTTTTTTATCTATAAATAATAAAACATGACTTGATGATTTGCTGTGACTGATTCAACCCTCCCCTAGATAGCCCCCACCCTCTGGACACCCCTTACCCCCTGGATAGCCCCGCCACCCCCATAGACAGCCCGCCTACCCCCCTAGATAGCCCCTCCCCCTGTGGATAGCCCCCCCACCCCCTAGACACCCCGTACCCCCTGGAGAGCCTCGCCTACCATCGTGGAGAGCCCACCCACCCCCTAGACACCCCTACCCCCTATAAATCCTGACCACCCCATGGACAACCCGCCCACCCCTGAACACCCCTCCCCCTGTGGACCATACCCCACCCACCTGGACACCCCGTACCTCTTAGAAAGCCCCACCCACCCCCGTGGACTGCCTGCCAACCCCCTGGACACCCCCGACCCCCTTGGACAGCCCGACCACCCTTGTGGATAGTCCGCCCACCCCCTTGGACACCCTCCCCCCCCCCCCCCCCCCGTGGATAGCACCCCACCACCGTGGATAGCCCTCCCACCCCTTGGACACCCTTACCCCCCGTGGCCAACCCACCCACCCCCTGGATAGCCCACCCACCCCTGGACACCCCCTACCCCCTTGGACAGCCCGTCCACCCCCATGGACAGCCCTCCTACCACCGTGGACAGCCCACCCAACCCCCTAGACAACCCATGATAAGGTCAGGATGTTACACACTGAGAAGGGGAGGGAAAAAATCCATGATACTTTTTTCTTTTAATTATCCTTTCTATTGAAACAAGCTTTGCCTCATGTTAAAGAATTATCACTTTTCTAAAAAAAAAATCACACTCCCCCTCGGACACCACCCCACCACCCCACCCCCCCAAACACCACCCCACCCCCTGGAAACCCCCATAGACAAACCCCCACCACTATTGGCATCCCCCACCCTGATGGACAACCCCCCTCTCACCACCCTGGACAGCCCCCACCCCCTGGACACCACCATGGATAGCTCTCCCCCCACATCCCCCCTTGGACACCCCGTACCCCCTGGACAGCCCCGCTACCCCCGTGGAAAGCCCACCCACACCCTGGACAACCCCTCCTCCTGTGGACAACCTCCCCACCCCCTGAAAACCCCTTACCCCCCTTGGACATCCCAACCCACCCCCTAGACAACCCCACCCACCCCCTGGACAACCAACACCCCCGTGGACTGCCCCACCCACCCCCTGGATAGCCCCACCCACCCCTGGACACCTCTACCCCCGTGGACAACCCGCCAACCCCCTTGGAGACCCTGTACCCCCTGGACAGCCCCGCCCACCCCTGTGGACACCCTCTAACCCTTGAATAGCCCCACCTCCGTGGGAAGCCCCACCCACCCCCTAGACACCCCCGACACCCTGGACAACCTCGCCAACTCCGTGGACCGCCCGCACCCCCTGAACAGCCCCCACCCCCTGGACAACCCCCACCCCCGTGGACACTTACCCACCCCCTTGGAAATCCCCCCAAACCCTAGACCTCCCCACCCCCCTGGACACCACCCCACCCCCTGGACACCCCCACCCTTGGAAAGCCCCCAACCCCCTGGACACCACCCCACCCCCTGGACATCCCCATGGAAATCCCTCCCTAGACACCCCCACCCCCCGAGACACCCCCGTGGACACCCCTACCCCCCTGTACAGCCCAACCCACCCCCCAGACACCCCCACCCCTAGAAATCCCCCACCATTATAGACACCCCCGACCTCATTGGACAGCCCTGAAACCTCTGTGGGAAGCCCAATCACCCCTCGTGGACAGACTGCCTACCCCCCTGGACAGCCCCACCCAGCCCTTGGACAACCCCCACCCTCGTGGATAGCCCCGCACACCCCCCTGGACACCCCTACCCACCGTGGACAACCCGCCCTCCCCCTTGGACACCCCGTACCCCCTGGACATCCCCTACCACCCCTGTTCACACCCCATACCCCCTGGATTTCCCCCACCCCTATGGACAGCCCCACCCACCCCTCTGGACACCCCCGACCCCCTTGACATCCCTACCACCCCCCGTAGACCACCCCCACCCCACTGGATAGCCCCCCCCCCCCCCCCCCCCCCCCGTGGACACCACCCCACCCCTCTTGGACAATGCCCCCAACCCCTAGACCGCCCCACCCTCCTGGACACCACCCCACCCCTGGACACCCCACCCCCTAGAAAGCCCCCTACCCCCTGAACACCACCCCAACCCCATGAATAGCCCCCCACACACCCGGAAACCACCCACCCCCCGGAACACCCCCATGATAATCCCTCACACCCTTGACAGCCCCCACCCCTGGATATCCCCCCGCCACCCCTGAACACCCATTCACCCTGGACACCCCCATCCCCCCAGACACCCCCACCCCTCTGGACACCCCTACCCCCTTTGGATAGCCACCCCAATCCCCTGAATTATGTGTTAATTCGGTATATGTGTAGAGTGTAATTAAATAAAAAATTTGAGGTATTCAGATTTAGGTTTGAATTATGTGTTGGATGAATTCTGTTTGAATTCATACAGAAATCTGTATGAATTCATGCAGAATTTAGTATAAATTCATACATAATTCTACATGTATTATGCAGGTATACTTGTTAATGGTGTATTTTGTTATTTGTTGTATGTGTATGTATTATGGAAATGTTATGTTTCTCCATAGGGGGCCTGCTGGTGGGATGCAGCTACACAGGGGGAGGATGCCTACAAGTTGTTGCTGCAGGTATAAAAAAGATATGCCAACAGTTCATAATCGTTGGTATATGTGTAAAACCAGAACTTATACCAATATTTTTATGTAAACCTTGGGTATAAGTATATTCCAATCATTTTTAGACCATTGGAATAGATAATTTTACTTGATATTTACCAATGGGTTTCCATAAGCCATTGGTAAGAGTCTATACCGGCGGTTTACAGAACCATTGGTATAGATATTCTTCATGATATTACTTACGGTTTAAAACCATTGGAAAATATATATAGAAATGATTTACTGAAATTGTTGGTATATACTGATTTTTTCAGAAAAATCCCAACTGTTCTCATAGAACCGTTGGGATATTTCTATCTCTACGGCTCAAGACCCAACGGTTCTAAACCGTTGGTAAATCAAAAATTTCCAGTAGTGAATATCTTGTATAATAAATTTAAATTTATTATTATTATATAATACAACCGTAATAATCCGTAATAATATCTATAATACCATACATGGTTTACTTATAACATCTTAACACCCATTCATCAACAATATTTCATTTTAACCACCATTTTAGGTGTTGACTGCTTCATTTTTCATGTATGTTTTTGTTCAGTGGTTATGGTCCTTTCAAATTGATCATGGTCTCTTCATCTAAAAATACTAATAATGAAATAAATACAATATATATACATTATATACATATTTATAACTATTCATATAAAGTATTATTGAAAAATTAATGACATCACTACATGAAGATGATAGTCCGTACGTATACATGATTGGCTTTTCCATTTTTCGATGGATGGAATGAAAAAAAGGTAAATATTAATTAAACTTTATAAAATAATTATTATAACATAAATAAAATATATTAACATTAAATATATCATAATAACCAACTATTAATGTTGGTGGTGTAAAATGAGTCCCATCGCTATGTGGTGGCGGTAGTCCATATGCACGCATGAGCGGTACTTTCATCTCCCATTGGATTAAGAAGAGGTGGTAAGTGGTGTTGAAATAATCATAATAACATATCAGTATATTTACGATGTAATATTAATATTTTTTATGGATGCACCAATTTTATATGAAGTATAAGAAGAAATTAAATAGAAAGATCTTGGTTAAGATCTATACCACTTTTTTGAGAGACCTCCTTTTGCTTACAACTTAAGACTTGAAAGATAGGTCTTAGGAGAAGAAAATAAGATCTATGAGAAAGAAAATAATTCTATTAATGATTTTTAGAAGGTATTTTTGGATCTAGAAGGCTCAAATGGTGTGAATAATAGAGGAGTAGAGGCACCCTTTTATAAGTGAGGGGAGGGACACGCATGGAATTTCTTAAAAGATTTCATTGATTTAAGGTCAATTTCATGGAAAGGTTGCTCCAAATGGATAGGTATTTGAATATAGGATAATATAATATTGAAATATCTTCAAGAAATAATTATTTTAAAGGTTTATTTGTAATACTACCATTTTCTCACAGTTTAACCCCCGGTAAACCTGTTTTAACCTTTACCATGCTAACCAAATTTTAATATTTTTACTATTCACTATGAAAAAAATTAAGTTAAACTTGTTATGTTTTATTAATTATTATGATTATAAATATTTAATCCATTTTATTGTATTCAATTTCTATAAGTGGCATAATTTAATTTTAATTAAGTGTTCAAACCAAAATGAAAACCCATTTTCAAAAAATGATTTTTAAATGTAAAACTTAATTTACTTCCATACCATGCCTCATAAAAACCATAAAATAAAATTTAAAATATTATATTGAGTATATAATATATATATTTCATTAAAACCATTAATAAATATGGATTAAATTATTTTATTATGATAAAAAAACATCATACGTATAAAAATTGTTCTTTTAGAAATATATGTTCTTGAGGTAAACTTCATATCTTGATTAGATTCAATAAAATGTGGTAATCCATGAAAACTTATATCCCAACCCCCTCCCCTCAAGTTTCACCCCTCCTAGGTTGGAAATGTGATAAGGGAGATAGTGACCCCTGAGTCCCACCTCTAGTAGGCACCAAGTTGGCGTCTAGCACCAAGGGTGTAGTAACCGCACAAATAGGAGACATTAACCTCTAAGAAAACACATGAGAAAGAGAGAGATAAGATAGAAAACAAATAATTATGACTCATAATAAAATATTAAAGAAATCCCAAGTACACATATGTCATTTCTTGCAAAAAATACTACAACTTAAGTGGAAAACTGCAAGTACCAAAAGAAAGTAAAAACGACAGCAACCATGAAGCTTAAACATCTCCTGCAACCCGAAGCTAGTAGTAACCATCATGATATATAAACTTATCCAAGTTACGTAAAAATAGTTTATAAATACGTAGTGTGATTATAATAGTATACTTATTTGGATAATTTCCAGAGCCTCTCATGTAAAAGTAAAGAAAGCATGATAAAGCATAGTAAACAACAAGTGAAACTAAATAATCACCTAAACAGGTATGGTAAGATCCCAACCTCACCATGGATACTCTCAGCAAGTATTGCATACAAGAGTATGTAATATAATAAAGAATATCAAGGGTAACTTGCTACTACTTCTCCACTATTTTTCTACTTTTCACCAAAGTCACATGTCCTAAGACATCTCTCTCTAAAAAGGCTGGTCCAAATACCCCTAGGCGAGCACTACCACATGCACCTCGTGCAACAAAAGGCTTGCTTGTAGACACAAGGGTGAAGCACCACACCATACACACAACCAAAGACATAACTAGGTAGTTTTTAGGAGCCACCAAAGCCCACATAATGTGTATCATATGTCATATATTATGCCTTAAGCCATTACACCCCAGACACCGAGTTAGGATCCTCAAGCCACTACAACCTATAAACATTATACCTATAGTAGCCCAAAGGAAACTATATCCAGACTATATGTGCGTGAAATAAACACAATCCATTGCATCCCTCTACACACATATATGGGGAAAACCAACCACTATGCATACCAGCACAAGTAACTACCAAGAGAAGAGAGTAGGGCCAAAGTGGGTAGTCAGGCGTCCATCCTCCCAATAGAATGTTGGGGAAAAACCCCCTAGGGCTTAGAATCCCTGAGGTTTCAATTTCCCTAATTGTCAAGGTGGAGGATCATATAGAAACACAAAAAGTACATAATATACTATTTCTCACAATCAAATTGTGGGCATAACATAGTCTTAGACTCAACCACAACTAATATCTCTTGGACTCCCAACTGACACTACTAAGACTAAGTATCCTATAAGCACACATCCATTTAAAGAGATACATTAGATTACTTTATTCCTCTTTATCAATTGCACTTTATGTTAATTAATTCTTTAACCATGAATTGACCATTAAAAATTACACATTATATTTCATTAGCATCACACCAAAGTTTCATTCCCTCTAGGCATAAGAAAACCTATTTTACATCTTCTCATAAATATAACCTCAAAATTGCACCCCAGCAAGCTCGAACCCCATGGGATAACATCATTTATTTAATCATTTATTAACATCATTATTACTTTCCCATATTCACAGGAATTATAGAAAAACATTCTAAGCTATCAAACACAAGGGGATTAACATGATGAGTAGGTGAACTACCCATCGAGTCTTTGGAACCTATAGCAAGAGCGTAGACCCATCATCCCTCAAGAAGCTAAACATGGAAAAGCACGTGGATACCCTATGCGTCTTTGCCTCTTTTTGGAAGTAGGATAGAAAAAATAGCTGCCTTGAGCAGTGAGGAAAGTAAATTAGATAAACAACCAACAAGATTAATCAAGATTCCAATCATTCACATCCAACCCATTTCATCATCTCTAGTGTCCTCCCCGACACTGACATTTTTAAACCGATGCATCTCGCCACTCTAGGAATCAACTACTGCCACAACCAATGGGCCTCCCTGCCCCCATATATCACAACAACCATCCAAGATCACACCACATCACAAGAAGTGGGAGACAAACATCATATCAACTAGGCTCTTGTCCCTTAAACAAGGCATTCTATCTTCACAAGCAATGAACTCTCACAGCTCCAAGCATAAGGCTCTTTGGCCTTTACAAGCAAGAGGGTAACTCAGAACCCTACCAGACATTATCTTTTATCAAAAAACCAGTTCTTTAATACATATTGAATTAACGGATTTATTATTAGTAGGTTCAAACTATGGGAAACCTCAACTACAAGCTATCACAGCTACCAAAAAATAATTAAACAATTAATTTGACATGAATTTAAGCAACAATCACCAATAATCTCCAGGTTTAACTACCAAATGGAATAGTCATGCACATCTACATCAATTTAATTAACATGAAATTACAACAACAAAAACTAGATTCATTTTCATGTGTCTTTATCTTTAACCATTTAATTATCAATTAGTTCGAGCTTTACATTATTTACCAATTTCATCAAGAACAACATGCTAACAAGAAAATCATAGATATCAAAATATCTAGAAAATAAAGAGGCAAACCATTATCACAGTTCAAAGCAACAAAATGTGATCAAACCAATTATTTTAATCCAGTTCAAATGTTTAATTAGTTCAATTCCATTGCGATCCAAAGGGATAAATCATGGTAACTCTATGATTGTACATAAAAGAATATAGAAGCAATGAATCCATTACCTTAAAAGGATTTCAATGTTCTTTACTTGAGAACAGATCAATGCAACGAATCACGATCACCTACCCCACAAAAACTGCATTCGCCCAAGGATTTCATGGAACAGCCGCATAAAAAAAACCAAAAAGAAACTCTCTTAGAACCATGGTGATCAAACACCATAGAATGGAAAAGATAAATGGGAGAAAATGGATCAAAGAAACCACAATAAAAGAGGTGTATCTTAACTTAGATTGAGGATAGATCGAAGAAGGAAGTCCGAGGTCAATCCTAGATGAAGAGATCTCTAAAACGCCATGGAGAGGTATTTTGGGTCTCCTTGGATGAGAGGGAGGGGATCCTTGGATGTAGGGTTGGAAAGACCTAAGCGGTTGGTATGTCTTTAAAACATACAACGGCAGTTTAGTACACGACATGTACTTCCATTCACATTATGTACTTCTCTAAGGAGAGGTTCCACTAAAAAACACATCACTTCTACATTTATTTAATTTTTTTGAAACCCGAAATAGTACACATCGTGTACCCCTTGTTTATGTCATTTAGTCCCCCTGTTTCCAACTTATCATGACCGAAATCCTCCAGACCTCCTCCAAGACTCCATTGAGCACCCCATTCTTTAGAAACATGCAATGTGTTGATCCACGCAGATTCAGTCCCTTACAACTTATCAATTAATAAATGTATATCCTAGTAATATGAGATTGAGAGAATTCTTCTATGATATCAATGAATTGTTCTAACTTCTCAAGACAATTGACTATAACCCAAATAACATTATGGCCATTATACATCTTGGGGAGTCTAACAATGAAATCTATAGTGATGTTTTGTATTGGATTCAGTACCATATAATTGAATTATTTATTAATTTATTATGTTATTTTATTATTAATGAAATTTCTTATCATATCATGATTTTTTACTCTTCATGAAATTTGTATTTGATAATTTCCTAAGTATATATGTTTCAAAAAAAGGTTATGGAAGTTCCTTACTATGATGAGAACAAGGAGGTCCCATGACATCATTCTTGAATATTGTTCTATGACCGGATCATATTGTCTAAAATACATAGATGATACATGATATTAGGTAAAAAAGGATCATAAGACATTGAAGCACCATCTCATGGTGTTCTTCCTTAGTAATCTCCAAGATAGAAGTTTGTGAGAACAAACCCATCAATAGGAAATCCATATTTCCATGTGTCATTTTATATTCCTATTATAATATGTATGAATTTATCCTTAGACTTTAATATTATCATTAATGGAAATCATGACTTAATTACTTTGTTTTATTTATGAAAAAAGTGATGACATATAACCGTGGTGAGGTAGGATTGTTAGTATTTTAATTTTTTAAATAATTTAACAGTTTTATTTGTTTTGATAAATTACTCTCAGTCAACATTTTATTAAATTATATTATTAATTTCTCAAGTTTATTAATTTATCAAGTGTTTTTAATTATTTGATATACAAGTTCAAAAAAAATTATGTTATTGTTTTTAAGAATGTTTTTGTGAATGTTATTTAATGACCCAAAGTTTTTCAATGGAAATTACTTTCTTATAAATATGTCATAAAATCACATGAAAACACAACATAATGAATTAATAAGTGCTAAGTGACCTTTAAACATAAGTTTGTCACTCCTGTGTTTGGAATTTTGAAAATCTTACATACACGGTTGTGTTCAGGATGATTTTTGGAGTCTAATAAAACAAAAATAATATTTGGCGAATAGTAATCTACCCTTATGAATAGTAACATACCCTTATGAATAGTGATATGCCTTAATTAATAGTAAAATTACCTATGATAGTATAAAAATATTATTCAAGTTAATGTATGATGTACCTATATTTTAGAATAAGTTAATGAATGTTTTAAAACTGGGTTTTTAATAATAAATTATGATTTTAATTAAATATTAAATTAATCATATTTAGAATTTTTTTAAAAAATGGACTTCATTTTTTGATTCTACGCGTCAAAAAATGGTTGGGGTGAAATTTTGGGATTTTTCTAAAATATCTGAATTTTTTTTATGAATAGTGAAATACCATAATTTAAAAAATAAAATAAATAAGCTAATTATAGGGTCATGTGTGATGTTCGTCTAATGTAAGCCCACTTGTTTCGAGATTACATTATAAAATTACTATTCTTGGTCATGCAAGACTCACTATTCCTTGTCTTGTGGGGAACAAATAAACTAATGAATTTTATATTAAGGAAACCCCTCTCCCCTCCACTATAAATACCACCCTTCACACCCTTATTTCCCCACACCTCTCAAGCTTCAAGACTTGTCTAAAATCTTCCCAAGAATCTTCTATAGAACCTATACCACGTCCAAGAGCTGCTGGTCTCATGAAAAGACCAATATTAGGCCCCTTAAGGAGGATCTCAGGAGGAGGATTCAAGAGGTAAATTCTCTCCCTCTTCTTCTTTAATTCCCTTTCAATTTCAAGTTCTTTTCTTATTCTATCCCCACCTATCTTTGTCCAAATGGTATGGTATCTCCAGTATCATGAATATAATGGAATGTTATGATAATAATAGGATATTATATCATCCAACCTATCTCCATCTTCCTTTTATTTTATTAGAGAGAACGTTGTTCGTGAGGTGTTAATTTATCACCTTCAAGAACGACATGTTTTCTTCTTCAATTTCTACCTTCAGATCTGGTCATGAAACCATTTTTATGATTTAACGAGAATATTTTATATGAATTATGTCCAATTAAAATTTTTGGAAGAAGCTTATGTACATATTACTAAGTGATAAATTAAAAAAAGTTCATTGTGATTGAAAACCCGCCCAAATTAACCCAAACAATCATCATTTAATTTTTATCTAATGATTTATCCACATGCTATATAATATAACTCATTATAAGATAATTTTAAATTATGTAATGTAATTAATAAAATGTAATATCAGTTCTGGATGTTTATCCATGTTCTACCTGAACTTCAATTTAAGAATACAAGTGAACCACCCAAGAAAAACCATAAAAATGAACATCCCCAAACGATGTTTTTAAACTCTATAAGTCATCCAAAGGAACATAAAATGACATAATGAAAATAGAATGAATCTTATTAATGTATAAAAGGTTCTTAAATTTATAATTAATTAATATAATGTCATTATATAGGACATTAATGATAAGGAAGTGTTCATATACAAGGTAAGGGGAAAATCTCGAACCCAATTTTCTTTCTTCGGGTTCTCCCTCTTTCACTCCAAATTTGGTATGGTCACTTCTTAAAAATAATTTTTTCACCATTATATTTCATTTTATGGGATATAAATGTTTACCACTATTGTTTATGTCAAAACAAATGTTTTCCAAAAGAACTCTTCTTTTAAGAACACACCTTTTACTTCTCATTCAAGATTTACGGTTCTTGTAACATGTATGTTATTCCCTCTTTCTTCTGGGAACCCAAAGTTTATGAATGTGTTATTATGATATGAAACACATTCCTTTACATGGGTTGGTTATGTTAATTATTGTTATATGATCTATGTGTCATGCATGATGATGATAATATTATGATGTGACAGGTGCGCCCAGAATTATATAGCACAATATGAATGTTTGAATGTGACAGGTGTGCCCAGAATTATAAAGCACTCCAATGCATGGGGTAAAGTGATGAATCTCATGAGTAAATGTGAAATGATGTGGAAAAGATTCTATATTTGTTCACAATTATGTGTGGTAGTTAACCACTAAGACATGATGTTTCATTTTTATGTATTTCCACACTTCAAGTCTTTTATATATGCTTCCTCTCATGTTCATGATCTTTTTCCCATGTTATGATTATGCTCACCCCATGCCATATTGTTCTTATCTCTCCTCTTACTAGGATTTTATCTAACCCCTTTTGATGTATGTCCTCAGGTGGTTACATGTTCTAATTAGAGGTCAAGTTACAATAAGAAGCTAGTGAATAAGAAATTAAATAATTGTTTATGCTTGATGATGTAATTGCTATGTATGGTCCTAGTTTGCCTAAGACACTAAAACTCACTATTTGTAATACTATTATGTTATTTATCTTAAAATTATGTAATAGTAATGTAAGAAAAGTTTGGGTTGCAATTTGTTATTTGTAAAATAATAATTCATGTTATTATATTTTTATTTTATTAAGTTCAATTTTTTATATGAATTTTTTTGTCATCCTTAGTGAGACAACTAGATATCATTCAACCACATAAGGGTGTAATTATGTTAACCCCATTTGAATACCCACCTATGGAAGTCCACAAGGAGGATATGGAAATCATTGTTTTCATAGTGCATGCCAAAGTCATGTGGGCTCACGTATAAGGTTCATAGAGCACACCTGAAGGCACATGGGTTAGGCTAGGCCACCAAATGGGCCGTAGGGACATGTGTGTGCCTAGTATAAACTGGTTCTAATCCCTGATAGACAATTAAAACTAAGGATCATCACAAGATCTTTGATATACTGATCATTTTCCTTATCTCATTTTCGATGTGGGACAATGATTTATGCCTACTGTTCATCCATTTTTAAAATCATGGATAGTCAAGGTGAGACGCTCAGCCGTTGAATCCAATATTTCTCTTCCATATGATCCTTGTGTTTCTTACATGCTCACATTTGAAATCCCACACTTCTTATGTTTGAGTTTCAGTCTTCTTCTTCGGGCGTCCTCTCGTTCTCTAGTATACTAGTGTTCATCAATTGAATAGTTCTTTCAACCAATCTTGTGTGTATCTTTCACTCGCTTTGCTCATTTTTAAGGTCATTGTACTGATTCAGTGTTTCTTCACCACTGAATCATATTTTTTAATTTTCAAAATATTCACTTTATGGTGAAGTGGTAACCCTTACAAGAACCCCACCCCCCACAAAAATAGATCACTAAACTGAAAAAAAAACATCAAAAAATTCAACATTCAAATTTCCAAATTTAAAATTAAAAACACTCCTTGATCCCCACACCTTACTCGAATCTAGTTCATATGATTATCCAGTCATCCTACTCACCATTTCTCATTGACTCTGACACCATCATCACCGGAAATGTCTAACCACTCTAGTAACACTGAAACATCATTAAAGTAATGAACACCATGAGATGCCATCACATGAAAACCATCAATATCCCTCAAAATCAAAAAGTCAAGATGAGGAACCATGAAGTTGAAGTCACTAAAAAACCACCATGATGAAAAAAACCAATGGTAACCCAAAGAAAAAGATGAATCTACCACGATATATGTCTCCTATAACACCATTGGCCGCTCGAAATTCACATCCCAAGACACCATGAAAAACCACCATATAAATATGACTAGAAGAATTGTGGTGGAATCCAAGAGAATGAGCAGAGTAAGTTGAGGAATTCAGACATAACAATGATAAAAACCATCACCATGACCTCTAGAACCTTTCATTGGAGCCACCACTAACTGAAGAATTCTAGGAACCTTCATCGTCATCATGGAAGAAAAACCGTACAAGAAAGCCACCAGTCTAAATGAAACATGAACTGAATGAAACAAAATGAATTGAAAATAAATATATTGAAAAAGTTAAAAGTGGGATCTCGGGTTGAAGAACAACATCCTAGAAGAAATAGAGAAAAAAAAATGAAAAATAAACTTATTCGAATTAAAGGGTCAAAATAAGTACAAGGGGAGAACCAACCCACAAAGATTCCTCCGTCACCACTACTCCCACCACCACTACTCCCAAACCAAAATTAAAGAACCAAAACACAAAACCAAGATGGGGTCTTATATATCAGACCAGGCTAGAAGAGTATGGGTGAATGAGGAGGAACTAAGACCACTCCAAAGTGATTGAATGAAACAAACCAAAAGGGAAGAAACTGTGACCAAGGGGCTCAGGGTTCACAGCTGTGAGCTACCACCAACATATACTAAGCAATATTTCTCACCATCATGTTTGACCAATAATGGGGTCAAGTGAAGTGGGGGTAAACTGAATGAGGAGAGGAGGAATACTAAAAACAATGAACACCAGTGCAAAGTAAAACTGATAAAAGATGAAGGGATGAAATCTATAAAAGCACAAGAGGAGGGGGAGACCTATGACAACCCTGCTTTTTAATAAAAATGTAAACATGCTTTATTACATAAAAATTCACTTGATACAACAACGAAGATCGAGAGGTTTAGTGTCTTTGGGGCTTAGGATCATTACATAAAAACTTAAAACATGAAATACAACATCTTTATTGAAAACTTCCTTTACATGACCACTACATTCCCTCGTACTTAGCATTGCATGGGATAACCTGAGGACATGCATAAGAAAAGGGTAAGCTATAAATCCCAGTAAGGGAGTACACATGGAATAACATGAAGAGTACAATACATGTTAGAAAATAAGCATAGCATTAGAGAATAATAGAAACATGAAAATAAAGGCATGATAAAGCATGATAATCATAACATGGAAATGTGGCAACAACTCTTAACATGGAATTAGCATGAGCCAAGGCTCATTGCACATGGAGCATGCGTAAATCCTCATTGCACATAAAGCACGAGTAAACCCTCGTTGCACTTGAATTAGCATGATTCAACACTCATTTCACATGACGTATCATGATACTATACTTTACCCAATGCATTGGAGCGCTATAAGGGTGCACCCTTCCTAAAAATTTCATTTCATGCATAAGTGTGCCACATGGATCATAAAACATGGATTCATAAAACAAAATAATTTATTCCTTAATAAAGGAATGTGGAATTCATATATGAAAAATTATAATCAATAAGTAAATGTGCATAAAGGTGAATACCCTTGATGGAGAAATGGATATGGTATTCACTACACAATGGCATTAACTTAGAAAATCGGTGCGATTTCGGCAGCGTAACGGCGTGACATAAGAATTCATAGAAATGGTTGATGAGAGAGAAAGGGGTTACTCATCATATTTACATTTAATGGACAGTAAGGAGGTCCTATGGATACATGTCCCATAAATTGTAATGGAATTTATATTCATGATAAAAAATTATTTCTTGAATGTAAAAGAAGAGAGAGAAGTTCCTTTTGGAATTTCGGCATAGTAACGGGTTTACATGGTAGGCATTTAATGAGAGAGAAATGGGGCTCCCATCATTAAAACAATAATAGGGAAGTATTAGGGAGGTGCTAAACCATACCCCAACATTCATAATTGAAATTAAAAGGGCAATACAACTTAAATAAAATTGACTAAAATGAGAAAGGAAGAAAAAACCCTTACTTGGAAGTGTGCTTCCAAAGGCTAGAGAGAGACTTGTCAGAGGATTCTTGGGAGCTTGGGGAACTTTGGGAGGATTATAGAGAGATTAGGGATGAGGTTGGACAAACTCTAAGGGCTTTGAGTGTGGAGGAAGTGGGAGCTTGGGTTGGTTTATATAGGAAAGGTGAGGGAATTCTTTATTATTTAGGTTTGGGTCCCCTTACATTAAATTAATCCAAACCACAAACCATATCATGGTTTTTGCCCATGGTTTTTGGAAAAGGTAAGAGGAAAACAATATTTTATAAGGCCAAAGTCCTAACTTCTTAAAATATTAGGCTTTCTTATGTGGAGGTGAGTCACACTCCCATGGATATTTATTTAAAAAGACAAGGTGTTTAATAAGTCTTGAGGGGTCCATTAATGATTTGAAAAGTAAGCCAAAAAAACGAGAAATCAAATTATTTTAATGGTAAAACATATATTGGCCGAAAATAAAGATTATAGTATTTTATTACATCACTATTGGGTCATTATGATGTCATAAAACACATTATATATTTAAACGGTATTTAATTTTTACTCAAAAATTTGACTGTCTCAGAAAATTATGAAAAATTCACCGTTGGATAATTTCGATGTACTGATTCCAAAAATAACATTTATTTTATCTAAATAATTTTCTAAATATGTTAATTTTCAATTTTAAAATAAAAACCGACATTTATAAAAAATTCACCGGTTTTGACAAAAATGGATTTCAAACCTTAATAAAAATTATAATTGCATTCATACAATTACATGATCATTTATATATAATAAAATTAATAAAATAATAATAATAATATTTTATTAAAATATTATTTAATTCAAAAAAATCCCTTAATTTAATAAAATAGATTTCTTAATTAAATAATAACTAAAAACACCATTTGTACTTTAAAAACTATTTACAATGTATCAATAATGACAAGAGATTATATTCATTATTATATACAAAAAATAATGTACATGAACATAGTACTATAGATTAGTTACATAACCCCTTAAAACAGCCACATAAGACCTAAGGGTAAGGTGTGCGATGGTGACAGACTCTTGGGGTGGTTCGGATAACATCGCTCGAGTGGTAGTTTCTATCAACTTCCACTTCTCCCGTAGACAGTCCCATTCGAGCTTGACATGGTAATGCTCAGCTTGGGCTTGGTCAAGAGCGAAGCCTAAGGATGCCACCTCTTTTCCGAGCTCTGATAAATGGGCTTCGTATGGGGCAATTCTACTGGATGAGGCCATCGCTTCCTTTGTCTAGGTAAAATTGGATGTGTTAAAGACCTATATTTATACTAATCATGGGATCAATGTTCAATGACTATAAAAGTAACGATCACAATTATTATCACAAAACCAATGAAGTGGACATTTTATAAAAACATTTTATATAAAGAGACATTTAATAAGATCAAGAGGTATTTTCCATTAATGAAACTTTGGGTTGTTACAATATTCCCCCCTTAAGAAATTTCGCCCTCAAAATTTTCCTTTTCCTACACTAAAACAAATGTGGGTAACTCAGATTCTTCATATCCGCTGATTCCCAAGTCGGTTCTTCAAACTTGTGGTTTCTCCACAACACCTTGACGAGGGGCATTGTCTTATTTCATAGAACTTTTTCTCTATGATCTAAGATCTTTACTGGTTTCTCCTCATAAGAAAGATCATCTTCCAATTGTACCACCTCAGAAGAGAGTACATGTGAAGGGTCCGGTATGTACTTCCTTAAGAGGGATACATGAAAGACATCATGTACTTTGGCCATGGCAGGTGGAAGTGTTAGTCGATAGGCCACAACCCCGACACGATCAAGAATCTAGAAGGGGCGGATGTAACTTGGACTTAACTTCCCTTTCCTTCCAAACCTCATGACCTTCTTCCACGAAGATATGCGTAGAAACACCATGTCTCCAACTTTAAACTCGAGGTCTCGTCGACGATTATCTGCATAACTCTTCTGTCGACTCTGGGCTGCCTTATTATGCTGCTGAATGGTTTTCACCTTCTCCACCATTTCTTCGACCATTTTTGGTCCAAGCAGCTTACGTTCACCGACCTCATCCCAACATGCCAGTGTTCTTCACCTTTTCCCATACAAGGCTTCATATGGTGCCATTTGGATGCTTGAGTGGAAACTGTTATTATAAGAGAACTCAACCATAGGAAGATGTTGATTCCATCCTCCCTTAAAGTCCATTGAGCACGCTCTCAACATATCCTCAAGTGTTTGGATAGTCCGCTCGGATTGGCCATCAGTTTGAGGATGATAGGCCGTACTGAAGTTCAGTTCAGTATTCAGAGCATGTTGAAGACTCTTCCAAAACTTAGAGGTGAATCTTGGATCTCGGTCAGACACAATAGATAGTGGTACTCCATGAAACCTTACCACTTCCCTGATATATATCCATGCCATTTGATCCAATGAGAAATCCTCTCGAATAGCAATGAAGTGTGCAGTCTTTGTAAGACGATCCACAACAACCCAGATTGCATTTTTTCCTTTGGATGTCCTTGGAAGTCTGGTGACAAAGTCCATGGTGATGTTCTCCCATTTCCATTATGGTATGGGCAATGGTTGCATCATCCCCTTAGACTTCTGCCTCTCTACCTTCACTTGCTGACACACCAGGTACTTTGATGTATTTTCAGCGATCTCCTTCTTCATATTATCCCACCAAAAATTTTCTCGGAGATCTCGATACATCTTTGTTCTCCCTGGGTGAATAGAGAAATTCAAACTATGTGCATCATCCAAAAGTTCCTTCTTCAGCTCTGGACTTGATGGAACACAAAGTCTTTTACCAAACCTCACAATTCCTTCTTCATTAACATTAAACTCTAAGGATTTCCCTTTTTTGATAGCTTATACTTTTTCCTGAATTCCCACATCATCATTTTGAGCATCCTTTAACTTTTACAAAAGAGATGGTTGAGCAATAATTTGTGAAAGGATTGATTATTTTCCCTTCTTTATGATTCCCACGTCCATCTTCATCAAGTCTAAGAAGATTGGATCCTTCTCAATTCTCATCATTGCTGGATCCTTTCTACTTAGGGCATCTGCCACCTTGTTCGCTTCCCCAGGGTGGTAATGTATTGAACAATCATAATCCTTGATGAGCTATATCCATCTCCTCTGGCGCATATTAAGCTCTTTCTGTGTGAATATATATTTAAGACTCTTGTGGTTAGTATATATCTCACATTTCTCTCCATAGAGATAATGCCACCAGATTTTCAAGGAAAAGATCACTGCCGCCAACTCTAAATCATGCGTTGGATAGTTTCTCTCATGGATTTTCAACTTCCTTGAGGTATAGGATACCACTTCATCATTCTGCATCAGCACACAACCTAATCCCTTCTTTGAATCATCACTGAATACCACAAAAATCTCCCCACTTGTGGGTAAAGTGAGCATGGGCACAGTGATAAGCCTCCTTTTCCACTCCTTGAAGATTTCTTCGCATTCATCAATCTATGAAAACTTTACTCCCTTTATAGTTATCTTGGTAAGAGGGTTGGACAATCATGAGAAATTTCTCACAAATCTTCAATAATATCTAGCTAACCCCAAGAAGCAACGGATATCCGTTACCGATGTTGGCCTCGACCATCCCTCAATTGCATCTGTTTTGGAGGGGTCTACAGCTATCCCATTGCTTGTGATGATATGGCCCAAGAATGATACATCCTTCAACCAGAACTCACACTTGCTGTAATTTTCATAGAGCTTCTCCTTGCGCAAAGTCTCTAGTACAGTTCTTAAATGCTCCTCATGATCCTCCTTGGTTTTGGAGTATATTAGAATATCATATAAAAAGACTACCACAAATTTGTCGAGGTAATCTATAAATAATCTATTCATTAAGTCTATGAAGATTTCTGGAGTATTGGTGAGTCCAAAAGGAATTACTATGAATTCATAGTGCCCATATCTTGTGCGAAAAGCAGTCTTGGGTATATCTTCCTTCTTCACCCTTACTTGATAATATCCCGACCGCAAGTCCACCTTGGAGAAGTATTGTGCTCCACGCAGCTGATCAAACAAGTCATCGATTATTGGGATAGGATACTTGTTCTTTATCATGATTTTGTTAAGTTCACGATAATCGATGCAAATCCGCATTGACCCATCCTTCTTCTTGACGAAGAGGACTGGTGCACCCCATGGTGAAGCACTTGGGCGTATAAACCTTTTATCCAGATTCTCCTGTAATTGTTTCTTTAGATCTTCAAGCTCTACAACAGCCATTCTATATGGAGTCTTGGATATTGGTAGTGCCACAGGTATAAGTTCAATTGAGAACTCAACATCTCTTCTTGGAGGAAGACCAAACAGTTTCTTGGGAAACACTTCAGCGAATTCCCTCACAATAGGCATTTCTTCAAGGATGGTTTCTTCATTGGACTCAATCATATGAGCCAGATATGCATGCTCATAAGGTATTAATATCCATTCTTGAGATGATAGAGCTAAAGAAGATTCATCTTCCTCCTTACACTTGTAAAGAATCGAGGGTCGATTCTCCATATGGAGTGTGATTTCCCTCTCCCGACAATTTATGTTGGCTCTATATAAGGAAAGCCAATCCATGCCAAGAATTGCATCAAATTCCACTATAGGGAGTATGATGAGGTTCAATGAGAAATTAAATCCATATATTATAACAGGGGAGGACTTATATTCATGGGATGCAATGATTGCACCATTTTCTGTACTCACCTACATCTTCACTTCCATGATTTGTGGTGGTGCTGGGATTGTTCTACTAAACTTTTGAGATATAAAATAATGTGTAGAAACTGAATCAAAAAGTATGTTCGCTATTCTTTAATGAATAACTAGCGTACCTGTCACCACTTCGTTGTCGGGGTTCACTTAGGCATAAGTGATGACAAGAGATCTTCCTTGCTTCCTTGGAGGTTGTTGGTTGTCTCCGAAAACTCTTGGATTAGGGAACTGATTTGAAAAATGACCCAGTTCTTTGCATTTGTAGCATTAAACAATGCGTTGAGGTTCAAACGGAGTATTCCTCTCCTCTGTCACAGCCGTGGGTCTTTCTTGACAACAGTTAACAGCTAGGTTCCCTTCTCTCCCACACCTGAAGCATTTTATTGTCCCCTTAAGGCAATTTCTAGGGTGCTTCTTTCCACACTTTTGGAAAGTGGGGTGCTGGATCTTCTTAGTACCGTTGGATTTATCCATCGGCCCAGCAGCATTGAAGTCCACCTTACGCTTCTTGTCCCCATGATATCCCTGTGATTCACCGATCTCCATTTCAACCTTGAGGGCACATCGGACAATTTCCTCATTGCTGTCGAAGTCACTGATCGCTAATGCTTTCCACAAGCTAGGCTTCAAACCACCAAAGAAGTGGTCAACCTTGCATTCGGGGGTAACGACAAAGCCGAAAGCATATCGTGTATGCCTTGTGATGTTTTCCTCGTACGCTCCCACAGATTATTCATCTTTTTTCTTGAGGTAAAGGAAGTCCCTTTCCATCTTAAGCCGGAGGGTGCGCGGAAAATATTTATCGAAAAACATCTTCCGAAAATCCTTCCATTCCAATGACTCGATCTCCTCCTTAGGCTTAATATTTTTGATCAACGTCCACCATTGATCAGCTTCAACCTCCATACGATAAGCCGCTAGGAGAACCTTATCTTGTTCATAACATTGGAGGATGGAGAATATCTTTTCAATGGAGTTGATCCATTGTTTTGCGATCGTGGGATCAGATGATCCACTAAAAGTAGGAGGCATTTGTCTCATGAAGCTCTCGATAGCGACTTGTTCTTTCTTGGGGGGGGGGGGTTGAACGTTCCTCTTGACCCGTGTTTCTATTCAAAACTTGAGTTAGGCGAGAGAGAAGCGTGACAAAGTTCGTGATTCCCGTTCCCATTGGATTGGGCATCTCATTAGTACAGTCATCACACTGATCTTCACAACAGTTGTTAGCCCGAGTCCTCCTATTACCGGCCATTGGATGGAATAAAAGGAAATTTAGGGGTAACACATAAAGGGTAATCCAAAGACAAAAGTTTATGACTTATAAATAAACTTTTATTTCCTTACTCAAGAGTCTATAGGCTTTAATCTAGGCTTTTCATGATCTACTTTCTAACATATATTCTTAGGGGCATTTTTTTAATTCCCTTAATAAGGGTTCATACTAAGCTTGTGAATTTATCATGACATATCCTCCGGGAGTGTCGTTACCAAGAGTGAAGCAAGGCCCATTGTCATGCACCAGTTCCCATTGGAGTCTAGCTCAAAGCGGTGTTTTTGGGTTTTACCCCTAGGATACATCTGTGCCAGAGCCGCCTCTACCTGCTCGTATCCAGACTGGGATGTATTTTCTTGATAACCCACTTACTCAATACTCACCAAAACTTAGGGATGTTTTTATTATACTTAGTCTTGTCTCTAAGGATTTACTAGGGTTTTCTAATCCTAATCCCTAAAAATAATTAAACCTATCCTCTAATACCAACTATGACAACCCTGCTTTTTAATACAAACTTGAACATGATTTATTACATAAAACATCACTTGATACAACAAAGAAGATCGAGAGGTTTATTGTATTTGGGGCTTAGGATAATTAAATAAAAACTTAAAACATAAAATAAAACATCTTTATAGAAAACTTCCTTTACATGACAACTACATTCCCTCGTACTTAGCATTGCATGGGATAACCTGAGGACATGCATAAGAAAAGGGTGAGCTATAAATCCCAGTAAGGGAGTACACATGGAATAACATGAGGATTAAAATACATGTTATACAATAATCATATCAATAGAGCATAAGAGAAACATAAATATAAAGGCACGACAAAGCATGATAATCATAACATGGAAATGTTGCAACAACACTTAACATGGAATTAGCATGATCCAAGGCTCATTGCACCTGGAGCAGGAGTAAATCATCATTTCACATAAAGCACGAGTAAACCCTCGTTGCACTTGAATTATAATGAGTCAAAACTCATTGCACATGACGTATCATGATACTATACTTTACCCAATGCATTGGAGCGCTATAAGGGCGCACCCTTCGTAAACATTTCATTTCATGCATAAGTGTGCCACATGGATCATAAAACATGGATTCATAAAAAATAATAATTTATTCGATGATAAAGGAATGTTGAATTAATACATGAAACATTATAATCAATAAGTAAATGTGCAAAAAGGTGAATACCCTTGATGGAGAAATGGGAATGGTATTCACTACACAATGGCATTGGCTTAGAAAATTAGTGCGATTTCGGCAGCATAACGGCGTGACATAATAATTCATAGAAATGGTTGATGAGAGAGAAAGAGGTTCCTCATCATATTTACATGTAATGGATAGTAAGGAGGTCATATGGATACATGTACCAACAATTGTAATGGAATTTAGATTCATGATACAAAATTATTGATTGAATGTAAAAGAATAGAGGGAAGTTCCTTTCAGAATTTTGGCATAGTAACAGGTGTACATGGGAGGAATTTAATGAGAGAGAAAGGGGTCTCCCATCATTAAAACAATAAGAAGGCAGTATAGGGGAGGTGAAAAACCATACCCCATTAATCTTAACTGAAATTAAAAGGGCAATACAACTTAATGTAAATTGACAAAAATGAGAAAGGAAGAAAAAAATCCTTAATTGGAAGTGTGCTTCCAAAGGCTAGAGAGAGACTTGTGAGAGGCTTCTTGGGATCTTGGGTCACATTGGGAGGATTCTAGAGAGAGTAGAGAAGAGGTTGGACGAACTCCAAGGGATTTGAGTGAGGAGGAAGTGAGAGCTTGGGTGGGTTTATATAGGAAAGGTGAGGGAATTATTTATTATTTAGGTTTGGGTCCCATTACATTAAATTAATCCGAACCACAAACCATCCCATGGTTTTTCCCCATGGTTTTGGGAAAATGGAAGATTAAACAATATTTTATAAGTCCAAATTCCAAACTTCTTAAAATATTATGGTTGCTTATGTGGAGGTGAGTCACACTCCCCTGAAAATTAATTTAAAAAGACAAGGTGTTTAATAAGTCTTGAGGGGTCCATTAATGCTTTGAAAAGTAAGCCAAAAAAACCAAAAATCATATTATTTTAATTGTAAAACATATATTGGCCGAACATAAAGATTATAGTATTTTATTACATCACAATTGTTTCATTATGATATCATAAAACACATTATATATTTAAACGATATTTAATTTTTACTCAAAAATTTGACTGTCCTAGAAAATTATGAAAAATTTACCATTGGATAATTTCGATGTCCTGATTCCAAAAATAACATTTATTTTATCTAAATAATTTTCTAAATATGTTAATTTTCACTTTTAAAATAAAAACCAACATTTATAAAAAATTCACGGGTTTTGACAAAAATGGCTTTCAAAACTTAATAAAAATTATAATTGAATTCATACAATTACATGATCATTTATTTATAATAAACTTAATCTAATAATAATAATAATAATATTTTATTAAAATATTATTTAATTTAAAAAATCCCTTAATTTAATAAAATAGATTTCTTAATTAAATAATAACTAAAAACACCATTTGTACTTTAAAAACTATTTACAATGTATCAATAATGAAAAGAGATTATATTCATTATTATATATAAAAAATAATGTACATGAACATAGTACTATCGATAAGTTACATAACCCCTTAAAATAGCCACATAAGGCCTAAGGTTAAGGTGTGCGATGGTGACAAACTCTTGGGGTGGATCAGATAACATCGCTCGAGTGGTAATTTCTATCAACATACACTTCTCCCGTAGATGGCCCCGTTAGAGCTTTACATGGTAAAGCTCAGCTTGGGCTTGGTTAAGAGCAAAGCCCAATGATGCCACCTCTTTTCCGAGCTCTGATAAATGGGCTTCGTATGAGGCAATTCTACTGGATGAGGCCATCCCTTTCTTTGTCTAAGTAAAATTGGATGTGTTAAAACCCTATATTTATACTAATCATGTGATCACTGTTCAATGGATCTAAAAGTAACGGTCACAATTCTTATCATAAAACCAATTAAGTTGACATTTCATAAAAAAAAATTATATAAAGAGACATTTAATAAGATCAAGAGGGATTTTCCATTAATGAAACTTTGGGTTGTTACAAGACCTATCGACATGAGGGGGGACTTATAAACCCCAGGAGGGAAGAAGATGGTGTTGAGATAGGAATGGGGATCTGGGAGAATGAGGCACCATCTTGGTTCAATGTTTCTTCAAGCCTATGGTTTTATCTCATTTGGTCTTGAATTATCTTTCTGTATCTTCTTTTTAGTTTCTAAAGTAACCTATTCACCATCATCTTCTTCTCTGGGATGGTTCTCTGGTTCAAAGTTCCCCTTTGTTGTCTACTCAATGGTGAAACCGTTAGATACCAACAACAAGTCAGTGAGTCACCACTGGACTTCACCAATGGTGAGTCACGAGTGACCATTGGAACCCAACAGTGAGTCAACAAGCCACTGCTGGACATATCCAATGGTGATTCATGAGTCACTGTTGGAACCCAAAAACCATTTAGTGAGTCACCACTAGACTTATCCATCGGTGAGTCATGAGCCACAACAAGATTACAATGGTGACTCATTTAACTCACCATTGGTCCTTAAATTTTCATTCAGTTTATCTTAATTTTTTTTATATTTTTTCTTGTTTAATGTATAGGGAATTGGAAGAGGATTCATTAATATCCGACATGAGCTCTTCATCATTCGATCGGGTGAAGTAGATGTTTTATTTCTATTTTAAGTTGTTAGAATTTTTTTTACAGTCGATATTTTTTATTACTATTTTAATATGTTTTCATTTATTTTTCAGTATATTTATTCCTATCCTGTTTATTCCTGTTGGTTTTCTATGTTTAAAGTGAGCCATTATTGGAATCCAATAGTAGTTAAATTTCACTAGTAGTTATTATCATTTTTTATAAAAGATTTCTTTCTATTTTTATTATTTGATTTATTATTTTTTGATTAGAAGATTATTCTTTCAGAATTCGTTATTTATCATCCTATTATTTGGAAATAAATTTCACGAGCCACCATTGAAATTCATGCAATCATGAGTCATGATTCACAAATGGATTTCATGAAACAGTGAGTCAAGTCACTGTTGGACATCTAATGGTAGAATTTTTATTATTTATTCTACTGAATCCTTTGATTATTCAGTAGCATGAAATAAATTTTGTTTTATTTAGATCCTTTTATTTTTACTTGAAATTTAAATGGTAGCATCTGCTCTGTTTTTCCATAGTTAGTGAGTCACCACTCTCTATTTCTTAGTAGTAGATCATGATCCATCACTCTATATTTTTAGTGGTAGAAAAATAAATCCCATTAGGTAATTTTTGAGTTTCTAAAAATTTTATTTATTATTTCTTTTTTTATTATTAAAATTATTATCTTTGTTTAATGTTTTATTATTTTATGTTGAAATAAAACCGTAAGGAGGGTAAAAATTAATTATATCATCTTTTTATGATAACTTTTTCTTGTAGTTCTAAAAGTCATACAATTCTCTATTTTATTTAATTTTGTTGTATGTTTAATATACAATTTTATAGTTTTATTTCAATGTTTTTATAATTGTGAATTGTTTAAATTTTGTTTCTTAACAAATTTATTATTTTATTTTATTGTTTCATGAAGAAATATAAACCTTTATTGTAATTATTTATTATTTAGCAAGTATTTAAAAAACAAAGGCCATATTCATTTTATTTCATTGTTATTTAGTAACAAGTTTCGTCAAAATATTGGACATATAATTTCTCCTAGAAGATCTTTTTTTAATGATCTAGGATATATCTTCATGGAATAAAAACATATACCTATGCAAATCAATCCACAGACAACCTGTGATACATCTTCAAAATTATTGTTACTCTTATTTGTTCTTGAAATTTTGCAACTTCCACACTCAAGATGTGATCACTGAAGTACTCCAACTTCAACATTTGTTCCTTCCAAGTGACCAATGATTATATAGCTTCATCTTCTTCTACATTTCTAATTATCTACTATTTATACCTGTATTTTTTTATTTGTGTAATTTTTTTTCTTCTATTCGTAATTTATTATTTCTATTTTATGATTTTCCCAACAAGAGAAAGTCTTGCATTCATTTAGTTATTCTACCACCTAAAATGAAGCCGAGTTTGTGACTCCCGATAAAAATTTAGGTAAACAAACTAGGTTGGTATTCTTTATCAAGAATAGGTTGTGCCTTTGGGTTGTTTAAAAGGTAGGGTCTATAAAAAAGTTCTCACACATTTAAAAGTGAGGTTCTTAGTGGGTACCAATCTTCTAGAGGAGTATAGGAGGTTTAGGAGTGGAATAAGATATTGGTGATCCGAACCAATATAAATCATGTGTTGTTTTATTTTTATTTCCATTGAAACTCTTTTTAAGAACACTGTACTCACTAATTTTTTTATTTTATAATGTTCGATTATTATTTTTCTTTAAATGTTCAGAATGATTATTCAACCCCCATATGGTCATAATTTATATCAATATCAATCTAATATTTGGTATCAAAAGAGGTCTATGATAGATTAGAATTTATTTGTTTTTATCTGATACCAAACAATTAGTATCAACGGGTAAGAAATTCCTTAAAAGACAATTAGAATTTATGATTTTTTGTTTGTTTTTTTAACTCTACGCTAACTTGATATCCTTAACTTAATAGTATAAGGAACAAAAAAATGTTATCTTTTATGAAGGAAGGTGTCATTTCCAATGATGGATGGATTCCAAAGAAAGCCCCATTCTTTTATTGGAGTGACTATGACTACTGGAAAGAAAAAATGGAAGCCTACTTGAAACAATTTAGTGTGGATCCCTGGACTATCATAGATAAGATGTATGAGCTACCCAAAGTTGATCCAGAGTCTCTGGTCGGAAATGATATTGTAAAATATGTTTTGAATTATAAAGTGAATAATATTTAATATTGTGATATACATATAAGTGTCTATAACTTTGTTTTATCTTGTAAGACAACCCTTGACATATGTAGGATACTACAAGTGACTAATTATAGTACTAAAAATATAAAAAGAACCAAAAATGGAATGCTTCAAGTAGAATACCAAGACTTCAAGATAGGAGATGAAGAATCTGTTAACTAGATGTTCCATCAGTTCACAAGTATAAACAATGTTATGAGTGGTATTATAGTAGTTTTAAACAATACTGCTCAAGTGTAAAGAGTACTGGGATATCTTCTAAAAATATGGCATTCAAAGAAGGTGGCCATTGATGAGGGTAATAATTTTAAGGAGTATGCTTTAGATAAACTCATAGGCTCTCTAACGTAGTATGAGTTAGAGAAGAAAAATATTACTAACAAGGATTATTCTAAAAGAAATGGTATTTAATTTAAATCCAATGTTATTGATACCTCTAATTCCTCTAATTCCAAGTTCCAAGAAAGTGACAAGGAGATGGATCAATTCAGTAAGAAAATTTTAAAATCTTTGAAAACCAATGGATTTAAGGGACAATTGGGAAGAAATAATGAAAAATATTATAGGAAAGGTAATTAAAGTAAGTATAATGATGTTTTAGAACTAAAATGTTAGGAGAAAAAGAATAAAGGCCACATTAGACCATATTTTTTAAAACTAAAGCATTCAGAGAAGTATAAAGAAGAAAGGTAAAAATAAAATAAATCTCTTTTTGGAGTAAGGGACTACTTAGACAGTTTTAACTCAAGTAGTATCTATGGAAGTTAAAATTAAATACTAAACCTTTCCATTATGTGTATACATTGTGAGGTAAATGATTTACTTTTTACCCTATTGATTACTCCAAAGAATTTTGATCATAATGAAATATCTAAAAATAAAAAAGATACTAATTATGATCCTAGTTGGAATTTTGATTCTAAGACTTCTAGAGTTAAAAAATTTGTTAAAGATAGTGAAGAAATGAGGAATGGTAGTGGAAAAATGATTGAAAAATATAGAGAATTTAAATTTAAAAATAATAATTAAGTCAAAGAAATTGAAAAACTAAAAAGGTAATATGAAAATGTGAATATCATTATTTCGCAGAATGAATAATATAAAAGGAATTTTGATTCTAATATTTTTAAATTGAAAGATGAAAATGAAGTAATTAATGAATTTTTGTATGTAAATGATAAAAACCAATATAGAAGATTTAATTTAGCTATGGATGATCTAAATGAACTTGAAAATGTGTGTAATAAATTAAATCATGAAAATAAATGATTAACTAAACACAACTTTTGGATCTAATGAAAAGTTTTATAGATATTTAGAAACTATTCAAAAAATAGAATATGGATCTAAATAATGAATTTTTTAATCTTAAAGAGGATTTATCTGATTTTTTAAAAGGTAAAAATATATATGATAAGATAATGCCTTTAATGAAACTAAACACCAATAATAATGGTTTTGGATATAATAGTATTACTCAAAGTTTAAATAAGACTAATTTTTTAGAATTTCAAAAGTAAGTATCTCTAATGTAACTTTATTTAAATATAGAATGAAGTGGAATTATGATGATGAATTATCAATGAGATTCAATCATTATTTTGGTTATACTAGAACTGTTTAATCTAATATTTTTAATTTAAATTCACTAATAAAAAAGTTTGAAACACTAGTATATAAATGATTTTTTATAATGGTTTTTTAGATTTTTAAGGTCAGTTCTGGAGGTGAAGTCTTTGAAAGAGATTTTATTAATATGTTTTTTAAATTCAGTTTTAATAACTAACATTAAAATGTTTTTAATGATTTTTCATGTCTGTTTTTTAAAAACTAACATGAAAGACCATCTCTTTTACAAAAAAACAACATTAAAACACTATTTCCATGTTGGTTTTTCAAAAATTGATGTGAATTTTTTTCTAACTTTTATATAATTTTATAATCTTTGATTTGACTGGTTTTAGACTTCAAATGAAGTTATGGGTCAAAATTTATGACCGTTATTTTGGGTATATTGTTTTATGAGAAAAGATCGAATGATCCAACCAAAACTTCGTCTTAGAAAGAATTTTAGAATCTGAAAAAGGATTCATAGTTTTACCATTATACAAAGAATTATTTTTTATTATAATAAATTATAATAATTCATTGGTATATAAATTAAGAAAACTAATCATAAAAAACATAAACCATGGAAAAATAATTACAAATACCTTCATTAGATTGTGGAAAGAAAAAATTATGGATTCACGATGAAGATCAAATGATTTGAGCCAATTGAATGATGATGGTTGAATGAATTTATCATTAAATTAATATATTTATAGAATGAAATCATATAAATTAAATGGTAATAGAAAATTCTAACCATAAAAAACATAAATCATGGAAAAAATTTTAAAAACACCTTGATGAGATCACAGAAAGAAAAAATTATGGATTCACGATGAAGATTAAACAAGTCGAGTTAGTGAAATGATGATGGTTAAAAGAATTTATCATTAAATTAATATATGTGTGGAATTATATCACATAAATGAGTTGTTAAATGAAAATGTGGTACTAAAAATTTTAGGCGGTAATCAAATTTTTTTACATCGTGCTGTAAAAAACTTGAAATTTTTTATTGGAAGGATATTAAAATTATATTTCATGTTAGTTTTATGATAGAAATCATGAAAATATATTAAAATTTTTATTTTTCAAATTTTTTATCCTAAAACCGATGTGAAAACAAACTTTTCACATTGATTTTATAATAATCGATGTGAAAAAAAAAGCTTTTAACGTTAGTTAAAAAAATGATGTTAGAGGGAAATTTTCATGTCGGTTTTATAGAAAACGGCATGAAAATGTTTCGAAACATGTAGTTCATTTCCCAAGATTCTATATGACTACTCGTTGAGGTCAAATGGAGTTATAGATCAAAAGTTATGGAAATCTTAAGTTGGACGTCTCTAAAACATCATTTAAAGATAATAAACTTTTGATTGCCATAAATTTTGATGTGTAACCTACTTTGAGCTCTAAGACCTATAAAGTAAAATATTAGGAAATTATATACAAGTTGATATACATTTTTCATATCGGTTATCAAATAACTAATGTGAAAAAGTCATGATGTTTGGGTTTTCACATCGGTTATCAAATAACAGACGTAAAAAAGTCATGAAGTTTGATTTTTCACATCGGTTATTAAATAACTGACATGAAAAACCTATTTTTTATGTCGATTATTTATAATCAATGTAAAAAAGTCATGAAAATTTATTTCTAATGTTGGTTTTTATATAACCAACATGATAAAGCAGTGAAAATGGATTTTCACATCAGTTATATAAGAACCGATATCAAAAATTAATTTTCAGATATTTTCATGTTGGTTCTAGAAACGTGACGTGAAAAAGGCATCAATAAAAATATTTTATGTACTAGTAAAATATATTTAGGTGGTTAAAAGAAATTTTGTAAATTATGCTGAGTTTAAGACAACTTGGTCACCAAAAGGATTTCACAGAAATCCTATTGGACCTAAGATGGTCACCATACTGAGATATGTTTTTTTAACTAGCATGCATACTATCTACTTTAATATATTTTGATTTGTTGGCATACAAGATATACAATATCTTTTTAATAATAATTTTATTTATGATTAATGGCATGTGAATTAATTTCTATCTATTTTTTCTTTATCAAGAAATTTTTTTGTAGTTTACATAGTTAAAATTGGAGTCTTAAATATGCTTACTACATGTTTACTTTTCTATAAATTGTTTTAATATTATTGATTCATATATCTTTAAAGATGGATGAATGGAGGGATATTTACCCCTTGTTTTTTAATTGATATAATATACTCCTATGTAAGTTTTAAATAAGTGTTTAAAAAAATATATTTTGCAATCATAAAATTCTTTAGTCTGTTTGAAATAATTTTTTCAAAAAATATTCTACGAAAGTATTTTAGACTCTTTATAATATCATATGCTCTTTATAATTTAGTTTTCCATTTTCTTAGTTGAAATCTGTTTGGAATTGTTAATTGATTTAAATAATAAATTTATTATAAAATTGATAATAATTTATTTCTTTAATTTGTTACAAATAATTTTGATAGTAAATTTTAATTTGTTGATATGTTTTTTACTCTAATATTTTTATTCTTAAACATAGGGAAAGTTTGTTTTTAAAACCCTTAGAGAGAATACATTATTCATTTTCTTGGAAGAATACTGTTTTATGTATTTGTTCATAAAAATATGGTTTATTTGTTAATCGATTATAAAAAATATATATTTTTCTAATGTTTGAACTTAACATGCAAGAAGTTTGACATTTTGTGTTTTGTGTAAATGTTCTGTTTTGATAATACTATTCACTATGATAAATTCTTATTATATCATACTGTTTTAATTGTACAAACATTGAATACTGTATCTTAATTATACCATCATTGAATATTGTTACTTAATGTTTACTCTTATGATATTATACTACTTTACTACATTTATAGTAATTGTTTATGTTTAAAAAGGGATTCCGTTTTATATAATAAATTTCATTGTAATTCTTGAAATTTTTTGAAAAAGGTGAGATTTCTTGTATTTGAAGTTATTTTAAATAAAAGGAATAGATTTTATGACCATCGAGAATGTGGCACAGGCACCTCTGAGATTTCAAATATCTCTACCCGCACTCTTGTCTTCAGTCCTCCTAGGCACTACATCAGAACACATTGCATTGGTGGCCAGTCCTCCTCCTCCTCCCACCACACCTACTCAAGACCTTGAGCCTTTAGATTTGGTCCCTCTGAATCTTTCAACCTCAAAAGTTCCAAGAGAACCTTCCATGAAAGATGTGCTTCTTCACTCGGCTCCCTCTGGTTTATCCCAAATCTCCCTATTTCTTGAGATTCATCTTTGACAAATCTGAGTGGATTTAGTGTTTTGATCCCATTTGATCGGTTTCCCTCCAAAATCCTTTGATTTAGATGTTAATCTACAAGGATCATGTTCGAAAATTTCAATTTCTTCTTATCCATTGTTTATACTAAATAAGACAAGAGGGTAATGGAGCTGTTATGGAAGGATTTAAGCGGATCCAATCTGGGTGCTGAGGCATGACCCATGGGTTGAAATTTTAAGTCCATCCTGGATCCATCAGAAAATAAAGGTGAAGTGGTCTACCGCCTGAGAGATAAGAAATCCTTTATGAGTTTGGAATCTCATAGAGGAATCCTAGACCTAGGGTTCATAGGGGGAAAGTTCACCTGGTGAAGTAATCATAAAGGAAAACGATGTATTTTGATCCATCTCGATAGCTACTTGGAAAATTTACAACTCATATACTAATTTTTGAATGCCAAGGTAGAGCACCTGGTCCGTGCGCTCTCCAAACACTCCCCATACTGATTACCATTTCTATTAGAAGTACTTATGGTGTGTGTTTCTTATTTTAAAGCTATTGGGGATATGATCCTGATTATCAACATGTGGTGTGGTCCTCATGGGATAAATACATGGATAGAGGCTCTTGGGAAGAGTTTCATAACAAGTTTTGAAGATTGAACGAGGACATTCACAACTGGGATAATAAAAACCCCTCTCATTTCTTGGTCTTGGATAGTCTTAAGTTTGGGATTGAACATGCTAAGTTAGAGCTTGAATATCAATGGGATGGTGATGTTTTAAATAATTTAGTTGGAATGAGGAATCATTTGGGTGAATTTTCTTAAGGTTGGGGAAAAAACAAAACTTTCTTTTAGGTTTGCATCAAAGAGAGGAAGAGATACCATGCTACAAATATTCCTCTTAAGGATGGCTCATTCACCAGTGATCCCCACATGGTTGGATGTATGGATGAGTCCCATTTACATTAATTTCTTGAGGATACTAACCATATAATTAAATAGAGAAACCCTAGTGGTAATGATTAAATTTTTGATTCTATTCTTCATGTTATATCCCATGACATGAATGGTTTTTTTCGAAAACAATTCTAGATGCACATGCGATTTGGGAACTAGCTTCTTCCCTCAATTCTACTAGTGATATAGGATAGAGAGATTTACTAAGGTACTACATTTTTTCCAATAATATCATCAAGAAGAATATGGTGGAAATCATATAGGATTATTTTTTGCAGAGGTATTTTTCCCAAATTGGCATGTGTCCCCACATTGTTTCTTATTACGAAGGTCAAAGAACCCTCATCGTTAAAACAATTTAGGCCTATCAGTATGTGAAACTTCCCCTAAAAAATATTTAATTTTGTGATCAACCTAATGTTATAAATGCACACACACATGTGAGTTTCATATGAATAGTCATTTGCAAGATATCCACTGAAACTACCATAGGCTTGGTTTAGGAGATAGTGGGTGACTTTAAAAAAAAATACCAGGGTCCAATATTTCCAAAAAACTTGATATGTAAAAGTCTTATGGAATGTTTGAATGAAGATTCATTATTAGAGTCATGATATGAATGGGTTTCTATGAGCATGTGACAGACTTGTTCTTCAGATGAATTGGGTCTTTATTGTTTTTTTGTGACATACATGGGGAAAATGCATAGTTTTTTAAATCTATTGGGTGGATAAGACAAGGGGATCCTCTATCACCTTATGTGTTCATAATAATACAATACTCTTTTAGAAAATATCTAATTAATTGTAGCAATGATTTATATGTTAATACCTTTAGGTTTATATCCAACCTCTATGGTATTTTTCACCTCATCTTCATAGATGACCACATTCTTTTCACCAATGGTAATAAGAGGCCCATTCATGGGTGGAATTAGATCCTTTGTATTTAATGTAAATTGAGTGGATGTATCATTAACATGGGGAAGATAAGTGTCTATAACTCAAGATTATGTTAGGATGTCAGGGGAAATAAAATCTAATAAATGCTGATAGTCTCAAGGAGGAATTTTCCTATAGAGTAATTTGGGGCCCCAATTTCACCAGTTAAGATTTTAATTCATCACTTTGATGGTATTGTTGATAAACATTCCTCTTTTATTATAAACTTGAAGAACAATTTTCTTAAACTCAATTATTATGCATGTGTTGGTGGCCACCATTATTCAAAAGATTTTCATTTGAAATATCTAGAATATTCTGGTTAGCTTCATATGGGACGCTCAGGAAGAAGGGAGATACCACTGGGTATAATGGAACAGATTGTACTGAGATACTAAGGATGATTACATCAATCTTAGAAGTGTTTTAGGCACCATGGATCTCATTGAAGTGAGGCTAGCATGGGATGTGATGGTTGGGAAATACCTCTTGGAAACGTTCACCAATAAGAAGCATGGATCATGTTTTGATGATACAGGAGACAGTAGCTCCAAGATTTGGTATATCAATCAGGACCACATCCACAAGTTCCAACAATATTCAAAGTTGATTTTGTGGGAGGGTTTAATTAGATTCTGTAAATACAATTGGTTTTCAAATGTATCGAGTTTCCCTAGTTTTCTAGTTCCATATATCACCTTCTCCCAAGATAGAAGCTTCCCCACCTTCTTGTAATCTATTTTCAACCACCAAAAAAATGATATTTACCATGGTATTTCTACCTCCAATGAATTGAATATACTCATCTTCACCAGTTCCTCATCGGGATTCTTCGCCACTAAGGTATAATGTTTTTTTTCATAAAGAAACTGGAAATGATAAATGGGGCGTTTTTACATGGTGTAACAATATTCCTGCTGAGTTAAAATTTCTTATTTGGTGCATTCATAATCATTCCCTTCCAATAGATGAGGGATTTTAGGGAAATGGTTTCTATATTGTTTCTAAATTCTCATGTTTTTGCACCCCCAAGGAATAGATGGCCATCCATATTTTCTATGAGGGTTATTAGGATTTCTTTAGTCTAGTATGAACTTAGTGGTTTAATTGGTCATGACGTCCAGGGTGTATCTAGAGAAACTTTTCTCCAATCATGGTCTCATGGCTCAAATGACAATAATCGTGAACACAGGGTTCGTATGATGTTGTTTTCATCAGGTTGTTGGATTTTATGGTTTTCTCATAATACTGCTAGGTATACTATATTTTTTCTCTCCCAGCTGGATATAAAGGTGAAATACAGATCATTATTAGTGGAGCTCAATCCCTTTATGAATTACAATGAACATCCCCCATCCCTGTATTGGATTATGGAAGGAAAAAGTTCCAGTTTTTCATCTTTACATCCCTATACCTAAGGTAAATGGGTGATATGGTTTCCTCTGGAGAGAGGATTGAAATTGAATGTTGATGAATCAAGAATTCATGGATGCATGTGAGAAGGTGGGGTAGTCCCTGATCATAATGGATCAGTTGTTTTTTTCATTTAGTGTTTGGAATATTCAAATTGATTCTCTCATGGTGGAGGCAGATACCATACTCAAAGGGTTAGTATTATGCCATTCTCATGGTATTACTCTTAATCACATAGAATCTAACTATTTTATCCTCCTCAACTCTATCAAAAGTGTTCTCTATACCCCTTGGGATATCCCATATATTATTTGTAAATTTAGGGAGTTTATCACCAGTAGAATTAATCTCAATCACACTTGTAGGGAGGGAAACATTGTTGCACACTTCTTGGATTTTTGGGCTACTTTTGAAAACCCATGTATCATATTTAATTATATTAGATCCCTTTCCCCTGAGTGTATGAATATTTTTTAGGCCCATGATCTAGTTCTTCATTACTTTAGACCTCTATAACTTGTTTTGGTCCCTGTCCGCCTTTCCTTTAAATAAAAAATTCCTAAATTTGGATGGAAATTATTTTTAAATACTTCAACAGTTTTATTTGTTTTGAATAATTACTCTCAATCAACATTTTATTAAATTATCTTATTATTTTCTCAAGTTTATTAAATTATGAGGTGTTTTTATTTATTTTATATTTTTTTATTACAAGAACTAAAAATAATTATGCATTTTTTATGTTTTTTTTGTGAATATTATTTGTTAAATGATACTTCATGTTATTATATTATTATTTTCTTAAGCTTTATTATTTTAATTATTTTTTTTACCATTTTTAGTGAGCCACCTGACTATTACTCAACCACCTAGAGGACCAATTTGGTTAACCTCATGGGAATACCCGCCTAAGGTGACCCAAAAGGAGGCTATAGAAATCTCGGTTTTCATAGTGCGCACCAATGGTGTGTGATCTTGTGTATAGGTATGATGGAGCATGCTCATAGGTGCAGATATTGGGCTAGGTCTCCCTCTGTGTCATTGGAACATGTACGTGGGCAGTGTAAATTGGTGGTGATACCTGATAGCTAGCTCAAACCGAGGATCAATGCAAGATCTTTGATACACTACTTGTTCGCCTTATCTTGTTTTCTACGTGGGGCAATAATTTATGTTTATTGTTTACCCTAAAATCTTCGATAGTCACAGTGAGATGATCATCCATTAGATCAGATATTTCTTCTCAGTCCGATCCTTATGTTTCTCCCATGCCCACATATGAAATCTCGTGATTCTTATTCTATTATAATTTCACTATTCTTCTTCAAGAGTTTTCTTATTTTACAGTAAATCAGTGTTCTTCAGCAGGACAATTCTTTCAACCTAGATTGCATGTATCTTTCACTCTATCTACTCATTTTACTTAAGGTTCCAATACTAGTTCAATGTTTCATAAATCCTATAGTTTTATCTTGTTTGGTCTTAGGTTATCTTTATGTAACGTATTTTGAGTTTCTAAAGTAATCTATTAATATTATTCTACTTTTTTGAGATGCTTCTCTGCTTCAAAATTCGCCTATGTTGGTTGGTTAATGGTGACATAGTTGGATACCAACGGTGAGTCAACGAATCACCACTAGAATTATCCAATAACGAGTCATGAGTCACCATTAGAACCCAAAGGTGAGTCAGTGAGTCATCGCTGGACTTCTCCATTGGTGAGTTACGAGCCACCGTTGGAACCCAACAGTGAGTCTGTGAGTCATGTGAGTCACCACTATGCTTCTCCAATAGTGACTCATGTGCCACTTCCAGATTACAGTGGTGATTCATTTTACTCACCATTGGTCTTAAAATGGTGAGTCAGTTTATCTTTATCGATTGTTATCATTTTTTCTTCTTTACTATATAGAGTTTTGGAAGAAGCTTCATCAAGTTCCCACCTGAGCACTTCCTCCTTCAATTGGATGCAATAGATATTTTCTTTCTATTTTAAATTTTCACTTTTTATAGTAGATATTTTTTCTTTCTATTTTAATATTTTTTCATTTATTTTTCAATAGATTAATTCATCTCCTTTTTATTCATGTTTGTTCGATATGTTTACAGTGATCCATCATTGGAATCCAATGACATCAATATTTCTCAATTTGTTCTTCTCATTTGTTATAGAAGGTTTCTTGCTATCTTTATTAGTATTTTTTATTATTTTTTAAATAGAATATTATTCTTCTATTATTCATTATTTATAATCCTATTGTTTGGAAATAAATTTCCTGAGCCCCCATTTGACTGATTACAATGGCAAGTCATGATTCACCATTGGACTTATTAGGAAAATGAGTCATGAGTCTCTATTGGACATCAAATAGTAGAATTTTTTGTTACTTCTCCTGAAGCCTTTTATTGTCTTGTATCATGAAATAAGTTTTTTTGGTTGGATATTTGTTTTTGAAATTTCAATGGTTGCATTAGATCTATTTTCCACCATTTATGAGTCACTACTCTCTGTATTCAGTGGATGAAAAATAAGCCATCATTATTTAAAATTTTTGTTTCTAAAATTTTATATATTATTTGAATTTTTGTTATTAAGATAATTCTATTTGTTAAATTTTTTATCATTTAATGTTGAAATAAAATTACAAGGTGTGTAAAAATTAATTTTAGAATCTTTTTATATACACTTATAATTGTAGTTCTAAAAGTCCTGAAATGTTTTGTTTTAATACATTCTTCTGTATGTATAATCTATAATTTAATATTTTTATTGAAATTGTTTTATATTTTTTAATTATTTTTAATTTATTTACAAAAGATATTAATTTTTTTTATTTTTTTATTTCATGAAGAAATTAAAAGATCGATTGTAAATATATGTTATTCAGCGATGATTTAACAAATAAAGGTTGAAATAATTTTATTTCATTTTTATGAACTAAAACGTTTTGTGTACATATTGGATATGTGACCGATCCTAGATGATATTTTTTTAATTATCTAAGAGATATGTTCAATTAATAAAAACATATAATGGTGCAGATCATTACCCAGACAACCTGTGATACATCTTCAATATTCTTTCTGCTCTCATTTGTTCACGAACTTCTGAAAATTATGCACTCAAGCTGTGATCCTTGTAAGAATCTAGATTCAAAATTTTTTCCCTCCAAGTGATCGATGATTATAGATATTTAATTACTTTAATTTTTTCATCATATATCATTTTCCCTTGTATTAGTTTTCATTCATGTAATATGATCCCTTCTATTTGTAATTTATTATGTTTGGCTTATGATTTTCCCATCAAAATAAAGTCTTGCATTTATCTATTTATTCCACCACCTAAAAGGCAGTCTGGGTTGTGAATTAGGATCAATAGTTAGGTAAAAAACTAGGTTGGTTTCATATTTTAAGACTTGGTTGTGACTCCAATTTTTTTAAAAGGCATGATATATAAAAAAGTTTCTCACACCTTTAATATTGAGGTTCTTAGTGGGTACCCATATCCTTGAGGAATAGAGGTGGTAGAGCAGTTAACTAGGATATTAGTGACCGGAAGTACTATAAATACTGCATTATTTCATTTTTATTTCTACTACAACTCTTTTCATGAACACTACACTCACTACTTTTGTATTTTATAAACTATGATCATTTTTCTTTAAATTTTTAAAATGACTATTCACCCCCTCGAGTCATAATTTTGATCAATATAGATCCAACAAGGATAATTTTAGTGCATCATGAGTGGTATTTCATTAATGGATAATGTGAAAAAGGATTTATCCCATATTCATATTAATAGAAGTTGATATCTCAGGCCCTTTGATAGGAATGGAATTGCTTGCATAAATCAATGAGCATGGTTTTCAGCATGAAAGTCGATTTCTAGAAATTCAAAGAAAGATTCATTGAGAAAATAAGTTTATAGAACTGACATGAAACCTGATTTATTTGAGATATCATGATAAAGGGTTTGTATTATATGATAAATTTTCATTGAACATTGGATGTCGTTACACCATTATCTTATTTCTATATGGGTGATTTGGTGTGTTGTTAGAAGCTAAGCTTATACTCTTTGAATTTTTCCTAATTTCAATGAGACAGAGGCATAGACGGTCACACAATAAGTGTATCCATAATCTCAGTTAAATTCAATCATTTAATTTAAGAGGTCAGAATAAATAATATTTATTTTTGTTTAGATGATCACCAGGATTTAATCATAATTTATTCAAAAGGATAAGTGAGTTAAATAATAATAATAAATATATATTTTTAGGGTTTGTAGAATAAAATATTTATTATATTTATCAACTAATAGTGCAGTAATATTTATTTATTAAATAAATAGTTGTTATTCAAGGACTGGTTAACATTTACGAGGAAAAGTGAACCGAGTTTAATGGTTCAATTGGAAGTGGAATAAATGATATTTAGTTATATTCTTAAATTTTTGCACATGTCAAATGATTAATAATAATAATATAATTATTACTGGAAATGGGGTCAGCTAAGAATAATAAATTTGGTGAAGGACTTCTGTGGAATTTCCTTACCCTAAACCCGCCATAATAAATATATAATTATAACACTTTCCATAGTCACTCTTTCTATGAATAATGGATAGATATAGACTCTATAAACCCCAAGATAGATATCTAGAAATTAATAAAATTATCTATCTTCCTTATTTCTCAAGACATCGAGAGAACATCAGGAGTTTTTCCTCAATAATAATTATACTATGATCAACGATGTACAATTCAACCTATCATGATAGACCGTGCTAGCACCCGATGATTCTGAGTTGTTGTTCAGAAATTATAGTGTATTTTTGGATCACTTATAGAGGGATTATTAACTTGGATCTAGTTTCACAAAAAAATATACAACAAGATCTATTCAACCAAATCATCAATGAAGAGGTAATTACAAGTTGAGGTAAATTTAAATCTGTTCATAAATTAGTTATAAATTTCATGTGAAAATCCTTATCTTTTGGTTTTGTCATGTTATCAAGTCAATTAATCTATTGTATTTATTAGACCTGATTTTATTTTTCATGTGAAACAATTATTATTCCTAGATTATGACTAAAAATCCAAGTTGGTCATACCATTAAACTCTTTCTGTTGCGCCTAGAACCTTAAAGTGGTATCAAAGTGGGTCATAAGTTTAATTTATAATTATTTATTATTTTTTTATTTTTTTCATGTGTTTGCATTTTCATTTAATTCATGATGATTTTTTTTAAAATCCAAACATCATCATCCCTTTATTTATTTTATATATCATAACTTGAAAATGGTTCATCTTGAAAAAATGAAGAAACATCTGGAAAACACCATCTATTGGTGCCAAAGTTTCTGCCTAACCAAAACCAAAGTACACGACATGTACTGACTAAATACACAACATGTTTTGATGTGTTGTCATCTGTATCTAATGATAAATTTAAATAGATCAAATGAAATTAGATCTTTGATCCAACAAAAGAAGACTATCATGTTGATCAAGGTTGACTGACACATGACATGAATAACTGCACACCATGTAACCACTGTACATGATGTATAGTGCTTGTTTTTCATGGTCGAGAACACAAGCTGCCCTAGTGTTCCATGTATTAGATCACGACATAGGTACAAACATGATGCACAATTCTGAGGCTACAGACTATATAATATGGAAAACACACAATGTACTTGAAACACATCTTTGGTAGGAAACATACCCAGTCACTGGGCATCTGTTGTGAACATGGGTAAAAGACAACCCACACCATGTAATAAAATACATACCGTATAGTCTTCTACTGATAGTGTACTTAATTTATCATAGGTAGAGAATTAAAATATTTGATTAAACCTATTTATATGTGTTCTGTATTTCATTCATTTGACAGTACATGCTATGTCAAAGGATTAATAATTATATATTTAATTAATTTCCATGTTAAATTCCAAATCTAAAAGATTCAGTAATTTAGATGAGTACTCAGTGTTTCCTCCATGTACACTTATTTAATCAATTTATTTTAAATGAAATTATTTTTTTTAATTATTGATTATGGTGAGTTAAGTATGCAGGGATAGAATTAAGATAAATTTAATTAATTGGATTAATTCATGTAACATTATCTTAATTAATGAATGAATCAAAGTAGTTGATAATAAGATTGAAAATGTGTGCTAATTTTTTGATGTGTGAATTATCATGCAGTTATAAAAGACCTATGTTTTTATTTGTTTCTTTTATTTTATTGTTGTTAAATTAAAATCTGATGGTCTTCACATCAACCCATCCTCCTTATTATGTAATGTTTTTCATGTTCACAATTAGTTTTTTATATAACTCTTTTATCCAATCCATTGGATCACCTCACTCTTGTGTGAGAAAATAATTTTGTAAGGATGGAGCTCCCATGTGAGAGGTGGAATTTCGAGTCTAGGAGTCAAAGAAAAACCAATCATGGAGATACATAGGATCCCAGGTGAAATACAACAACCTCAACCAAACTACAGTTTAAGGTGTTTTCCCATAGGGTCAAGGGTAAGTTTATTATCCACTTGATAAACTAACCATTAGAGAATATAATGACAATTCCACTTATATTTTATTTCTATCATTTTCATGGTTAATTATTTATAAGATGAAATGGGATTTTATTCATAAATATTAAAATACCTCCAATTATAATATTAAGTATTCATAACTTTACACTAATTAATTTTGAATAACCCTCATAGTTCAGAGTGCTTGACCAACCCAAGTTGGGGTGATTTCGATTACTATGGATCATCTAACTAGAATTTTGTGTTAACTATCATTAAGGGTTAAATTCCCAAGACGAACTTGGTGTAAGAAAGAGGAAAGGCATGAGGAAATTTTTAACCAAGATTTTTGTATTGTGGAGTGAATTCAACAGATCAAGGAACTAAGAGTTAGTGATATTGGAAAGTTACGACCACCTAAAAACCTCCAAATAAATTTTCAGGCCCAAGTCTGGGTTATGAGAAGGGGAATATGGATACTTTACATTAGAATATCTAAAGAAACAAGATATTAGAAAAATTATTGTGAGGCAATTATATTTTGACTAAATAGTGAGATATTAATGGAATTTAATTTAAATTTATCAATCTGTTTTTGTAATCAAATAAATTACTAACCATCTTCTCTTAATTTATAGAAATAAAAATTCAAATGACTTTGTAAATATAAATATGATCTATACTAGTGGAATATAAACTTCTCCTCGGTGTTGAATTCATGGAATGGTATAGGTGCTTGAGAATTATACTACACCACCAACATAATTTATATGTTTTGGAAACCCCACCTCCCGAGTCACTTTCTTAAAAGGCTAGCGAGGAAGAAGTATCTCTCTATTTGAGGCATGTGGATGATGAAATGGATGTAAAATGTTTCATTATATACTCCATTTTGGATAAGATAATAAAACTATATGAGGATATGGATGTGTATAACATTGTTTCCCTCCTTCAGGATCTCTATTAGGAGAAGGCAAGATCAGATAGATCTGAGATCTCCAATGCACTATTCATATACAGGCTTGGAGAGTTGACACCAGCCAGTCCACATACTATCAAGATGATTGGTTATATTGATTTCCTGTATATCTTGGGGTTTAAGACCCCTAATGATATGTACAGAAATATTATTTTTTCCTCACTATAGAAATTTTTTATAGTTTTATTTTGATTTATAATTTGAGCAATAAAAAGAAGACACTATTGAGACTTCTCAATCTTATTTTCAAAGTTGATAAAAACATAGGGCATGACAAACTCACAGTACTTATGATGAATAAGAATAGGAGAAAAAAGTTAGAGGGTATGTAGACTCATTCCAAGTCTAAATATCCTATGCACTATCATTTCAAGAAGAATAAGATCCATATACAAGTAAATGAACTGGATGCGGTATGTTTTTCATGTAGAAAATAGGACCACTAGAAGAGGAATTTAACCTATCCAAAGAACCAATGGGAAGATTTAAGTTCATTATTTATTGAATGTAATATTTTAATATCTACAATTTTGGTATTAGATACCACACAAGGTACTCACTTTTATATTTAAATACAAGAACCAAGTAGATTTCAAAAGGTTTTAAGAGGTGACGTGGTTTTATGGGATACCAATGGAGTGAGGATAGATGCTCTATCCATTTGATACTACTATCTCACGTTGAAAACATCATTGATTTGGGTTTTAAGGATTTTTTCTTACATGCCTAGTGTTACCAAGATCATTATTTCCATTTATTACTTAGATATGGATGGATTTATTTTTATCATTAAAAATAAGAGTTGATACTTTTATAAAGATATCATATATTATAGTATGGTATAGTTGAATAATATTCTTTATGTATTGAACTGTGAATACTATATATTGGTAATTGGAAATGAGACAAATACTCACAACTCATATAACACCCAATTGTGGAATCACCATCTTGTTCATGTAAATGAGAAGCATTTAACAAATATCTATCAAGATGGTTATTTAGACTCTTTTGAGCTTTATCCACTTGAAATATGTCATGCTTGTTTACAAGGAAATATGACCAAACCACCATTTTGTGGTGAAGGTGAAAGGGCTGTAGAGCTTCTAGAATTAGTATACATTTATGTGTGTAGAAATTTTCATGTAGAAGATATAGGTGGATTTTAATACTTTATAACTATTATCTATGACTTTATTATGTATGGTAATATCTATATGATGTGGTATAAGTGTGAATCCTTTGAGAAATTTAAAGAGTTTAAGAATTAATTATAAAATTTACTTGGTAAGAATATAAATAAATGTCAATTGGATTGAGGTAGTGGATATATTAACCAAGACTTAATTTAATTTAGATTAGTGTAAGATATTTTATCTCAACTCACTACACCTTATAAAACATAGTGGAATTGTGTTAGTGAAAATAGGAACCACACACTATTGTACATGGTGAGGTTAATGACGAGTCATAGAAGCCTTTCAATATCCTTTATGGATATACATTATAGATTATATACATACTAAAATGAGTACCATCTAAAGATAAAAATGATATTACCATAAAGATATGGGTTAGAAAGAAAACCATTTTTTCAAATGTTCATGCATGGGGTTATGAGGATTTTTTAAGGCTATATAAATAAAAAAACTACCACCCCAAGGCATGAAGTGTATCTTTATAATGTATGCCACGAAAAAATGATAAAATATATACAACCCATCAGACAAGAAATTAACCATCAAAATAAATTATATCTTTATTGAGAGGGAGCACATCCTAAAAATGGATAGTGGGAGAAAGATCGACTTTGATGAAGTTGATGCTCAAAATAATAGAGTTGGTATAGGAGCAGACTGGACAAGTACCCATGGAGAAAGTTGTTCCTGAAACCCAAGTACTATGTAGGATAACTAGAGACATATGAGAACTATAGAGATATGGTTTTCTAGTTACTAATGATGGTGACTCATTATTGGTTGAAAATAATGATCCTCACTCCATTAAGGATAAAGTAGAGAGATCAGAAGTTACAAGATGGTAAGAATCCATAATTTCTAATACAGATTACATGTATCAAAACCATGTTTGGGTTCTGATTGATTCTCTAGTTGATGTAAAACCCTTTGGGTGTAAATGGGAATTCAAGAGAAAAATGGACATGGAAGGTTAACTAATTACCTATAAATCATGAATATCAGCGAAAGAATTTATAAAACATCAAGACATTAACTACAATGAATATTTTTTTTATAGTTTCCATATTTAAATCCATCATAATTTTTCTTTTCATAACTCTTTCCATGAATTTGAAATTTGGAAAATCGATGTCAAAACCACATTCCTTAATGGGATCCTTTAGAATAATGTGTATATGACATAACCAAAAGGGTTTGTGACTCCAAGAAATGCCAAAAAGGTATTCAAGTTATAGAGATCCATTTATGGATCAAAGTATGAATCCAGGTCATGGAATATTTGGTTTGATGAATCCATAAAAGTATTTGGTTTCATTGAGAGTGAACGTGATCCATGTGTTTATAAGAAATTTAGTGGGAGTAAAATTGTGTTCATATAAGTATATGTTGATGACATATTTCTAATTGGAAATGAGATACCAACCTTATAAGAGGTTAAGGTGTAGTTGAGTAAGTGCTTCTCCATGAAGTACTTAGGTGAAGTACCCTATATTATAGGGATCATGATAATTTGTGATTGATCCAAGAGGATGATTGGACTAAGTCAAATTACATATATTGACTAGATACCAATAAGGTTCAATATGGAACAATCCAAGAGGGGATTGGTTCCAGTGTCACATGGTATGTGTCTTTTTAAGAAATTGTGTCCTTAGGCATAAGTGGAAAGGGTGAGAATGAGTAATATCTCATATGATTATGTGAAATGATCTATCATGTTTTCCATGTTATATATGAGGCTTGATGTCGATTTTTCTTTAATCATGGTAGAAATATATCAAGAAGATCCAGGTGAACAACATTGGGTTGTTGTTATGTCTATCCTTATGGATCTGCGGTAAACTAAGGTTATGTTCCTAGTGCATCTAAAAAATTGTTGACACTCCTTTCTTCACAGAATATAAAGATCGGAAAAGGGGAATATCTAAGAAAAAAGTGATTCATTCTTTGAAGAAACATCAAAAATTGACAAAGGGATGAACAAGGAGAACATTGCCCATAGGTCGAGCAAGTTCCCTCATGGTCGCGCAAGTACACTTGCGCGCTGCCTAGTGGTCGTGCAAGTACTTGCGCGACGCCTTATGGTCGTGCAAGTGACTTGCGCGACCTAAGTGATAACCGCCTGGTAACCGCCCTGTAACCGCCCGGGGTCTTCTTTTGCCTATAAATAGACCCTGTGGGCCCCCCATTTGGGAGGATCTTTTTCCAGAAACTCGGATTGAAGCTCCCGACGCCCAAGTCTCTTCTCAAAGATTCTGGAACAATTCTAAGGTAATTTCTTACCTAGAACGGAAGATCTAAAGAGAAGAAGGAAGGCCTAAGTGTTGAAACTTATCAAACACTTGCGCGCCGATTTATTTCCTTAAATATAACTTGCGCGTCCCTTTTTTGGAAGAACCTCAAGAGGATTCTAAAGGGTTTAAAAAAGAGTCGCTCAAATATTTCAATGCTGGTTGAAAATCGCGCAAGTGCATCGTGTGTCGCGCAGGTATACCTGCGCAACCAAAACTTGCGCGCCCAAGGAAGACTTGCGCGCCTTTCAAGGCTTGCATGCCCCTACCTTTTTGGGTACCCATCTTTCCCATTTTACCCCTCTTAAGCCATTACACCTTTCCTTTTCAAGATTCAGTCTTCAAGACACTCTTCAAAGCCATTTATGGCATGATTTCTTGATTTGACTTCCTTATCTGAAAGGAATTCTGTGGAATATCTCTCAAAACCTAGTGATTTAAATATCCTTATGTCACTAAATATAGAGAGTTCATTCATTCAACATCATCCTTTAAGATGAGAGAATCCTTAACTTGGGCATCCTCCTCAGGAGTAAGCCCCAATTTCAAATCTGGGAATCCTTCTTTAGGAGTAAGCCCCAAATTATTAAAGTTCCCAAACTTGGGCATCCTCCTCAGGAGTAAGCCCCAAACCTTAATCCCTAACCTGGGTCTCCTTTTCAGGAATAAGACTCAGTCATAATCTTGGGCTTCCTTTTCAGGAGTAAGCCCCAAGTCCCCTAACCTGGGTCTCCCTTTTAGGAATAAGACTCAGTCATAACCTGGGACTCCTTTTTTAGAAGTAAGTCCCAGTCATAATCTTGGGTTTCCTTTTCAGGAGTAAAACCCCAAGCCCCCTTAAATTTCTCTTAACCAGTCCTAATTTACCCTTGATTTGGGTTTCCTTTTCAGGAGTAAAACCCAATCATAAGTCCCCTCCTAACTTGGGCATCCTCCTTAGGAGTAAGCCCCTAGATTAGAGTATTCAAATCTCCATAAAGCACATATACCTTTATGGACCTTGTTCCTGGATTTTCTCCCTAAAAGTGAATCCTAAACCTTCATCTATCTGGGCAGTCATACATACCTAAGACCCAAACAATTTCTTATGATTGCATCTTTCATGGCACAATTGTCTAATTTTTACCAATACCTCTTGTTTCTCACACCGAGCATGACTCACGTGAGCTTAGAGTGTAAAAGTAATTATGACATTCTTCTTTGAGCCATCAATCATAAACATCATACTCCATAACTCGAACTACGTGGGTTCTGATTCCTTTTCCAAAACAAAGGATACGTAGGTAGCCCATTTATGGGTTCGATCCCAACTTTGAAATAATCTCTGTCCTTCTGAATGACGATAAACTTCAAGTGCCCCACTGAGTGGCTTTAAAACCAACCTGGTCATCATAATGACCAAGAGACTTTTATATAAATGTTTTGAAGGATACCATTGACCAAGAATCTCTAAATAGATATAGATGATTCTCTATTGATGAAGAACCTCGAATACATATAAAGATTCTCTAAATTTCTTGCATATTTAATCATTTATTGTTAAAACTAAAGGAAAGAACATTTTATACTTGGTAATGTAATAAGGATTCACGAATATAACTTAAATCTATAAAGAGAGTCCCGGAGTAGACAATAATTCCCCTCAAAAAGGTGTGATGAGTCCGACCTCCCATCCTCTCGACCAATGAAAATTCCTAAGCCTCATTAGTCCACAAGCTAATGAGCGCCTACCTTTGGAAAGTGGGTCCAAACGGATGTGGAATCATTGGATGTTTCCGGTTCTACGAACAAACCCGCTAGAAACCGATCGGAACGTTTGAATCTCCCGTCAAGGAGGTCATCCCCGAAATCCGTGCAAAACAAAAATGGTGAACCCGACGTGAATCCTTAACCAAGTTAAAGTGATATTATTCTTATTTGTTAGGACCCTTGGGCCAACAAAGCAATCATTGACATGTGCTCATCCAAAAGATGCAGTGGCTGGATTCATCTTGATTATGTCTGTTATATGGAACAGGAACTCTTTTCTCAAGATCTTATGCAAAATGGCTTTCCTTAAATTCACCTCTGTGAATACTGCTGCTGTGAACACCTCTACTGTGAGGTCTGCTGCTGTGAAAACCAATGCTACTACTCCTGCTGGAACGTCGTCCGCTCTGAGGATGACATCACCAACTCAGCATCTTCAACGCTGGGTTTCTAATGCACTGGTTAAGGAGTACCGTCGCAACGGTACTATCCCAACTCTAGAGGCCGCTCGTCAATCCTTCCAAGTTAACAACTCTACCTGGTCATCCGGACAACGGCGGCCAGCGATCAAGAAGCAGGCGGTGCTGACTACCGTCTCCAACCGTTTCGGGTCGTTATCCCCGGAACGCAATTTCCATTCACTCCCTTACTCTGAGGAAGTGAATGAGCAGGTCCCGCAGGACCTTAATTCAAAAAGACAGGAGTCCTTCTCAAGGGCTCCCATCAACAATCGCCACCAGACTCGTGCGGTAGTGCGACCTCAACATGATGAGGGTACCGACTCCAGGCATTCAGCTCAGGTTCCTCGAACCCGAGCAGGCAAGATGAACCGCCAGAGACGGAATCCGGTTAACAATAGGCAGGTTGTCATCCCTTCCATCTCCGGAGAAGTCCACCAACCTAACTTGGTGGCAAATAACGAGCAGGCACAATCACCTGCCCGTTTTAATTCCGCTGTCCAGCAGACTCGTCTGGCAGCATCAAGCCGATCCCGCCAGGAAATTCCGGCGGAGTACCATAGGCAGGAACATACACCTACTTATACATCACCAGTTAGTCAGCAGGCTCGTATGACTACATATGATGGATCTCGTCAACCGCGTTTGGCAAAGTGTAATCAGCAGGCACATACACCTGCTAATACTAATCAAGCCTACCAACAGTCTCGCTTGGTAGCGCACGGAGAAGTCAGTCGGAAAGTCCCGACGACAAACAGGAGGCAGACTCAACTCTCTGCCTCCACACTTGAGTACTGTCAGGATTCACTGACAGGAAAAGGAGGACAGGAGCAGGCACATACACCTACTCCAAGCCCGGAATGGACGTATATCCCCGTTCCGGCGGCTGAAGTCACCAAACATATTTTGTCAATGGTGAAAGAGCAGAAGCAAATTCCTGCTCATATTCTGGACGCTTGCCAGGATATCATAACAGCTTCAGCATCATCACAGGGACAGACACATAAATCTATTCCTAGCAATGGAGTGACACATCAACGATTCACTCTGGAACAGACACACACATCTGTTCCAGTCCAAGAGGGTTATGGGGCATACTACCCCATATCATACGGACAACCAAGTCAGGCACATACACCTGATTTGAGTGGAGATCGTCAGCCTAACCTGACCATCTTTCCTGACCAGGCACATACACCTGCTCAGAGCAATCACTTTCATCATCAAGTGGTTTCTAAAGCGAGTAAGAAGGCATCTAAGAAAAAGATCTGCCCAGCACAGTCAGGAGATCAAAGGCCAATCTGTAACCAAGCCTTGCTCGATGCTGGAGTTCTTGAAGCCCTCAGACATTTATCTGTCGGAATTCAAGATTCTACTCCCTCAGTTCCCAATAACAGGAACATTAATTCTGAAGGTCTTCAAAAGACACTTCCTCATGAAGACTTGCTTCATGAAAATTCGGTCAATCTTGAAGTTTCTTCTTCAGATGAGAGCCACAGGAACCCTCTGTGTGGTCAGAAGACCAAGGAGCAAGAGATTTCATCTTTTGCTGTAACCCATCATGACGGTCCTCCTCATGGTGATGAACTTCACTGCGAAATTCCTCTCCGCAGTAGTGATTCACGTTGTCTCGAAAATTCTTCAGAAGGCAATGTAGTGACGAGAAAGCCCTCCTATCTCGAGGCACTTACAAACGTAAAACCAGTCATGTCTGATGCTTTACTATCGGCAGGTGAAACTCTTTCTCCATCAGAAGATAGCCTGGGGTTCAGGTTATTCTCCGAACCATCCCTGGGTCATTCATCTTCCAGCATGAATAGTGATATCTCTACCAATCTTGTTGAATCCGATGAAGCAACAAGGAAACACCAACTCTGGTCAAAATAGGTAGAAGAATCTTCATTTAATGATAAAGAGGAAATGCTGAACATGAGGAAAAAACTGGAAAAAGGTGAAGTTCCAGTCATGTTTTGGCCTTTGGCTGACTCCCAGTACGACATTCCAAAGATATTGACGGATGATGGAATCCAGGATATTCGTCTCAACATATGGAAAACTCTTTTTCAATTAAAGAAGAATGTATTATCTTACGATGAATATGAAAATCATCTTAAGATAATAGAGGGGCTACAACGTCAGATTGATTTGGCATCTCTATCAGTCTCTCGGTATCTGAAGGCTGAAAAGAAACAGAGAACCCTTCAACGTTCATGCCTTGGCGCACTAAGAAAATTGCGTCAGTTAATTGCCAATGCTCCATCTGATGTTCATATCAGAGGATGGGGTGTTCACGGAGCACTACATTTCACAGTGCTTTCCGGTCGGCAAAGCCCGCCGAAAATGGTCTCATGCAATGTTATTGCCCATGGCCGGCCACAGTCAATGGGCTTTGTTCATAATCAAAAGATTGCTCAAGAACATGCTTCAACTAGTTCCTATCAAAATCAAGTATATAGAGAACAATTTGTTGAATTGCTCCTACATCAAGCAGGCGAGAATATTGCACAAGCCTCTCGTCTGGAGCAAACACGTCATCAAATGACAGAAGTTTCGGAAATCATCCAACGGTCTGTTGAACCAGGTGATAAAAGTGGATACAGGTTAATGCATCCAGCTAATTTCCGAACTAAGATTCGCAAGATCAAGAGAGATTTTAAGAAGATCTCAGACATATCATGTCAAGAGACACCCCAGCTTGCCAGACTGGGGACTTCTCTAACCCAACCCTCAGAGTCAACAAATGGGATTCGAGGAGTTGAGCGGAAGCAGCAGGAAAATCCCCAGTCCACCGGACTGGGGACTTTTTCAAATCCTCAATCCCTCCCTCAGAGAAAGTCAGTATTCTCTCGATTAGGGAATAAGCCTCAAGAGGAACGAAGAGCCAAGCTATCAGGAGATTCTCGCCAAGTGACGGTTCTCCAAGAAGTTCCTGAAAGATCAAGTCAACGGAATGCCATGTCTCATCATGGACATAGAAGAAGACAATATCACAGAAATGCTAATAGAAAGGATTCCATGCAATATGCATCCATTAATGTCATCAATGCCGTTGCTGATGATTCACCAGATGAGGATCAATCAGAGGGATCAGACGAAGAGGTTCCTGCTCAAGAAGTTGCGCACACAGACCTAAATGAAGAAGGTGTGCGCACACGTAATCAAAGGCTTACCCAAAATCTGGGTATTCCTTCAAGTAACCCACTTCCCCCTCTCCGAAAAGGATCCAATAAGGGGAAAGGAAAGAATCAGGTTACTTCTCACCCTTCCTCTGAAGGAGGTCAATCGCTCTCATTAGAGCAAAGGTTTGCACAATAGGAGGAAGAAATGAAAGAATTAAGAAGGTTGAATGCAGAACTACTTCAGAGTAGTCTTCTTCTTAAGAATGCTGAAGTCCGACAGCCAAAGGAATTTGTTGTAACTACTGAGATGGATCAGGAATATCCTCCTTTATCAGTACACCCTCAGAGGTCTAATCCTACGGGTCAAACACAACAACGGTTGCAGCACTACCATCAGTTGCAGCACCAACCACCACGTCTGTCCAAGCTCCATTCATTGCACCTACCCAAAACCAAGTTCAACCTGACATTTCTCAAAAGTTAATAACTACTATTGAGTCATTAACATCTCGGTTAGAAACTATTGAAGGGAAACGAGCGCAAGTTCAACCTGAAAAGAAAGTTTACCCTAAATGGGTAGATTCAATTTCTCCTCCATCCAGTTTTGGAAACCCTGTTTTCCCCACTTTCAATGGATCAGGTGACCCTGAACAACATTTGACGCATTACGTGTCTTGTTGTGATCCTATGATGGGAACTCCAGAGCAGCAAGAAGCAGTGAAACTCAGATGCTTTGTGCGAACCTTGCAAGGACCAGCTTTTTTCTGGTATACAAGCTTGCAATCCCGGTCAGTCATCGGATGGGAGGATCTTCGTCAAAAATTCCTTCTTCAGTTTAGCTCAACTTTTCCAAAAACGACAGTTTTCGATCTTACAAACTGCAAGCAAAGGGAGAATGAAAGAGTCTCTGATTTCATTTCTCGTTGGAAGGGATTAACGTATTCCTTGAGTTTAGCACTCCCTCAGGAGGAATTGTTGCCAATCTGTGTGGAAAATTTGCGTGACGAATTACGCACGCCATTGATCCCTGTGAAATACACAGGAGGGTTTCGAGACCTTACTTCAATCACTCAACAGATTGAAGATTCCCTTATACAGGATAAGGTTAAATCTCGTGTAATTCCATCAGCTCTAGGAAGAAGAATGGGCAAAGCAGAAACTGCTACAGTTATGCTTAAACAAGCACCTATACCTATTTCTACTTCAAAACCTTCATCTTCTCGAAGGGCTCCACCTCCTGAATGCCAACAACAAAGGCTGTTTCGTCCAAATGATCAAAAAGATCAACGATGAAAACAATTTGAGGATATGAAGAGTAAAACTTACTCTTTCAGAAGTGAGCAAGTTCCTGGTTACTTCATTTCAGCTCTGGAAAATAATTTGGTTCAATTACCAGTGCCGAAGAGGCCAAACAAGGAAGGAGATGAAGACCGTCCCAATTATTGTCCCTTTCATCAAATGTTGGGGAATCCCATCCAGGATTGTTTTGTCTTTAAAGACCTCCTGCAAAAGATGGTCGACTTAGGACAAGTCAAATTGAAGGGTTCTTCAGCTCATGTAGCGTGTATTACCGCTACAGATCCAGAGGAAGGAGGCGAGTGGCAGGAAGTCAAAAGCAAAACTGCGAAAAAATATGATGATTGGATGGTCAGAAAGACAATCAATCGGACCCATTCCATTTTGCGAACACAATTGAAGAAGCCAATTGTGTCTCCTACAAAAGCTGCAGTAAAACCTCCATCAAAAGATAAATCCTCAAAAGGGCAGCGCAATTCAAAGAAGAAAGAGGAATCAGGAGAAGACGAGTATGTATCAAAGCCTAAATTGTCTTTGACTTAGGGAGATTTCATGCCATCTACTTCAAAGCCACGGTCACCGCCCCATCAAACGGCACAGCCTAAACAGGCTAACCAGGCAGAGTCTTTATCAGACAAAGAGTTAATCTTTGGTTCTGTTAATATGATTCAATTAACAGATTCATATTCCAGTCTTGATGAGCCTGAATTCCCTGTATCAAATAAGGGAATCCGAAGAGGTTCTAGAGGTTCAGGATACAGGGGAAGACGTGGATCTTTCCGAAGCCACTACTCTAATTTTACCCCTGCTAGCACTGTATATGCAGCAGAAACTCGTGGTAAATCCCTTCAGCGAGCTCAAAAAGAACAAGCAAGTTCTTCTGCCAATGGCCAACTCAGTTTTGGCACAGTTATTTTGGAATACCGATTAAAGGTTCCATCTTCTTTATCTCAGAAAGTAAATGGATCTAATCAGTCTAATCTTCCAAAACCAAGGATGTTGCCAACTTCAATACAAGATGCATCAGCTTCCAAAGCATCTGCTTACAAGGTACCTGCTAAACCGCATATTCCTATTGGGAAACGCAGACCTCTAGATCAAAAGTATGATATATTGAAACACTTGGCCCAAGTACCATCCAAGTTATCAATTTTGGATGCTTTGAATTTGTCAAAAGATCTTCGGGAAGCACTCATCGAAGCTTTGTCAAGTCCTCAGGAGTTTGAAGCTGAAATTGCTGCAGCTGAAATCTATCACATAGAGAATAATCCTGCAGAATGCCGTGCAGTGATATCTTTTACTGATAAAGATGAAAATGATGTTGTGCATGGGCACATAAAACCTTTGTACTTATCTGGAAAAGTCAATGGTATAGATGTTCGAAGAGCTTTCATTGACAATGGTTCAGGAGTCAACCTCATGCCCATTCGTACACTTCGTCGATTGGGCCTCACGGAATCTGATTTATCTCCTTCTACTATGATGTTGCAAGGATATGATAAAAATGAACAAGAACCACTGGGGGAAGTTACACTCAGAACTCAGTTTGGAGATCTTGTTTCCAATTCGGATTTCATGATTGTTGATCAGGACTCAGCTTTCAATATTTTGCTTGGAAGACCCTGGCTACATCAGCATGCAGCTATTCCTTCATCATACCATCAATGTCTCAAATACTATTTCGATGGTCAAGTTGGAACATTTTATGGTGATAAGGCCCCGTTCAAGACATGTGAGTCTCAATACATTGAGGCGGAATTTTATCACATGAAGGGAAGAGAAAAATCTACAATGAAGGAAATTACCAAAGTTAATGCTCCATATGGTTTGGAGAAAATTCCAATAAATCCATTTTCACATGTGAGTACAGATTATGTGTTACCTATCAGTAAAATTGACAAAATAGGCCCAAATCAAAATACTCTTATGGAAAGATCCATAATGTCAATTACGGCAATCGAGCCAGACAACATGGGAGGAATTGGTAACTTACCAAGTAGTGATGAAAGCATAAGTGGTGACGTTTTCATTTCGTCTGCTGAAATCCAACAAGTCTATACTTCGCTAATCAGGCCAGAAGAAGTTATAGCAACACCAGAGGTGAATAATGATGTTGATTCTCAATCCATCATCCCCTCTTTATTTCCCAAAGAAGACCCTTTATCATCAATAGGGTCGGAAATGGAAGCTTCTTCTTCAAAATGTGAAAATTTTGACGTCTCTTATGATCATGAGAATTTCGTTTTTTCATCTACTTTGCAAGTAGAAACGGAAGAAATAACACATGATGAAGAGGAAGAGGAAGATCTTAGAGATGCTCCTCCAGCATTTTAAGAGGGTATCTCTACCACTATGGATGAACTCAGAGAAATAAATCTGGGTACAGAGAAAGATCCACGCCCCACTTTAATTAGTGCGGCCATGACCCTTGAAGAGCAAGAGATGTATATTTCTTTTCTAAAGAAAAATAAAGATATTTTTTCTTGGAATTATACAGAAATTCCTGGCCTTGATCCTGATGTTGCCACCCATCATTTGGGTTTTCCAAAAGAACATCGAGGATTCAAGCAAGCCGCGAGAAGAACACACCCAACCTATGCTTCCAAAATTGAGGCTGAAGTGGATAAGCTTATCAAAGCTAACTTCGTCAGAGAAGTTCAATATCCCAAGTGGTTGGCTAATATTGTCCCTGTAAAGAAGAAGAACGGACAAATTAGGGTTTTCATCGATTTTAGAGATCTTAATCGGTATTGTCCTAAAGATGATTTCCCAGTTCTGATTACAGAACTCTTAATTGATGCGACGGCTGGCTATGAAGTACTTTCTTTCATGGATGGATATTCTGGATATAATCAGATCCGAATGGCCCTAGAAGATGAGGAATATACAGCCTTCAGAGCTCCTCAAGGTGTGTTTTGTTACCGGGTGATGCCCTTTGGTTTAAAGAATGCAGGTGCAACATATCAACGCTCCATGCATCGTATCTTCAAATCTCTTTTAGGGAAGTTTGTTGAATTCTATGTAGATGATTTGGTGGTTAAATCCAAACAAAGTTCTAATCACTTGGCTGATTTGGAAGTCATATTCCACAAACTTCAACAACATAATTTGAAGATGAACCCCTTAAAATGTGCTTTTGGGGTAACCTCAGGAAAATTCCTCGGCTTTGTTGTACGCCATCGTGGTATTGAAGTCGATCCTAAGAAGACCAAATCAATCCTTGGTATGTCACCTGCTTAGAATTTGAAAGAATTAAGAGGACTTCAAGGACACTTAGCCTATATTCGGCGTTTCATCACCAATTTGGCAGGCACAAGTTTACCCTTTACCAAATTATTGAAGAAATGAGTCACTTACCAGTGGAATGAAGAATTTCAAGAAGCATTTGATGTTCTCAATAAATACCTCTTGAGTCCACCAGTACTCGTGCCACCTGTTGAGGGTAGACCTCTTATCCTCTATGTGATAGCTTTAGAGCGATCATTGGGTGCCTTTCTCGCTCAAAAGAATGATGCTGGGAATGAAAATAGTCTCTACTATCTCAGTAGAACTATGATTGAAGCAGAAACCCGATATTCAAGTATTGAAAAGTGCTGCCTAGCATTAATCTTTGCAGTTCAGAAACTGAGACACTACCTGCAACATCATGAGGTCCAATTGGTATCTCGTAATAATCCGCTCAAATTCATCCTTAGTCGTCCAATGCTTACAGGACGTCTGGAAAGGTGGGAGGTTATTCTACAGCAGTTCGACATTCAGTATGTGTCTCAAAAGGCAATTAAGGGCCAAGCTCTGGCTGATTTCCTGGCTGAACATCCTTCAGTGGAAGACACGTATTCAGATATCGAACTCCCTGATGAGGAAGTTTTCTCTATTCAAGAGAGTCCTCAAACATGGGAAATGTATTTTGATGGTGCTTCTAGAAGTCCAACAGGGAAGAAAATGGAAAATCCTAAATTCAACAAAGTTGGTTTAGGAATTGTGCTCATTTCTCCAGATAAGGCAGTGTTACCTTATTCCTTTTTGTTGTGGGAAGGTGGTACCAATAATGAAGCTAAATACCAAGCTCTCATTACAGGCTTGGAATTAGCGCTTCAAGCACAAGTGAATCACTTAAAGGTGAAAGGTGATTCAGACCTAGTAATCAAACAAGTCAATGGGGATTATGCCATCAGAAAAGAAGAATTAATCCCTTTGTATGATTACGTCAGAGAGTTAATGTCGGAATTCCCTTTAGAACCGACATTTTCTTATGTCCCAAGATCACAAAATGCTCAAGCTGATGAACTGGCTAATATAGCCACAGATTTAGCAGATCCAAATCGGGACGAGACAACCATCTGTATTGCCCACCGTCGTGCAATTTCACCTTATGTTCAAGTCAGAATAGAGGAAATTAATGAAATTAGTCCCATTCCTGAACCGTATGGTCATACTACAGGATGGATGTCACCTATCAGGGAATACCTTCAAAATGGAACACTTCCACCTGATAGAGCTGAGAAAGAACAAATTCGGCGACGTGTGGTCAATTTTACTCTTTATGATAGCCCAAACCACCTCGAGAAAATTCTCTACAAACGTGGTTTTGATGGAGTTCTCTTCAGATGTATTGACGGTGAAGAGACAATGGCTTTCATAAAAGAAGTGCATGCAGGAGTCTATGGTGCCCACCAGTCTGGACATAGACTGTCTGATCAAATTCGAAGACTTGGATACTTTTGGCCTTCAATGATACAAGATTGTGTTAATTTCACAAAGAAGTGTCATTCATGCCAAGTATATGCCAACTTCATTCATAAACCTCCAGAGTTTCTTCATACAGCTAAATACTCATGGCCATTTTCCACATGGGGAATGGATGTAGTGGGACCTTACCCTTCAGCTACGGTCAAGCAGTTTAAGTACATTCTTACTGCTACTGATTTCTTTTCCAAATGGGCAGAGGCAGTACCTCTCAAAGAAGTCAATTCTAAATTCATTGTTAGCTTCATCAAGTCTAACATCATTAATAGATTTGGTGTCCCTCATACCATATTGACGGACAACGGCACCAACTTCTGTTCTTCTGAGGTAAAGAAATTGTATCAAGAATACAACATTAAGTCCAACCATTCATCTCGATATCATGCAGCGGCTAATGGCCAGATAGAGGCCTTCAACAAGACTCTTTCAAATATACTGCAAAAGATGGTGGATAAAGATAAGAAGTCATGGCCTGATAAACTCTTTCATGCTTTATGGGATTATCGGACTACCACTCGCAATGCAACGCGGTCAACTCCATATTCATTGGTATATGGAACAGAAGCAGTCTTGCCAATTGAAGTTCAATTGACCTCACTCAGAATAGCCATTTGTGATCAGTTATCTACAGATGAGCAATCCCAAAAGCGGTTGAATGAATTGGAACAGTTAGATGAGAAAATATTGTGCACTTTGCACCACTTGGAAATCTATCAGAATCGAATAGCATGAGCTTTTAACAAAAAAGTTCGTCTTCGTTCATTCATTTAGGGAGAATTGGTATTGGTTCTCAGAGCACCAATGATACCAGGAAAGAAGCCTCCCAATCTTGAACCAAAATGGGAAGGACCTTATTCAATACATAAGGTCTACACCAATGGAGCATATTCTCTAATCTCAATGGATGGAGAACACATCACGACTCCAACTAATTCCAGATTTCTGAAGAAGTATTTTGTATAAACACAAAATATTGTTCCTAGAACCAAGACTCTTACAATTGGTTCATACAGCAATGGTCCATTATGACCTTAAACTGCAACTTCGTCCAACATGACGTTAAATTGTGTCACCTTCAATGTCCTACATGACACTAAACTGTATTTTGTCTGAGATGACATTAAAATATATTGGTTCATATATTGTCCTACATGACACTAAATTGTATTATGTCCTATCTACATGACGTTAAACTGTATAGAAGTTCCTATATTTTGTCCAAGATGACATTAAACTATATTGTGTCCTAGAAACATGACATTAAACTATGTGGCACTTTCATCGTCCAGCATGACGTTAAACTGTAAAAAGTCCCCAGAACTGATATCCTCATATTGGTCCACCTTAGTCCTAGCTACATGACTTTAAACTGTACAGCACCAGTTCGTCCTTGCTATATGACGTTAAACTATACAGCAATTGTCCAGTATGACTTTAAACTGCAACTTCGTCCCACACGACATTAAACTATGAAAAAGTTCCCTAAACCATCCAAAATGACCTTAAACTGCATCATCCCCGGTCCATGTATATGACCATAATCTATTTGCAAATCCTTTATGTCCAGTAAGACGTTAAACTGTGACGTCCTAACTACATGACGCTAAACTGTATAAAAGTCCCTCACGTCCGGAAAGACGTTAAACTATATAATCTCAAAAGTCCAGTATGACATTAAACTGCACCATTCACGGTCCATGCATATGACCTTAAACTATTTGCACTTTCGTCCGACATGATGTTAAAATGGTACACTCTTTTGTCCTTACTGCATGACATTAAACTGTACAGTCCCCCTTTCGTCCAATATGACGTTAAACTGTATTGTCCCCATCGTCCTAACTACATGATGCTAAACTGTACAGAAAGTCCTTGATATGTCCTACATGACATTAAACTATTATTTTGTCCCTGCTACATGACACTAAACTGTGCAGCACCAAAATTCCTAACTGCAAGACTTTAAACTGCATAGTCCCTTTTTTATGTCCTACATGACATTAAACTGTGCATCGTTAAGGTTGTTATTACCTCTTGTTTCTCACACCGAGTATGACTCACGTGAGCTTAGAGCGAAAATCAACCATAACACTCCCTTTGGGCCACTAACCATGTGTAATTCCAAACAACATTGTTTATTAGATCATTTTCCACAAGAACAACTTGATCATTAATTCATTCTTTAATTGAACTACACGGACTTTGATCCTTGCCCTCCAGGCTGGGTATGTAGGCAACCTCCCAAGGTTCAAGCCCAAAAACAATGTCTTCACATCGGTTCACCACCATCTCATATGATGTTGATTCGTGAAACCGCCCCTGGAATCAATATCTTTACATTGATTCACTTTCGTCCTTGTTATATGACGTTAAACTATACAACACTTTTGTCCGGTACGACAATAAACTACAATATTCTTTGATTTCCTCATTTGAGAAGGAACCATTATTGACATTGATTTTTTAAATCATGTTTCATTTTCAAAAGACTACGTGCATACATGGTAATGCCTGAACTTTTTATCTTAGGTTAAACCATCATTGCACTAAAGTCCCCTTTCACCCTTCACATGTACGAACCAAATTTGTACAAAGGGTAATCCTAGAACTACGTGGACTTGATTCCCATCCTTATGGGATACGTAGGAACATTCGAGTATCCCTCGAATCTAGTCCCAAGTCTTTTGGGCCTAACCCCAAATTTCACTTTCAGTCCCTTGGCTGAAAAGTCCTCATGAAAACACACACTGTGTATCCCATTATTATGGTCCGAATTCTATGACCCTAAACTAAGATCACTCATACTTTCATCCTGCACGACGTTAAACTGCATTTCAAGAACTATGTATGGCTTGATTCTCATTTTTATGAGATACGTAGTGAAGTCCAGGTTTTCAGGACCCAGCCACAACATGATTATGGCTATCATTGACCTATGTATCTCTATATACATTGAACAATACCCATCTTTATGTGTTATAATCCTAACCTTAAATATTTTCAGATCTTCATAACCCTTTTTCATGACTTCTAATCACAAAAATGTCAAACTTCTGAGAATTCTTTTGCCTGACTATGCAGCACGTGCCCATAGGTGGCCTTGCATAAACAGTCCACATAAAAGACTTGTCAGCCGAAAGATACTATTTATTTGACCATGCAGCCAATGCCCATAGGTGGCCCTGCATATTTCAACCCCCTAACGGGTTTTGTTAAATAATGGTAACTTCATTCTTGGGAAGAATGCCTCTTTTGTCCTTATTTTTCTTAAATGACAGTATGTAGGGATCCACAAAAAAATAGCAATCCTTAACATATTTTTCCCATATCCTTTTTCATGATATGAAAGTATTCAAGTCTATGGTTTATTCTTCTTCCCTACGTTTGGGTCAGACCTTCGTAGGAGTGATATTCATCCAGTTCTTCGATATTCTTGTTCGGAAATATCTTATCCATATTCAAGTACCTCTTTCCATACAACAAACTCTATACTTTAGAAAATTTGAATCTCCATAAACTTTCACTGGCTTTTAGCACTAGGAAAGTAAATTTCTGGGAGTTCTTTTGCCTGACTATGCAGCACGTTCCCATAGGTGGTCTTGCATAAACAGTCCACATAATAGACTTGTCAGCCAAAAGATGCTATTTATTTGACCATGCAGCCAATGCCCATAGGTGGCCCTGCATATTTCAACCCCCTAACGGGTTTTGTTAAATAATAGTAACTTCATTCTTGGAAACTACTTCTTCTAATTCCTTTTAGCTCTTTTTCATATCATTCCTCAGATTCAAATATTCTTAAGCCATAGTTTACATTTTTTCCTCATACTTGAATATGGTAATATGTTTTCAGATAAATTTTCAAGGAATTGAATCCATTTTAATCCATTTTGGTCAAAGCTATTTCGACCTTAAACATTAGCCCCTTTATGTCTGGCGTGCTTGACTTTCAACTGCCCACAAAAGACAAAGGAACTCTGAATAAAAGTCAAGTTCCAGCACACTTGCGCGCTGCCTTCTGCGCACTGAAGACTTGGAAACCACCTTTTCCTTTGGATGTCTTTGATTTCCTCAGAGTCAAATCCTCATTTCTCTTCAGATCCAACTCTGAGGGGGGAATTTTGTTGACACTCCTTTCGTCACAGAATATAAAGATCAGAAAAGGGGAATATCTAAGCAAAAAGTGATTCATCCTTTGAAGAAACATCAAAAATCGACAAAGGGATGAACAAGGAGAACATTGCCCATAGGTCGCGCAAGTTCCCTCATGGTCGCGCAAGTACACTTGCGCGCCGCCTAGTGGTCGTTCAAGTACTTGCGCGACGCCTTATGGTCGTGCAAGTGACTTGCGCGACCTAAGTGATAACCGCCCGGTAACCGCCCTGTAACCGCCCGGGGTCTTCTTTTGCCTATAAATAGACCCTGTGGGCCCCCCATTTGGGAGGATCTTTTTCCAGAAACTCGGATTGAAGCTCCCGACGCCCAAGTCTCTTCTCAAAGCTTCCGGAACACTTCTAAGGTAATTTCTTACCTAGAACGGAAGATCTAAAGAGAAGAAGGAAGACCTAAGTGTTGAAACTTATCAAACACTTGCGCGCCGATTTATTTCCTTCAATATAACTTGCGCGTCCCTTTTTTGGAAGAACCTCAAGAGGATTCTAAAGGGTTTAAAAAAGAGTCGCTCAAATATTTCAATGCTGGTTGAAAATCGCGCAAGTGCACCATGTGTCGCGCAGGTATACCTGCGCGACCAAAACTTGCGCGCCCACGGAAGACTTGCGCGCCTTTCAAGGCTTGCGCGCCCCTACCTTTTTGGGTGCCCATCTTTCCAATTTTACCCCTCTTAAGCCATTACACCTTTCCTTTTCAAGATTCAGTCTTCAAGACACTCTTCAAAGCCATTTATGGCATGATTTCTTGATTTGACTTCCTTATCTGAAAGGAATTCTGTGGAATATCTCTCAAAACCTAGTGATTTAAATATCCTTATGTCACTAAATATAGAGAGTTCATTCATTCAACCTCATCCTTTAAGATGAGAGAATCCTTAACTTGGGCATCCTCCTCAAAAGTAAGCCCCAATCATAATCCTTTAACTTGGGCATCCTCCTCAGGAGTAAGCCCCAATTTCAAATCTGGGCTTCCTTCTTTAGGAGTAATCCCCAAATTCTTAAAGTTCCCAAACTTGGGCATCCTCCTCAGGAGTAAGCCCCAAACCTTAATCCCTAACCTGGGTCTCCTTTTTAGGAATAAGACTCAGTCATAATCTTGGGCTTCCTTTTCAGGAGTAAGCCCCAAGTCCCCTAACCTGGGTCTCCCTTTTAGGAATAAGACTCAGTCATAACCTGGGCCTCCTTTTTTAGAAGTAAGTCCCAGTCATAATCTTGGTTTTCCTTTTCAGGAGTAAAACCCCAAGCCCCCTTAAATTTCTCTTAAACAGTCCTAATTTACCCTTGATTTGGGTTTCCTTTTCAGGAGTAAAACCCAATCATAAGTCCCCTCCTAACTTGGGCATCCTCCTTAGGAGTAAGCCCCTAGATTAGAGTATTCAAATCTCTATAAAGCACATATACCTTTATGGACCTTGTTCCTGGATTTTCTCCCTAAAAGTGAATCCTAAACCTTCATATATCTGGGAAGTCATACATACCTAAGCCCCAAACAATTTCTTATGATTGCATCTTTCATGGCACAATTGTCTAATTTTTACCAATACCTCTTGTTTCTCACACCGAGCATGACTCACGTGAGCTTAGAGTGTAAAAGTAATTATGACATTCTTCTTTGAGCCATCAATCATAAACATCATACTCCATAACTCGAACTACGTGGGTTCTGATTCCTTTTCCAAAACAAAGGATACGTAGGTAGCCCATTTATGGGTTCGATCCCAACTTTGAAATAATCCCTGTCCTTCTGAATGACGATAAACTTCAAGTGCCCCACTGAGTGGCTTTAAAACCAGCCTGGTCATCATAATGACCAAGAGACTTTTATATAAATGTTTTGAAGGATACCATTGACCAAGAATCTCTAAATAGATATAGATGATTCTCTATTGATGAAGAACCTCGAATACATATAAAAGATTCTCTAAATTTCTTGCATATTTAATCATTGACTGTTAAAACTAAAAGAAAGCACATTTTATACTTGGTAATGTAATAAGGATTCACGAATATAACTTAAATCTATAAAGAGAGTCCCGGAGTAGACAATAATTCCCCTCAAAAAGGTGTGATGAGTCCGACCTCCCATCCTCTCGACCAATGCAAATTCCTAAGCCTCATTAGTCCACAAGCTAATGAGCACCTACCTTTGGAAAGTGGGTCCAAACGGATGTGGAATCATTGGATGTTTCCTGTTCTACGAACAAACCCGCTAGAAATCGATCGGAACGTTTGAATCTCCCGTCAAGGAGGTCATCCCCGAAATCTGTGCGAAACAAAAATGAAGAGACATTCATCAGGGGATATATAAATTATAGCTTCTAGATAGATCAGAATGATCTAAAGTCAATGGATGGATATATTTTTTGTCCCAATAGAGGAGCTATGATTTGCAAGAGTTTAATGTAGCTTGTTGTTTCCCAGTCTACAGTGGAGTCTATGCATATTATGACTTATGATACAACTAAAGAAGAATTTTATATTTGGAAATTTGTCCACGTATTTGATGTGGTGCCTAGTAGTCAAGACCTTATGATATTTTACTGTGATAACACTGCAACAGTGGCTCTCTCAAAATATCTTTAGGTCACATTAGAGGACAAAGCACATACTTTTGATTTTTCATCTCTTGAGGTATTTTTCTCAATGATGTGAAGTTATAGTGAGTATATTATCTATAGAGTAAAATGTTACAAATTTATTGATGAAGGATCTATATAAGTAGATTCATGAGTATCATATGAGATCTAGTGGACTAAAAATTATTATCAGTTGGCTTTAGTGAAAGTGGTAGTCTGCTAGAGTTGCTTCCCTATAATCGACTTCTTTACTAATTTATCATGTTTTTTAATTATTTATGAAGTTTCTTATCACATAATTATTGTCACTATTCATAAATGTTATATGCGATAACATCCTAAGAATATATTTTTCACTAAAAGGTCATGGAAGTTCCCTAAAATGATGAGAACTAGAAGGTTCTATGAGACCATTCTTGAATATTCTTCTATGACAGGATGATATTTTATAAAGAACACATATGATATAGGATATCTAAGCTAGGTTGATCAAAATACCTTAATAAACCTTCTCATGGTGTTCTACCTTGGTAATATCCATGATAGTAGGTTACGAAAACAAAATCTTTAATAGTAAATCCATATTTCCATGTGCCATTTGACGTTCCTATCAGAGGATGTATTTATTAATCCTTAGAATTTAATATTTTCATTAATGGATATCATGACCAGCATTATTTGATTTATTAACAAGAACCATGAACACATATTATTATAGTGAGGTAAGATATGTAGGGTTAATCACGAGTGATATTACATTAATGGATAATGGAAGAAAGGATTTATCCCTTATGTCTATTGATATAAGTTGATATCTCAACCCCTTTGATGGGAATGAAACTACTTTCATAAATCTATGGCCATGGTGTTGGGTGGGTGATTTAGTTTTTGTAAATTTGAAGAAATATACATCAAGTGAATAGTTTGATGGAATCATAATACAACCTACAAGTTTTGAGATATCGGGATAATGAAATTTTATTACAAGATAAACTTATTTAGAAGGCTGGATGTCATTGAGATATTAAATTATGTATCTATGGGTTCCTTAGAACGTTTCTCAACAATAACCTTGTACTTTAGGCAGTTGTGCCTAATGCCAATAAAAATTAGGCCTATAGGGTCACACAATAAGTATATTTGAAATATCAGTAAAATTCAAGTATTGAATTTAACAAGTTAGAATGAATAATATTTATTCAGGTTTGGTTAATTGTCAAGATTTAATCACAAGTTATTCAAATGTATAAGTGAGTTAAATAAAAATAATAAATATTTATTTTTAATTTTTGGTGAATGTAATATTTATTATATTTATTAATGAATAATGTATTGATCTTTATTTATTAAATAAATTGAAATTATTCAAGGATCGGTAAATATTGATGAGGGAAAGTGGATTGAGATTAATGATCTAATTGAAAATGGTATAAATATTATTTATTTATATTCTTAAAGTGTTGTTGTTCATGTAAAGTGATTAACATTAATAATATTATTATTGTATTTGGGGCAAACTAATAATAATAAATTTCATAAAGGGATTGTGTGCGATTTTTCAACCCTAAACCTAACATAATAAATATCTAATTATGACAATTTACATAATCAATATTGTTGTTCACAACGGATGTAGAAACTCTCCCAAGACCTATATAGAGATCTAGAGATCTAGAACACACTCTCTTTCTCTCCTCTCTCAATCCATTGAAAGAACATCAAGAATTCTTCCTCCATAATAAGAATTCTGTTTCTATCAACCGTGAATAATACAAGCGGCCAGGATTAGCCATGCTAGCACCCGAAGATTCTACAATGACATTCGGATATTATGGTGCATGTTTGGATGACCACTAAAGTTATTATACACTTGTATACTTTAGGTAAATGATTGTTTTATGAGATTTAGTCAACCAGACCATCAATGAAGAGAGAATTACAAGTTTGGGTAATTCTATATCTGATCGTAAATCAATTATAAATTATATTTGAAGACTCTCCCCTCATGGTTTTGGAATTTTCACTAGTCAAGTAATTTGTTGTTCTATTTGGACATGGAATTTTTTTTCATGTGCAATAACAATTATTCATAGATCAAGACTAAAAATTCTAGTTGGTCATACCATTATGGTGCTTCCACTATGCCTAGAAACTTCACTTTTCCCATTTTCATTATTGTATGGGTAATTTTTATAATATTCACTTATAATTCTATATCTTAGCCTTAACTTGATAAAAAACCAAGCACCAAGATACATACTCCACAATGTCCCTATTCATGTTGTCCCACTAGAGATACTCTTTTATATATCTATACATCTTTGCATTTCTATGACTAATAGATAATGATAAGCTATGTGTTGTAATAGTGGGTACCCTAGACCCAACTAAATAGCACTTTTAGATTACCATTTCATGTATATAGTGAGATATGCATGGTTTACACTTACCATTATAGTGTATATATTTCTACATTCACTATTTAAATGGAAATTTCTATAGATTATGTTTCATATCAAAAGGTTATAGTCAATCCTAGGATTTAATGAGAACCTAGATATACTATGAAATCAATCTTAAAAAAATGTCCTATAGTCTAGATACATCATACTGACTAGGCACAGTTGATGTCTGTCTATCATGTGCTAGGGGCTCATATGCATTGAGACATTTTCTCATGATGTTTTCACTTGATGATCTATTGTAGGTGAGATTCTGTGGATAGACTCGACAATAGGAATACCACATGTTTGAGGTGTCATTGGATGGTCCAATATATGCACATGTGTGTTAGTTTTCTGACTTGATATCATTATCAATGTGTACCATTTGATCATTTACTTTAATGCAAGGAAAAAACTCTGATAATGAAATCGTGATGATGTAGCTTGTGTTGGATATGTCATTGATGGTATGGCATTAATTGAATTATCAAGATTGTATTTGTCGCTTCCAAGTTAAGGAGTAATATATATTGGGCCTGGTTGACCAGGATCTTTGTTCCTTTATAAATCCTTGGACAATATTTTCAGAGGAAAGCCTTTCCAGTTAGGTCAACAAAAAATATAGAAACAAAGGATGATGACACAAGTGTGCATCCTTCTTTATGATATATCAAAAGACAAAATGATTATATTACACAGTGCATATTCATATGTTGGTTGTCAATGCTATGACTTTTCCTTATCTAATTTGGGGTCTTGATGAGTTGCTAGACTCCGATCTTGGTCTTTGAATACTATTCACTACTATCGAGAGAAGGGTCTAGAGTGTCACACACTCTAGAGTATTTAGGAATCTTCCATATTCTGGTGAATAGGTATATAAGACATGGTGGGCCCCACTATAGGGTCTGAGAGTTGTCTAAATTATCGATCAACGATGAATAAATAAATTCATTATTATTAGAGTATAAAATAGTTGGGTTGAATTTATTTATTAAAAGTATTAATGATGTATTTATTGAATACATGAAAAATATTAAACAAAAGAATGTTATTTTAAAATTCTAGGTTCATTTAATATTAATAGGAATTTCAGGTTTAGTTAAATGACTCAATTTTATCGCATAATATATTATATATATATATTACAGGTATGTACTAAAATATAAATAATATTTATGATATAGTTTTGTTTGTTATAATTATTTATTTATTACTTATTTAGTAGATGTGAAATATACGGGGGCCGAGGAACCCTTTCGAGGTAATTTAACAATCAACTATATAAATAGGGAGCACATTCTTTTCCATTACAGTATTCATTCCTATAGAATGAGAGATTATCCCTACTCCCACCTTCTAGAGAGAGAAATTATTTCTATGAGCACTGATCCAAGGACTCCTTCGATGGATTGATGGGAAATGATCATGGTGATAATTGCGATATTGAAAGATTCATTGGAGCTCTATCTAGCAACCAAGATTCGATGAACGACAAGTGAACATATTCTTAGAGTGTGTGTGGAAAATCCAGAGGGGTTCCTATTTAGATACTTCGAGAAATGATCATCGACGATGAGCTGCAGTTGAGTGCACTTTGAATCTAATGAGGTATTCATTCTATTTTATTTTATGTGCTTATTAATTTCACATGAGATACTTAGACCTCTACCAGGGTTCAGATCATTGGAGAAGAAAAGTTCCGTCATTCCATTGATTTTTTTTAAAATCTATAGACCACAAGTTTCCACTGTTCACCCCAGTAGCCTCAATTGGAATCAGTGAAAGTGTGCAATTTTTTTAGCAAAGAGAATTAATTTATATTTAAATTTAAATAGAGGGTTTGAAATCGTTCCTAATAGAATGTACCACGCTTTAATATGAGCTAAAATGACGAAGTTATGACCATCTGAAAAAAAAATTATGGATAATTTGTGGTTATCATTTATTAATTTTAAGAATGATATATATGTTAATAATATCTGGAAATGACGCCAGAGTTCTATTCTAGTTATTCCAATCTATTCTGTAAAGAAATAAAGACTGAAATAGTGCTTTCCAACCAAATTTTATTCCATCAATTTTTTCAGCATTTAAATATTTAAATAGTTTATTTTAATTTATCATATAAACTTTAAGTGGGTGGTTGAAAAATTCAATAAAAACAAAAATTTGAGTTTATAAAAACAAGGGCAGAAGAAAAAATGGGGGTGGTGGCTTGACCTGTGAGTTTCAATAGTCCCATAACTGGACAATTTTAAAGGGGGAATCACAACACAAAAAACAGCTTTATAATATGAAAAAGGTAGTTTTTGGTGGATTTTGCTAGAATCCACCACTCTCAGCTGCCTGCCCTAGGTAGGCGCCTCCCATAGGCCAACCTCTGTCGAGCGCAGACGACCTTCCCTTATCTGATGACCAAAAATCCAACCACTTTCCCTGACCGTAGAAACAATGGTTGTGCCTCCTTGTATCCCATAGCACCCCCACCACTTGGATCATTAGGTAGGCCAGACCACCACCTCCATATCCCATATATGGACTAGAAGTCGATTCATCTTTTACCATTGAGGCCACCCTCTCTTTACTAATGGTAGAACCTGGCCACCCTGCCTCCCTCTGACGGGTTTGAGAAGCATCACACCACATACCTCCTTTGAGCCCACCATAACAGAGGATACCACCCTTCCCTAACCGGGATAGTTGTGGATGACCCTCCATCTTGGCCAAATCCCTTGAGCCCGACCCTTCATAGCCGATCACCCACTCCCACTCCATCATCTCACATTCATGTATTCATCTCCCCTCCTTGAGAGCTGACACCTATGACCACCATAATAGAGGAGATCACCCTTCCCCAATATCTAGAAGCTGACATTGACTTCCCATAATTGTGAGATCCCGGATGTCGTACCATTGCTGAATCAACACACAATTGAGAAGATGCCCGCTACAGGGTCTCCTACCATACTCCACAATGAGGCCCATTTTGCCTCACCCTGTTGACCTGCCGCACGTCGACCTCCCAACCATTGCCAATCCTCTCTGATATCCTCTATCCAGATCTTTCGACATTGTAAATTCCCCAATCTATGAGATCGGGCAACCCCTATAACATCCATCATGATTGGATCCCTCATGTTCGGTAACCCCTTCATGCATTTCTTTTGGCAGCTCGGTTCAAGCCCCAGAATGGGTTTAGGTGGATATTCCCAACCCCGAACGGGTCAGGGCAGGTTGACCTAACCAGGAACACCTCTACACATGGTTTTACTAGCCAATAATGGGCCAACGAAAGGTCAACTTGTATCATCCCAAGCTTCCATGGTATACTTCTCTTTGAATAATGTAATATCTTGCGTTTTACACAACTTCAAGTTCTAGCACACCATGACAAAGAAAAATAGACGCTATGAATAGTAATACCCCATTTTTGAAATTTTATAAATATTATTTTCAAAAATGGACTTCATTTTTGGATTCATAATATCAAAATTAATTTAGGGTGAATTTTTGGTATTTTTATAAAAACTTTTAGTTTTCGATGAATAGTGAGAAACACTGCGTTATTATTTAAAATTGACTTTTATTTTAATAATTTTTATTTTTATTTAAATTTATGTTAAAGTAAAAATAGATACATAATACCTATATTAGTTCAATGTAATTCATTGGAGTGATTTTATAATAATATTAGATATATAAAATTTTTTTGAACTATTTAACGCCTTTTACCCACATTCTAGGCACATTTACAAATTTTCATAGAATGTAATTTTACCTCTTCTGTGAATTGAATTTAAAAAATCAAAGAAACACGGTTTACATCAGTAAGTAAAATTTGGTTCAATAAGATGAAAGTAATTTTTGGTGAATTGTAACTTTTGAATTTTATTTACCACAGTTAAAAGTAAATAGGGTAATTAAAGGTAAAAATGATATTCTAATTACCATAACACATGTACTAATTAAATTGGATAAGTTTATTTCAGCCAAAATAAAACTTAGTAATAAAATATTATCCTTCTGGTCCTCTTCGATTAGATTGGGACATTTATTATTATTTTATATAAAGAATTGTTAAAAGTGTTATATTCAAAGTTTAATAACTAATGTTTTTTATATAGGGTTTTACATAAGATAAATTCGACTATAAATATTAATTAGAAAGATAAATAAATTTACTACATAATTTTATTTTATTTATAATTTTTAGACATTAAATAATTAAATTTATTTATGACACAATGATGATGCATTAATTACCATATTATTCTAGGATTAAAATAATTGATATTATAAATATTAAAATAATTGTAAATTTATACTTTTGATGTATTAAACGAATTTTATAGGTTAATATGACATGTTAGGGTTGATTAAATAATTTTTTTTAAGTGATAAAGTTTTTATGAATTTTAAAAAAACCAAATACTAAATAGTGTCAAAATTGACATAAATGAGTTTTTAAAACAAATACTGTATTATTATATGATATAATATTCCTAAAAATATAATGATTCACCAAAGGACTTATATAATGATATATATTTTATTAATTAACAACTTGGGGTTATCTTGGCATTTTATAATAAGTTTATCAACCATGTAATATAAAAATACAAGAAGTCATTGTAAAAATTAAACTATTTAACTAAGAATTAAATCTAAAAGATGCTGTTAATATGGTGACCTAAATTTTTATAAAACTAATTGGTTGAGGAAACATAGACCCATACCCACATTATACTCGAAAAAATCCATTTGAATCCATTATAAAGCAAAAATGATTTTATAATAAAACAATATTTCAAGTGTTTCCAAAAGTGTCCCTCACCTCTCTTATAAAAGGCTACTTCACCTTCTCTCAAAATCACACCTCCAAACCCATTTTTCTTGGACAAACCTTTCTCAAATATCCTCTCATATACCCTCAATTCAACCTACATTCCCCACTGTTATCCTAAAGTCAACCTATCGTTCCCTTTTGATCAAATCAAAAGGAAGCACCTGAAGAAGAGGTAATAATTTCATCACCTCTTTCAATGTTCTCTTCTTCTTCCACTTCCTCTTTATTTTTTGTTTACATACCAAAATAATTACCCTATTACGTTATACATACTGTGATTTTATTATATATATGGTACAACAATATTCATTATTCTATCCATCCTATGAATGACAAGTCACCATATGTGTGTACGTACGGATTACCGTCTCCACGTCGTGCTGTAGTTTGTTATTCAACACTTAATTATTTGGATGGGTATAATAATGAGTATAGTTGATGAAAATAAAAAATATAACATGTTAATTATTCTATACATATGGTATAACATCTAATTACTTGTGATTTTACCATTAATAGAATGATATTGTCGGTCGTGCGTACGTATGGATTACCATATCCACGAACGCGATGAGATTCATTCCCCGTCGTAACCATTCAAGAATAATTTTCATTTTATGTCTTAAAATAATGTTTAAGAACTTAACGTTATTATTTATAAGAATAAAATTCATCCCATCCATAAAAAACACGACTTACATAACAAAACATATAAAGGAAAATGAATTAGTTAACACCTAAAACTATGATACTACAGAAACATTATTAACAAAACAATATTATAAGATCATATATGATATCATATTTATGTATGTGGTTCTTGTATAATTTAATAACAATGATTTAACTATTATATAGGTGGTTAGTGTACCCTATACTAATGAAAAGTACAAAGTAAGGATTAATTTTACAACCTCTTTATTATATGAGGTTGTTTTTATGAAAGTATCTACTGAGAATTATTTATCATCCACATCTGTGTTTCTCAAAAATGTATTTCAAAACATTTTTAATATTTCTTAGAATGTGGGTTAAATTCATTTATACCCTTGTTTGAATTTTTATAAATTTTTTTAAGGGAATCCTTCTGTTGTTTTTTAAACAAGGTACTTTATGACCTTTTTAACAAATTAAGGTAAGAATGTTTTTTTAATTATACTGCGGGTGAGGATACTTTCCACCATTATAAAACCTGTGAAGATTCCCTTACAATATTATAAGAATATTTTCAAAATATATGTTTTCTTTTATAATTACATGACTTTTAAAATGATTTCAAAATAGAAATATATATTTCTCTCAAAAAGTTTTGATTTCATCTATGTCAATATCCTCTGATTGATTTTACACTTGTTTGAAGTTGATTTGTTATGGTACAATCTTCCATATTATATTGAAGGTTTTTTTGATATTTTTGACTATAGATGTGTTTTTTTATACCATTCAAGGTTTATGGTTAAAGTATTAACATTTCGTATGCTAGTTTTAATATGAATGTTTATGTTATATTTCAACCTTTTCATATGTGGAATGCATTGGACTTAGTAAGTGACAGGTAGAGCCCGATATAGCTCCTAGATGCATCAGTAGGTATCATGAGGAAAACTAGTGTCTTGGAATAATGCCTTGAAAAAATCATTATTTTTAGTGTTGGCACGAGGCCTTGAGTACGTGATTATGATGTCTGGCATTATGCATTCCATCATTATGAAATTAGCTATTGATATTACATGTTATTTTTCAACCAGTAGAATATGCATGTGAATAAGTAAATGGAATTATTTGATTTATCATTTCCATATTATGCTGAAGTTTAAGTTTAAAATGATTGTGTTTTAGTCTTATATATTGACTTAAATGTTTATGTTTATTTATAATAGTTTCTGCTATATTGTTATCCTTAATGAGTATCTAAGATCACCACTTTATTATGTTTTATTTTTCCCAAGATGTCTAGAAGTATATTATGATTAACCTATAGGGATATTCCAAAGGATATGAGTGTTTTCAATGGGTAAATAATGTTTTTTTTTATATTTCATGATGTCATGTAAAACTTATATATGTATCTAGTGCTTCAAAGGATACTAAAATAATAGGTCTTTTGAGAATTGATCTCTTGTGATCATTCCAATGTTATGTAATAAGGAAATGACTCTAGGTAACTAGGGTCAGGGCGTTATAGTTGGTATCAGAGGAAGTTTAGTATAAACCATGGAAACTAGATTTAGAAAAACTCTTATTAGAAAACATTACCCTAAGATAAATTTTGAGGATTAGTATAGAATAACTTCTTAGAATTTTGGTAATGTAGAGATTTTGTGAATTTTCCATGAAATACATCCGTGTGTAAATATGAGTAGGTAGAGGCAGCTCTAGAAGAAATGTATCTAGGGGTAAAACCCAAAAACAATGCTTTGATCTAGACTCGAATGGGAACTGGTGCACGACAACATGCCTTACTACACTCTTGGTTATGACACTCCTGGGAGATATGATTAGGATAATTGACATTTTATTTAAAAACCATTATGAAGGATTTATGAATAAATACTTCCTTAAAGAAATTTTTGTTATGATTAGGGATTATATACATAAAAATTTCAATTTATGTTAGGTATTTTTCTAGTTTGGAATTATTTATTGCGATTCATAAACTAATCTACTATATGACATTATTTAGAAATGGAACCTAGTGGAAGGAATGGAAACTGTATAAATGCATGTAATCCATGTAGGGATTTCCCTCCCACTCAAGAAAATTATAGTGGAGCTGGTGATGCAACTAGTGCTGAACAACTTATAACCATAATGGGACAACTGACTCAGGTTATGAATAATAACCTTTATCATATGGAGAACCATGATCCAAAATGTGGAGGATCAATTTTAGACCACTTAATAAGGAAACAACCACCAACATTAAATGGGACAACAAATCCATTTGTAGCTGAGCAATGGATAAGTTCCTTAGAGAAAATATTTTATGCTTTGGGGAGTAGCGAAAAGGAAAAAGTTTTCATGGCAGTTTATCGCCTCACTGGAGATGCAGATCAATGGTGGTCATTGATTCAAAATAGAAAGGAATATGATGAAGTATCAAATATTTAATGGAGGTAGTTTAAAGAGATTTTCTTATAAAAATACTTTCCTTGTGAACATCGAGCGTATATGGAAAGGAAATTTCAGAGTCTGAGGAAAAAGGAGGATGAGAATGTCGAAAATTATGAGGCTAACTTTACAAGGTTATAAAGGCATGCTACAGATTATATATGTAACCCATGGAGTAAGATTTATCAATTATTTTATGGGTTAAAACCATTTCTCCATCGAGCATTAGTCACACAATCCTTCTCATCATATGGAGATATAGTCTCACGAGCTATCAAGACAGAAAAGGAATTCTCAAAGTCTTACAACTTTAAAGAAAAGAAAGAGAAGAAAAGATTTGATGAACACTCTGGAAATGGAAATAAGAGGAAGAAGAGAAAAGTTGAATTTCCAACCTGTAGTAAATGTGGGAAGAAACACCCCGGTACTCGCCTAAAGGGAATGAGAGTTTGTTACAAGGGTGGTGAAAAAGGCCAAAAAGCTTATGATTACAAGGGAATGAAAGAGGATTTAAATGTTGAATGCTACAATTGTAGAGAAATGGGGCACTATGAAAATGAATATTCTAAGTGTCAAAGAAATCTACTTGAGTAAAGACCTAGGGAGCAAGGCTAAGATTATGCGATCACAACTGCAGAGGTTGAAGTTCTGAATGGCATGGTGGCCAGTACATTAATCCTTTCCTATAATTTTGCTAATGATTTATTTGATTTGGGATCATCAAATTCTTTCATATCTTCCCCATTTACCAAGAAAATTAGATATTTCCAATTTGATTTAACAAGTTAGTTTTCAGTCAAAACTCCTAAGGTAAGTATCATTACAACAAAGTTTTGTCATCTAGTTACCATTATGGAATATAAATGTGCTTTATCTGTTGATCTTATTATCATACCCATGATTGAATTTGATATAATCCTTAGAATGGATTTTATTTCGGGCCATGATGTGATAATTTATTATAAGAAGAAGGATTTTATAATTTTTGATGATGATAAGGAATACCTTATCTTTAGAGAAGAAACTTCATCATTTAATTCTTATCTAGATCCACCCTATTAGCTCTAATAAATTCAATTATTATGGAGTAAGGGAGTGAAATAACTATGGGTGAGGAAAATAATGTTTAAATAGGGGATATACCTATTGTGTAAGAATATGTTGATGTGTTTCAAGAGGATTTACCTAGACATCCTCCAGAATGAGAAATTGAGTTTTACATTGACTTAATTCATGGTTCAAGGCCCATATCGAAGACCCCTTATAGAATGGGCACTATGAAATTAGTGTAGCAAGAAGATCAGAATATGGTGTGATCTGGTCCTCAAAATTAATATATAAAAAAGGAAGGAGTTAGGAATACAAGGGGTTATTACATAAGCGAGTGTGCAACAAACCACATCTATCCACATCCACCATTGGAGCACAATAATTAGGGGCCATGAAAGACCACATCATATCAATATCAAGTATATCATTTTTTTCCAGTGTATCAGCAACCTGATTGGCCTCCCTATACACATGAGAAACAACCATATGTATTTGATTGGTTTGGCTAAGCCATTAAACCCATGAGGTATCACATTCCAAGGGAAATTATACCTTCTAGTACTCAGTGCATGTACTATAATCATTGAGTTAGATTCAATCCAAATCCATTTCTAGTTAAATTGGATAGCATACCTCATCGCATGAATCATAGCCCAGAGCTCAGCTTCAAAAGCAGTGCCAAGACTAATGTAGTGATAAAAGCATCCCTTAAGAAACCCACTAAAAGTGTGGAAAACTCCTCCGCATCCTGCTGGACCCGGCGCACCTGATGCAGTACCATGAACATTTACTTTGAGGAACGGTGTAATCAGTGTTATCTATCTGATATATTTAAGTATCCGAGGTTTGAATGGTCGGCCCGAAACTCCAAGAAACCTAAGAGTTTACAGGTCAGAAATGGTGTTAGACATCGCACCATCCTAGACCACTGATACTGTGTACACGTCCCGGTGGATGGAGATCATTACCTTCTGGACAACATCATGTGCGCCATCAAACATAGCCATGTTCCTTGATTCCCACAAGGACGCAATGACCACCGCAATATCAGCAGTGAGTAGGTTTCATAGCTACCCACTGCAGCGCATATGAAGCAGACCGGGCAGCAGGTGAGTAAGCCGAATGCCAGAGTCCAACGCTATCCCAAAAAAAAATTCCCAGATAACTCTAGAGTTGCTGGGCCTGACTGTCATCCATAAACACATGTTTTGTGGTGTCTTCTCCAGACCTGCATAAGCCACACCAGGAGGCCATCTAAAATCCATCTCGCTTCAAGTGTTCAGAGGTTGGAAGTCTGTTTTCCAGATTCTCCAAAGCAGAAGAAACCGGTCTGTCCAAATGAATGGATCCCTGATCTTCATAAGCCAGGTTGGGGCGTGGTCAGTACCGCCACATGCAATCCTATAAAACTCTTTGGGGTCAAAAATCCCAGTCCTACTATGAATCCAGATAAGTTTTTCACAATCCATAAATGCATAATTATTAATTTGAGGCAACACATAGTTAGAAATATTCAAATCTTGCAAAATCTGATATGAGAGAAAACCCGATATGGAAAATGAAGCAAATTTAGATGGGACATTTATAGAATGCATGGGCTGATTCAGCCACAAGGTGTTCCAACAGATAAAAGTGGAGTCTCTACTGACCATACATTTAGTATCCTGCATTATCATTGCTTAGGCCTCCTTAAGGGAAGCCCATACCAAGGATTCTTGGTAGTATTTATATCCATTAAATAACTATTTTGTGAACCTTCTCGATAGAAACTCATCATCAACATCATTTGAGATCATCCTCCAAGTGAATTTTCGAATCAGACCATCGTTAAAGGTATGAAGATCCTTGACCCTTAATCCTCCCATTTCCATAGGTTTTACTCTTTCTTTCCACTTCACTTTGACCAAATTCCTTTCAAATATTGATCATGTCCGAATAAAGTTTCTCACCAGGATTTGAAGTTACTTAATAAGCCCTCATGGCCATTTGTAAAGAGAGAATGAGTAATCAAATTTGGATGTAATAACTGAGTTCATGAGGAAAACCATTCCATCCATGGACATAGATTTCCCTTTTCAACTGGTAAGATGATGAGTAATGCCAACATAAATGCCTTCTAGATATCATCGTTTCACCCTTCTCGAGAAAAGAGGCACACCAAGATATTGAAAGGGCAAGGATCCCCTCTTCACGCTAAGGTATCAAATGATCCTGCTCTTTTTTCTAACAATAAATCCATTGAAAAAAACAATTGAAGATTTGTCCCAGCTTATGGCCGGTCCAGCCACATCCTCATAATGAGTGAAGAGATCCTTTATATAGGATATGGTTCCCTTTGAAGACTACCCCAGTAATAAAATCTTATCAGCATAGAGAAGATGGGATGTGGCATGATCATTAATACCAGCTGTAATCCTCTTATTAATTCCCATATCAGAAATCTCATTAATGAATCGGCTTATGTAATCCTCTGCAATAGCAAACAATATACCCAATAAGGGGTCACCTTGTCGTACACCCCTTGAGCAAGATAAGAACCCTCTCGACACACCGTTCACAAGAATTGCCATCCATGAGGATCCAAGAATATTATTAATCAGGTTCAGAAATCTATTCAAGAACCCATGCCTACGAAGTATCTCAATGAGAAAACTCCATTTAAGGGTATCAAAAGCCTTAGAGATGTCAATATTAAGAGCAAAGTTCCCTTCCTTTGACTTCCTTCACATGAGGTTAACACTCTCAGAGGACATGAAAAGGAATTGTTGTATGTTCCCTCCAGGGAAAAAACCAAATTGATTCGCAGTGATCATGCCACCAACAAGTCCACCCATCCTGCACATGATGATCTTGCTAATGAGTTTAAGTATTGTATTCCCAAGGGAAACAGGTCTGAAGTCTTTAATATCAAGATAATTATCCTTCTATGGAATGAGGGAAATGAAGCATGAATTCATACCATGGGGAATATATGAATGAAAGAAGAAATCTCTTATGGAATGCTCAATATCATCCTTCACAATATCCTAGTAGAACATAAAAAATTTATTAGTGAAGCCATCTGGGATGTAATTAGTGTAACTAAAGAAAAGACTAGAGGAATTGAGTAATAAGAGATTTATTTGCCTTAGTGTTTCTCCTTGGGGAGCCCTTGTTGTTTTTGTTAAGAAGAAAGATGGATCTATGAGGTTGTGAATTGAATATTGAGAGATCAATTCTATAACAATAAAGAACAAGTATCCACTACCTCACATTGATTATTTATTCGATCAACTTCATGGAGCTCAATATTTTTCAAATATTGACCTTTGATTTGGATATCATCAGTTGTTCTTGAAAAAGGAATACATTCCAAAGACAACATTTCGAACCTGTTATGGGCATTATGAGTTTACTGTAATGCCTTTTGGACTGACTAATGCACCCTCTATTTTTATGGATCTAATGAAAAGAGTTTTCAAGGAATATCTTAATGACTTTGTAGTGGTATTTAATAATGATATATTGTTATACACCAAAATCTATGAAGATTACAGAAATAACTTGTGCACTATCCTAAAGACTCTTAGAATAAATGAATTATATGGGAAGTTTAGCAAGTGTGAATTCTAGTTTCAGAAGATTTATTTTCTTGGGCATATTTTCTTTAAGGATGAAATCTATGTCGATCCTTCAAAGATAAAGGCAATACCGGAATGGCTATCACCGACATGTATAGCCGAGGTATGTAGTTTTATTGATATAACAGGTAATTATTAACGTTATGTCCAGAATTGTTCCTGATTGGTTATCCCATTAACTAAGCTCACATGTAAAGGGGCTACTTTTTTTGGAAAAAAGAGTGAAGGATGTTTTGAAGAATTGAAGATAAGATTAGTCAATTCTCCTATCTTGACTCTACCATTGGGAAATGACGGGATTGTTATATATGGTGATGCTTCAAATAAAGGACTTGGTTGTGTCCTTATGCAGAAAGATAGAGTTATTGCTTATACACCACGAAAGCTAAAAGTTTTTGAAAAAACTATCCCACTCATGATCTTGAGTTAGCACCTATAATAATTTCTCTGAAGATATGGAGACATATCTATATAGTAAAAATGTGAGATATATACCTATAACAAGAGTTACAAGTATATTTTCACATATAAAGAACTCATCATGAGGAAATATGATGGATTGAACTACTCAAGGATTATGATTGCACTACACACTACCACCTGAGGAAGAAAAATATGGTGGCAGATTCTTTGAACAGAAAGGATCATGGAGTTTTGAACAAGATGAGAGTTGAAAGGGATCATATGTTCATGGATCTTATAAATATGGATATGGGAATAATAATGGAAGGTGAGACATCAATACTTTTTAAAATGGTTTCCAAACTATCTTTAATAGAAAGGATAAAAAGTTCTCAGACTGATGATGAGGATTTTCAAAAGAAAATTAAAGATGTGAACGATGGGAGATTGAACGAATTCTTATATGAAAATGGAATTTTGAAATTTGGGAAGAGAATCTGTGTTCCTGATATACCTGATCTAAAAAGGTAATTATTGGATGGTGATCATAGCTCCAATTTCTTTATACACCCTGGTAGCACTAAGATGTATAGAGATTTGAAGGAACATTTTTGGTGGGACAACTTGAATAGGGATATTATTGATTATGTGTCAAGATGTATGGTTTGTCAATAGGTTAAGGATGGAAGACAACATCCTGGAGGAGTCATTCAACTTCTCCCCATACCCGAGTGGAAATTGTATGATATTATGATGGACTTTTTCATGGGGCTACCAAAGAATCCTGGAAGGAATGATGTAATATGGGTCATTGCAGATCATCTTACCAAGTCAACACATTTTATTTCTATAAGAGAAGATTTACCACCTGAACATTTAGCAAGACTCTATATTAATGAAGTTTTAATACATCATGGTGTACCCCTATAGATTGTTTCTGATCTTGATCCCTATTTTATATCAGGATTCTAGAAAATTATTCAGAAATCCCTAGACACTGAACTTTGTTTGAGCATAGCCTACCATCCTCAAACTGATGGAGAATCAGAATAGACTATTAAAACCTTAGAAGACATGTTGAGATCTTTCTCACTTGACTTTTGAGGTATGTGGGATTAGTATTTACCTCTGGTAGAATTTTTCTATAATAATAGCTTCCATTATAGTATTCAGATAGCACCATATAAAGAGTTATATGGAAAGAGATGTTGCACACCAATTTTTTGGGATGATGTTGGTGAAATAAAACTCATAGGCCCATAACTTATTTAGGAAACAATGGAAAAGTTTAAGATTATCCATACCCACAACAAAGCATCTCAAAGTAGGCAAAATAGCTATGCCTATAACCAAAAGAATGATTTGGAATTTCAAGTAAAAGATCATGTTTTCTTGAAGGTATATCCATGGAAGGGTGTTATATGATTCGGTAAGATTGGTAAATAAAGTCCCAAGTACATCAGACCTTTCTAAATTCTAGAACAAATGGGAGTTGTAGCTTACTATTTGGCAATGCCTCCAAACTCTCCAAAGTTCATGATGAGTTCTAGGAATCACTGTGGAGGAAATATATGCCTGACCCAAAACACGTACTCACCTATGAAGAAATAGAATTGGAACCCAATATTTTGTATTATGAAGATATTATTAGGATTCTTGATACCATAGAATAAGTATTGAGAAACCAAACGACTCCTATGGTAAAAGTTCCTTGGAGAAACCATAAAATGGAAGAGCTAATGTGGAAACCTGAGGAACTTATGATGAAGAACCACCTGAATCTTTTTATGCAGTAATATTATAGAAATTTTGAGGATGAAATTATTTGATTGAGGTAATAATCTAACACCTCAAGCTTCCACGGTATGCTTCTCTTTGTATAATGCAATAGCTTTCTTTGTACGCTACTTCAAGTTCTAGCATGCCACGACCAACCAAACTAGCCGTTATGAATAGTAATACCCACTTTTTGAAAATTTATAAATTTTATTTTAAAAAATGGACTTCATTTTTGGATTCAGAATATCAAAAATAACTTAAGGTAAATTTTTGGTATTTTTTTGAAAACTTTCAACATTTGATGAATAGTGAAAACACTGCATTATTGTTTAAAATCAAATTTTGTTTAAATAATAATTTTTTTATTTAAATTTATTTTAAAGTCGAAATAGATACATAATACTTATATTAGTTCAGTTTAATTCATTGGAGTCGTTTTATAATAAGATTAGATATATATAAAATTTTATTGAACTATTTAAGCACTTTTACCCACCTTCTAGGCACATTTGGAAATTTTCATAGTACGCAATTTTACCGCTACTGTGAATTGAATTTCAAAAATCTGAGACACATGGTTGACATCAACAAGTAAAATGTGGTTCAATAGGATGAAAATAATTTTTGGTGAATAGTAACTTTTGAATTTTATTTACCACAATTAAAATTAAATAGGATAATTAAAGGTAAAAATGATAGTATAATTACTCTAAAACAAGTCCTAATTCTATTGGATAAGTGTTTTTCAACCAAAATCAACCTTATGAATAAAATATGATGCTATTTGATCCATTTGGATTATATTAGGATATTTATTATTATTTTATTTAAAAAGAGTTAAAAGTGTTAAATTCAAATTTTAATAACTAAACCATTTTTAATATAGGGTTATACATAATATAAGTCACCATTTATGCGTACGTATGACTTACCATCTTCACGTCGTGGTGTAGTTTGTTATTCAACACTTCATTTTTTGGATGGGTATAATAATGGGTATAATTGATGTAGATAATAAAAATAACAAGTTAATGATTCTTTATATATGATATACCATCCAATTATATACAATTTCACCCTAAATAGAATGATATTGTCGCTCGTGCGTATGTGCGGATTACCGTCTCCACAAACACAATGAGATTATTTCCCCATCATAACCATTCAAGAATAATTATCATTTTTTAATTTAAAATAAATTTTAAGAACTTAATATCATTATAGATATGAATCAAATACATCCTATCCATAACAAACATGACTTATGTAATGAAACATATAAAGGAAAATGAATCATTTAACCCCCGAAACAATGATACTACTAAAACATTATTAACAAAACAATATAAAAAGATCATATATGATATCATATTTATGTATGTGGTTCTTGTATAATTTAATAAAATTGATTTAAATATTATAAAGGAGGTTAACATACCTTCGACTAAGGAAAAATACAAGTTAAGGGTTAATTTTACAATCTCTTTATTATCTGAGGTTGTTTTTATGAAAGTATATACTTGGACTTATTTATCATCTACATCCATTTTTCATAAAAATGTATTTCAAAACATTTTTACTATTTCCTAGAATATGGGTTAAATTCATTTATACCATTTTTTGAATTTTTATAAAATGTTTTGAAAAGAATTTTTCAGTCGTTTTCTAAACAAGGTACTTTATGACCCCTTCGACAAATTAAGGCAAGAATGTTTTTTAACTTATACAGTGGGTGTGACTATTTTTCACCATTAAAACACCTTTGAAGTTTACTTGACAAGTTTATAAGAATATTTTCAAAATAAATGGTTTCTTTTATAATTACGTGACTTTTAAAATGATTTCAAAATAGAAAGAGATATTTCTCTCAAATAGTTTTGATTTCATCTATGTCAACATCCTTTGAAGGATTTTACACTTGTTTGAAGTTGATTTATTATGATAAAATCTTCCATATTATATTTAAGGTTTTGTGATATGTTTAACGGTGGATGTGTTTTTTTTATACCATTCATGGTTTATGGTTAAAGTATTACTATTTCATATACTAGTTTTAATATGAATGCTTATATTATGTTTCAACCTTTTCATATGAGGAATGCATTAGACTTAGTAAGTGATGGGTGGATCCCACTATAGCTCCTCGATGAATCAGTTGGTCTCATGAGACAAACTAGTTTCTTGGAACAAGGTATTGAAAAAATCTTTATTTTTAGTCTTATCATGAGGCCTTGACTATGTGATTATGATTTCTGAAATTATGCATTCCATCATTATGTTATTATCTATTGATATTACATGTGATTATTTGACTAGTAGAATATCCATGTGAATAAGTAAATGGAATTATTTGATTTATCGAAGACATATTATGCTGAATTTTAAGTTTAAAAGGCTTGTGTTTTAGTCTTATACGTTGCCTTAAATGTTTATTCTTATTTATGATAGTTTCCGCTATATTGTAAACCTTACTAGTTATCTAAGATCTCCCATTTCTTTTGTTTTATTTTTCCCAGGATTTTAAGAATAATATTATGATTAACCTACAGGGATAGGCTAAAGGATATGAATGTGTTCAATGGGGACATAATGTTGTTGTTTTTTTATTTCATGATGTAATGTAAAACTTATGAATGTTTCTAGTACTTCCATGCTACTAAACTAATTGGTCTTTCAAGACTTGATATATTGTGACCATGCCAATGTTATGTAATAGTGCACTTACTCTATGTAACTAGGGTCGGGGCATTACATGATTTGACCCATACAGGCTGTGCGTGGGGTTTAAGGGACCAGGTTAATCAATAAAAAATTTAATTAATTAATTTAATTTCAGTATTAAACTAAATTTATTAAAATATTAATTTTTGGTTGAAAATATTATATTTTAATAATTGGATAGAAAATTAATTGAATTTATGTATTAAATTGAATTAATTAATTAATTTAATTAATGTTAGTCAAATTAAATTAATATTTGGACTGAATAAAATAAAAATATTTGAATTTTATTAATTTAGTTAATTTATTTAAATTTCCCTCGTACTTTTCTAATTTATTTCAATTTAATTTTATTACAGTTTAAATTCATTACGCTAAGGGGTCTTGAGCAATTGAACGACCTATATATGTATGGTTTATTTAATTTAATTATTTATTATTTGCGTGTGATGATTGTAAATAGTTAATTAATTTAATGATGATTTGTGAATAATCTTATTTTTGTTCAATATGTATAAGGAACTGCACGTCTAATTTTACTATATGTACATTTCACTCTTGAGACCCCATCGCATGCATGAAACTATTTTTATTCTATGATGAGGATGGTGTAAGACATAAACATTGCGAAGTCAAGGAGAAATCCAGGTGATTATTGGACACACTGGATAAGGATGAACTTCATCGTGGGTGAAGCTACGAATTAGGTATGATTCCCTAAGGTTATGATTGATCCATTAAGTTTAAATGGATCAACCAATATTAGATGCTCAAGACAAGTCAAATATTTTATTTTTATTATGAATTTGTTTAATATTTTATTAATTTTCATTATAGTAGGAAACACATAAAATAATAAACAAGAAAAAATTTATAAAGTCATGATGAATGTTTTTTTCTTTTAATGCTTAGTTGTGAGTGCGATAACATAGAAAAAATAGATTAATAGAAATGGATTAAATCCGCTGAAAAATATTAAAAACCCTAAAGGAAATATTAAGTCAAAAATTCCTTCCATCATTTCTATTTAAACAAAACCAGGTGTCTGGGATTCTTGATCAACCATAATTGGGGGTGCCTTAAACTACTGTGGAGTTCTTATGAGAACGATGTGTTGGCTTAACTGAAGTTGACAGAAGAGGAGCATCCATATCTAGCTTGTTGCAACACCAGAAGAAAATGTTGAGTAAATCAAAATTTTGATTCTAAAATCCATGAATTCACACAAAAGGTCAAGGAACACTAAGTTAATTCGGCTGGCTATTCAAAATCCTACCTTGAACTTTCTAAGGAGTGGAGTGGCCATAGATTGTGGACTATGAGGGAAAGATCAAGGATCCGTTACACTAGAATACTCAAGAGATAAATTATTCCTATTTTAGTACAGAGTGTTCCTATAATTTGATAAAATAGTGTGAGAAAATTAAGGATTTAATTAATTAATCAATAATGTATAAACTGGTAATCAAGACAAATAAACTAATATGATAGATATATTTTCATATAAAATGGTAAGTAATATCTCAAGACACACTACGATAATCATGGATAAAGAAAATGTCTAAACTAGAAAAAATTTCTAAAGAATAGTATAGGTGCATACGCACAATATTACAAGATCATAAATTCAAGGTTCTAACATCCCCAATACCTATTAATCCACCACGGGAAGAGAGAGTGTAAAAATTATTACAGGAGACTCATGTATGAAACATATGATGGTTATGTCATAATGCTATCATCAATGTCTTATGTAAGTTGTGGATAGTGGATTAGGACATAAATGATATTATATGTAGTCACATATTTGATAATCTTGCTAGGAGAAAGTGAATCATTGATATGAATATGGGATGTTAAAGTGGATATGTGTAAATTAAAATATGGATCACAATATTTCAATGGATCCCTTAATTATATTATTTTTACCCATGTACTCCAGTTTCATTTCAGATTAAGAATAAAAAAATATGGAGAAAATGCTTCGTTACCTTCTAGTTAAGGTTATCTAAGTAAATAAGATCTTAAATAAAGTATAATCATTAATTCTTATGGTGAAAACATTATAAGACAAGGTGAAAAGGCCAATGGGAATAAAAACACCAAAGACTCCTTTACAATTTTCTTTAAAGAAAAGAGGTATTAAACATGAGGTTTTTTATTTTCATATCATGAAATAAATCTGTGGAAGTTTAAATGCAATAAACTGAATTTATGAAGCAAGTAGTCACTTCTTGTTCAGGTATATTCATTAATTGGAAGTAATTTTTCTATTATACTTCTTGGGTACAAAATAAAATATGTCTATTACATATGTGTATTGAAATAAAGTAACCAAGTAAGTAATATAATTGGTATAATAAGTAAGGTTTATTCTTCAAGAGGCTGAGAAAGGGTGGTTCCTAAGTTAACGGTGAGAAACACACAACTTATAATTACCAAAATAAGGATTCAAGTAAAAATTTTATTGTGTATAAGAAATTTTTTTGTCTCACATGTCCTTAGAACACGTGGATAAATTATTCTAGTTAAAGAATAAATATAGTTTGTGATGTCTCATACTCAACCAGTAGTTCAGTAATACATGAATCATAGGCAATATGTGATGAAAATAAAATGTAATAATTATATACCCATTTGATGAAAGATAATACTTTTTCAAGCAACAATGAAAGTGGATATCAAGGATATTCCTAGTATGGTATTTAGACTCAATGGATATAACCATATTAGGTATTATCGATTTATATACTTATTTAGTTGTGGATAAAGAAACCTTTATAAATTGAGGTATGCCACAAATATTTTAGAATTATTCCAGCTATAAAGTGTAAACTATTACAAGGGTAAGCTAGTGGTAAATACACTTCATACAATTCCTTTAAGTGTTTTAAGGAATGTGAAAGTGAATTATTGTATATGCATGGTCAGAAGATAAAAGTTTCTTTAGGCTGGCGTGTCGAAGAATATCTTGACCAAGTATTCGTCGATCATCAAAATGTTTCATGGAGTAATTACTAAATGAGAATTACCTTATCCTCATTAAATATATGATGTTAATAATAAGGATATATGATGAGTCTTACATGTTATCATTGATAAAAAAATTAGTGAGGAGTAATTCCTAAATGCACATTTCCTTATATAGGTCAGAGTAATTTTTTAAGGATAATCAATGTTAAAATTCATGCATTGAAAATACTTACATTATATTTCAAGATATGCTTCGAAATAATGGAATTATCCCATAACCAAATGCTAAATATCATGAAAATTTGATATCTTATGAGTTATAGTATGATTGGTATCCATTATTTCATTAAAATATTTGTTTAGATGTAAAGTGTTTGTTGAGGATATAAACAAAATCACATCATGTAAAACACAATGTGCATCAAAAGTAATTATCCTAAAAGTTTTTAGGATTTTACAAAAATCCCTATGATATAAAATATTTAGTCAAGTGATAGACTACATTTCTATAAAAGGGTGCACATATCTACTTGAGATAGTGGGAGAAATATTTAATTGGGTTTAGTCAGTGCTTGAAATACACAAATAGTTGTCATATGAATGTATTCCACAAGTGGTGTGGAAGATAAATGTTCCATAGACTCATACTGTGTAGGAAGTACAAAACCATAGTGATGGTTTTATATTCACTACAACTGATGATACATTATTCATTGAGAATAATAATTCCTACAAGTATGAATTATATGGAAACTAGCTAATATTGAAAAGATCCATTGAAATTAAATGATGTATTCCATGTATGAATGTACAGAGGGCATATTATTTTGAATAATGTATTGGGTATTAAAAAGAGAATATACATGGGTGGTAAAAGTGTGGTACCAATAAGGCTCGATTGGTAACAATACGTCATTATGATTTAATCCATTTGAATTTTACTTATAATAGATAATTTCTAGGATAATTTTATTTTGAATTATATTTCAAGACCACCAATCCTGAAAGGTGTCTATATGAAACAAATAGAAAGGGTTGGTGACACTATAAAATGCAATAAGGGTGAAAGTTTCTGAAATCTAGTTTATGATTGAATTAAGCAACAAGATCATAGAATATTCATTTGGAATGAATCTTCTACATGTGTCCACCAGAGGTTAGTGGGAGTGCTATTGTTTTCTAAGTGAAATATATTTTGTAACATATGTGAAATTGCCATTGGTATTACAATTAGTTAAGACTAGAATGAAACTATATCTCCAGATATTGACTTAATTTAGCAACCTATGTTCAAGGGAATATGATTTATTAAGGTAGATCCAACGGTTTCTTAGACCATGTTAATCATATATATAATATCAAGATATTTAGAAATACAAGTTAGAACAATTCGAGAGAGAATTGTTACCAATTTCACATGGCATAAATCTCTCCAATAATACATGCATAGGAATAAGAGGAGATTAATGTGGTGAGTTGAATTATGTACACTTCTACGATGTATCAATCACATATTCAATGATATGTACAAGAAATGATATTTCCAATAGATAATTTTTGGAGGGAAAATATTAGTATAATCTAGGAGAATGGAAATAGAAGCAGTCAGAACTATTTAATTTTACTTTAGCAAGTATAGAGGTTATATACATGGTATGTGGAGAGAAATGATACTAGTTTTTGAGGGGACACAAACAAGTCATACTTAGATCAAGGTGATCTAATATCATAGTTAGGAAAAGGTAATGATCTGGATAAGATCATAAAATCTTGTGGTATCCATATCTACTAATAAAGAGTACATTTTAGATTTTGAGGTATCTAAGAAGAATTTTAAAATACACAACGATTTGTTCCATTTCTTGGAATCACACCTTGTAAGTAAATATTTTTCATATTATTATTATGATAATTCTATTACTTATAATTGACAAGATTCCATGTTATAATAGTGGAAAAAGGGATATAATTAAGGATTACATCTATTGAGGAGTTTTACTTAAGTAAATGAGGTTTCACATAATAGAATGGCCACATAGTGGAAACATAGAAGACCCAAAAACTAAAGCCATGAATCAACAGAAACATGATCTTAATCATGTGAGAGATAATAATAATGGTTAGAAATTTGTATCTAGTGCAAGTGGGAGTTTCATAACAGTGGGTTCCCTAGAACCAAATAAGCAGAACTTTTCAATTACCATTTAATGTATATTGTGAAATATGCATGATTTACACTTAACATTAGAGTGTATATATTCCTAAATCCACTATTTAAATGGAAATTTACATAGATTAATTATGATATCAAGAGGATATATAAAATACCATGATATAATGAGAACTGATATACTAAACAAATGTCTTATGGTCTAGAATAATCATACTGACTAGACATAATTGACATCTAACTAACAGGAATTGGGGGATCATAAGCATTGAGACTTCTTCTCATGAAGTTTTCACTTGGTTATATCTAGTAGTTGATATCATGATGATATACCTGTCAATAGGAACACCCCATGTGAAAGGTGTCATTGGATATTCCTATCTGTAGACATGTGTATTGGTCTCCTGAATTGAGATCGTTATCAATATGTGCCATTTAATCACATACTTTGACGTAATTAAAAAACCATGATAACGAAATCATGGAAAGGTATCATGTGATGGGTGCGTCATTTGTGGTATGACATTGGTTAAATGTTTAAGATAAGTTTTTTCATTTCCATGTTGAAGAAGTAATATATTTATAGCCTGGTTGAAGAGGATGGTTTTACCTTAATAAATCCTCATCCAAAGTAGTCAGAGGTAAGTGCGTCTAGTTTGATGAACAAAAAATAAATCAACAATGGATTATGACCCAAGTGTGTGGCCTTCTTTATAAGATATTGAAAGACGAAGACATTATTTTACACAATGTGTGTTCGTATGTTGTTTGTCAATGTTATGAATTTTCATTATCTCTTTAGAGGATTTTATGGGTTGGTAGAATCTACTCTTAGTCTGTGAATATTATTCACTACTATCAAAATAGGGCCTAGAGGGTCACACACTACAATGTAATTAAGAATTTTCCCTATTTTAGTGAATAGATATATAGGAAATGGGGAGCCTCACCACAGGGTCTGAGAGTTTTCCAAGTTATCGATCACCAATGAATAAATAAATTCATTATTATTAGAGTAGAGAATAATTTATTTGAATTTATTTATTAAAAGTATTAATGATGTATTTAGTTAATATAAGAAAATTATTATATGAATGAATATTATTTGAATATTCCAGGTTTTTTTAATATTAGTAGGAATTTTTAGTTGAGTTAAATGACCTAATTTTATTATGTAGTATACTTAATATATATTATAGGCGTGAGGTAAAATATAAATAAGATTTATGATGCAATTTAGTTCATCATAATTATATATTTATTACTTAGTAGGCATTAAATATATGGATGTTGAGGAACCCTTTCCGGGTAATTGAAAAATCAACTATATAAATATGGAGAGATTTTATATCTATTCAGATATTAATTCCAATGAAATGAGAGATTCTATCTCATACCACCTTCTAGAGAGAGAAATTATTTCTTAGAGTTTTAATCCTAGAATTCCTTCGATGGATCAAATGGATGCGATCAAGGTGATCATCGCAAAACTGATGGATTTTTCAGTGCTCTATAATAACACCTAGAATTCGATGAACAACTAATGTGAAGATTCTTGGTGCATGTTTGAATGATCTATTGGGGTTAGAATTTGGATCCTTCAAAAAACTATCATTTGTGACAAGCTACATTCGATAGAGCTACGAATTTAAAGCAACATTATTTCTATTTTATTTTCTGTTCTTATTAAATTCATGTGAGGTCCTAGAACCTCTATTAGGGCTCAGATCGCTGGAGGAAATAAGTTCCATTGCTCCTATGATAAAAATTTGATAATCCTCGGCCAACTGGATTCTGCTATTCACCCCGATACCCTCACCATGAGTTTATTTTAATAGTTACTTCTTCTGGTCTGGTATTGATGTGACAAAAAAAGTCAATTCTTGAACCTTATCATTCCATCACAATCAGAGTTGAACTTAGGAACATTTCTCACCTTCTTTTCCATATCCACATCCTCCCTTTTCATCTCTTTAATATATGCATGTATATATGATTGAAAAATAATTTTAGGAAGATAATAATTCACCCCTTCTTTCAATATTTCAAGTTTTATCCTTTGAAAGTCCATAAATACTAGATCTTTTTTGATCATCATCATAGATAAGATATATTGAGCCTTTTAACTCAAAGTACCTTCCACTTTGTATAATTTCCTTGGATGGTAGTGTATTGAGTAGTCATAATCTTTAATCCACTCCAACCACGTTATATAGAGCATATTCAATTATTTTATTATGAATATATAATTTAAAATTTTAAGATCAATATATATGTCACACATTTCTCTGTAAGGATAATTCTTCCATTTATTCAATGAAAAGATTACCTTTTCTAACTCTCAATCATAAGTTGGGTAATTTTTTTCATGAACCTTCAATTGAAATAAGGAATTTTCTATAACCATATCATTCTGCATGAGAACACCCTAACCCTTTATTTTATGCATCACCATAAATAAAAAACCCTTCACCACTTCATGGTAGTTTGAGAAAAGGTGCACTGATTAACCTTATCTTTAGTTCCTTGAAATTTTCTTCACACTCATTAGTCTAAAGGAACATAAATGACTTCCGAGTTAACTTTGTTAATGGATTAGATAGACTTGATAAATAATTCGTAAAGAATTGATAATATTCAACTAATATAAGAAAACTATGGATCTCAGTCATATTAGTTGGTCTGATCCAATTTTCAATAACTTTCACCTTTGATAGATGCATCGGTATACCTAGGGTTGAGATTATATGAGACAAAAATTAATCTTTATGTATCCAAAATTCACACTGGGTAAATTTTTCATAAAATTTATCCTTCATTAGGTTATTCAATACAATCCTCAAGAGACCTTCATGCTCATAATTTCTCTTTGAATATATAATAATATAATCTATAAAGACTACCATAAACTGATCAAGGTAATATTTAAATACTATATTCATTAAATCCATGAAGATAGTGAGGGAATTATTTAGAAAAAATGTAATCACTATAAATTCATAATGTGCATACGTCAAATGGAAGTTTATGTTGGGTATATATTCACTTTGGACCTTCAACTAATATTATCCATATTGAATATAAATCTTAGAAAATATAGATCTCCTCATAACTGGTCAAACAAATAATCAATATAGGCCAGAGGATACGTATCCTTGATAATGATATTGTTAAGTTCCCAATAATCAATTCAGATTCACATTGATCCATCCCTATTCTTAACAAAGAGTAAAGATGCACCCCATAGTAACTCATATGGATAAATGAATCTCCTATTAATATTATCATGGTGTTTCTCCTTCAATTCTCTAATATCAATTTGGACAATTCTATATGGAGTCTTTGAAATAGGTGTAACATTGTGTTGGAGTTTTATTGAAGACATGACTTCATGGTTTAGATAAAGACTCAATAAATATTCTTGAAATACATAAAAAACTCATGTATAATAGATATATATTAAATGTTGAGTTTCTACCCAACCCTCTAAGATAAATACCCCCTTTGAATAGGGAAAAAGACTCATTAAATGTTTATAATTTCCATGGGAAGTTTAAATTTATCCTACCACTAATAGACAATCATAGGTTGATTTGTAATGTTAAATGTGACTTCCATTCCATGATAATTGATATGGTTTTTACATAAATAAATCCAATATATTCCTAAAATCACATAAAAGTAAACTAGAGGGAGAATAATAAGATTTATAGTGAGAAAATTCCAAAAAAATCAATCAGACAAGAATTTTATACTTGAGATGTGATCATCATACCATCAGGAGTTTTTATTACTCATTTAATATATAATCATTGTGGATATTAATAAACATACCATAATAATTTTCATAATATAAATGAATTCATATGAATAATATCAAATAACATACTTCTATATTTGAACATACCTGTCACCACCTCAACTTCATCATCCTATATTTAATCACTTACTAAAACCAAAATGGTTAATATAACCATCAATAATCATTAATCAGATTGATTAATCTTGAAAAATAATTTACAGGATGTCTAAATCTTGAAATTTTATTTTCAAAATATGACACCTTATGTTGAACCAAGGCCATCCATGGTCAATATCTATTCAAATAATTTATAATGGATTTTAAATAAATGTGAATTAACCTAATAATATCCCCTAGGAGTGTCAAACTAGGTTCACAATAAGGAACCATTCACCATGTGTCAGAATGATGGATGAGATATACTCATCCAAGGGGTATTACCCCTAGATGGATCTATTCCAAAACCTTGTCCACTTGTAGTATGTAGAAATGGATATATTTTCTTATGAAAACCACAATTCTTTCTATACCACAACTTAGGATGTTCTCTTATACTTAGGTTTATCCTAAGGTACCCCACAAAAGTTTCCTCATCATAGTTTCCAGAAGTTACTAAACGTTTCCTTTGATAGAAACTATCGCGAAACATACTTTTCATACATAAATATTACATCATTTTTTATTAATATTCAATAAATTTCACAATAATACACACATGAGGACCATATAGGTTTAGTATATTTAAAAACATGGATATATATAAAACTGGTGCATAAAATATATACATAGTTTCTGATAATTTTCTTCATAACTAGCATCCTTATTAGAAATATCATACTTAAAACCTTTCTTCACAACCCAAGGAATAGAAACATAATAAAGGGTGAAATCAGATTATTAATAAGGGTAAAAATAAAAGATATCAATCAATGATCATAAATAAGAATAAGATAAGTATTATGGAATGAGAACATGGTCAATAATTACAATAATCATACTCAATCAGTCAAATATATTTAATCCTGAAACATGGTGTATGGTTTTGTAAATGAATTGACAAAAGATATAAGAGTGAGGAATAATCAGTGTTAAATCATGAGCTATGAAAACATATCATAAGCATAAGATATAAGTTTTTGGCATGGTAATTTTAATATATAACCATTTATTTAGTCAAGGATCACTTCCAAGACTATCATGTTAGATTTTGTTCACTCCTCATTCCATCATTTCTTTAGTCAAGGTTCATTCCCAATACTATCTTATGGGTAAAAGTCCATTACTGAACAAGGTTCACCCAGAATTCCAATCCCTATTATCTCATGAGATATTCTTTACCCTAATGGATTGAATAGATATATAATTCCATACCCACCTATCATATAATTAAATCCATACATATGTGTGCAAAAAAACAATAAAAACATTCATCATATCCTCAAATAACAATATGTGGAATGGATACAAGTTTTATGAACATTTTATCATTATAATCCTAAAAATTATAAATAAAGAATAAATATATTAAATTTGGATCATTTTTATATAGACTCATAATAAAAATCATATTATGTTGTTATAGATAAAAATACCTTTAAAAGATCACTAGAATCTTTCTTGAGGAAAATACACTTTTTATTTGAAATCACTTATTTAGAATGTAAATTTTTTCAATATATGAAGGATAATATTTTATTTGAAGATAAAAAAATTTATAAAGTAATTTTTAATTAGAATATTATTTTCCATGGTGGGGAAATACGTTCATGAGAGGTATGCTAAAATAAAAATTCCTTTCACAATTTTAGTAAAAGTCAAAATTACCACATTTTGGAAATTGATAAGAAGGTTCCTTTTAATAAATTTTAAGTAAAGTAAAATATAGAAAAAATTACTTTAAATTATATTTATATAATACTAAAAAGATTATTGGAAATCTTTTAATGAAAATATGGATATGGAAGAAAAGATTTCTGACTAAAGAGAAAAAAGGCCAGTTTTCATTAAAAAGATTATTTTGGTCTCGTGAGTAATTAGATAGAGGAAAATGAAATGAAAACATGAAATATATAGAAATAAATATAGGATAATAAATTATAATAAAACATTAGATGGATTGACCTTATTATTTCGTCATCATAACATTTAACCATAAATGATACTGATAAAAATAATATTGTAACATAAAACCCTTACAAATTTTGTAATCTTTGAATCAAAAGTAATTGGATGCTTGAAAATAATATGGATATATAATTTACATGAATTAAATCATTTATTATGAAAATATATATTATTTTTCAGTATATACACTATATATATAAGAAATTGGTCCATAACATTAAAACATGTCTTAGTAAAGAGAAATTGAGATGAAAACTTCTTACTATAAGTCCGTATTGATTTGTAAGAGATCTAACCTCCTACATAAAAAATTTAAATTTATTAAAATTATATAATAAAACCATAATTATACCTATAATACCATAAATTATTTACTTATAGAATCTTACCACCCATTCATTAATAATATTTCATTATCATCATTATTTTGGGTGTTAAGTACTTTGGTTTTCATGTATGTTTTGGATCAGCGGTTATTGTCATTTAAATTGGATCATGGTTCCTTCATCTAAATAATTTTAATCCTGATATAAATATCTTACATATTCACTATATACAAATTTGTAACCATTATTAAATTGTGGTGACAGAAATTGAATTACGCCACTACGTGGAGGTGATAGTCCATACGCACGCACGAGTGATATTTCTATTTTTTGATGGATGGAATGATAAAAAGGTAAATATTAATTAATATTTATATAATAATTATTAGAAAATAAATATCATATATATACATTAAATATATCATAATAACCAATCTTGAATGATAGTGGTGTAAAATGAGTCGTATCGCTATGTGGAGGCAGTAATTCACACATACACATGGGTGATACTTTTATCTCTCATTAGATTGAGAAGAGGTGGTAAATTGTTAAGAAATAATCATATTAAAATATTAGTATAATTATTATACTGGTTTTATCATGTTTTTTATGGACAGAAAAAGTTTATATTATTTCTATGAAGAAATAAAATTGAAAAAACTTGGTTAAAATCTATACATCTTCTTTGAGATACATCCTTTAGATTATTCCTTAATCCCTGATGGATCAGTATTAGATGAATAAAATAATCTCTATGATTAAGGTAAGTATTATAGGAATTATTTTTTTTAGGATTTTTCTAAGTTAAAAGGATCAAATTGTATGTATAAAGAAGTAGGATAGGTGCCCTTTTAAAAGTGAGGGGAGACACACACATGGAATTTCTTAATAAATCTCAATGATTTAACCTCACTTTCATGGGAAATTGAATAAAAATGCATATTTATTTGAATTTGGGATAAAATAAGGTTATAATATATTTAAATAATAATAATTTTATAGGTTTGGGTAGAAATCATACCCTTATATCATAGTTTGACCCCTGGTAAACCTATTTTAACCAAAATTGTAGTAACCAAATTTTTCTGTTTTTAATATTCAACTTGAAAAAAGTTAATTTAAAATTATTAAATTATATTAATTATTATAATTAAAAATATTTTATCCATTTTACTATATTAAATTTCCAAAGTGGTAGAATTTACTATTAATTTAGCGCACAGACTGCAACGAAAACCTGTTTTCAAAAAATGAATTTTTAAGTGTAAACATAATTTACTTTCATTCATTTACTTGTGAAAACAATAAAATGAGTGTTATAGTATTTTATTGAATATATAATCTATGAATTTTATCATATCCATTAATCAATAGATATTAAATTATTTTGTTAAGAGAAAAACACATTGCATGTATAAAAATAGGTTTTTAGAAAAATATGTTTTAAGCCCAAAAATTAACTTATACAAAAATAAATCATAATGATGATTGATATGTAATTAATTTTATTATTTATAATTAAATTATTATTATGGTAATTTAAGATGAAATTCAAAACATAATGGGTTATTTGCTTTAAAATAAATGACAATTGTTTAAAAAAATCATTATTTTTCACGATTCACTAAAAAACAAATCTTTTTTGAAAAAACCTAAAAAATATCCTTAAGATAAAATTTACATGATAATTTTAAAATTGATATCAATTTATTGAAATAAAATTTATAAAAATGATAGAAATGTTTTATAAATTTTTCCTGAAAAAAGGCGATAAAAACCATTTTTGAAGGAAATATATTTTTGAAGTATAAAATCAATTTACTGAAAATTGAGTAATCATTTATTATACATTTATAAATATATTTTCATTAATAAAAAAATTTATAATTTTTTTTATAAATTTTTTAGTACTCTTCATACTTTCCAATTTAATGGCTATGTTATAATGACGTACTAAATCATGGTTCATATAGACTCAGGATTTCATATAAGGAAAGCTATCAAATACTTTAAGTTTTATTTCAAAGGAAATACATATAAAATACTGGGGTTTCATAAATTGATTATAATAAAACTATTTATTTTTATTAAGTGATACCAAAACATTTATCTCAGTGCCTTTTAGAAAAAATGATACATTATTTCATTTTGAAATTGATATTGTTATGATATTTCATACTAAACTAATTGTTAAATAATATTTGAATCGTCAACAATGGATAATGAATATAAAATATAATAGTCATAGCTATTTTTGGATATATAATTATTTTGTCAAGTAAAACTAAAATTAATTATAGAAAATGAACCCAGAAAGATATTTAAACTATTGTACCTAAAAACCTTAGGTATTATCGACATAATTCTTAAGTATTAGAAAAAGAAACCTTTAAAAATAAAGGCAAGACACAAAGATTATAAAGTTAGTTCATATAAATCATGTGAACTATTCTAAAGAGAATCTAGAGGAAAATTTATATACCTAATTAAGTAATGAATACACTCTGTAAAGATATAGGATCCTATGGGTGGGTTTTTCAAAGAATATCATAACTTAGTATTCATCGATCATTGAAATATTGAGTGTAGGTTTTCCTAAACTCACATTATCTTATTGACATAAAAAATGTGATTATAGTTCAAGGTGTATTAGTGAGGAGTATTTTATGTATTACATGTCTTCCATAGTCTTCCATGGAATGCTTCATAAATAGTTGTGTAACTACTAATCATATTCCAGATAAATTGAACAATGAATATCATTGAGTTATCATTTGATTTGGGTCCCTTATGTTTTAGCCTTAGGTGTTTGATGGGGACTGTTTTTTTGGTTATAACTACAAATATACATTAGGGAAACACAAATTGATTCTTTGTTAATGGTCCAATAAGTATACTGAATACTAACAGCCTCTTGATAGAATAATATCTGTCAAAATTGACTATATTTCTATACTTCACTAAAATGAGAGTTTAAGTGAGGTTATATAGTGGTAGTTTTTCAGACCACTTCTAAATAAAATATAAATATTTTAGAAGCATTTTTTATAAAAAAACTGCTAAATATTTTCTGAAATTTTAAAAACTACCCCTTCTACCTTCTAAATTTTGTTCCCCCAATCTCATCTCAATACCCCTCACCCCTTGACTCAATCCATCTTCTGAGACTGTCTCCCTCAATCCCTCACCAACGAACCATCATGACCACCGCTCTCTCCCTCACCCTCAACCTCATAGTCATACTTACTCCCCTTTCCCCCCTTAGAAGGCCTTTTCCCTTATTATAACACCTCTCAATTAGTGTGTGTGTTTGTGTTATGTTTACACTATTAAAATTTTTTTATCTCAATTAAAATCCATCATATTTTTTTTATAGATCAACTTGAATAGTTTGTTTTTATAGCTTGTGGGATGTTTTTAAAATATATTGAATTATCTCATTATATTTGATAAGTGATATAATCAATTTTCAATTAGTATTTGAATATTATACTTACATAATAGTACACTAATTAACCAAATTAAAAATTTATTCCTTTGTTATATATTAATATACAAATGTAACCATTTTTATTGAATTTAATTTTTTCATTTTTTTCCAAAGAAAACGTAGACGATGTTTACCACATTTTTCAATATAGATATCTTCATTAATGTTTAAAAGTTTTCATAAGACGATATGGAATAATAATTAAATAAATGTAATGGAATAGAAATCTATTAAATTCTAGATGAAGATAATTTATGTTTTAGAAAATATTACTTTAGAAAACTTGTTAGATAAAACTTCCCATTAAATTTGCATGATTCAGGAATCACAAGATATGGAATATGAGTCTATGAACTTTCATTTCACACTTAAAAATTATTTACTTAAGATTCGTATATGAATAATTGTTATATTAATTATATAATTATTTCAATTTTTAGGTTGTTTCAGGAGACCCATGGACTTTATAGTCATTGATTCCTTAGAGGACAAACATAAAGTTGATTCTCAAATGGTATGATCATCCAATGCTCCAAGGTTTATGAAATTGATAAAAATTTGAGATGGAATGTCTATTAACATAATTAGTTGATGAAAATAATATGAAAATAACTCCAAACAAATTTTAAATTCCTTACATTAAGAAAAATTACACACAAAAAAACATATATATATGAGAAAATATCAAACAACCTTGGCTTCGTTATTCCATATATGTGAAAATATAAAAAACTGTTAATATAAAATGGTGTATCAAATACTCACCGTAATTAATAAAATTACCTATTATGATGATATCATATCAGATGATATAGGTAAGATAAAAACAAATTTACTCACAAATAGAGTTCCATAGAAATTGGGGATGTGATAAAGGAGTTGTCAATGGTGTTCTCCTGATAATTCCCGCATATAATTACATACATATTTCTATTTCTATTGTGAATTAGGAATATATATAATTATTTTATGTTATGATCAAGTCTATGCCTATGAACAAGGTAGTTATGTCATGTGTGTCAGAATTTATTTTCATCTTCAACACTAAACTCATTTTTTTATATTATTGATTTCAAATAAATTATTAATTTTTATTTAAATGATATAATATTTATTATGTGTTTTAATTTTATTTAACAAAGTGTAGGAACTTTGTGATATATGGATAAAAGTTGGATCACATTACCAAGGAACAATCCTTAGTAATCTAGGGTTTTTTTGGAGTTTTTTATATTTTACAATTTTCAATCAATCTGTTGATGGGTCAATAATATCACAATGTCATAAATGTAATATTTTAAGATTGTTAAAGAGACATAATGTTTATGAAAAATTGGTTTTAAAGAAATTACATAATTAATATGTATGTAGTATTTGGAAATTTGAATTAAACATTATATAAAGTTTGAACATTGATGTCAGTCAATAGAATGAGATACCAAATTCACCAAATATAGAAAATGAAATTAAAAACCTAATAAATGTATTTTTAGAATTGTTGGGATATTTTATCAATTAAAAAACATATGAGTACCACAAATTTAGGGTGCTGCAAATATTAACTTGATAAATGATGTTTTTGGGACCACAAGACAACCTAATCAATATTTTAACATATCATGAGATCCTCTTACTAATGTTGCAGAATATGATATAAGAGAGAACTTTATTGAAAAGAGAAATGAATTTCATGATTTATTTGATGATGGAAATTAAGATCTGTATAGAGAATTTTGGAAATATTAAAAAATATATTTTCTGCTGAATTTGTACCATATCAAATACCTATGTGGAATTAAAAATAAGGTGATGTCAATGATATTATAATTGTTGTGTGAATTATTTTCTGAAGCTATGATCTGTGAGTCTTTTTACGATATGAAAAAATTTATTAACAAACATGGTCTGACAAATAAAAAAATACATGCTTACCCCAATGCTGGTTTTCTTTATTGGGGAGAGTATTCAAGTAGATATGAGTGAAAAAATGTTTGCCTTCTCTATGGAAGTAGATGGGTAATTTTGGAAGACTGAATAAATATACTATTATGAAGAAGAAGAAAAAACACACACCAATAAAGGTTTTTCATTACTTCATTGTAAAAAATTGATCGAAAATTTTATTCATGTCATTTAAAACTACTGAGTCCACAAAGGGGAATGCTATATATATTAAAAACTATAGGTTAATTTTACATCTAAAAGATAAAAAATCATGGAAGATATTTGACCCATTACATTAATATTTCTCATCCAATTATATTAATGTGTTATTAGTATTTGATGTTGACGGATTCAACCCATTTTCAACTTTGAGTGACAGCTATGAAATTTGGATGGTTTTTTTGATCTCTTATGATCTACCTCCGTAGATGTGTATCACACAAACTTACATTATCATTTTGATGATTATTCATGGAAAAAATTCTTGGAAATGATATTGATGTATACTTACAAACTCTAATTAAAGAATTTTATGAGTTATGGAGAAAATATATTGAGGTGTATGATGCATATTCTAGAACAATATTCAAAATGCATGCTACTCTAATGTGGACCATTAGTGACTTTATTGGACTTAGAAAATTATATAGTTTGACCAATTATATAGGTTTAGATGATCCTATTTGTACATTTGATTTTGAGCCTAAATGACAACCTTACAGTAAAAAATAGTTCTTCTTATGTCATCATATATTTTTTAATATATCTCATAGATTTCAGTTGAATAAGTAAAAATTAAATTGGACCATTGATCGTAGACCACCTCTAAAGTTGTTAATAGGTTCTAAAATATCAGTACAACTAGTAAATGTTGAAGGATAATTTTGGAAGGTGAATCATTTGAATGATAGAGTAAACTGAGTTCTAAGTGAATTGTTAGTTGAAATATAAACACAACAATGGAAGAAAAAATATATATTCTTCAAAATTTCGTATGGGGAATTTAATTTTTTCATCATAATCTTGATTTAATGAATATTGAGAATATGTTTTTTGATAATTTGATCTTTACATTACTTTTTGAGAATGTAAAATCGAAATAGCATCTCAATTCTCAGAATAAATTACCAATAAATAATATAAAGAACTATCTATGGCCAGATGAGAAAGGAAGTATGATCCAATAATTTTTATAGTGAAAATTTGGGAGAAAGATTTATTCCTTTGAATTTTAAGTCATGTGAGAGTGTCTAATTGGTATTTAAGTAAAATATCAAGGCATTTTGACTTAAAGGATCCTAGGTAACATGGTATGAAAAGTACTAATTCAAATATTCTGTAACAATAGTTACTGCCATTTGAATTGTGTATATTGATACCTAAAAAGGTTAGTTTAGATGTAATCAAATTTCTAAAATTCTTTAGAAAACTATATGAGAATACTCTACAATAATCTGAGCTTGAAAATATTCATGATTTATTTTTACAGACACTTTTTGAAATGGAGATGATATTTGCTCCATAATTTTTTTACTTTCATGATTAATTTAACTATAAATTTTATCAAGGAAAATAAATTAGACGGTCTCGTATATCATTGATGTATGTATAAAACTGATAGTGACTTTATTTATATGTTTTTCATCTTAAGTAAATAATTCTTGACACTTCATTAAATACACAACTATGTTTTAGTCATTTTATTTTATATCCACCTTGGTCATTTGAAATCATACTTGAAAAATAAATATCTACATGGAGGATCTATTTCCAAAATTTACTTAGCATAGGAGTGTCTTACATTTTTTTCTAGAAACTTGGATGATATTGAGACAATATGCAATTAAGTTGGATATGTTGATGACATATCGAATCAATATCAACTACACAGGAAATAACAAATATTTCTTACTATTGGATGACTAGTTGGGATGATGAAAACATTACACCGACATAAATGGAATTATTAAAAAATATATATATGTTCTAATAAATAGTGAAATTATTTATTCATTTATTAAAGATATCAAGTTATAAAAAAAGAGACACATGAGAATTCAAAACAGAAATGGAAAAGATATAAAAAAAGTTGTTAATGAAGATATTGTAGGATGATTTTCAGGTTGTGTAAGTTCATAAATACTACAATAAGCATAGATATTAGGTTGAAATATATATTTTTTAAATCTTATAATACACATTACTTTTTATAGATTATGAATACTGATACTCGAGTGGAGTTGATGGAATAATTGAAGTTTCTAGCTTGGGGTCCTTTAAAGCATGCTAGAAAATTTAATACTTACAATATGAAAAGATTAAAATTTCCTATAGTAGATTAGAAAGTGGTGATAAAAAAATAGTATAGTGGTATATTTACAGTTTTTGAATTGGGATACTATATAAAGTTGACTGATATTATTGAATTAAACTACCATAGTTATTTTTCAGTTTTTCTTCCAAATGTAAGTGGGTCAATATTTCTAGTCGTATTAAAATATATTCCTTGAAATTTACTTCCATGAGATTCTCTCACTTGATGGATGTTAGTGAACATGAAGTAAATGATTTTTATATCTTCACATTGGAAGTGAAAATGGTATATTTTGTGGAAGATTCTATAAATTAACTATGGAGTGTAGTTATTCCCCTAAAATAAAGAAACCTGTATGATATAGATGTTGAAGTGGAATATTTTCCCTCCCAAATTGAATCCCATAAAATAAAGTAAATTGACTTATTTTTTCCATCAAGATATTGAAAATATTATTCTTTCAAGGGTGGATGAAATAAAATAAGTAATGATGGAGTAGGATAATGACATGATTGAAGGATAAAATGATTGTATGTGTAGACCATTAACTTACCAACTAATTATGTTATATGTTATTACCTTCCAGTACTATGGATTTTTTATCATGTTAAAATTTATTTTTATACATTATTTGTTTAATTTTGAAAAATTAAATGTTATATTTGTTTGGATGTGCAGTTATTCATTAATATACCTATATATATTATGTTTGTTAGTACTCTGCATCTCTTATTATTTTAAAATTTATTTTTCTACATGAATTAAAAATATATTTTCTAAAGTTTCTTTTACCTATTTAAATTATAGGAATTCAAAATAATAAGAAATTCACTAATTATAGTAAACTTCCATTTGACGTTCCCCCAACCATAAAGACATCATTAGTGTTTCCTCATGATCCCTCGGTCTCCCTCCCTATAAAATATATGATGCCTTCTGTCTCCCTCTCATTGGAATATACCACGCCCTCTACCTATTTCCACTCAACATCTATCATACATCCTCTAAATTTAGTAGTTTTAACACATTTCACCCTCGAGTGAGGGAATAGGTGGTCAATCCTATTTTTTCATAAGGATATTAGAGGCTCACAATTATAGTTTTAAAATTCAATTTGAATAATGTTTTAGAAAATTTTTACACTAATAACTGCATTTTTCAGAAAATATGGAAGAAATGTTACTACTAAGACAATAATTGTTAGTTCAAATGTGTGTAATATGAATGTATGGAAAATAGTTTTCCCCTTTTATTATTATAGATTCCCCATAGATGATGCTGTTGGAATATTTATCCAAATTCTAGACTAGTTTTGTGGCTGAATTTGTGAACCTTCCAATTATATATTATGATTAGAGTTATATGACTCAATCTTGGAAGAATTTGGTATTTGATTCATAGATAAAGTTAATTTTTATACATTGTTCCTCAATTGAATTTCATTATATAACTAAATTCTAATATTTAAAAAATGAATGTCTTTTTACAGATTCTCTTTCTCTTTAACATCATTGATCTTATAGTAAAAAAGTAGAATTTAAAAAAATTAGTTAATAAATAGAAATATTTATAATAGAGATTATAGAATTAATAAAATTATACACTATTAACCACTCAACAGATGCATGCTAAGGTATGTGGAGGGGTACCTCGAGAGCAGGGGAAAGCGTTTGTTGATAACCCTCGACATGAGAAGAACATGGTATTAAAGAATATATTTTTATATTAATATCATTATATATATACATGAATATTAAAATTATATGAAATTTTATACATTATTATTAAATTAATCATTATTTATTTTAGAAAGTTTCTAGAAAAAAATCATCAAGTCCAATGAATCAAATCATCCCCCACACCGCCAGTTTGAAGAGTTTTTCATGAAATCTATAAAAAATTGTAATATTTTCATTAATTCATTTTTTTGGTAATATTACCTATTTCATATATTAAAATATTGATTTATCTCTATTTTATATAGATAAATAATTAAGGTCACTAACTATCCCAGGTAAAAATTTGGTTGGATGTTCATAAGAAATCTGATGGGAGTTATGTGAATGATCCTACCAAATACATTGGGGCAGGAATTAGTTTTTGATTTTAATGGTTTGTAAAAAAATATTAAACATTTTAATAGCTTATAAAAATAAATATATCAAGGAAACTTTTCATCAACGATCATTAGACTAGTTAATAAAAAATTTGTGTCGTATTTTATAAAAAATATCCATCCATTAAAAATTTAGATATCAATGCTCAATATAAAATTAATTTAATAAATAGTATTATAAGTAATATATTCCCTTTCAGTAAGGCTCACAATTTATTTCTAGTTTTCATTTTATTAATATGTATCACTTTAAAATTTAATGATATTTGATTTATAGTTAATAATAAAATAACTACAGGATGATAATCTCATGTTTCCCTTCTTAGTCTCCTAGGATGATCCTATTGTTCTAGTACTTAGTAAGGAGCATCCTGGCCATGTGCATGAGATGGGTTATAGATGATTACCATTTTTTGGGTTTTGGTAGGTCACTAATGACTGCAACAACATCTACTCTCGGTTACAGCTACTACTTACCTTTAAGTAGTGAGATCCAATTTCTTAGAAAGAAAAACCCAATTGAGTAATGGGGGAAGACAATATAGTAATAGGGGACTCGTATACAGCTACAGGATGCAAAGATCATCACTATATAGAAATCCTTGTTTGAAATATATCAAAAGATGATTGAATGTGTCCCTTGTGGCATTGGATCGATGAATGGTTCAAGTTAGTTGGTAAATCAGAAAAATTCATAATCAATTTGTACAAAAAATTTTATTTATTTGTAGTTGAAATTTAAATATACATCACAGTTTAATTTTTAAGAAAATTTCTATACAGGTTTTGAGAGAAGAGAGTGGATATGGAGATGAATATAGAGATGGAGATGATCTTAGTCCGTCAGGTAGTAATGGGGGTTGAATTTGGATTCAATGGTGATATTGTATAGATAAACTTATTATTTGTAACTTATAGTTTTTAATCAGATATATATGTTCATTTCTTAAAGTTTATATTGTTTCAATCATTATGTGTTCATTGTTATATATTTCTGTTTCTGTTTGCACTTCTCTGTCTGTTTTTTGGGACAATAACTTCTATGTTTTTTATTTTTTTGAACTTTTATATATTCAATATGTTTAAAATGATGCTATATATTATTAGTTATTGCAGTTGGTTAAACCACTACTAAATTTTCAAAATATTGGGTAACCTAAAACTACTTCTAATTACTATAATAACAACCACTAAAAATGATTTGCAATAGTTTCCAAAAACCACTTATAAATGGGTTAAAATGAAAAGATATGATTCTTGACTCCTAATTTAGTGTTGGTTTATGAAAACCAACATGAAACCATTTGATATCAGTTTAAACCACAACCAAATAAAAAAACCACTACTAATATCATGAATTTTCATAGTGGTATGAGGAAAGAACATCTCTTTTTATATAGTGGGAGTATTCTAGAATTAAGTGAATTATAGGCTTCAGATTCACATAAGTTAGAATAGGAACTCTAAAATAAATAATTAATAGTGGTAATAATTATTCTATAGACACATACAGTGTTTGAAATTTAAATCTAGATAATTTGTTTTTATATTCCCTAAAACAGGTGATATATTATTTAATAATAATAATAATGAATCCTATAGTGTTGTTGTAAATGGAAACTTTATATGATTTAAAATAAAAAAAAATATTGATTCCATGTACTAAATTAAAATTATTTGTTTTAATATTTTCTCTTCTTTATGGAAATTCATTGGTAGGTATTCAAGAGAAACTATACCTGAATGGTAAAATATAGTAACAATAAAGCTCGAATGATTATAAAAGGTTTAAGTTATTTTTAGAATTATTATATGATAAAAAGTTACACTAGTCATCATGATAAAATATATTAGAATTATACTTATCATAATAACTTTATATGTTCATTATTTTGGATTTCAAGACCACCTTCCTTAGAAAAAACTTTGTGGAAAATGTCTATAAGACATAAACTGAAAGGGTTAGTGACACTAAAGTAATATAATAAATCATTTATGTTGAAAATATCCATTTATGGGTTAAAGATAGAATAAGGATCATAAAAATTCATTTGAAACAAATGTTCACTAAGTTTCTACAAGAGGTTAGTGGGAGAATTATAGTTTTCCAAGATAAATATGTTGATAATAGATGGAAAAATAATGATTAGTCTTACAGACTAAAGAAAATAATTTCTACAAGAATGAGTAAATTTAGTATCCAAATTATAGTTAACAATATTTATAGACATGGATTTATGGGGTTTCTTAGATCCGATTATAGTACATATGTTGACAAGCTATCATTTCCTGTGTCACATGGAATTAAATCACTCCAATATGATGTGTAAAACCACATGAGGAGATTCTTGTAATAAATAGACTCTATATGCCTAAGAGTAATTTGAAAATGTATCTCACATGTCATGATATATACTCAGGTATTATATTTATTATGTTTAAGGCATATAAGGAAAATATCAAAAAAAACTAGGAGAACTACAAAGGATGGGATACAAAACTCATATTATTTTAGATTACTTAGATCAAGTATTTCATTTAGGACAATGTAATATGAAAAATAAAAATTATTACATCCAGTGGATTCCATATCTATATATATCGAGTATATTGTAGCTTCCAATGTATATTATGAATTGGGTTTTTGTCATGAACCAACCCATTAGGGCCTTTCTCACTAAAAGTAATCCAAGATTGACAACCTAAGACCACCTAAAATATGATAAGGGGTGGAGACTAATGTTGAGTAGGCATATCACACACATGGGAGACCTTATCCTAAAGTACATATACATATAAACATATCTCTATATACCAGTATAATGCAGAAGGTAAATAAATGATTTTGTAAGTGAATGCATAACATCTAATCCCACATCAAAGTATGAAAAAATATTATGAAAATAAAAAGTTTCCAAATATATGCCCACTAATACTATAAAGGACTCTGACGTACTAACAAAGGATAATTCTACTAATTTACAACTCTGGGATCTATCCTCTGTCCTTCTAGCCCAACTAAGACCCACCTGCTCCTGGTCAACCTAAGACCCCATCAAAAGTCCCATCATCTGAATAAGACATGACATGTGTGGGAAAATACCATACAGGGGTGAGTATAAAAATACCCAGTAGGACACCCTAAAATCACCAAACCCAAAACATAAACACGAGAGTCATCTCTAAATCAAAATTAAAGGAGGATAAACAAGGTAACCCAAATATTATGAAGGAATACTCAAGGAGAGTTTTTCCCTCACTCATAGGATAGGTATTCTAATTGAGGATCTATTGTAACACTCTTTCAGGGGTAATCACTCCTCGAGTCCCTATAAAATTGATGACATCCATCAAAGAGGTTATACTCATTGGAACTTTACATCTCAAAAAATAAATAAACTAAGGAGGATCATCCAAGATACTCACTCGACTGGTCAACACCTCACCGGGACATAAAAAATGCCAATATACAGGTAGGGGATCACTCCCATGGCATGTGTGGGATACCTAAACCTATCTATAATAACCCACTAGGATGGGGATCACACTTCCAAGATGTCAAATATGGGATACCTAGCCCATACCAGGGAAGAATAGAGATAGAGGATCACACTCTATCCTACATGGAGGGATACCTGACTATTTCTAGAAATATCACTAATAGGGGATCACTCATATTATGACCAGGATTAGATGCAACACAGTAATTTTATAGAGGAAGACAAAGGGAATGTACCCATACTGAAATAGATTCTCTACCGAAGAGATTGGGGGCTTTAACTCGCCTTAGGAGGAGTACATGATGTGATCAAGGGGTTAAATGGTGTGTCTCACTATGTTCAGTTCCACTAGTTTCCTACTATCTCACACAACTTGTTCATCTTTAGACACATGTCATGTCTCAGTGACACAAGACTTATATGGGTCATCTTGGTACTCGATCATCCTTCGTTCATCAATGTTTTTTTACTCTTTAAAGTACATGGAATGTGTCTTGGCACAAATGAAATATGTTTTCATGTGTATTCCTAGGTGTGCACTCCCTGTACATGTTGATATGACTAGATAAGGATCACACCAAGTATGGGTTACCAACATGGAGTGTGATATTTAACTGTCCATGTAAAACCTATTCACTGCACAACCGAGATGCACAACATGTGTTTATCCAAACTACATACTGTGTATATCAGTTTTTTTTCTTGAACCATGGAATGATCACACATATCCACTCCTAATTTTATTACCTCTACTTGTACTATAATTATTGACTGCAATGTTCACTATACATGTTGACTAAGTCTTTTCCACTAGTGGTGGTCAGATTCTGGCTAGCCATTCTCTTGGAAATCACCCATCATCACTCCTTCGTAAACAGTCGTATATTCTGGATCATGGAACCACCATCACCCATACAACCTTTAGATTCACATAACTTCCACCATCACTTTTTATCATCTAAAATCCAAAAATAAAATCTAAATAATGATCCATTGAATCATTGAGCATTTTCATAATGATTGGGTTCCTAGGTATAGTCAATTCATTGTCCAATCAAAATACCAACAATGAATGTTCGAGGAAAAAATGGAGAAATGTGAAAAACATGAATGTGAGAATCAAATGAGGGTTCTGTTCAATTAGACATAGTTTATAGGATCTAAAGAACTATAATGATAATTAAATCATCAATTTCAAAATAATTCTAAAATTCCTAAATCTTGAAAATGAAATAATCCATAAGAAAAATCAATAATGAATGATTCAAAAATTAATTTTATTTTAAATTAATTCAATTTTGTATCATTATTTAAATAATGGTGGAAAACCAAAAAAATAAGAGTCCTATGTCGATATTAGATCAATCACTAATAAATAATGATCATGCGTCATTATTATTGATGTGAGTCAAAGTGCTCATCACCCACTCATAGTCGATCCTCCTTTGTTTTTCCTCTCTATTCACCACCAATGAAGTCCTTCACCACTATTTATATTAACCAAATATCTAGGGTTATATTCCGGACCATATGAATTTTCCATAACATTTTTTAAATAAAGGAGTTTTAGGTTTCAAAAAATTAATAGACAATAAACTATTTAATTCATTTATTCTTATATTATTTCTCCCTTGATTATTCTTAAATGAAACGTCTAATGCGCACAAATGTTATATCGCACCTAGGGTATAAACTGAATTACATATTTAATGATAGTGTTAGTTTTACAATACAAGACCCTATCGAGGAGATATTCAATTATTTCTAAAAAACTAATGGTTCATGATAAATTATATTTTTTATTTTTTATATATCAATATCGAGGCTCTATAAGCCCCCACTTTTTTGTGTTGACTCTACTACTTATCCTAAAAGAATTATTTAAAATATTTTCAAGTGCCACAATGGAAAAATTGAGTGATTACATTCTCCCCACCTTTAGGGATTTTCATCCTGAAGTTAAAAAACCTACAAAAAGAGATGAGGGTACGGTGTAGACATCTATTTATACCACTCCCAAGTTCTCTCTAGAAGATTCCCATTCCACCAATGAACACATACCAAAAGAATTTTTCACTAATAAATGATCTTATCCTTCTTATCCTCAATGATCAATGGGTACTTTAAAAAGGTAACTCCATCCTCAATGTCTGGATTATCCAAGGAAATAACATGTGAGAAATCATGCATGCATCTTCTCAGCCGTGACATGTGTAATATTTCATACACTCTATCCAAATATAGTGGTATGAATAAGTTGTATGGAACCTCACCAGCCCTGTGAAATATCTAGAAAGGGATAATGAATCTCAATAATATATTTCCACCTCAGATAAATCTTCACATTTCAAACAAAGGTGATACCTTTAAAAACATGTGGTCTCAATCATCAAAATCCAATGGCCTCTATTTTCAGTTCTTATGGACTTATGGAAACTCTAGGTAATCTTAATTTTATTCTGGATGATCTTCACCTTCTCTTTAATTGATTTCACCAACTCTTGGGCCATAACCGATATCTCTCCAGGCTCCATCCAACATAGTGGTGACCTGAAGCACCTTCTATAGAAGTAAAAAAATGGTACCATACCAATGGTAGAATTATAGATGTTTTTATACACAAACTCTTCTAAGGGTAGGTGATCCTCCTAGTTGTGCATATAATCCAACATGCAATCCAACCACATATCCTCTTCGACCCAAATGGTCTTCTTAGTGTGGTCGTCTTTCAGGGGGTGGAATGCTATGATCATCCATTACTAAGTCCAAAAATCATCTTTTAATCTACTTCAAAATCAATACATGAAGTGAGCACAATGGTCTAAAATAATTTTTTTGGGAACTCCATGAAGTTGAACTATATCCTTCACATACAAACATCCAAAAATCACCATTGAACTTTACTCTTTGATGGATAAGAAGTAGGAAAAATTGGTGAGTTGTCATATGATCAACTAGAAAGAGTTGTGAACTCTTAATGATCATGGAATTACCATCACATAATCCATGGAGATACCATCCCACTTTTTCCTTGGTAATTCAATGGATTAGTCTAAACCTGTTAGTATGTGATACTCGGCCATCACCTAATGGAAATTGAGGCATCAAGAGATGAATTTTGCTATACTCTTCTTGATACCAAGACACCAAAACTGATGTCTAAGGTCCTCATATATCTTCACTACTCCTCATCATCCATCCTCAAAAGGATGAAGTTCACCATAAAAAATCCATCAGAATCATGTCCTATGGATATCTAGTCATGCAAGACCTTGTAATTGATTTCTCCAAACTACGCTTCCCTATGAAATGGAGAAGTGGGGGGGGGGGGGTCATGACCATCGACTGGATATACCCTTATCCTCTATAATATATAATGGTCAAATGAAAATATGAAAACTAATCTATTTTATTTCTCAACAAATACGAAAGAAATTTCTTGTAGAGAGCATCAGGTACCGCATTCCAATTCCTAAGAGTATAGAATCTCTCAAAATCATAGTCCTGTTGGAACTCTGGGCATCACCTCTACCCTAGGTTAATATATTTCTATGAAAATATATACCTAATACTCTTATGGTTAAAATATATTATGAATCACTCTCCCATAATATAGTTTCATCATGAATTATGGAAAAAAATACCACTACCAGCTCCAAATTGTGGGTTTCAAAATTTTTCTCATGAGGTATTAACAGATGGGACACATAATTATTAAAATCCTTAATTTTCATCAATACACTTCTAATAACTAATATCAATTCATTTGATAACACCAAATACTCAACATCGTCCTATGTAAGTCTCAATATGGGGACACTTTTTTACCTTTATCGTAGATCCTTATAATCTTGTTGATACTTATTTATCCACATGAAAGGATTCCCCCTTTGGGTCAATTGAGTTAGAGGTTCCATGATCCTATATAAATTATTAATGGATCTATAATAATCCCCTAAAAACTGAAGGAATCTACACCCCATGACCACACTCTTTGGTGCCTCCCAAGCTAGCACGACCTCAATATTTTCTAGGTATACTGCTACTCCCTCCTTTGAGATGACATATCCGAAGAAGTGGAAATATTGAAACCATAACTGACACATATAGATATTTCTACAAATATAATTCTTCTAGAGTATGTCTAGGAGCATCCTAAAATTTATCACATGCTCCTCCTCTGACGTTGAGTACACAAGGAAGTCATCTATGATGAATACCCTGAACCTTTCTTGGAAGAGATGAAATATCTAGTTCATGAGTCCTATGAACACTTTTGGGATATTTTGAATGATTAAGGGAATAAACAACTACTCATAGAGATTATATCATCACTAGAATATTGTCTTCATTATATCCTCCTCTTGAACTTTGATCTGGTGATAACCTGACCTAAGGTCAATCTTTATGAACCACCTTTCCCCTTTTAACTAATCAAAAGGCCATAAATTCTTAGAATTTGAAACTTATTATTGATAGTAAAATAGTTCAAGAAATGATAATTCATGCATAACTTTAATCTCCCATCCTTATTCTTGGTAGAAAAAACCAGGGCTGCCCTGGGGAACACACTTGTTCTAATGAATCCCTTCCTCTAAAAATACCCTAACTGCACCTCTATCGATCATATATTTTTGGGGCCATCCAATATTCAAGATAATATATTGAGGTATTACTTTAGTATAGATTTATATATAATTCAACCTATCTACGGGTAGGTAATCAAAACACATCCTTTGGAAAGACATCCTCATACTCCTCGAACACTATAGAGAACTGAAAGATTATTATGTCTAATACACCTAGAGATATAATATATAATTGATGATAAATCAACTGTATACTCTCGTATATGAGACCATGAGATTCTTATAGGGACTAATTATTTGAAATAAATAAAAATTTCATCCCATCAACCTGGAAACATTGTATACTCCTCTTGAATTACTGAATGTTCCCTTGGACTTCGGAGATCCATTCCATACCTAGGATGAAATCATAAGGACTCATTTTGTCTATAAAGAGATCCCATATGAATATATCTCTTCTAAGTGTCAGTTAAACTATTTTAAAAAGTGTGTGATCACAAAATATCCCCATACATGAGTCTCTATTAATAAGGTTTGAGCCAAAAGATCCACCAGAATATCTTGGTCTCAAAAAAGGGATACAATAATGAAAGAGAGGATTATTCCCATAACTATAAATACTAAAACTAAATTATAGAAGACAAAAACCATACAATGAATTATACCTGAATCCTATAGGTTATAATCCTTCACTTCTTTGTGTTTTCCATGTCCTTAAACACTAACTCTTTGAGATTGGAGTTGACGACAAAGGTGTGGTAGTAGTAGAAACAAATCAAAACATTTTCCACCTCCTGTAGATCCCCAAGCTCCTTTTCCATTCCTAAAACTCTATAAATATCATTGTTCAAGATGTTGCCTCTACCTCAATGACCCGTCAACCTTCTCCCTATCTACTTCATAGAGGATCAAGTGATCATGTGTGATATGGTCTTTTCCCTCATAGGAGAAGCGTCACCTCTCCCTCGACTGAATAGAACCTCCTTGAGAGACTTGAGTAGATGACCCTCTATTTTGAGACTATATCTGAAGATACCTCACAAGACTAGATCCCTAATTCTAATGTTGAATATCATCTATTGAGGTCTCTGCTCTAGGGTGACCAGTAAGAGAACCAATGGCCAGTGGCTTCTATACTAAGAATCTCTCCACAACCAAAGCATGCTCTAACATCCCATTATAAATATAGATGAAAATAGATACCAATATAACTCTGATATCTCTATGAAGGACACATTAAAAGGTCCATGATCAAAATTATTTATCATGAACCATATACTTAGAATAATATGTGAGGTTGTTGATCCCATATGCATACTCTATGACTATCATGATGCACTATTGGATATCTAGAAGCTCTTTAATACACACTACCTTTAATGTAACTAGAGAAAACTCATCTCTAAATATATTCTCAAAATATATCTAAGTGATAGTTTCTCCTCATAAATTTATATAATCAAGATACACTATTTACCTACTTGTCCTTGGAAGAAAATCACTTATAGGACCACCATCTGGTTGTGAGGGGTCCTCACAAGGAAAAAACACACTCTAATACCTTTATCTAGTCCTCTATATCATGGGGATATATATTACCTCAAAACCTTGGTGGTATATACCTTTGGAATTCATGAAGCATAATCATCATGTGTTCTTTATCCACCAGTACTATCGGGATGATCGACTGCTCGAGGGGTGGATGTATAACCAACAATCCACCCAGAAGAACCATCTTCTACACAAGTCCCTAGACTAAGGCCTCACTACGAAGTACATCATTACCATGATCCTACTATAGAATCCAAGATCACTGTAATCATGGAGAAATAATAAAATAATCAAGTCATATGATGGTCAAGAGATAATATATGGGGAGTTAACCCAAGAAGTACATGGGAACCACAACCCAGTCCTATATGACGCATGTATAAATGTTTTCTCTATAACCTATACCCATATGTACCAAGTCAAGAAGAATGTTTTTAGAGTCCCGATGAATGGATATATTAGTTGCAACACAATTAATGGATTCCATATCCCAAGATCCAAAATCAAGACATTTTGAAACTATTTCCCTAATTCCCAAACCAATCCTCACTTTTATTATATTTCCAAAATCTGATACCAAGACAACCTAAGCTCTCATACCACTTTTTCATGACCTGGCCCACTAGGGATTGCTTGATCAGTATTAAATTGAGAGTGACACCCCAATCCCACCTTCAACAGGATAAGGGAAGATGAATATAACTAAATAGGAATATCACCCACATGGGAGACCTTAGCTTAAATTACCTGTACACACACACATCTCCATGCACTGGTATAATGCAAAATGTTAATACCTAATACTATAAATTAATTCATAAAATCTATTCCCACATTAGAGTACAATAAGAGTATGAAAATTAAAAATTGGATAAATACAATCTCACCAATACTGTAAAGGATTCCAAACTTTTAAAAAAAGTGGACTACTACCAAAATGAAACTCCAAGATCCGACTGTGGGTTTTCTAGCCCAACTAAGCTCCACCTTCTCTTGGTCAACGTAGGACTCCATTGAAAGGACCATTGTCTACATAATACATTACACTTGTGGGTAGATCCCATGAATTTGTGATTATAAACATACCCTGTAGGATACCCCAAAATCACAAAAAAAAAATGCATCAAAGATGGATTCATCTATAAATCTCAAAGTAAGGATGATAAATAAGGTAACCCAAATATACTCAAGGAAAACTAGAATTATTAAGGAGAGTTTTATCATCAATTCCATCCAAGGTATTGTATTTGAGGATCAATTGAAACTCTTATAAGATAACTTACTCCCTGGGTCATATTAAATCTAATGTCACTCATTTGAGAGGTCATACACATTAGGCCTTTCCACAAAAAATGAATAAATTGAGTGAGATCATCCAATATACTCACTCGATTGGACTACACATCATCAAAATAATAATAAATGTTGTTACACAGGTAGGGGATTACACTAGGGGAATATAATTCAAACCTTTTCCTATCCAAGATAACCCACTAATAAGGGTATCACAAATCCTAAATGTTGGATCTAGGATACGTAACCCATCCTAGGGAAGAAAGAGTTAGAGGATCACACCCTAGGCCATGCGAAGGGATGCATGAATCTATCTAGAACTATCCCATATAAGGTATCACTCATACTAAGTTTAGTATGGGATTACATATGATACCCTCATAAGGGAGGACCAAGGGAACACACCCATGCCAAAATTCAGTCTATATCGGAGAGATCGGGGGATCTAACCAACCTTTGGAGGTGTACACGATGTGCTCAAGGGGGTACATGGTGTGACTCACTAAGTCCTATTCTACCCATTTATTTTCACCTCACATGACATGATCATCTATAGATACAAGAAATTTATTAGTGACACATGATGTGTAGAGGTTATCCAGGTAATCAGTTATTTTCTATTTTCCCATATCTGTGTACTCTCTAAAGTTAATGGGGTCTGACTCCACACTAGGATTTAATATATGATGATTTGGTATTAGGAATTTAATAGATATTAAATTATTTAATGAATTTTTTCAACTTTTAGATTTTTCGTGACTGTGATTAAACAAAAAATCTAACGTGAAGAAAAGTTATTTATTTAATTTGGGATAAAAAGTGTTCCAGATTTAGTATAAGTCTTGCTTTTCCTATGTAAGACCCCTTTTTATTGATATTCCATTATTTCTGAAAAAAATTTCTCGCATGATATATTAAATCTATTATTTTTTATATATCAATATTGAGGCTCCATAAGGCATGTAATTCCATTCCTACTCCATGAATTTTGACAAAAATATTATTTAAAATATTCTAATTTATTCTAGAAAAAATGGATTCATAAGAGTATAATAATAGTCTAACCCAAGCTATGGAGCTTAGAAAATATATCAAACCTTGACTAAAGACAAAAAATTAATAGTCAATGATATCACCTCTTGTGGGATTTTCTCATAGGGGTGAAATCACAATAAGAAGAATAGCCATAGGAATGTGTTAGGCTTAATGGTTATAGTCATATCTTACTATAATCATGTATATCATTTGATGACTATTAGAATAAAAAGTTATTAATAGTTGTCTCTTGTGTAGGTGGGATTTTGTTGGAGTTGGTTCCCTAGAACCAACGACTTTTTACTTTATATTACCTATATATTCATATAATTTAGTATTGATAAATATTTTATCACATGATGAGTTTTCCTTTACGTAACATTAATGTGATAATGTGCTTAGAGTATTTATCACATCGAAAGGACATAATAGTTCCCCATTATAAAAAGAACCTCAAAGTATTATGAAAATATTCTTAAATATATTTTCTCTACATGGATGAAATAAATCTATTTATAAAATATATGATACATTTTATTTGGAGTTAGAAACCCAAATGGAATTGATACTTATTCTCATCAAGTTCACACTTGGTAATCTCCAAGATGGGATCTTATGATAATAGTCGCTCTAGTAGAAATTCCATGTTATATGTGTCTTTGGATATTTTTATTTGTGGACATGTGTATTCGTTCTTTGAATTGATATTAATATTAATTTATATCATGAATACCATACTTTGATATTTTAATGAAAAATATGATGACATATACTCATAGATAGGTAATATATTTTGGGTACATCAAGAGTGACATGACATTAAAGAATAAGTCAAGAAAAAAAATTTCCCTTCTATTTATTAGAAGTAGTTCTCTCTGGACCCTTGATTGACATGGATCTATCTGATAAATCTATGGACATGGTAGTATATTTATGTGTTCAGTTTAGAAAGTCAATGAAAGATAAATAAGGAATATAGGATGATGACATGAATAATTCAACTTACTTGATAAGATATCGTGACAAAGATATTATATTACATAATAAGAATCTATAATAGGATTATGTTATTACAACATTAACTTATTTATATATGGGTTTATTGATGTGTTTCTATACATTGATCTTGGATTTTAGGCTAGTTTTTTCCTAATTCCTCTAATAAAGTGGCCTAACACATGAATTACCTTTCGAGTTATTGATAATGTGGTTACTAGATTTTTTTTTATCAATATGGTTTATGAGTTGTAAAATGTGTTTAAGGCTGATGAAATTTTTTGAATTGACTATAAGAAACTTGAAATTTTTCTAAAACAATTTTGTGATTTTATAATTCTTGAAATCTACTTGAGTTTAATCATGTAGTTGATTTGATAGTTATACAGTCAATAATTGGTGGAACGATCATTCAACTATTTGATCATATAGTCAATCAGTACCACATGTGGTCAATTGGATTCACTATGTGTTCAGTTGAAGGAGGCAATTAATTATCTCACAATCAATCGATTATAACATGTGGTCGATATGTCCTTTATTTTGACACTCAATTACGACATACAGTTTATTAGGGCATTGTCAATCAAAACACGTGGTTAGTTTTTGAAGGACGGTCGATCATCTGTGGAGCTATTTAAAAGTCATTCCTGACCTATATAAAGGTAACACAGAATTTCAAAGATCTATTTCAAGGTAATATGTGAATTAATAAGTCTATTTAAGGGCGGTTTGAACTCTACATATAGGTAACAACTACCTTCAATGGGCTTCATAAAGGTTATTGAAGGCTCACAAAAATGTTACTCTAGCTATTTAAGTGTCCTGTAAAGGTTTTTTGTGGGCCACTGGTCCTATAGAAATGTATATTGGAGCTTTTTTATTCTTCATTATGGTAACCTTACCATTTAAGTACCTATATAAGGGTAATTATAGGACAAACCAGATCCATGTGGAGGTACGGCAATCCATATATAGAGGTATCCTTAGATGTCTTAAGTAAAATTAAAGGCAATCAAATATATTCTATATTTATTATCTTATAAAGATAGATTTATTTTAGATGATGCCTATGTTGCTCCTCATTGGTTTAAACACCACATCTAGAATGTGATTCAAACTGTTTCATTTGAGAACTCAATTATGGTGCTTAATTCAGATATTTGGTTATCAGTCTAAGATGGTTTATTTGAAAAGATATTAGTGAGATTAAAGTTGATTATTTTCATGATAAATCTATAGATGTTAAATCTAGAAAGTAATTGTGAAAATATTGTAATGTTTTAACAGTAAAATACACATTGGAATCTGATTATGTAGTGATTCTTGATGAATTATTTGAGTATGAATGTTCAATTTGATGAGTTACTTTCTGTTGTGATGGGATATAGTTATTAATATCACGAACTATATTAATAAAATAGAGTTAGATATTGGTGGAGTGATAAAGAGATGATGGGAATTTTTAAAATTCATAAATTCACTGTTTTTGAATTATTCTCAATTTTGATTGAAACTAAAGAAGAATCTAAAATGTGTTTTTGTTGAGTTGAAAAGAATCTAAAAGTGTAAAAATATAATTAAACTATATAAATGGAATTATTAAAAGTAAAGAACATTCATAAGATTTTGGTGCATGTTTGTGATCCTAACTGATAAGGAAATAAAGTGGGATCATACTACATGATTCTATTGAGTGAAGAATTAAGAATGTTGAGTCATAAATTTGATTTTCTAAAATCGAATTAATTCTTATATTTTGTGTTTCTATAATATGATACATTTTCAAAGAAAGAAAAAAAACTCTTCTTATATCATATAAGTTGAGAAAAAATTGAGAGTGGAAGAGTGTTCCTGAAGTTAAAGTTTAGAGATCATTTTCTATATCTAGTAGAGCTCGATCATTCAAGAAGATTATCTAAGTTTGAGATTTAGAAATTGTTCTACATCAAATCTACATTATTTGACCAATTATTAATGAATATTATTGAAGTATCATTGATAAATTTCTACTTATACTATTTCTAAAGCAACCAAAACTACAAAAAAATATTTGTAATATCAATTACATATTCTTTATGAAGGTAGTGTGAAACTAGATAATTCAGTGTGACTTTGAAATGACATGGTGTGACTCTATTACAACACTATAATCTTGTGATGCTTTGTTTCTTGTAGTGAAGAATCAATGGTGTGGGGGACTAACCAACCATGATAAGGATTATGTTACTCATAAATGGGACAAACCTTGTAAAAATACACATGTTCATTTTCTCTTTATTTTTTATATACACACATGAGTTTGAGACTATGTATTTTAATGAATTGAATATTAATAGTGTGTAGGGGTTGATTTAATTAAGAAAAAATTGTAAAAACTGGTCTCCATAGATTCATGCCCCCTTCCTAATGGAGCAGTTCATTCCATGGAACTTTAGCTGGTATCAGAGCTTGGTCCCTCTATTTGATTCAATCAGGTTCTTAGAATAGATAATCTAATTTTTTTTGGACATCAAGGGTTTCTCTACTTTTGATGAAAAAAATATCTCAGTTATAAAAACAAAATGTTTTCTTATCTTGTTTCCCTTGGCTTGGAAGTTGGAGGTATTATTGTCTTTGGTTTTGCACACATTTACGGGAATTCATCAATAAAATTGGAGGATAAAAATATATAGATATTTATGTAAAGTCACAAAATGATATTCTTGTATTTTCTTCAAAAAAAGTCTGCGCAAAGTTTATGAGACTTGAGTTAGCTAAATAAATATGGGATAATATGGAAAGTATTAATAAAGGACATGTGAAATAAAGGAGGATATATTAAAAATGTAGAGAATCAAGTTTAAAAACATCAAGATTACTAAATAATAGAAATTGATGATTATTTTACTCAATTAAATGAAGTTGTCAGTAATAGATAAGCATCTGTTGAAGAACTGGAGGAATCTACAATTATTAAGAGGTTTAACCGGAATTTTCTTGAAAATTTTGATCCTAATATATCAACTCTATAAGATAGAGAGGATCTTCCTTTAGATGAATTTCATAACATTATCATATCTTATTAAATGAGAAAAATTATATCCTTAAATAAAAATCTTAAAGATAGAATGTATTTTTAGTCCATGAGAGGGTTCAAGATAAAAAACTTGTTAATAATGAAGAATTAAATGACTAAAAAATGAAGAGGATTATAGAGACTATCAAATAATCATTGATTTTATTTCAAATAAATTCTATATAAGAAAGAAAAAGGGAAAAACAAAGTTTCCAATTAGGTATTAAAAATAAAATGGAATTGGGAACTTTAATATTAAATATCCTAATAATAATGAAGTAGATTATGTATATATAGATGATGTGAAAGATTTTAAAAAAAGTGGAATAAAATCTCAAAAAGAATTATCCAAATATAGAATAATTAATAAGGTATTTTAAAAAGGAAAAAGAATAAATCTGCTGAGAAAAGAAGAAGGATATGTCTACTCATCTTGTAGTTAATCTGAAAGTGATTCTAGTGATAAATTTAACAACTTAATGGATCACATTGAAAAAGTCTTTGACTCTTTAGGCAGTGAGTAATTTGATTCAGAACTAACTAATGTTGAAGGATGGACTTGATGCATGCCTTCAGAAGAATATCTTTCTAAATAAAAAAGAAAAAAATGGAAAAATAAAATAGGAATATTATTAAAGAAAATATTGAGTTTGAAAAGTAAGAGGTAGTCCTTGGTGATGAGATCAAAAAATACATGTTGAAACTAATGAACATGAGAAGATGATAAAAAATATAAAAGATAGATTTTCCTTTAAAGAAGAAAAATTATCTAGGACATAGTCAAAGTGCATTGAATCTGAAAATGAGTTGAATAATTTCAAATGGTATTTGAAAAAATCAATTGAATTTAAAACGAAATCTTATAAATCACCTAAGATAAATTTTTAAAAATATCAAGTTAATTATGTACCTAAGAAATATATCTATATTTTTTTACACTAACTATGCATGATCTAAGTCAAAATATTATCAATATTGGGCTAAGAAAAATGTGTATAAACATTCTCATATTTCAATAGAATAAAAGATGTACCTGGGAAGCTCTTTATCTCCCAAATAGAAGCAAATATAGGCTAAAACTGCATATAAAATCATAATTTTGGGCAATGGTATAGATTTTTTTTATAAACAAAGAAGATAGAGGTTATAATAAAAATTACGGTACTATTTAGTGTTTGGGAACAATGGAGACACATGATGGTATAACATGTCATTTCCTTTGGTGATATATGGATTTAATGGAATTTATCCATTGGGGATAAAACCACATTTTAAGAGAATACATGCAGTAAAGTCAAATGTTTCAGGATTTTAGACTCATAACATATTTAAATGTATTGAGGATGTCTATGATAGGTGTGAGAAACATGTAAACTACATAGAGAAATGTATGAGAAGTTTATTGGGACAGATTACTTATGATGAGAAAGGAAAGGGAGTTTTTAAGCCTGAGGAAGTGATAGCCTTCCTCATTGAGGTTTCATTGAAGTCTAGAAGTAAAACAAAATCATGGATTAATTTAGTGGGTGATTGTCCCACATGAATAATTATTAATGATTTTTAAGTACAATGAAAACTATAAATGTGGATCAGTCACTTTTGGTAATTATTATTCATTAAAAATCAAGGGCATTGGAATAACTGAAATCCAACTTCATAACTTTAAATCATATTATATTTTATATGTGGAAATTATGAAATATAATATCTTAAATGTTAGTCAAATTTGTGATGATGGAAATTAGATTATATTTAATAAGCACTCTTGTGTTATTAAAGTCTTGAAGAACATAAGGATAATTTCTCATGGAAGAAGTACCAATGAAAATCTATTTCTGAGAAAGGATCTAACCAATTTATGATAAAAGAGAAAAAAATATGAAATTATGTTATAGAATAGAAGGATTGATCATCTGAACCCAAATAATATGATTAATATTTTTTAGCATGAAGTTTTGAGAGATTTTCCCAAGATTAATATAGAACAAGTTGATGTGTGTGAAAAATTACAAAAGGGAAATATAACTTAGAAAACATATAAGTAGGTAGAAATTCTCTCTAATATGACACTTGAACTTTTAAAAACCAATTTATGTGGTCCCATGAGGAAAAATTCAACAATTGATGATTTATATTTCATCACATCCATTGATGATTTCACTTGAATGACCAATGTGATGTTCCTCAAGCACATATCATATGTAGTCGATATGTTCAAAGATTTCAAAAGACAAGTAGAAAAATAATTAGAGTTTCACATTAATAAATTGTGTTATGATAATGAGAATGAGTATATAGGTAATGAATTTGAAAGTTATATTACTAAATATGGAATCAAGAATCAATTAAACACATCATATACTCCCCAATATAATGGTGTTATAGAGAGGAGGAATAAGAGTGTTGTTGAGATGGGCTGGAAAATACTATCTAAAAATAAAATTTCAAAATATTTTTAGAGGGAGACTTTGTGTTCTACTATACACATACAAAACAAATTTTTTTTGAGACCCAATATATATTTCAATCCTTATGAAATGTTGTAAAAAAATAAATAAACAATCAATTACTTTCAAGTGTTTGTAATTACATGATTTATTAATATAAAAGATAAAAATCTAGGAAATTTTGAAGAAAGAGTGAATGGAGGGATCTTTATGGGGTACTAATCTAATTAAAGAAAGTATAAATACTAAAACACAAGTTTTCCCAAAGTTTTGAACTCTTTAGATGTCAATATATTTGAAAATCAATACAAATTAGACCAGTCTATTCAAGAATATCTTGAGATTTCATATGACAAAAACAATTTTTTTCGTATCAGTATGTTGAAAAAGAACCTGATATCAGAAAAACTATTGGAAATGTTCATTTAGAACACACAAATTATGAAGAAGAGGCTGTAGGAAATGAAAATAAATAGTTTAAGAGGCTAAAAATACATTTTAATGCTGATAATATTATTCATGGACAAGGAGATCATGTTTAGACAATAAGAAGGTCAATTGTGGGAAATAAAAAAACACTCATATCAAATTTTGTACCACAAATAGTAGCTAAATCTATAGATAATACATAATTGGTATATGTTATGAATGATTAATTTGACCAGATTGATAAACATTCAATATGGGATCTTTTCCGAAGAACAAAAAATTATAATTTCCTTGGTACTAAATGCATGTTTGGAAATAATTTTAATGAGAAATAGATCATTAAAAAAAATAAGCTTAGGTTGGTATGTAAAGGATATACTAAAATGGAAGGTATTGAATTTAATGAAACCTTTACTCAAGTATAAAGGCTTGAAAAAATTGGGATTTTGTTAGTTGTGTCTACACATAAGCATTGAAAAGTAAATCAAATGGATGTGAAATCATTATTTTTAAATGGTGACTTGGAGGAAGAAGTCTTTATTAAACAACCATATGACTTTATTCTTGATGTTGATGTTAGCATTGTGTAGACTACTAATTGTTTTTATGTCTTAAAACATGATACTATATATTATTACTCAAAAATCAATGGGTAGTTGAAAGAAATGGGTTCAACAAAGGAAAAGTTGATGTAAATTTATATGTAAGTGGTCAATCTATAGGAAAACTACTTTTCATAGTGTATTTTGATGATATAATTTTGAAAAGTGATATAGAGTACCTTTGTGAGGAATTTTCTAAGAAAATTAATGAAAAATTTGAGATGTCCATACTGAAAAACTGAATTATTTTATGGAAATAAAAATTGGGTCGAAAACAGATTTCATATTTTTTTCATTAGAATAATATTAAAAAGTTTTTTTGAAAGAATTTTGAATGGAAGAATAAAGAGATGTTTTAACACCAATTTTGACTGGAACCAACTTGTATAAGGTTGGTAATAACAACAAGGTTTTCCAAAAGAAATCTATAAGACTCATTGGAATTATATTGTATTTAAAAACTTCAGAACTGAATATAGTCTTTTTGTGACACCTTGTGATCAATTTTAGAGTGACAAAAGGGAGTAAAAAATTATTTAATCAAAGAGGATACTGAGATATATAAAGGGAGTAATGAATTATATCATGATTTAAAAATTAAGTAAATATTTGCAGTTGATTTTTTACACTGATATAGACTGGGTATGTGATTGTACATATAAAAAAACCACACATGGCGGAAATTTTATCATGGGTGAGGGATTTGTGATATTGTATAGTAAGAATAGAAACCCAATTATACTTAACGTATCCAAGGCAGCATATGTGGCAGCCACTAATTCATGTACATAGGTTTTATGGTAGTAGTTCTTTCCATTAGAAGGTGGATAAAATGGAACAATGCTTATGGAAACTTATGTATTCTTGTATCACATGTTTTCACATCTGGTTCACTATTTTGTTTTCTATGTAAACTCCCAGTGGTTTCAATATCTATAATGAGTTACGAGCCTACTATATAATGGAATACTTTTGTTTAGGGTTTCAAACTAGATGACACTTAGGATACCACATTGGTCAAGTGTATTGGAGGTCGGTCTCATCACAACCTTTTGGGGGGAATTATTGCATACTTCAAGGCTCTCTTTTAGATTTAATATATGTTTGTTAATCTTTCCTAAATACCAGTGCAGGATTGGACACCACAATAAAACAATTAGGTATTGAATTCTTTTACATGTAATAGGGTGTTATATTAATGAAACCATCTATATGTATAAAAGGTTCTCTATCCATTTCCTATGATTTATTAATAATTAGGTACCTCTAATATTTTTAATCCACATGTCTACCCACTCTAGAGTTTTCTTCCATCCAATAAGGTGATAAGTGTTTTGATATTTTGATTGAACCTACAAGAGGTTTCCTATATACCCCATGAGGACATTAATCAAGAACCACATAGTTTGTTTATGTGGGATTTTAATTTTTTTGGGGAATTAATCATTACAAATACATAAGCTCATGCGAACCGTACTCGGTGTTAGAAACAAGATATATCAAAGGATTCAGTGCATTGCCTATTGGTGAAAGACTCACATATTTAATTAGCCATGATTTAATATGATTAGAAACTTGTGAAGTATATGTATCTATAAGGGAAGGTATGGTATCTTTGTTTGATATGGAACTCAATCCTTAGGAAGGCATCATATGTATCCTATTTATAATAGGAATGTGATTACTTATAGTTCTCTTTAGTTCATAATCCATTGATGGTGGAGGAAAGACAATAGACCCATAAGTGGTGGGCCCTATGAGCTAGAGTAAATGAAAATTTTAGGGACTTACATCAAGGTGGATTCCCAGGTCACATATCCAACCCTTATCCTTTATCAAAAAAATGGTCAAATATTTAATCTTTATCCTATGATGGATGAAGAGAGATAATGACCCTGAAACATCTGATGAGTGGACTTAGATTTCATGAGGACTCCTTTTAAGGATATGAAATGTGTAATATTTAATTAGTAGGTAACCCTAGTCCGCTATAGAAATTCTCTACATAAAGGGGGGTACTCAGCCAAATACTCATGGTTGAGGGTTCACATGTCCCCAGGGGACATATCCAAGTATGTGTGCTTGAAAAGCCTGATATTTCTAAATATGTATTCCTAACATTTCTTAGTATGTTTGTATAATAAGGATGAAATGTACATAGTCCTTTACATGAACCTCATTAAAATGTCTAGGGGATTCTTGTAAACCTGGATGACATGCCTAGAGGTCATCCCCTAATCAAGGTTGACATGTTTGGGTGTTCTTAAAGAGAACCTGGTTGAAATGTCTAGATGCTTTCACATGAACCAGACCAACATGTCTAGGGGATATCCTATTAACCAATCTGACATGTATGATGGTTATCATGTGAAATCCTTGACATGTAGAGGAGCTGTCACATGAACCTGGAAGACATGACTGAATGTCTTCCAATGAACTAGTATGACATGTCTATAGGTTGTTCCATGAACAATGAATAGATCACGTGAAACACATGAAACCCTTCACTTTAAAATCATTGCATCTTACCTCACATGAAGCTTCCATCATTTTTGGATTTTACCACATAAACGCTTCAATGTTTGTTAGGCTTTTTCCTATTTAGGTGTTTCGTGATCAAGCTAATGCACCGAAGGTCCTTCAAATGATCTTATTTATAGGTTATAGATACTTTACATGATCAATGAATCGATAATTAAAAGTCCATAAACCTATAGCATAATCCCTTAAGTTACTCACCAAACTTACTGGGTGGGAGAATCTTGAGATCTCATAGTCCATCACTCTATAAATTCCACTATTTCCTCCATCTATATGTTTGTGTTCATGTGTGGAAAAGAGATTTGATAAGAATTTCCTCCCCATATCTATACTGATTTGTACGGTGATTTAGTATCATATATTGGATTGATTTTTTAGAAGTAATATATAACACACTTTTCATAATTGATCTTCAGGACATCAATGATGTCGTCCTTGTATTGTGTGATAAACGACCACCATATGATCACTCTATCATTACCAACTTTCCTGAACCCATGGATTGTCAAAGGGAATCCACATTTTCATAATGACATGATAGATATCCTTTGTGAGATCAAGAAAACATGTCCTAGAGAATTCATGATATCATGTTGTATGTCAAAGGGCCTTCATGAGGTCAGACCATATATTAGAGGGCCTTTGCGAGATCTAGGTTGGCATGTTGAAGTGATTTCACAGGATCATGTTAGAAAGTCATAAGGACATCCCATGATCAATATTCTGATAAAAAAATCATGTAATCCAATATCATATAAAAATAGAATAACTTCCACCACATAAGGATCCCATCATTTTTAGTTTTCTTCATGTGATCCCTGTGGAAATTTTCAAATGGTTTTCTATTGGTTATTGGCTAAGGCATGATGTGATTGTTTTGAAATGTACAAGGTCTTTCACATTATCAATGAACTTTTGATGAAGATAATGTGATCCTTTCACATGAAGATTAATCTTACTTGCTTTTTATATGTATCCCATCATTTTTATCTTTATTTTCAAAAATGCCTTTATGGTTGTCATGTGTTTTCCCACTAACATGTCAAGTGATTAAAAAGTGTTTTAAAGGAATTTAAATGATTATGAAGACTCATTTTTGGGGATTCACATGATTAGGAGGGATTAATATATGAATTCATGGTATTTATGAACAGATAACATGAAGAGCATAACCCATTCACATGATGTTTCTAGGGTCATTTGTTCATTATTTTTATTAAAGGTCACATGAATTGTGCGACCCAAGAACTTGATATCCATGCATAAATTCTTCTATATTATTTACTTTTAGGGGGAATATTACCAGTTCTTTGGGTGTTTCTTTAATCCCAAATCCACTGATGCTCATTTTTTGGTCCTCAACAAGGCCCTCCTCTGAAGTAGAGTCCTTAGGGCAGAAATAATGAGGGCTCAGTTGTGAGGAAGTTAAAGACCACATGAATCCCTTAGTATTCTTTTGGTTGGTATTTCAAGTGTCTCTTGGTATTCTAGGATACCTTCAGTGTTCCATGTGGTTCTCTATAAATAAGAGGTCTAAGTACTGACCATTTCACTTGCGACTCAAACCTCCAGAGTTACTGATTTTTTTTTATTTTGTATGATTTCTTCACAAGATTGATTCATGTAACCATGCAAAAAGAACAATTATATGGATCCAATCGCATGATCATGTTGTGTAATGAATTTTTATGGACAATCCATACAATCAATCTTCTAATTTATCATTGGTAATTTTCTTGAATACTGTTTCACATCCTTGGTTATAGATCAACTTGTCATGATGTACTCAAGAGTCACACACCTACATAATTATTTACGATATCCGCATGACCTTCCCTTGGTCACACGATCATGATCCTTGGATTGGATAATGAGATTGTGTGACTTTATATGGGCCACACAATCACAAGACCTAGAATGGATCACACACTCTACAAGATTCCATCCATGTCACACCTATTTAATATACCCTTCTTATGATTCCAACCTCATTTTAATGTATGAATTTTATATTTCATGGCCCAATTGGGTTTGAGCTCATAAACTTCATCAAATATGGCTTCCAAAAGGGCTATTATTTATAGGAACCATAATGATGGTCCCTGGGTCTCTTTTGAGAATAAGATCCTATAGGGTCTACTTTCGTTCTGTCTCTGAGACTATCCTCTAATCCATAGACTACCTCTATATAGATTTAGTCTTTTGGATAATGTATTCATCCCTTTGCACAATCACATAATCCAAATTGATGGTTTTCATCTTCCTTGAACCGTATCTAGGAATTTTTCTCCACACATAGAAAATTGATTATGGTGCCATTATAGGGGTCATCCCTCTCATTGAATCAATCATATCTAAGAATGGATAGTTTTTATATTTCTAATTAGCCTATTTACCAGAGTTACTTAACCATATTTCTCTCCTCGTTTGGAAACATGAATGGTGGTTTTATTTTTAAATGGGATATGTTCCCTAGTGATAATTTTTATGATGAATGGACATGGCCAGTCTGGGATAGAAATAACTATATATAATTTTTATATCAACTACACACAATCCAAATCTATGAGGAAACATGGATTTATCAATTAATCATATAACACAAATGGGAACTCCTCAGAGATCGGATAAAACAGTGGTTTCCTGACACCAACTCTTTTCATATAACACATGGTGAGGTAAGAATGAAACTATGGTACATCTATTAGCTAGGGGGAATACTTTCTATTGGGGAGATTTAGGATGAATTTTTCCCTACCATGGTCTTCTGGGATGACATTGAACATAATCCAACCTTGGAATGAGATATGATCATTATTGTGAAGGAGAGGTTGAAGAAGGAGCCATACCTATGCTCAATAATTTCTTTCAAGGATTGGATCAAAATATTTTTTTATCAAAGTGGGGCTCAACCAACTATTATACATCCACATCACTTCCCCTATTAATAGGTATGAGATAGCTTGGGATAATATTAGGACACAATAGGGGTCGAGGAGTATACTTTATCAGGTTATAAGGTGAAACCCATTTTGTCTTCTGGTCTCTGCTAGGTGGGGTTTTTGGCCGTGTTTCTAAATGGATGGATTTTCCCTACTAGGGATAGATGCCTTGGAATTTGGGGTGGCATATTGGGGTTGGAATCTCGACTAAAAAAAGGGAAGTCTCTCAATCGAACTATTACAAACATTTATCATTCTCATAATCTTCTCAATCATATTCAACAAGGTAATACCCCTTTCAAGATTATTAGCCCCTTCCAGTTTTTATCTGTCTTGATAGGTAAGCATTTCAGGTGTTATGGGTACTAGAATATCACTGAAATTCATCATTATCTATTCTGGTCAGAGCTGCTAAATATCTATAAGGTTGAGGTAATTATGTTAGACGTCCATGAGGTTTTCAATATGTTGATAAAACATAATTGTTTCAATTTCATGACATACCGTACACCCTCTAGGCCGATCATTGACGACAACATTGGTTCCATTGATGAGAGGTTATATAAATTATCCTTTTGGGATGGGGTTCTTGCATCCCATTTAGATGAATGAATCATATACAAGCCCTATAACCCTTATAGATTTTCTCATTAGTTCAACTACATTCAGAAGGTATATTCTCTCCCATTTGATAGTGTGCAAAGGGAATGACATCCTGGGATTATATTTTAATTTGAGATGATGTTGACACATGAAGATACAAATTCCAAGTTTACCTTGCTGTCTATTGATGCTTCTAGTTATCTATCTCAAGACCATTCCAAAGCTAGGATGAAATCTTACATAGTTGGAGTACTGATCCAACATGTTCGACGGGTTGATTCTTTTTATGTCTCTCCAAACACCTTGTTCATAGACCCAATAGAACTAGTTCAAGTCTTAGTAATACTTTTGAAAAAACTCTCTCATCCTCAAAAAGTGTCCTTTGATGAGAGGTAGAGTATTTTAGGTAATCCTACCCCTCAATATTGATAACATATGATGTGCTAATAGGAGGAGGGTTAGAGCATGTCGTTGGTGAATGTAGAGCTATCCAAGCCACTCTCACTACCAAAAAAACATAAATTAGTGATTTCTTCAAAAGTTGCTAATTTATTTATGGAAACTTATTAAAAACATCACTAAATTTAGTGTTGCTAAATTATAAATGTTTAAAAACATCACTAATTAGTGACACCTCATTTAGAGATGTTTTTGAGAAATGTCGGTAAATCAGAGGTGTTGCTATTTAGACACATTTATAGACATCGCGAAATTATCAACATTTATAAATGTTGCTAAATAAAGATACCTTATTTAATGATATTTTTGATAAAACTCAATAGACCACACTTTATTTGTTGATAGTTCTAAAAAATTTTGATAATTTATTTTTTGAAATTTGTAATTTTTTTCTTTTTTTTTGAAATTCAATAATTTTTTACAATTAAAAGTAAAATTACGCCCCCAACTTGTTTTGCCCCACAAACCCCAAGGCATCCACACAACCCCGGACCTGCCCCCTCTAGTACCACCACCCCAATAAAACTTGACTAATGAAACTCAAGCCTCACGAGTAAGTAGTGGACCAACTAACCTAAAATAATTTTGAATATAAAATTGTATTATTTTCTATATATGCAAATAGATTTCAGAATTTAAAAAATTAATATGTCATATATATATATATATATATATATTTATGTACATATATTAATATTCATGTTTATATTATATTATATATATGTGCGTGTGAGTTTATATTATATTATATATATATATGTTTATATTTTATGTTTATTTATTTGTGTATAGTTTATATATGTTTATATGAATGTATATATTATATAGATATTATATGTTTATATTCATGTATGCGCGTGAATATATATGTGTGTGTATGGTTATATATAATTATAGTTATAAATTAATATATATATATATATATATATATATATATAATTAGCCATGTTTTAAAACACTGGTAAAAATGTCACTAAAATAGTCACATTTTCGTAAAAAGAGAATAAATTCAAAATATTTAATTGTATTATGATATTTTTTTATATATAAATAGATTTCAGTATTTATAATTTTATATTAAATATTTATATTTATATATTAATATACATATATTAATATATATATATATGTGTGTGTGTGTGTGTTTATATTTTATATTTTATATCTTATGTTTATATATATGTGTGTGTGTGTGTGTGTGTCTGTTTATATTATATATAGATATATGTTTATATTTTATGTTTATATATGTTTATGTTTACATTATATATATAGATATGTTTATGTTTTATATTATATAAATATATGTTTCTATTTTATGTTTATATATTATATATATGTGTGTGTTTATATTTTATGTTTATTTATATGTTTATATTATAATATATATATATATATATGTTTTTATTATACATATATATGTTTATATATATATGTTTATATTAATATATATATGTTTATATATATATGTATATATATATTTATATGTGTGTGTATAAATATATATGTGTATGTATACATATATATAATTATAATTATAAAATTATATATATTTTTATAGTTAGGCATGTTTTAAAGCACTGGTAACAATGTCACTAAAATAGCCACATTTTGTTAAAAACACGACTAAATATAATATATATTTTTATATTTAAACGTGTATGTGTTTCTGTGTTTATATATATGTGTCTTTATTTATATATATATTTTTAAATATGTATTTACAACGATGTAGGGAAATGAGTTCTATAAACATATATATTTTTAGCAACATTTTTTTGGATACATCGCTAATTTATCAATGTTTTTCTCTAAAATTCGCTAATTTAGCATCATTTTTCATGAGAAATCACTAATTTAGCAACATTTTTCACAAAACCTCACTAAATTAATGATGTTTTTTGGAAGCATTAACAAATTAAAGATGTTTTTCATGAAACATCGCTAAATTAGATTTTTTTCATTAAAAATATTTAAATTAGCGACATTTTTTGGGAAACGTCAGAAATTTAGTGACATTTTTTCTTGAAATGTTGCAAAATTTAAAAATCATCAATGGTTTTTAAAAACATCACTAAAAAATGTCTCTAAATTACAGTTTCTTATAGTGATTTTTTACCTGTTCATTGAATGGGTAAAGAATTCCTTCGATGGATCTGATACCTGAATATATCCCAACCTTGGTTCCTCAATCTGACACACCCTATAAGACAACCACCGAAAGAGATTTGTCCCAAAGATTAATTTGGAACCAAATTCACAGCTTAATTATTGAGACTTCCCTGAACAAACTTCATAGTCAGTAATAGAATCTATGTTAGCTTCTCCATAATCATGGGGTAGGCAGATTCAATTATCAATGATTATATGAAATTATATTGTGGATCTCCCTAGCAAGAAAAAAAATATCTGATTGTTAGTAAGAGCTATGTGAATTTCATGAATTTTTTTTCTTACTTCAATCTATGAGGTATGACTCGGAGTTGTTGTATCAAAAATTTCATACAGTCACCCAATTGCACATTCAGGTAAGCAACTTGGCCACACCGATATCAGAATATGAAGGGCTAATAGCTCATGCAAAGGCCAATTTTAAAGAAGTATATGTTTTTTCTAGACGCCACTAAAAAATAGGGCAAGGAAGTATCCTCCTCTATTGAGCTTCTTCATCTACTAAATGTGATTGAGGAAATGGATCAGGCATCAATCATAATTCAATTAACACATCCTAGAAGATTCTAGATGATCTAGAGAACTTAGTAGATCATTTTTTTTAATAATCTTGTTGTATGCCCTCTGAGGGACCCTAGGAGAGACTCTAGAATGTGGAGACTTATCCTCCATATATACACTATTATTGAACAAATATTTTTAATTCCATATGTTTTTATCATGATTTATTTTATTTAATATTTTCTATGATATTTCATTGACTAGAAATCATATAGATCATCCAATCTATCAGTCTTTTATAATACCAAGTGAACCTAAAATTGAACTCAAATGCTTGAATCATAAGTGAACCTTTGTGAGAATTTACCATGAATGATTAATGACATAAGTATCTTCATTTATGTATCCTCAAGTATCCTTTCTATATTGAATGGTTAAAAAAGTATAATTTCGGAAAATATGTCCCTAAGGGAGTGTGCTCTAATTTTTATCTAGGTTAATGTACCTAGAGAGTGTACCATCCCTGACCCTTGTATCCAAGAGCTGGGGTCTTACTTTATTACATTAGAATATATAAAATGGGTTGAATCCTGAAGGACTGATCAATTTAGTAGTTTTGGAGAACTAGTTATATACATGATACCCATTTTATATTGGGAATAGAAAATAGAACATAGTACACAACAAAAGAAAATTCTCAACATCCTTGAAAACTCATTCAAAGAATTCATCTTCATAAACCGGGGAAATGGGAAAAAATAAGGGGGAGCTAAAATGATCAGTGCGGGTTAAGTATAACAAAAGATATCATAAATCAATAAGAATTATCATTATGGTAAGGTAAATAACTAAACAAAAATTCCACTTAAATAATATTATAAGGCATAATAAATAAGTAAAGGTAAATAACTGAACACACATTCCACTTAAATAATCGGATAAGGAATAATAAATAAGGAAATGTAAATAATTGAAAGCACATGGAATTTAATCTATAAACTGAGAATGAAATGCAATCACATATAATATCATTGTAAAAATATAATGGATAATAATAATTGAATTCTAAATAAAGGAAAATATTAATTATCAGATGCCATGTTTCCCTGGAACATGATACCTTTATCATCATGACCTTTTACAAGAGTTGAAAATATACTGGGTAAAAACCCATCTGATTTGGCCAACTTCTTTGTCACAGGAGATTACTGATGCATTGAGGGTATTCCTATAAATGGACCCCAACCTATTTCATGCATGTCCAAATGAAATTGAGGCGAAATATCTTACTTAACCTATAAGATTGGGTGAACATGATATAACCACCTTTATAGTGGTTTAAACATGTTATTAATTTATACCATAACTACATTAGAATTTATGATATCATATATGTTCTTTTTATTATATCTCGTCACCAATTTGTTAATACTATTTCATTATTTTCATTGTTTCAGGTGTTAATTACATGTATTTCCCATTCATGAATTATTATGAAATATCCAGTTCTTGTGAATTTTATATTGTTCCATAATATCCAGAATAATAGTCTTGAAATAATTTTCATATTTTTAGAGCAATTTGACTTTTGAAACCAATCATGAAATATGGTTATTAAAAATAAAGCATGTTACGATCATGAAGATGGTAGGTCGAACGCACGCATGAGCATCGTTTCCATTTTAAAATGATCATTATGGAATGAAGGTAAGTAATATATAATATTTACATAATTATAATATTATCATATATACCATATTATATATCATCCATAGAGTCACATTGCTTCACGAAGGTAGCAGTTCACACGTACACGAACAATGTTATCATTTTTAAGTGAGTGAAAATGTAAGAAATAAAATGATATATTTTCCTTATATACTGATAAATATTTCATTAATATAATATTTATATCATTTATATCATATATAATCATTAAATTTATCCTTATCACCTTCCATATGAAGCATTAGGGAAAGACAAATCACATTGCTTCGCGAGGCAGTAGCCCGCCGTACATACGAGTGACGTTGTTGTATATCATACATAATGGAAGGTAAATATATATATATATATATATATTTAATCTATAGTTATAAATATATTATAAATATCTTATATATACTTTATATCCATCTTCATATACAACCGTGAAAGGTTGTAATAGAAGAACAGACGACATCGGTTCGTGAGGAGGTAGTCCTCCGTACACACAAACAATGATTTTATAAACCATTTGATATAATTAGAGAAAAATTAAGGTAATGAAATTATTATAAAAAGTTCCCCATATTTTTAATAAACTAATATTTTATATCATAATGGTTTAATTTTACTTGAAGGATGTAGAGGAAGAAATAAAAAAATGCTCATTGAAGAACATTACCTCTTCTTCAAGTATCCTCCTTAAGTTTACCCTAAAACCTTTCTAGGTTGGATTTATGACAAAGATAAATCTTCTAGGATGAGTGAATGAAATTTGGGATGTTATTTGGACATTCCTTTTCTGAACCAAATAGGTTTAATGGTTTGAAGAAGAGAGGATAAAGGGTGGTCTTTTATAAGTGAGGCGAGTGACACACCTGTAATTTTTTGAAAAATTCAATCATAACCATATTTTTATCATGAAAAAAGATTCAAAAATGGTAAAACATATAAAATATATGATTTTAGTTTGAAAAATTTACGTAAAATGGGTGTGAGATAAATTGGTATGTCATTTTTAACACGTATTCTCTTTGTTTAATTATCTGAGAAATCGTTTTTTCCTTAAATGTGGAAATTAATTTTTAATGTTTTAACTATTAATTTTCAAAAAAAAAGTTAAAATTATTATAAATTATATATTATAATGATTATAAATTTGGAATCCATTTTTCTAAATTAAATTTTTAGAATTGGAAAATTTTAATTTCAAATTATTCTCACAAGCGCAATGAGAAAGAGGGTTTTACATATAAAATGTTAAAATATTTACAATATTTTTATATCGAAATTAAATTTTAAAATGATTCCAATAGAATTAATTGGATTAATGGATATAAATTTTAGCTAAATTAACTTTAAAACTAATTCATAATATAATTTAACAATAAAAATTATTTAAAAGAGAAGACAATTTTCAATTAAAATTCTGTATTTTCACTGTTCATTGAAAAGTGAAACTTTTCAGAAAAATATTAACAATTAACCCTAAGATAATTTGTATATTATTATATATAAAATAAAGTTTATTTTTTAAACTAAATATTCTTAAAGTTTTAATATTTAATTTTAAATTAATTGTGCAAAGCGCAACTAAACAATGTTTTGGTTTTACCTGGTGTTACGTGCATCGTAAGCTATCAACGAGATAAAATTTATTCTAAATGAATCATATTATAAAGAATTGGGGTTTTATATTCTTACCTACTAAAAAAATTTCATCCTTTTAATTTCATGGATATTGCCTTTTAAACACAGGAGGGTATTTGTTCTTCATTACATCCTTTGGTTCCCACATTGCTTATTCCATTTTGTGATTTCTCCAAAGTATCTTTACCAGAAGAGTCATCTGATTCCTCAAAACTTTTGATCTAGTATCAAGAATATGGATGGTTTCTTCACAATAATATATATAAAGTTCTAATTATGTTTCATCATAGGTGATCACATGCATTGGGTCTGGCATGTACTTCCTTAACAATGATGTGTGGAACACATCATGTACTTTTGAGAGATTTGGAGGAATTTCCAAATGATAAGAAAAAAATCCAATTAATAAAATAATTTAAAAGCATAAAATGTACCTAGGGATCAATTTAACTTTCTTATTTAACTTTATAACACCCTTCCATGGAGATACCTTCAAGAAAACGTGATCCCCCACTTGGAATTACAAATGCTTCGTCTAATTATCAACATAATTTTTTTCCTACTTTGATATGCTTGAATGTGAGCCTAAATGGACGTTACCTTTGTTGTTTCCTCTTCATCACATTCTATGATTACAAGTGTTCTTTCACTAAATTCATCCCAATAAGTTAGAGTATGCCATTTCTTTCCATATAATGCTTTATACAATGCCATTTGAATGCTGGAATGAAAACTATTCATATTGGAAAACTATACTGAAGGTAAATACTAGTCAAAAATACCTTTAAAGTCTTGTGACCATGACTTCAAAATGTCTTACATTGTTTAATACTATTATTAGGTTGTCCATTAGTTTGAGGATGATAGGAATTTCTCAAATGAAGCTTAGAATCAAGATCTTTCTAACGGATCTTCCAAAATTTTCATATAAAATGGGGATCATAATCAGACACAATTGAAAGAGGTGCACCATAAAGTCCTACAACTTCATTAATATAAATCCTTAAGAGGCACTTGAGAGGTAAATATTCTCTTATTTCAAGGAAATGTTCATATGTGGTTATGCGATCAATGATAACCAAGATTACGTCATTCTTTCTTGGTGTCCTTGGTAGTCCTTTGACCAAGTCCATAGTAATATCATCCCATTTCCTCATAGGAATAGGAATTTGATTTAGTAATCCTCTATTATTCTGTATCACATCTTTAACTTGTTGAAAAACCAAACATTTGGAAACATAATCATCAATTTCATGATTTATGTTATCCCACAAAAAATTTACCCTCAAATCCCTATACATCTTTGTGATGCTAGGGTGTATAGAGAAATTTGAGCTATGAGAATCATCCAACAATTCACTTTTTAGTTCTGGTATAGATGAAACACATAATATCTTTCCAAATTTTATAATACCATCTTTACAAATTAATTCTACTCATTTCACATTATTCACAACTTTAATTTTCTTCTAAAAGTCATTATCATCAGATTGAGAAATTTTTATCTTTTTTAATAAAGTTGGTTTCACATTCATTTTTAAAATTATTGATGAAACCCCTTCCTTTATAATTAATATATACATATTTACTAGATCCATGAATATAAGATCCCTCTCAATCCTCATTTGGGTCAGAATTTGATGATCTTTCTTACTCAATGAATCTGTTAACTTATTTTCTTTCCCTGGGTATTAGTGTATTGAGAAATCATAGTCCTTGATTAGTTAGACCCATATACTTTGTCTCATATTCATCAATTTATGTTAAAATATGTATTTTAGGGTTTTATAATCCATATATATATATATCACATATTTCACTACAAAGATAATTTCTTCATATCTTCAAAGAAAATATTACAGCTACCAACTCAAGATCTTGGGTTGGATAGTTCTATTCATGAATCATTAATTTTATCACTTCATATGCGGTAAATTAATCTTTTTCTACAGGAAACAACCAAGTAACTTATTTAATTTACCACTATATATCACAAAATCATCACTTATAGATGGTAGAGTAAAAATATAATCATTTACCTATATTTTCTTTAGTTCATCAAAACATTATTCACATTCCATTATGCAAACAAACTTAACCCCTTTACATGTAAGATTGGTTAATGGGTTAGCCAATTAGACAACATTATGATTGAATTGATGATAGTAACCTGTCAAAAATAATGAAACTACATTCCTTAGTTATGTTTTTTGGTATATACCATTCTATTATTTCCTTCATATTCATAAGATTAACTAGAATTCCATACTTGGAGACAAGATAGGCAATAAAAGAAACTTCTTAAAGCCAGAAATCACAGTTACTAAATTTTCCATGTAACTATTTCCTTTTAAGAGCCTCAAGAATGACTCATAAGTGATTCTCATTGTTCTGTTATCTTTTAGAGTACACCAAAATATTATCATTGAATACCACGAAAAAATCATCAAGATAATACTTTAATACTCTTCCAGTAGATCCATAAAAACAGAGGGTGAATTAGTTAATCAAAATGGAATTATTGTAAAATCATAATGTCCATATGTCATTCTAAAATCTTTCTTCTAAATGTATTCTTTCTTTACTGGCAATTGATGATACCTAGAATGAAGGTCAATATTTGAAAAAAATTTGTGCTCTGTGAAGTTGATTGAATAAGACACCAATGTGTGGCAGAGAGTACTTTTTCTTTACTTTAAAAGAATTGATTTCCATTTAATCAATTCACAACCTCATGAATCTTTATTTATTCTTAACAAAGAGAACGTGGGATTCCCATGGTGAAAAAAAGGTATAATAAATACATTTTCACCCTACTCCTCTAGTTGTTTCATCAACTCCACTAATTCCACAGTGTCCATTCTATTGAAACTCTTTGATGTAGGTCTTGTTTGAGAGACTAAATTGATGGAAAACTAAGCTTCATGATCTTATGGATGTCTAGGTAATCCTTAGGATATAAACCAATGTATTACTTTACAATATGTACATCCCCAATTTTAAGATTACTTGCTCCATCCCTTGAGGTTATTTGTTCTTATTCCCCAAGAACCTCATTCATAAGAGTAATTGGGGTTGGATTTCGATATGACTCAGATGATTAAGTATCTTCTCTAAAGATAAGTATCTATACATCTTCCTCACAAATCATAATTTCATTCTTATTGCAATTGCTTTTTGAATCATATTTTAAAATACAGTTTATACCTAGGATTACATCAAATTCAACCATAGGTATGATGATAAGGACTTAAAATGAAACACATTTGTTTGTCATAATAGAGACTGTCTGAAACATCCTTGTTGCAATGAGACTTACCTAAGAGTTTTGACTAAAAACTACCTTCTTAAAGTAAATGGTAATTGTCTAATATTTTTGGAAATCTGGGTAGATATAAAAGAGTGGAAGGATATAAAATCAGATAAATCATTATCTAAATTTGAATATAGGATACCACCACATCATTAGGTATTTCCACCTTAGTTATAGTGACTACATATGCTCTAATTTATCCCCTTGTTTTATTCTGTGGTAGATTCCCTTGAATATAAGAGAGTTTATTTGTATATTTACCCATCTCTTTGTTGTTGAAATTCTGAATAATAGTTTTTATTATTCTTCCCTTTAAGTTATTTAACTCGATGACCATTTTCTACACTTTTAACAATCTCCCATTCCGTTTAGGAATTTTCAAGTATGATTCTTTCCATATTTTTCATGTGGTGGAAATTTTTTATCCTTATCTTGTTCTTTGAAACATTCCATTTTTCATGGTGATTTGACAACCTATTATTCTCTTTATTTTCCTTAAATATGTAAGATCTAGATAATTCCTTCTATGTTTTTATGGAACATAAATACATTTCATCTTATGATTAATTTTTTTTGAGAGACCAGCACCCTTTGGAGACTTCAATTAAGCTCTTCGAAGAAGTGGTCAATATTTTAGTAAGTGTTATGTATGTAATCCATAGTATACCTGGTTAACCTTTTAAAGGTATCCTCATAATCAAAAACACTTTCTTTTTACTTTTTATTTAAGATTAGGAACTTTATCTTCATTTTAATTAATTTATCATGAGTGAAATAATTTGCAAAGAATGTATCCACAAAATCTTTCCATTACACGAGTTCTATTTCCTCTTCCTCCCTGTTATTCTAGATCAATGACAACCATTTATAAAAAATATTCTTTGATATAATAAACTACAAGTGTAACCGTTTCCTTTTCACTTCATCCCAATGTTATAAGTATTTTCTATAGAGACTTAATCTATTACTCTTTTATAATTGGATTAGTAGTACCACCAAATGTTGGGGGATTCTGTCACATAAAGAAATCAAACATAAGAGAATCTCACTGCGGAGTAGGTTTCCCCATTTGGGTAAGGTTATTTTTCATAACCTGATTAAACATCCCTAATGTAGGCATAATTTTTTAAATTCCAATAATAGTTGTATTTTCTTCCATAGAAGGGAAATCTCTACATTTCCAATGAGTATTATTACCGATCCTCCTTCTGGGTTCCATTTCTAAAAAATGGCATTGACTGGATTAGCTCATAAAATTATAAATTTTAAATCATAATATATAATTAAAAATACGGTGTAACACTTAACATAAATTAAAAATGTATGAATTATTAATCTCAAAATGATAAACTTTGGTTTCATTGGTGATATATTTACTTTCAAATCCTTTGTAATATTTTTTCAAGAGAATGTGAATTTTCCAAATCATATCCCTTAGGAGTGTCAATCCTGGTGCATAGTACGGCCTATAATTGTGTACCAGGTAACACTTGATTAAATCTTGATGTGAAATTTTCAGAGTTATTAACCTTAGATACTTCTTTTCTAGAACCATGTCCACTTATAGTATCTAGATAGAGATTTATTTCTAGGAAAACTCGCATAATCTCTTCCTTACCAAAACTTTAGGATATTATTTATTCTTATCCTTAAAGCCTATCATAGGGTTATGTTATCTAATCTCTATTTTAATTAAAATAGTTCCCAAGGTTTCTATTAAACCCCCTATTATACCAATTATACTGAACCCAAACCTAGCAGCCTAGATCCAGTTCCTTACTTTATTACTTTAGCATAGACACAATGGGTCGAATCCTGTGGAGATGGATTCTAGAGAGCTCTCGGTGGCGCTTCCCTTGTGAAGACTAAAGTTTACATTAATCGGTCATGATGCTTGCTTCAGATCATCTTAAACGTGGGTTTTCATGGCTGATTTTGATCCCGATTGTGAAAGGGCATTCCAAGGCCATGATTTTAAAGCTCAAAATAAATATTCACATCCAGTTAAAAGACATAGAGGAATATCTTTTGTTGAAGTGCTTAAAGGTATGGATCATAGAAAATCTTCCGTGATGAAAGCTTCACTATGCAGAAAAATTGATGATGGAATATTTTTTATTGCACCTGATCTGGAGGCACTTCAGCAATGTACACAGATGTGTAAGTTTTAAATAATGGGACAAATTTCATACATAAAAGGGGATAAATATTGGTCGTCTGATGAATTAAAGAGTTGGATTGTTCATGTCTGGGGCTTCTCCGATTGGAAACATGGTCCAATCAGAAGAGGCTATTTTCATATGGTGTTATGGTCCCAAGAAGATCTTGATAGAGTCTGGAATTTAGGGAACTTACAACTCAAACCTGGTGTGCTGAGAATTTCCGAATGGAATTATGAATTTAATCCACTCACCTTTAGAAATAATACGGGCCAAATTTGGGTCATAATCAATGGTATTAATTGGTTTTTTTGGCATCCCAAGATACTAAATGACTTAGTATCTTGCATTGGTACTCCCATCAAGATAGACCAACGAATGTTAAATGCTAATATTAGTTTACATGCCCGAGTGATGGTTGAGGTTGACCTTGATTCTAAGCTATCATAGGTTATATATTTCAATGTAAAGGACTAAAAAGCAGAGGTCAGGATCGAATTTGAGTGCAAGACACCATTCTGAGACCTCTGAAGAATTGTGGGTCACTCTTTGATGAATTGTAGGGTCATGAAAAGCCAAGTATCCCAACCAAAAAATGATGGGTGGAAAGAGGTGAGAAATAGTAAGAAGGAAAAAAATACTACTGTAGAGAAACCTGAACCACCTAAGAAAGAATCAGAGGTATGGGTGAAGAAGGTGACTCACTTTGGAGAGGTTTCAGGTAAGAATTGGGCACAACTTGTGGATGAGGAGGAGGAGACCTCTTTGGATCAAAGCATCCAAGAGGAACTTGAAAAATTAGTGCTGGATGTTTGTCACCGAGCACTAGATGAAACTGTTTTGGATGATCCTGTTAACCATAACTCCTCAGAGCCTATTTTGGATGAACCTATTAACCACAACTCCTCAAATCCTATGCTCTGTATGACAACACCTATGGATCCTTCTGATGAGAATGTCAGTGATACTATCACTTGTATTCGCAACACAGATGAACCTTCCCTCTTTATTTCAGGTTCAGTGGTTCCACCCATTGAATGTATTAGAGGTTTTATTAACCCTCCTCTTACTGGGAGGAAACTGTATCCCCTTGATGTTGCCAAGGGTTCTGTTCACCCAACTGGGTATGTGTCTGTTACACCTACAGACACTAGAAAGAATTCTACAGACTCGATATCAGTTGGAAACACATCGACACATGCTAAAAAATCTTTTGAAGGTGTAGCGCAAATTGAAGAAACTGCAATATTGACCCCCCTGAATGAAAATTCTAGCATCCAAACACAATCTATCATGGATTTTTCCAATATAAAGTCAATGGAAAAGCATATCCAGACTACTTCGATCATGAGCGCTGCCACTGTTTTGGCCTCACTGGAAGGTAATTTAGATATGTCTAGCTAAGAAGATAGATATGTATCTATTAAGACCTATCATATACCAGTAGAAATAAAACCTCCCCCTATTTTGACCACTGCCACACTTAGTTCCAACTCCCCAATGGATTAAAGGGACAGCCTCGTGGCTACCTCCTTGAACTCAAAAAAATATAAATCAAAGCAGACCATTGCCAATGCAGGTTCTTCTAATATCTCATATGTTTCTCCCATGAGTAAATAGGAAAGGAAACCCACTACTACCTCTTCCCAATATGTCAGAAGATCTAAGAGGAAGAAATGATTGGGTGGATCAAAGAAGAAAAATGGTGGTTCTGCCTCCAAAAATAGGTTTTAATGAATATATTATTTTGGAATTGTCAAGGAATTGAAAACCCTGCCACATTTAATGTGCTTAAAAGTTTTATTTTGACTCTTCGTCCTAAATGTTTTTCTATTTTTGAGCCAAAAGTCAAATTTTATTTTAAATTTAGAAACCTTTTCACTTATGGATATAATTATTTAGGTGCTTGCAAAGCGGGTAATGATGCAGAATCTCTTTGGATTTTTTATCATGCTTCCTTACAGAATGTTAATGTTATCAAAAAATTTGAAAAAATGTTCACTTGTGATTTTTTCCAAGATGACATGCATATTTTGTGTACCATGATTTATTCTAAGAATAGATACCAGGAATGAAGGTCTTTTTGGCATGATCTTTCTGGGATAGCTAACAACAGTTTCGATCCCTGGTTTGTGATCGACGACTTTAATTATTTCCTTTCCTCCAGTGAGAAACTTGGAACATCCCATTCCCCTATCTCCTCAAGTGATTTTAGACCCACAATTGAGTATTGTGACCTAATAGATATCAATCTCACTAGTTCCAAGTTCACTTGGTATAGAAGACATTGTAATAAAATTGTTTCCAGTAAGTTCTATAAGGCCTTCAGGAACATACCTGCTCTGGATTTTTGGGACACCATCTCTAACATCACCTTGCCCAAAATTAATTCAGACCATCATCCCATTCTGGTTAGTCTGTTCACAAAGATAATTAAACCTATTTTTCCTTTTAGATTTTATAATGCTTGGTCTGCAAACCTGGACTGTGCGAATATCATTATAAAGTGTTGGGAGTCTATGAAACAACACAACGATGATTTTTCTCGCATAATTAAATTAAAACATCTCAAACAATGTCTTAAAGGATTGTGTAATTCTAAATATAAACAAATTGACAAATATTTCTCCACCATTTAGTGTGATCTTATCCAAATTCAAACAGCCAACACTACCTCTGATTTCTCTTTGGACCCCCAACTTTAAATCAATACTTCCATAAAACTTAATTCTATTCTTTCCATTAAAGACAACATACATAAGCATACTTTTAAAACAAAATGGATATCTTATAGTGATAGAGACACAATGTTATACAATTCTCTTCAAAGAATATGGAAATTTTGTTGGCCTCTTTCGATACTTAGAGCCGATGATACCCTCATTGACTCTAAGGAGGGAATTTCCAGTCATGTGGTCTCCTACTTTGATAATATTTTCAATGGACCAAATTTCAATAATGTTTTTCTTATTGAGATCAAACTGGTTATGGTAAATGAGGAAGATAATGTTTTTCTTCTTAGTATACCTCTCAATCATGAAATAAAAGACACCATCTTTAGCCTTAACCATAATATTTCCCCAGGCCCTGATGGATTTATCAATGGATTTTTCCCACAATATTTGGAAGCCATCCACTCTGATGTTTTCAAACTCATCAGATCCTTTTTTCTAATGGTTTTCTTCCCTAGGGTCTTAATGCTCAATTTCTCATTATAATTCCAAAATTGGACAACTCCTTGGAGATACATCTCTTTTAGCCCATTTCTCTCATTAACACTATTTACAAAATCATTACCAAACTTCTTTCCAATAGACTTTTGACGTTGTGTAATAAAATTATTTCTTGGAATCAAGTTGGTTTCATCAAGGGAAGGTCTATAAAAGACTGAATTTTTCTTTCCTCTAAATGAACCAACACCCTCAACAAATCCATCAGAGGAGGAAATATTACCACAAATATTGACATCAGTAAAGCCTTTGACACTATTGATTGGGGATTCATTTTCAAAGTTATTCAGGCCTTTGGTTTTAACGACACCTTCATCAATAGGTCAAACTACTTATTCAAATCATCTTTCTTTTCTATCATTGTCAATGGATCCCCGAAGGGCTACTTTAAGTGCACAAAAGGCGTCAGACTGGGTGACCCTCTATATGCCATTCTATTTGCTATTGTGGAGGATTACCAAAGCAGATTTCTCACTTGCCTTGGGGATCAAAATAAGATTAAACCTATTCAGGTTGCCAAAAAGTTAAATATGCCTAATCATATTATTTATGCTGATGAAATTATATTATTCTTACAAGGTGATAGAAATTATATTCAAAATTTTAAAAAATCCTAGTCTCACTATGAATAAGTCTTTGTACAATCTATAAGTTGGAACAAATCTTATTTTTTCATTTGAAAAAATTTCTCTTCCCCTAGAAAGATTAATATCATAAATAATTTAGGCATCAAAGAAGGAAATTTCCCCTTGAACTATTGATTATCCAATAAAAAAATATATTTTGATTATATTTTAAGGGTATTAAATGTTCATTTTTGATCTTATGGGCCTGAGTTAGTGGATTTTAATTTTTGAACATCCATTCTCATCATTTGTGCACTTCATGCCTAATATGCACCAATTTAGGCCCAATATTTCATCTGATTTAAAAGAATTTAATTATCAATATTTTAATTTTATATTTTGGGAAATGGATATAAACATAAATATGAAAAATTTTCACTCAGGGATGAATGGAGGATTCATAAAGGATGATGGGGGCCCAAGTTGAAGATTCAATTCTGGGACAGATTCTGTGGCCCAGAAAAACAGCCCACTATTTAAATCATATATCAATAACGGCTTATTATTTGGGGCTGAAATGTTACATGATGTTAGAGGACATCAGGGGATTAAATTAAGTCTTTTAGGTCTCACTCAAATTCTGCCTTTGAGAAGGTCCTTTAGGCGCATCTTTCCGGTGGATGCAAGCTGGCTGCAACTTCGGGGCAAGAAGTGGAAAAGTCTCTCTACATTAATGTTCCACCCACCTTTCCCCAACACAATTAATTAAAGGCACATTTGATGTTTGGGGCTCAGTAAAGGCTTAATTTTTTCCTATTTAAGGTAGTATTGGTGGGGGATTTAGGGATCTTGCATGCTTTGTTTCATTGTAATGTTTTGCTATCCATTTGATGTTGTAATCGTTCTTCATTCTCATGTAAGTTGTTTGAATCACATTAGTTCTTAATAAAAGTTATTAATTTTCTCTTTTTATATTCTTCTTCTTATCAATTTGATACTGTTTCTTTAAGGTGTTAAAATATTCACACCATCACTTGTGAATTTGTTCACACAATGGTGGAGTGATCATTTTTGTTGTTGTTGTTTTTGCTTCTTCAATTCCACCCCTATGAGTCTACTTTCCGCTTCCTTTGTGATCATTGAATCAACGGAGGGCTAAACCATTATGGGTTGGTCCTAAGGAGTTTCATGGTGCAGATTGGATGTTATTATATAATCTGAATTTCTATAATCATTTCATTATTTTAAGACTTCTATTTGATGATTTATTTTCTTCTTCATCTTCACCAACTTTAACAATGACACATTTTGAGTGCTAGTACAATCCAATTCCTTGGAGTGATCATTAAATTGATCCTCTAAGTGAATTGGTGATTAGACTTTTAATTTTGTAGGTATTAAATTGGTGGATGATTTTGAGGAATTATATCATTTTGTGGTACGTCTTGAATTAGTGAAACAGACGTTATAAGAAAATAAATACATCTAATCTAACCCTAGTAACAATTTTGTATCAAATCATCTCTATTAATTATTTTAGACTAAGTAATTATATGTTTTAATTTATTTTCTTTAGATTAAATCAATAGTTATTAAAATCAAATCAATCCAAAGAGTTGGCCACTCCATATCCAAATCCTTCAAAAATCAGAGTGTCTCTCAGTTTCTTCTTCGGTCCCTGTAGATTCGACCCCTACCAGTACTACAACGACTGCATACCTGTAGGGTAAATTTGGGCGCAAACAAATTTTGGCGTCATTGCTGGGGAACCATGTAAGTTACCTTAGACACACATATTCTTTTCTCACCCCACATTCTCTATTCTCACCCCCATCTCTCTTATCTTTACCCATTTCTGTTTGTGTGTGTCCTGAGAATCTAGAATCCAACTTCCTATCTTCTCCAATGGAGTATCTTCCAAATTATCTTGTCACAAACTCATGATGGAATGAAATAGAAAATGAATATTGGGAAGCCCCTACATTAGAAATTTCTTTTGATCAACCCTTGATTAATTGCCATACACCTGATGATATGTACACTCAATGGGATGATGATTGTTTAAAGGATCAATTTCTAGACCTCTCGAGGATGATTGAAGTGATAAAACTTAATGAAGTTCACGATTTACAAACCCCTATCCAGCCTAATCCTCAAAAACTCCTTGAACAATTGTCTAATCAAATGTATATAATAAGTTCTGAGGTATCATCATCGAGATTAAAACTGCAATGCAGTAATACTTGTGAGGAACTCATCCATACACCAACTGTTCCTTCTGAAACCTTATGTGGAGTGTCTAGTTTCCCACAAACCTCTCATGAATTAATTGAAGAACTGACCTTTGGATTTGGGGTAGGGGAAGTGAATCAGGAAATTGTTGAAGGGTCTTTAAATCAGGAGGAAATTGATTTTTTGAATTCAAAAGATAATAACTTGACATCATGGATTGAGTTTCCTAAACGTGCCTCCATTAGTGAATTTTTAGGACCACTAATCACTGAAAAATTGGGAGAAATCCCAAACATTGAGCCCATACCTACTCCTAGAATTCAAATGGCACTTTTGGGGATGAATCATATTTTTACAAGGAACCAATTCATCCTAATGTCTTTGGAGAAGAAAATGATTTTCATTCAAATTTCCAATCTTTTTTAGGAAATTTCGACCAACCTGAACTCAAAATCATTGTCCTTCCTTCCCCAATCGAGTATCCTATCATTTGTGTTAAGCAAGATCTTGGGGGTTTTATTAATTCATCTCATGAAACCCAAAAAGGGGGGTTTATCTTTTATTTATTAGGAAAGACTATAGAAGAAAAAAGATCAACCATTTCTGATATTCCTTGGATTTTCCCATTCTTTTTATAAAATAGAATTGTTCATGAATCAAATTCCAAATCTTATTACCAACCACAAGGGATACGCATTCTCAATCATGTTGAAGTGGAGAAAGATGAGGTAATTAAAATTTTTAAATTTAGAATTGGCTAAGTTGGGGGGTTCAAGTCGAGATAAAGGCATTAAATTAAGCGTTGCACAGGAGGCAACCCGTGGTTTTCAAGTTTCAAATCATTTTTTTGTTTTAATCTACTTTATATTTCAAATAGGATTAGTGGATCATTTTGATATAATTTTATTCTACCTTAGACTGTTGACATGTTCTTATTTTATGAGTAATGATGGGTAAGAAATGGGAGCACCGTATTCATCCATGTCATGCGGTGTGATCCCTGAGTAATACCTTAACCAGAAAATATTAAGAAGACAATATATCATCAGTTTATTTTTATTTTATGTTTTTGTAGGTATTTAAAAAAAATTAGACTGTTGACATATTCTTCTTTTATGAGTATGGATGGGTCTGAAAGGGGAGCATCGTATTCATCCGTGTCACGCAGTTTGATCCTTGAGTAATACCTTACCCAGAAATTTAAAACAAGACAATGTATCATTAGTTTGATTTAAAAAAACAAAATAAAAACATGGAAAACCATAAAAATGATGGTTCTTGGAATTAAATAAATCATTTTGTTGTTTGTTTTGTCTGGTTTGTTCTTCTTTGTATGGTTCAGGGACTATTTTTGGTGATACATGTTCAATAAAGGAGGTGCCTACATCCCCCAAGAGATCAAAGGAGTAATCAAGAGCATCATGACATTCAACTTAAAAAACCAGGTGGATTTGTTCCATGTTCATCATTTTCAATTTTCTCTTTTAACTCCTCTCCTACCCCCCCCCCCCTTATAACTTTTCTTTTCTTTAAACACTGGGGACAGTGTTATTCTATGTTGGCGGGGAGATGAAATAAATTTTTTGATCTTGTGTGCAAAAAAAATGTGTGGAAGGAAAAATTTCATTAACCTTGAACATGATAACACATATTCCAAACTCTGAAATTGGATATCAAATAATATTTCATGCCTCGATTCTGATTTTAATGCAAGTTTATGTTCATGTGCATAGGTATTGGAAAGTGCGGTTGTCCGATGTGATTTTTCACAATTTATATTTTCATCCAATTATATATAAAAAACACAATGCACGTCCTGTAGTTTTTGGGGTTTTAGTTTGTGTTCTTGGGGACCCATAATAAATAGCATAGGAATGGTGATCATTTTAATTTTAACATGAGTATTCAAAAAAAAATCAATTGCATGTAGAGTAATGAATTGACCTAATGTGTGGCTTTCGGCACTTGGGGATCGTGACTCTATAGTTTCCTGGCCCAGAGTTGGGCATTTTATCTCTATTTGTGGTAATTTAATTTTTTTTATTGAGTTAACTCGAGATTATGCCCGAGTATTTGAGCTTCACTTGGTGACCTAAGGTCTTTGAGCCTGTGAGTAATTGGCAAAGTCTTGCTACATGGGTTGACTCGATTGAGCTCAATTTCAGTTACCATGGAAAAATTGAAAAAAAATCCCAAATAAAACAAATAAAATAAAAAATGAGTACTCATCTTATTATTAAATTTTTATTTCTCCTAGCGCTTCCATATTTTCTCCCTCGGATTAAAATAAACCCCCATGTTTATTGTGATGCACAACACTTCATCATGCTCAATTGAATTTGGATGAAATATGGTGACGAATTTGAACAAAAAAATGGGCTTGGGCTTGAGATATGCCTGTGGACATATCTTGTTTTAAATGATTTTGATAGGTTTCATAATTGTTTGGTATGAGATCTTTGGGTGAGAAATGTGTATTAAAATGTTTTTGGAAAAGGTCATTCGAATTTCATTTTTGTGAGATATATTTTGCTCGGGAGTAGCAAAACTCAAGTTGGGGGGTGTGATTAGCCAATAAAAACACATATTTTGATTACATTTTAAGGGTATTAAATGTTCATTTTTTATCTTATGGGCCTGAGTTAGTGGATTTTAATTTTTGAACATCCATTCTCATCATTTGTGCGCTTCATGCCTAATATGCACCAATTTAGGCCCAATATTTCATCTAATTTTAAAGAATGTAATTATCCATATTTTAATTTTATATTTTGGGAAATGTATATAAACATAAATATGAACATTTTTCATTCAGGGATCAATGGAGGATTCATAAAGTATGATGGGGATATTTGGCGATGAAAGGAAACAATTCTGGAGAATATAGATTGGATATCATCCCACTGATCGGACTGTGGGACCCACAATACATGCCCAATGAAGCCCACAATTCGTGGGAGGATTTAGAACATATATAGGAACAAATAATTCTTCTGAATCCAGTGCTAATTCTTCCTAAATGGTGGTGATTATGGTGGACCAATTTGAAGATTCAATTCTGGGCCAGATTCTGTGGCCCAGAAAAACAGCCCACTATTTATATCATATCTCGAGAACGTCTTATTATTTGGGGCTACAATTTTACAGGATGTTAGGGAACATCTGGGGATTAATTTAATTATTCTAAGGCCCACTCAAATTTGGCATTCTATAAGGTTCTTTAGGTGCGTCTTTCCGGTGGATGCAAGCTGGATACAACTTCGGGGCAAGAAGTGGAAAAGTCTCTCTACATTAATGTTCCACCCACCTTTCCCCAACACAATTAATTAAAGGCACATGGGATGTTGTAGGCTCGGCCAAGGCTTAATGTTTTCTTATTTAAGGTAGTAGTGGTGGAGGATTTAGGGATCTTGCATGCTTTGTTTCATTGTAATGTTTTGTTGTCCATTTGATGTTGTAATCATTCTTCATTCTCATGTAAGTTGTTTGAATCACATTAGTTCTTAATAAAAGTTCTTCATTTTCTATTTTTATATTCTTCTTCTTATCACTTTGATAGTGTTTCTTTAAGTTTTGAATTTATTCACACCATCACTTGTGAGTTTGTTCACACAACGGTGGAGTGATCATTTTTGTTGTTGTTGTTTTTGCCTCTTCAATTCCTCCCCTATGAGTCTACTTTCCGCTTCCTTTGTGATCATAGAATCAATGGAGGTATAAACCATTATGGGTTGGTCCTAGGGAGTTGTATGGGGAAGATTGGATGTTATTTTATGATCTTAATTTCTGTAATCATTTCATTATTTTAATATTTCTATTTGATGATTTATTTTCTTCTTCGTCTTCGCCAACTTTAATAATGACACATTTCGAGTGCTAGTACGATCCAATTCCTTGGAGTGATCATTAAATTGATCCTCTAAGTGAATTGGTTAGTAGCCTTTGAATTGTGTAGGTATTAAATTGGTGAATTATTTTGAGGAATTATATCATTTTGTGGATACGTCTTGAATTAGTGAAACGAAGGGTATAAGAAAATAAATACATCTAATCTAACCCTAGTAACAACTTAGGATCAACTCATCTCCATTAATTGTTTTAGACTAAGTAATTGTATGTTTTAATTTATTTTCTTTAGATTAAATCAGTAGTTATTAAAATCTAATAAATCCAAATATTTGGCCACTCCTTAGCCAAATCCTTCCAAAATCAGAGTCTCTCGGTTTCTTCTTCGGTCCCTTTGGATTTGACCCCTACCTGTACTACAAAGACCGCATATTTGTAGGGTAAATTTGGGCGCAACCACCTATCTTGGAGTGCCTATCTTTTGGGGAAGGCCTAAATATCTATATTTTTCCAACATGGTTGATCATATCATAAATCAACTATCCTCCTAGAAAGGTAAATCCCTTTCCATGGAATGCCATATTTGTCTAGTGAAATCTACCATTGTCTTCAAAATGGTCTACTCCATGATGGTCTATAAATGGCCTGCTGGTATTTTAAATAAAATTAATGTTTACATAATAAATTTTGTTTGGACTGGAAACACTTTTGAAAGGAATCTTATGACAATACCCAGGGACACCTATTGCAAACATTTAGAGAAAGGTGGTCTTGGCATAAAAAACCTTAAATTTTTTAATGATTCCCTTCCAGGCAGACTCACCTGGAGGTTGATTCATAACAACTCTGACTCCATTGATTTTCTTAAAAAAATATTCCTTAAAAAGATAAAGAAGAGAAATTGGAACTAAATTAATTCTTCCATCTGTACTTCCATCAGGAAATCCTTTAGAAATATTGTGGTTAATTCTAGATGGATGGTTAGCACAAATTCTTCCTTGAATTTTTGGCTGTATATTTGACTAGTTCACCCCTTATCTTTGTGGTGTCTCGTAATTATCTTCTGGATAATACCAACAGATATATAAAAGAGGTTATTAAATCTCATAATTCTAATGTTCCTAATAAAATCATTCATGTTATTGATAATTACCCCTTTTCTAATTCTGATGACTTCCTTATTTGGGAACCTGCTCACAATGGTGCTCTTGATTTCAAAAATTTTTACAATCACAATTTTTCAAACTCTGATTCTATTTTTTTCTGGTTGAAATATTTTGATAAAATCTAGATTAATCCCTCTAGACTTACTCTTATTTGGCACATTTCTCACAATCATGTCCCCACGGAGGTTTGTCTTCAGTCATTTGGGGTCCAACTTTTCTCCATGTGTTCTTTTTATCACCAACATAGAGAAGATACTAATCATCTATTCTTGTCTTGTGCTATAGCTTCTACCCTTTAGAATTATATTTATGACATTTTTGACTGCAGATGGTTACTCCATGACACTATTATCTCTTAATTAAAATGTTGTTTGGTTCTTGATACCTTTTAACATATCAAGAACCTATTCTTACGTGTTGTTGATGAACTTTTACATGTGATCTGGTATGATAGAAATGCTATTATCCACAAAAATTTCTCATTAAATCTTAATGAAGGTCGGATACGTATGATCATTGCTATTAGGGATGATTCTACAACTCAAAAATCTCACTATGATAACACCATTGGAGATTTTGAGATTCTTCGCCGACTTCGGATTGATGGGATCTACAAACAACCGCGACATACATTTGAGGTCTTCTGGAAAGATCCGCTACTAAGATAGATCAAATTTAATGTTAATGGTACTTTTAAAGGCAACCCAGGTCCCGTAGGTTGTGGAGCTATTTTTGGAGACCACCTAGGTCAGTGCCAAGGATGTTTCTTTGGCAGATGTGGCACTACCTCATCTTTGGAGGCTAAAATGATGGGTGTGATTCCCGCTGTTAATTTTACCAAGCAAAACGATTCGAGAAATATTTGTATTGAAAGTGATTCCACCACTCTTCCATGATATTTGGGAGGGGGTGGTTCATCTCACCTGGCCTTTGAATGCCCGTTGGATGAGTTGCCTTGATTTGCTTTTGGAGACCAACTACATTGTCACTCATGCTTTTTGTGAAGTGAACATGGTTGCAGACGGTCTTGCTAATAAGGGAATCAATGAGGGCATACCTAGGATGGATAACTTGCCTACTGACCTTCTCCCTTTTTATGATAAATATTGTAATAATATTACTTACTTCAGACTAATGTATTTTTCTCTTTCCTTTTATTTTAATTAATTGTGACTCAGACTTTGTTCGAGGTACTACCTTAAAAAAGGGTCGAATCCTGTAGGACCGATCAATTTAGCATTTTTGGAGAACAAGATACATATATGATACCCATTTTATATTGGTAACAGAAAATAAACCATAATACATAAAAAAAATAAAATGCTCGAAATCCTTGAAAAATATTTCAAAGGACTCATTTTTACTACCCAGGGAAAGGGAAATAAAATAAGGGTGAGCTCAAAATTAGAGTAAGAGTTAAGTATAGGGAACATATCATGAATCAATAAGAATAATCATTATAGAAATGTAAATAACTAAACACACATGGAAATTAAATAACTCGATAGAGAATAATAAATATGTAAATGTAAATAACTCAACACACATTCTTCTTAAATAACTGTACAAAGAATAATCAATGTGGCAAGGTAAATAATTGAAAACACATGCCATTTAATCAATAAAATGCGAATGAAATGCATACAGAGATAATATCATTGTGAAAATATCATGGATAATAATAATTGAATTATGGATGAAGTAAATTTTTAATTATCACATTCAATATTTCCAAGGCACATGATACCTTTACCGTTAATACATTCCACAATATGATTTAAAACATTCTGGGTAAAAATCCATCTAATTTTTCCAACTGTTTCATCTCAAGAGACTACTGATGTAATTAGGTTATTTATATAAATGGTCTCCAACCTATGTCATGCAGTTCCAAATCATTATTCGTATATTGAATAATCTATTTAATTGATAAACAATTTTCTTTATCATAAAGTATCCATTTGAGTAAAGGATACAAAATTATCAATATTTCCTCAGTTAATAAAATAACTTTCAATATAAACACAATAAGTAAAAAATGTATAAAATTTAGGAAATAATCATTTATATAAAAAAATAATATGGATATTTAATATAAATGTAATTCCATAAAAAATGATCTTAATAATGTTATTGTTTCATGGAAAAGTTAATAATCACAAAAGAAATTAAGATTTCACAATAACTTTGACCAATTTGTAAATTTCAAGTCAAATAAAATTGGTTGAAATAATTTTAATTTAAACTCAAAGTACCATAAATAATGAATTATTAATTATATTACTTGTCAAAGTGGAATTATATACACCATATATAAGAAATTAGGTGCATAACATTACAATATGTCACAATGAAATTAAATTGAGATGAAATCTCTTACCTCTGTGTCCTTTTGGGTGAACATATATTAAAAAATTTTAAAGTGGTTTTAAACATTTTATTGACTTATAATAGAACTATATAATTATTTATTATATCATATATGATTCTTTTATAAAATATCATCACCTGTTTATTATAATCTTTCAATATTTTCACAGTTTCGGGTGTTAATCGCCTGGTTTTCTCATTCATGAATTATTTTGAATGTTTTGATTATTTTAAATTCTATATAGTTCCATCATATCCATAATAATAATAATTACCTAATTAACATATTTATAAATCAGTTTTACTTGTAAAAACAATAATGAAATATGGTATGAAAAATGAAGTATGTTACAATCATGGAGATGGTATGACGTACGTACACATGAGTATCATTTCCATTTTCCAATGATCATTATAGAAATAAGGTAAGTAATATACAATATTTAAATAATGATCATAATTTCAATAATAAAAAATTATATACTTATATATATATATCATCCATGTGGTGTGGTGATGAAAAGAGAGCCTCATCGCTTCGTGAAGGCGGTAGTCCATGTGTATATGAACAATGTTATCATCTTTAAGTGAGTGAAAAGGTAAAAAAGAAAATGATATATTATCTATTAATGAACGATAAATATGTCATGAATATCATAATTATGTCATTTATATCATATATAATCTTTTACTCTATCCTTATCACCTACCATGTGAAGCGTTAGTGAAAGACAAATCACATAGCTTCGCGAGGTTGTAGTCCGTCGTACACACGAGCGATATTATCGTATCTCCTAAGAAAAGGAAGGTAACAAGATATATTTGACATAATGTAAAAAGGAGAATAAAAATGTTAGAAATATCATAATATAATTTATATCCATCATCATACCCAATATTTAAAGGTGGTAATGGAAGAACGAATTACATCGGTTCGTGAGGCGTTAGTCCACCGTACACAAAAACACATATTTTGTAACCTGAAGTAGAGATGGTTGTAGGTCATGAAATTATTATAAAAACATAAAAATATTTTAAATATACTCATTCTATCACATAAGAATGTTTTAATATTAATTTAAGGAGGTGGAGTTAGAAATAAAATAAAAACGCTCGTTGAAGAATGTTACCTCTTCTCCTGGAATCTTAATTAGGTTTTCACTAAAACATTCCTTGGATGGATTTACACACAAGATAAGGATTATATGATGTTGGGAGGGAATTTGGAAAAGTTATTTGGGTTGGTATTTAATGATAAAAGTGTTTTTAAGGTGTGAAGAATATAGGATAGAAGGTGGCATTTTACAAGTGAGGTGGGCGACACACTTGTATTTTTTTGAAAAGATCCTATAATATCCATGTTTTTATCATGAAAAATAATTCAAACGGACCATTATAAAACCTATAAAAGTTAATTTTAAAATATATCTAGACAATGTGTGTAGGAAATGTTGGTAGGTAATTTTTTAACCCTTATCCACTTAGTTTAACTCCTCATTAAATCATTTTTACCTTAACCATGATAATTTATTTTTATTATTTTCACTATTCATTTAGGTCAAAAATTAAGGTGAACTTATTAGAAATTAGAAATTATTATGATTCCAAATATATAATTAATTTTTCCAAATTAAATTCATATAATTGGAGAAATTTATTTTAAATGAAGTCCCACAAATGTGATGGGAAAATAGGTTTTTAAAGAAAAAATGTTCAAAAGGATAAAATGTTTTCATATAAAAATTCATTATGAAAATTATTTCAATGAATTATATTGGATTAATTGAATATATTTTAACTAATTTTACTTAAAACAAATTAAAAATATAATTTAAAAATATAATATATTTAAAATAAAAATAAGTTTTCAATTAAAATTTAGTATTTTTCACTATTCATTGAAAAATAAAACTTTTCAGAAAAATATGAAAAATTCCCCAAAATGTAATTATGATATGATTATTTAAAATATGAATTTTATTTTTCAATTATTATTTTTTAAATTTTTAAAATTTAATTTAAAATTATGTTTTCAAAGTATGCCCCAATAGTGTTTTGTTTAAACCTAGTGTTGCGTGCATCGTAAGCTATCAAAAAAATTAAATTTATTCTAAAAGAAATATATTAAAATTTCTTAGGGTGTTACAAAGATCATTGTTTTTGTTTATAGGGATAAATAATTCACCATACAATTCCTGTGTCTCTTATTTTAATCCTTAGCTTTTACGTAATCCATTAAAGTAATGACTTAGCGGGGTTGGACTCAGATTTTTCTCAGGTTTCCCTTTAAACACTAATATAAAAGAGGCCTTTAACATCTCTATAATTGGACTTTATAAATGCTAAAAAAGTGCTGACTACTGCATCATAGTTAAAATACCTTGTATTTTATCGTCACTTTTATAAGTACTGATAAAAGAAACCATTTATCAGTGCTTTTATTTAGTGCTGACAAAGGTCCCCCTTTATTAGCATATTTGGTAGCACTCATAATGGGGTATACTATAGTGTGTAGTCACAACACACTGCAGTACTAGAAACATGGATTACTATAGTGTGCTATTAAATCACTTTTCATCACCAGAAATATCACCATAAATAAGGAAAAGGAGATACAAATATAGATTTCAAATGAAATAAAATTTACACCACAAATACAAGAAAAAAACTATTATCGAGAAAACGAACGCACATATATAAAAGAAAAAACCACCCCTGATCAAGAAAAAGAACATGAATATATAGTAAGATAATCCTCATGTCACTAATAATATAAAAAAATAAATTAAATATAAAGATTTAATTTTAAAATAAACTTTGAGTCATACCAGGAACACTGTGTATCAAATTGAGTTGCAGTTGATTCTTGCACATCACCCCATTTATTGTTCATATTCAAGTATTATCTCAATGAAATTTAACTAAATAATTATAAGATAAAAATGGTATTAAATTAATTAAGTAATATTATATAGAATGATGAGAAAACAATGTTGTATCATTTGATCAGTTTTTCCAATGTGGTGTGCGTTTAAAACTAAAATGACAATTGTATATTGAAAAGATGCACTTGGAGTCATACCAGTCACACTGTTCAATATATTTTGGTGAAACTAATTCCTAAATGTCCCAAACACCTTATGGATCATTTTTCTAATGTATCAAAACAATAAGAATGTGTTTCCCATGTTTTGAGTATGTCACCTCTGGTTTTTACTAAAATGTCATTTTAAACTGGAAACACACAATTTGATTCATACTAATCACATAGTGTGTGGGTTTGATGTGATACTGATTACTATATTTCAGAAATTAATTATTAATAATTTTCATAAATTATTTTCTTGGTTTTCAGCGAGTGACACTTTTGGAACTAAAATGTTGATTTTAAATTAATAACTGACACTTTGAGTCATACCGGGAAAATTTTGTATCATATTGAGGTGTGAATAATTATTACACATCAAAAATTACTTATGAATAGTTCCCTTAAAGTATCAAAACAATCCAAATGAATTTTGTCAGTTTTAAGTATGTCAATTGTCTTTTTTACTAGAATTATTGTCAATTTAAAATTAAAAGACACATTTGGAGCCATACCATTCAATCCGTGCATCAGATTGAGGTATATATGATTCCTACATGTCCCAAATGAATTATTTATCATTTTCCTAATTTATAAAAACAATCCAAATATTTTTTCTTAGTTTTGAGTACATCGCTTGTGTTTTTTTACTGAAATGTCATTTTAAACTGGTAACAGACACTTTGAGTTATACCGGTCACAACATGCATGGGTTAGAAATTATACTAATTCCTACACATCAAAAATATATTTTAAATAACTTTACTAAATTATCAACACAATTTGAGATCATTTTCTCGGTTTTTAGTGAGTGACACTTTTTGAACTAAACTGTCAATTTTCAAATTGATAACGAATATTTTGAGTCATACTAGGTACATCTTGCATCAGATTAAGGTGTATATTTTCTATACACATCAAAAATAAATTATAGATAATTTTAATAAATTAAAAAATTAATATGAATCATTTTATCCAATTTTGAGTATGCTACTTTTCCTTTTTTCTAAAATTAATGTCAATTTTAAATAAAAAAGATGCACTTGGAGTCGTATAACTCACATCGTGCATCATATTGAGGTGAGGCCAACATGTCCCAAATGACTTATGGATCATTTTAATAATTCATTATAATAATATGAATGTTTTTTCCTGGTTTTGATTACCTCACTTGTGTTTTCACTAAAATGTCATTTTAAACTGGAAACACGCACTTTGAGTTATAACGGTCACATCGTATGCCGGTTTGATATATGACTGATTCCTACATGTAAAAAATGAATTATGAATCATTTTCATAAATTATCAAGAAAATATGAGTATATTTACTTTGTTTTTAGTGAGTGTTACGTTTTGAACTAAAATGTCAATTTTAAGGTGATAATAGACACTTTGAGTCATACCAGGCACATGGTGTAACTGATTGAGGTTCATATGATTACTAAATGTAAAAAATAACTGATGCATAATTTTCCTAAAGTATTAATATAACTCCTCAACCCTAGTTACCCTGAGTTGGTGCATTATTACATAACATTGGCATGATCATAAGGGATCAAATCCCGAAAGACCGATCAATGTAGTAACCTTAGAAGTACTAGAAACAAACATAAGTTTTACATTACATTATGAATTGAAAAAAAAAATTATCCTATTAAAACATTCATCTCCCTTAGACTATCCCAATAGGTCAGTCATAATATACTTCTTCACATCCAACAAAAAATAAAACATAGAAAGGGGTGAGCTCAGGTGCTCAGTAAGGATAACAATATAGGGGAAACTTTCATAAATAAGCATAAACATTTATGGAAATGTATAAGACTAAAAAACATTCCTTTTAACATAAACTTCATCATAATAATGAGAAAGATAAATCAAATAATTCCATTTACTTATTAACATGAATATTCTTCTATTTTAATAATCACATGTAATATCAATAGCCAATTTCATAATGATGGAATGCATAATGACAGACATCGTAACCACATAGTCAAGGCCTTGTGCCAAGAATACAAATAAGATTTTGTCAAGGCCTTGTAATAAGACACTAGTTTGTCTCAAGAGACCTACCGATGCATCGAGGAGCTATAATGACCACCACTTGTCACTTACTAAGTCCAATGCATTCCTCATATGGAAAGGTTGAAACATAACATAAACATTCGTATTAAAACTAGCATACGAAATGTTAATACTTTAACCATAATCCATGAATGTAATAAAAATAACACATCCATATTCAAACATATCAAAAAACCTTCAATACAATATGGAAGATTGTATCATAATAAATCAACCTCAAATAAGTGTAAAATCCAACAAATTATTCTGAGGTAGATGAAATCAAAACTGTTTGAGAGAAATATATCTTTCTATTTTGAAATCATTTAAAAGTCACGTAATTATAGAAGAAAACATTTATTTTGAAAATATTATTATAATATTGTAATTGAAGGTTCAAATGTATTATAATGGTGTAAAATAGCCGCACCCACCGTATAAGTTAAAAAAACATTCTTTCATTAATTTTGTCGAAAAGGTCATAAATGACCTTTTTTGGAAAACGAAAGAAAGATTATTTTATAAAATTTTTATAAAAAGTCAAAACAAGGTATAAATTACTTTAACCCATATTCTAGGAAATAGAAAAAATGTTTTGGAATACATTTTTAAGAAACACATATGTGGATGATAAAGAGGCCCCCTTAGATACTCACATATAAACAACCTCAGATAATGAAGAGATTGCAGAATTAAACCATAACTTATACTTTTCCTTGATCGAGGGCATGTTAAGATCCTATATAATAGTTAAATAATTGTTATTAAATTATAAAATAATCACATACATAAATATGATATCATATATGATCTTCTAATATTTCTTTGTTAATAATATTTCAGAAGTATCACAGTTTCAAGTGTTAACTGATTTGTTTTCCTTTATATATTTTGTTACCCAAGTCATGTTTGTTATGGATAGGATGTATTTTATTCATATACATAATGATATTAACTTATTAAACATTATTTTTAATCATAAAATTAAAAATATTCTTGAATGATTTGGATGGAGAATGAATCTCATCACGTTCTTGGAGACGATAATCTGTACGTACGCACGAGTGACAATATCATTATTTTGATGGTAAAATCATATGTAATTGGATGGTATATCATATATAAATAATAATTAACATGTTATTTTTATTATTTTCGTCAATTATAATCATTATTATACAATCCAAATAATGATGTGTTGAATAACCAACTACACCACGACGTGTAGACGGTAAGTCATACGTATACATGTATGGTGACTTTTTCATTCATAGGATGGATAGAATAATGAATATGGTTGTACCATATTTATAATAACATCAAACTATATAGAAGTTACTGGATTTATTATTTTGTTTTGGAAACGACAAAGAAAGAGGAAGTGGAAGGAGAAAAGAACTTTGAAAGAGGTGATGAGATTATTACCTCTTCTTCAGGTGCTTCCTTTTGATTTGATCAAAAGGGCTCCTTAGGTCTGCTTTCTGATCAAAGTAAGGACTCTATGTTGAAGAGAGAGAATTTGGGAGGATATTTTTTCCGGTTTTGGAGGATCCAAATGGCTTTGGAGGTGTGATTTTGAGAGAAGAGGAAGTACCCTTTTATAAGAGAGGTGAGGGTCACTTTAGGAAAAGCTCGAAATATTATTTTATTATACAATCATATTTGGTTTATAATGGCTCTAAAAAGATTGATTGTGAGGATAAGGTGTGACGGGATTGGAAAAATCTCAACCAATAGGTTTTAGACAGGTTTAGGTCACCATATTAACCTTATATTTTAGATTTAACTCTTAGTTAAATAGTTTAACTTTTACCAAGTATTATTGTATAATTATAATAAATGGATAATAAACTTACTATAAAAAGCTAAGAGAACCTCAAGTGGTTCATTATTGATATATCTAACATTATCTAAGTCCTTTGGCCTAACCTTATATTTTTATGAATATTATATTAATTAATAATATAGTATTTCTTTTAAAAACTCATTTATGTCAATTTTGACACTATTTAGTATTTGGTTTTTGTGAAAGTCATAAAAACTTTATCACTTCAAAAAAAAAAATTTAATCAACCCTAACTTGTAATATTAACCTATAAAATTCTAGGAATACATCAAAAGTCTCAATTTACAATTATCTTAATATTTATAATATGAATTATTTTAATCTTTCAATAATATTTTAATTACTGCATCATCATTGTGTCATAAATAAATTTAATTATTTAATTTCTAAAAATTATAAATAAAATAAAATTATTTAGGAAATATTTTTATCTTTCAAATTAATATTTATAGTCGAATTTATCTTATGTGTAACCATATATTAAAAATGTTTTAGTTATTTGACTTTGAATTTAACACTTTTAACTTTTCTTTAAATAAAATAATAATAAATGTCCTAATCAAATCCAAATGGACCAAAAGAATCATATTTTATACATAAGGTTTATTTTGTTCTAAATAAAATTATCCAAAAGAATTAGGACATGTTTTATGGTAATTATAATATCATTTTAACATTTTATTACCCTATTTACTTTTAACCGTGGTAAATAAAATTCAAAAATTACTATTCACCAAAAATTATTTTCATCCTTTTGAACCACACTTTACTTACTGATGTCAACTGTGTTTCTTGGATTTTTGAAAGTCAATTCACAGAAGCGGTAAAATAATTTTTTTATGCAAATTTTCTAACGTCCCTAAAAGGTGGGTAAAAGACGTTAAAAAATTCAATAAAATTTTATACCTCTAATATTATTATAAAATAATTCCAATGAATTACATTGAACATATATAGGTATTATGTATCTATTTTGAACTAAAATAAATTTAAATAAAATAACTAATTATTTAAATAAAAAGCCGGTTTCGAACAATAACGCAATGTTTTTCACTATTCATCAAAAATTGAATGATTTCAGAAAAATACCAAATATTCACCCTAAGCTAATTTTTATATTCCAAATCCAAAAATGAAGTCCGTTTTGAAAAATAAAATTTATAAAATTTCAAAACGTAAGTATTACTATTCACAACGGCTAGTTTGATTGGTCGTGGTGTGCTAAAACTTCTAGTTGCATACAACACAAGATATTGCATTATTCAAAGAGAAACCTACCGTGGAAGCATGGGGTGTTACAATTAAAACAATAAAAATGAATTTTCTCTATTTTGGGTTTGTGAGTTGTCCTCTTTACTAAAATTAATGTCAATTTTAAATAAAAATATACACTTGGATTCATACCAATCACACCATGCCTCAGATTGAGGTGAGGCTGATTCCTTTAAATTACAAATGACTTGTGGATAATTTTACTAAAGTATCAAAACAATATGAATTTGTTTTATTTTTTTGATTACATCACTTTTGTTTTTCACTAAAATGTTATTTTAAATAGGAAACATGCACTTTGAGTAATACCAATCACATCGTGTGTGTGTTCAATGTGAGACAGATTCATAAATTTCTCCAATAAATTATGAATCATTATCATAAATTATTAGGAAAATATGATTGGATTTTGTTGGTTTTAAGTGAGTGACACATTTTTATATTGAATTTTCAATTTTAAGCTGACAACGAACCCTTTGATTCTTATCGAGAATATCGTGTATCATATTGAGGTGAGACCAATTCCTATATGTCACAAATTAATTATGGATTGTTTTAATAAAGTATCAAAACAATCTTAATATGTTTTCTCTATTTTGAGTATGTTACTTGTCTTTCTTTGTAAAATTAATTTCAAATTTAAATATAAAGATGCACTTAGAGTCATACCTATCACACCATGTGTCAGATTGAGGTGAGTATGATTCCTACACATCCCAAATGATTTATGGATAGTTTTACTAAATTATCAAAAAAAATACGAATGTATTTTCACAATTTTGAGTACGCAAATTGTGTTTTTTACTAAAATGTCATTTTAAACTGGAAACATGAACTTTGAGTCATACCAGTTACATTTTTCTCCGGTTTGACATGATGTTGATTCCTATACGTTAGAAATGAATAGTGAATCATTTTTTATGTTATCAAGACAATATGAGGAGGTTTTTTTCCCAGTTTTTAGTGAGTGATGTTTTGTGAACTTAAATATTAATTTTAAACTGATAAGAGACACTTTGAGTCATACTGAGCACATCATGTATCAGATTGTGGTGTGGTTGATTCCTACACATCAAAAATGACTTATGAGTTATTTTACTAAAGTATCAAAACAATATTAATGTGTTTTCTTAGTTTTGAGTATGTTATGTTTGTTTTGAACAAAAATGTTAATTATAAACTAAAAACATACCATTCAAGTCATACTGGTCACATCATGCATCAGATTGAGGTGATGTTGATTGATTATGTGATTAATGTTTTTATTTTAGTTATATCCACCATGTTAAAAAGAAATAAATGTTCCATTTGGATGGAAAAATAAACCCCATGCTTCTTTAAACGCCTCATCCAAAAGCACCACTTTCTCTCTTTTCTGGCTTATTGTAGATGATTGAAGGAAAAATATGTCTTCGCAATAGATCTATGAAAAAAGATAAAAAAAGATTAGGAAATTAGCTTTAAAATGGTAGATAAAGTTGTGAAAAAATTAACTAAATAAGTATTAGGACTTCATCTTTTCATGATAGCTATATACATTGTTGACCCATAAGTTTATTCCATGGGTTTTACATGAAATTCATATAAATTCAAAAATAAGAGGTTATCATTTGAATCATAGGATGAGAAAAAAAATATTTATATCCCTATAGAAATAACCACATCACATGTACCATGTGGTTCGACCTGAGACCCTTTATATCCAAGACTATCCCCCAGGGATAACCATCACATATACATATTGCATCCAAATCATGAAATGGGTATAACATAGCCATTTTTATTAGGAACTGCATTTGACACATGGGTTAATCTTAACATAATTTGTTCCCTTAGGAAAGAACCACGTAATGGGTGCCACGATACATTAGTTAAACATAAATTCAAAAAACCATAAATTATAACAAATAAAAACACAAATGACACATCACCCTCACCCTAGCCCTTGATGAATCACTAACATGTCTATAATAACTCACATTCTAACATACCTTAACTAGCCCTCACATAATACCCATAATTTTATAATATATGATAAAAATTATTTTTATCACATCCACACATGTATTTCTTATATAAAAATATTGTAATCAAACATTGAGAGGTATATTAAAAACCATTTCAAATAATATCAAGTTATTATTCAGAGAAAATATTATATAGAAATATTATCAAAATTTAACAAAAAAAATATTTACATATTACGTTTAATACAATAACTTTTAAAAAATTACTACCGAGAACAAATTATTAGACTTGTAAACAAAAAACATTAGTTAAACACTCAGTAAAAAATATATACAAAGATAAAAATGAATTCATACTAAATAAAAATCACATAATTATTTCATTCCTGAATTTTTAATGTCTAGAAAAAATCACGTTAAATTTTATAATAATTTATATAGTTCCCTCAGTTAAAAATTGTTTATAAATGTGTATTGGTTAATTTTATAATATAAAGACTATTAAACCCATATTTGTGTACGATTGCAGTAAAATAATTTGAAGAATATATTTATCCTATAATTATATATACATTATGAACTATTTCATATGAAAAATAAAATATTAAATACATATATAAAAACTATAACTAATCTGGTATTGTAGACATCAAATTCCATAATTGAATAATAAAACATGATAATCACTTAAATATTTCTATTATAGCATGTGTAATACATAATAATTTATCGAGATTCTATATAACCCATGTTTTCTCAAATCTAACATAATTAAAACCATTCACTACCATTGATTATGTTCAAAATCAATCTAAAACATTTATTAAAGGAGTTATTTAATTAGTTTTGAATTATTGAAATCATGTATAAGATATTTCAATGGTAAATAAAAAATAAAGTCTCCCTTTTCAAAAAAAACTTTAAAAGAAATAAATTATAAACTCTTAAAAATCCTATATGATCTATTTTTTTTGGAATGCCTTAGGATTCCAAAATGGGCAATGGTTTGTCACCATGTCGTAGAACATGGATTTTTGATCTAGAATATTATGTATAAAAACAATTAATCCAGAAATGGGCATAGTTTAAGGTAAAGAAAATGTTCAAGAAATATCTAAAAGTTGATAAAAAATAACATAAAAATAACCTTATGTTTTGGATCTCGACGTATCTACTTATAATTTTACCTTTGATAAATAGGGATCCTGAAAATGGAATTTTGAAGACCGTGGTTAAAGACATGAAGTACATAGATTGACTATATAAAGGTATGTTATGGTGATGTATAAAGGTAAATCAGACTATATAAAGGTCATGTGAAATCAGAATGATTAGCGAGAATGTAGAGGAGGAGAACCAACACGGTTCAACATGATAAAGATTAGTAAAAAAACACAAACCGTGGAACCCAAATAAGCAATCAATGAGAGTGGAAAAGGAGGAAATAACATACCTTGGATTTTAGGCTTGATGCATCCAAGAGAACATATAGATGGAGCATCGGCAGTAGGGGAATTCTGTGAGAGTTTGAAAATCACAACTCAATCAGTCACAGTGATGGTTCTTCTAAATAGATTTGGGACACTTTTAGTAGCACTTACAAAAAATCACCGATAAAGAGACCTTTTATCAATGCTAGATTGACAATAACTAATAAAAGGTATCTTTATCGATGCTTTTTTAGAACAGATAAAAAGAACATTTATCAGCGTTAAAACTTTTGTGCTGATAAATGATTTATAATTATAATTAAAAATACAAAATTTGTAAATATATTTATATAATTACATATTTGTTTTTTATAACTTTATAATTATTTAAATATATAATTATTTATTTATAATTACATAAATACTTTTTTTTAAAATGATTTTTATTTATAATTATAAATATATAATTTTATAAATATAGTAAATATACATTTATAAATACATTTATAATTATAAATATATTTATATCATTATATATATTTATATAATTTTATATATTTTGAATAAATATAGTAAATATATTCATTGTTTAAATATATCTATTATAATTTTATAATTATAAATATATTTATAACATTATATATATTTATATAATTATATAGAATTATATATATTTAATAAATAAATATAAATATAAATATAAATATAGTAAATATATTCATTAATTAAATATATTTATTATATTGAAAAGATTGGGGGCAGGTCCCTTTCTTAAAAAACGAAAACACGAACCCTTTTGCACTGGGTAAGGGAGAACCCATGACACCCCTGACCTGTAGGCCTAGAGGCATATAGCCTTATAAATTAGTGGCTTGAAAGCCCAGCGAGACAGAACCCATTACAAAACCAAAGTCCAGAATAAAGAAAGAAACAAGCTCGAAGGCCCAGAGGTACGCGTGCTTAAAATTAATGACCCAACAGTCCATTGACACGCAAACCATAGGCCCAATTTACCTACAACCACAAGGTCGCCCACCCGCACGAGACCGCCATCGTCCATCCACCGTTGACCATCGTCATTGAACATCCAGTGCCGCCATTCTTGTCACTCGCCCGCGCTGTTGCCTTGAATGCCCACTGCCCACCCGTGCTGTCTCTTTGAAGAGCCGACCGCTGTCACTTGAACAGAGGCCCATCATCACTTGAACAGAGGCCACACGTGATGAGCATCATCGCTGCCAGCTCCCGCAACATCCAGATCTCAACCTTAATGCACCCGTTGAGGCCAGATGACGCTCGCCGTAGCCAGATCTACACCGATGAAACTGCCACCACACCGTTGTGCACCCATCCAGAAGCCACAGTACCATCGCACACCCACAGACGACATCGCACCTCTGCCTGATGCCGTCATTGCCCAAAGGGCACCGCCGAAGATAAAAGAGAAGACCCCTTGGGGTCCAAATCCTAACCGAGAGCTCTCCGCCAAACATATTTATTACAATTTTATAATTATTTAAATATATAATTATTTATTTATAAATATATGAACACTTTTAAAAACAATAATATTTATATATTTATATCATTATATATATATATAATTATATAAATATGTATATATCCCCGAGGGTGAAGCTCAATGACAGCTTCCCCTATTGGTCTCGACGAGGTCTCGAGTTTGAGTCTCACTATGTATATCCTTGCATTGTATGTTTCCATCTTTTCATTGTAATATAGCCACTTTCCCCGAATAAATTGATGTTTTAGCCTCAACTTATATATATATATATATATATAATAAATATAAATATAAATATAAATATAAATATAAATATAAATATGAATATAAATATAAATATAAATATAAATATGAATATGAATATGAATATGAATATGAATATGAATATAAATATAAATATGAATATAAATATGAATATGAATATGAATATGAATATGAATATGAATATGTATATGAATATGAATATGAATATGAATATGAATATGAATATAAACATAAATATGAATATGAATATAAATATAAATATAAATATAAATATAAATATCCATATAAATATAAATATAAATATAAATATAAATATAAATATAAATATAAATATAAATATAAATATAAATAGAAATAGAAATATAAATAGAAATATAAATATAAATATAAATATAAATATAAATATAAATATAAATATAAATATAAATATAAATATAAATATAAATATAAATATAAATATAAATATAAATATAAATATAAATATAAATATATATATAAATATATATATAAATATAAATATAAATATAAATATAAATATAAATATAAATATGAATATGAATATAAATATAAATATAAATATAAATATAAATATAAATATAAATATAAATATAAATATAAATATAAATATAAATATAAATATAAATATAAATATAAATATAAATATAAATATAAATATAAATATAAATATAAATATAAATATAAATATAAATATAAATATAAATTCACCATATTCATTATTTAAGTAAAATTATTATAATTTTATAATTATTTAAATATATATAATTATTTATTTATAGTTTTATAAATACTTTTTTAAAAAATAATATTTATTTATTTATAATAATTATAAATATTTAAATTTCTATATATAGAATAGATACATTTATAAATATAATTATTTATAAATATTTATTCACAAATATATTTTTAACATTATTAATGAATATATAATCTCAAATACATATGTTTTAAAAAATGAGTGAAATTGAATAATTAAAATGGACTACACTTTAAGAATATTGGAAAAATAGATAAGTTTTATTAATTAAATATAAATTATTAAGAAAATATGGATATATTTTGAAGTAAAAATGAATACATATTGAAAATACTAAAAAACATTAAATAAATAATTGAAAATGATTGAATTTGAAAAAAATAAAAATGGATAAGTAAAATGTAACTAAAATAATATTAAAAATAAATAAATGAAATTATCATATTAAAGAAATATTTTATTAAATATATCATGTTATAATGAAATTCTAAAATATACTAAAATTTGAGTAAATTACATAAATATTAGGTGTATGTGTTTCTATATAAGATTTCATTAATTACATAAAAATTTGTCTCTGTGCATTGTATATAAAAATGCATCGATGACATATATTTATGTGAAATCAATGTAACACATGTTTGATATATGTTAAATTGAAAAATCAAACAATATTAAAAATGAATAAGACATTAACACGTTTTTAATTTTTACATTTTTTTCATTTTAAATATATTTATATTAAATATGTATTATTTATTACAATTTATAACTAGTTATATATATATATATATTAAACTTACTCAATTTTATTAATAATTGTTTCATTAATAATTTTTTTAATAATTTTTTAATTTATTCAATTTTAATTTTTTTGTTTAATTATTATAACTTTTTCCATTTTTTATTATTTTAATTACTAAAATTTATTCATTATATATATATATATATTTAATATGTACTATTTCTTAATATTTATAATATATATATATATATATGCATATTAAATTGATTCATTTTTTTCAACAATTATTTAATTAATAAAATGTTCAATATTTTTTTCTTAATTTCCAAATTTTTATTTTTATTTAATTATTTCATTTTTTTCATTTTTCACACACATATATCTATATATTTAATATATATTATTTATCAATATTTATAATTTATATACATGTATATTCAATTTATTCATTTTTATCAAAAGTTATTTAATTAATAAAATTGTTAATATATTGTTTTTAATTTTTATTTGTTTAATTTTTTAATTTTATTATGGACCTTTATCAGTGCTAAATTAAAACACCAATAACGGTCTCCCTTTATCAGTACTAAAAATAGAGCGCTGATAAAGGGAACCTTTTATTAGTGCTATATATAAGCGTTGATAAAGGTCACCCTTTATCAGCGCTAAAAAAACGTTGATAAAGGGTAGGTTTTATTAGCACTTTTTTAGCACTAATAAAAGGTATGCTTTGTGAGAGCCTTTTTAGCACTGATAAAGGACACCTTTTTGAGTGTTTGTTTCTATCACTGATAGAGGTCAGTGCTATTAAAGATCTATTTTGTAGTAGTGAAAGGTGTTTGTCCTAAAAGGTTTTAGGTCTTTTCTGTACCGTAATTGTTCAAATTTTCCAAGATCACATAAGTCATGTGTCTAGCAAGCAAAAAATCAACTTTTTTCCAGAGTTCCCTTTGCGTGTTTTCAACCGAGTTGGCATTGTGTCACTTTCAATTGGAAGTTTAAGGTCTTGAAGGTCGAAACAATGAGGTGTTGTAGTTTAGGGTCTTGTAACTTAGACCTATGTAGCTATATTTTAGGGTATTCTATCTCGGACCTTCTATTGCTATAGTTTAGGGTCTTATAGCTCAGCCCATTTATTGCTATAGTTTATGGTCTTCTAGCTCGAACTTGCTATTGCTTATAAAGATGAAGACATAGAGCTGGTTCTGGAGGATGGGTATTCATGAAAGGTTTGGACACCCTCATCCCTTGAAGTATGGATATTCCCGAAGGGTTTGGACACTCTGTATCCTTTGAAGGATGGATATTCATGGAGGGTTCATATAACCTGTATCTTTTGAAGGATGCATATTCATAAAGGGTTTGGATACCATGTATCATTAATTAGAATGTGTATAGTATATGGAAAAAAATGCCAAGGATGTAAAATTCACTTGGATAATTAGATTTTGATACATGTATATGTCTCATCAAAGAGTTTTAATTATGTATAATGAAATGGGGATGACATTCTGGGATGATTGCAAAATACTTTGAGCTGCCGAGTTTCAATGAGATGTTGATGGGGATCATGAGGATTAGAGGTTATTTCCTATAAGGAGGAGACACCACTATTTTATTGTACGAAGTCCCTTATGAATGATCCTATATGTTCTTATATGTATGGCCAGATATAGGGTTCCCCACTCCTTTCCAAGGTTCGTGGAAGATTTTTTAAGATTCAAACACGTGGATAGTAAAGTAGGATATGAAGAAAGAGGCTACCCAAGAAGGGTTCTGGCACCATGGGGGCAGTTTGGTTTATGGTCATGAATATTGTTCCCTAGATCATGTGATTTCAGGTCAATATATAAGGTCCGTTAAGAGATTTGACAATTGATTATCGCGTTCCAACATTGAAAATGTGTACAATACACTGTGACGTAACATAGAAAATGTCAAATCCATTTTTTTTAGAAAGTTTGAGCATGATTTGGTAAACCAACCCACACGCCACCAAAATTTATTATGAAGAAAGAAGGGTATAGGTAGTGCATGAGGTAAAATGTTCTTGTACCAGCAAAAAGTTTAGAGAACAAAACAAGAGAAGGCCAAATGTGAATGATAAAAAAAATTAAAAATGAAGCAGTAAGAGAGTAGCACATGTCTTCATGGTGTAAAACAAAATTGATGCAGAGCCTAAATCAGCATCATCCCTTAGATATACAATAAAAAATATGGACATGGAGCACATGATGTGAGTTAGAAGATTAGTATTAAGGAAACCAAGATCCAAAAGATACACCACCACCAAAAAGGTATGTTGAAGCAGTGCATGAAAGCAAGAGAACCATAAAAAATTCAGACATTGCAATGTAAGTTGGTCAGAATACTAACCTTAAACTACATGACCATCAGTCTAGTGGATCCCATATGAGGCCAATACGACTATCATTCAAAAGGAACTCTATGTACAAACACATATCTTCAAAGTAGGTCTCACATCATGTAGAATGGATAAAGAATCCTAGTTTAACACCAAACATTCCAAGGTAGGAGGAGGTGCCAACGTCTTTACTAATGCATTAACCAAATACATTGAAACTCATAGGAGCAAACAAATCACTGTGCAACAAAAACCATCACTAAAAACTTAATATGGTAAATATTTAAAATATTTAGAAAAATCTTTCCAAAGGTATTTATCTAAAATTAAATTTGTGATTTATTTTTTATTCTTCCACCATCCTAGTGAACATACATTTCCTTATTTGAAGATAATACTGAGTAGTGATATTACTATTCCTATACTTCTGTAATTTAATAACATCTTGTTCATTTACCCACACATCAATAGCTTCCCCAATATCATCTTCAATTAAATAATAATCTATATACGTATGAATTTTTTTTCTATTATCATAATCCTCATCTAAACCAGAGGTTGTAATAGAAACAAATAGTTCTAGTGTTGTGGGTTCAATGTTTTCCTTCATTGAGGCTTATAATGATCTTGTAACAATTGTTCTTTAAAGGTTAGATTATTCCCAAAGTTTCTTAGTTTTTCTAGGATTTGGGGTAATGAATCCATCATAATCCACCATTGGGTTTCCCCCTTCCTAGAACTTGATTTTAAGTAGGCATCCTCAATTTGACCAGGTTGGTCATCAACCTTCTGTAAGGATTCACTAGAATCAGATAGGTTAAATTGATCCTTTTCTTACGTGTCATGGATTTCATTATACTTCTCCTAATCCTACACCTGGGTTGGAGGGTTCATGATGGCACTTGATTTAGTGATAAAATTATCAAAAAAATTTGACATACCCTTATTCTCAGTAGGATTACATCTAGGTTATACAGGCTGATCGTTTTTTACTATTAACACTTTATTATCATTAGTCATTTTCCCTCTATTAGGTTCCCTATGTTTATAGGGGATAGCATCAAATGTATGGCTAACATTGATCCCTTATAGGCCAATTTTATAATTTCTATTTTCCACCCAAGTCACTTTCCTAGCCTCAATATTTGATATCTTATGTTCACATTCCTTCAGAGTAGGTCCAATCTTAAGGCAAAGATTACAATAATTGGGTAGTTTTTCATAAACTACATCATGAAAGAAACCATGATCACCATTTTGAATCTATATATGTGATGGAAGAGCCCAAGAGACTTCAATTTAAACACAAAATCTAGAAACCAAGGGTCTTGGGAGAATCCTCAACACTGAATCAAGCTTCAATTGGTTACCAATGAGGTTAGAAATCAGAAATAGGGCGGCATGTTTAAACAAGTGAATAGGTAGTCTAGGGGAACTAATATAGACTAAAAAAATGGTAGAATCAGCGTAGGGATCAAAATATGGGGTCCATTTAATAAACCTCATAAAAAACCTCCAAAAAACCATGATCATCTTACCCAAATTCTATAGTAGTCATCCTTAGAAGAAATGCAATAAATAATATTGGAAGAGTTAAATAAGCCGATATGAAAATCCGAAAAGCTGAAGGCTTCAACATAATTTCTTACGAATTTCAAAGATGGTCTGCATTTATAAAACTTTCCAACAAGTACAATTTGTAAGTCTGATTCAAGAAGTTTTACCTCATTTGTTGAGAATGAAATCTCTAGTTGGACATAGTGATGAATGTGTATTGGATTAATGCAAAGGTTAGGAACCGTAACATAATTTGTGTAAGGATCCATGTTCTTGATAGCTCTTCCCAAAACCACATCAGTGAAGGATCAAGGAAATGAGATAGTGTTTATCAATTGTTTTCCTAGTATCGGGTTCATCAGCTCCACCTTAGTCAATTCAGTCCATGTAAAATCTACTTGAATAGTCTGATCATGATAATTGTAAATCATGATCTAAGAATAATTGGGTTGACTAAAAATAGTGGTTAGTGGGCATATTTCAACCATTAGTAATGGTGGACATACATATCACATATAGTTAGGAAAATATCTCATGGATTTAAGGGGGACCTCTCCTACTGGACAAAAATATCCACTAGGCACAAGATCTGAGGAATCGAGTTATTCACAAGTGAATCCTAGTGGGGTACCTTCATATTAGACATTACCTATTACCAATACACTATCGGGGATAAAAAATAGAAATACCTAAAGCCTATGGGGTTCCAATAGAATTATAACAACTCAAGGAATTGGTTGGTGTTTTCTCATACTTCTGAGACATGAAAGTGGTTTATGGAGAATGTAATATTCAAGAAGGGTATGAGAATCCTTAATTTCATGTCATCACCAAATGGACATATAATTGCAGTGAGGCAATGTGATAAACCATTGCTCTAACTTTTTCATTAGCAAGAGGGGTCCAGTGAGCATTGTTCAAATTTTACTAGGGATATAATATGGGACCTATGAACTTTATACCTTTTATTTATGCATCAAAGTTTTCCTGAACTCTTGATATGAAGAGTTTAGTGAGTGGATGTTTGTATTTTTCTCAGACCACCCTTTTTGGGTTTTTGGCATAAGTTTTATGTATCATTCACTAGTACTTTGTGGTATTGTGATTTGGACCATTGAGGGATAAAGTTTAAGGTTGTACAACTTTGAAAAAAGTGCATATGGTTTAAGGTCATGATGCACGTGGACCTAGTATCAAGGGAGTGATATGCAACAACTTAATTAGTACTCCCATGTTTAGGAGTACTCTAACACCATGTTTACCAGGATATGAGAACGTTTTAAATTAGGGCTCAAGGTTATTGGATCATGAGTAATGGTATGAGATATTTAGGCTGAGGTTGATTCTGAATTACTCTCAGGTGATGAGTTTCACTACGATGATGTTAGTGCTCACAAGGATATGCAGACCCTTCTTACAAGACCAAAATACCTCGGTTTTATGGGTTTAAGTCCCTTTTGTAGATCTGAATCATACATTGTCAAATAGAGGGATCTTTTACCCTTTTTGTGGGATGTAGAATATTTTCAATAACCCAAGATTCTCAAGATACAAATGGTGATTTATGGATTGAGGTTCCTAAAAAGGTGATGGAGGAACCTGAAACATTGGTTAAACAATTTCAATCTCTTTTGGTCCTTTGATAAGTATTGATAATGAATGATGGGTTTCATGGTTTAATGATGCACATTGGGGACATTCCTATCATGCAGTTTAACATCATGACATTAAGAATACTTCCTTATAGTTTAACATCATGTGGTAAGTACATGAAAACCAATGTAAAATTGTGCAATGTATCCATAGAGACACCTTTAACTAGTTTAGGGAATTTGAATGTCAGAGGAATTAAATATCCTTTAATAGGTATACTAGAAGGTATTCATATATTGGATTCCTTTTATAAATATATAATTTATGAGAAAATGATCCATATGTAGATCTGATTCGTTCATAGGTGAAGTGAGCATATACAACTCAATGATCCTTATGAATTTAAAGGCCCTGCAAGGTAGACTAGAGCTTAGGGGCATATAGAATTTCCATGGTTGGTCTTCCATAGGTTTCCCTATATATTTTGTAAGAGAAGGGACCATCCCATAGTAACTCATTAAAAGAGACCCCCTTGCATAAATTTGGCTTAGACATGGAAGGGGAAGGACATTTTTTTGTTTGATCTCATGGATGGGTCCAGGTTTAAAAGGTCTCAGGCATCACTATATATCCTATGAAAATGAGAATCAAGACACACATATTTTTGGAGAAATTAAATATTTCCTTACATATATCTGACTTGAAGGTAGGGGAGAGGGGAATGTATTCCATAAAAGAGAAGTCACCCACTATCACTCAGTTACTTGATCTATAATTTTCATTGATACCATTAAGGCGAAGGGATATCTTATTAGGATAGTATTTCACAAGAGGGGTAATATTTATATTCTTATGACCCAAAAAGTTTGGAACCTTTCAATATGGTTCAAGAACCAAGGAAGGTTATGATAGTGAATAAGTCGTGTTTGGGCTCCGGAAAATATACCCAGACATCACTATGTGTCCTAATAGGTTAGGAATCAAGCCACATGAAGTTCTAATAAGGAATAATCCCTGTAAAATCTAGCTCATATATAGGGAGTGGCCGATTTTTATATTCCCTTAGTGAGATTTGAAGTTGTAGTTGGCTAAAGGTCCCTCTATGTAGATAGATCTCATACATAGGTAAATGGAAAATCTATATCTTGTCCTGGTATGTAGGTGAATCATTCATCCATAAAAAAGATTTTTTGATAAGTAGGATAGCTCTATGTAGTTTTAGGTATTTTGGGATAGACTACATGTCATGTAGTTTAATTTAGTGTCACCAGGATTTATCACCAAGAATAATTACAAACTTAGGTAATTTGGGTTTTCCCAGGAGATGCATACCCCAAAATTAAAGGGTACTAGGATACAATGTTTAATATTTCTTTGAAAATGTGTATGGTGCACAGATGAATAACAACTCGAGCATATAAATCAACTTGAATAGTTGTTTTTTGGGATGATTGAATCATAACCTAAGAATACATGAGTGAATATAATGTGAATACTTTTAGGTATAAGTCAACCATTAATAATGGTGTAATCCTATATCATGTTTAGTTAGGATAGTAGCACCTGTATTTAAGGGGTGACTTTCCTCTAAGACTAAAATATGCACCGAGAACAAGATTTGAGGCATTATTCTATTCACCAATGGGTCCTATTGGGATCTCATTAGATTAACTAGTCCATATTACCAATTTTATATAGGGTATAACTAAGAGTGTGTGGGATCAAGGTTCATTGGGTTCCAAGAAATGTGTATCAACTCAGGGAATTGGTTTATATTAACTCAAATGTCAAAGGTATGAAGTTGGTTCTTAGAGAACATAAGATTCAAGAAGGGTTAAGGAAACCTAAAGGTTACACCAATGTTTATGGAACATATTCTTAAATAAAATGGCTAAAACATGCAAATATTGAGCACACAATCATCAATGTAATGATATATGTAATGTGAAGACCTCTTGTCAAGTAGTTTAATCTAATACAACTTGGATGTGTTCACGTATGTTAACATTATGTGACTAGGATGTGCCAGTGTAGTTTAAAGTAATTTGATTAGGACATGGTTATCAATCTTTAAATATAATTAACCTATATTGCACTAATTAGAGTGTCCTGTAGAGGCCCCTAAGCTCCCATGAGTCATGATCAACATGAGAAACAAAATACAACCAGACAATTGATTAACCTGCATGAGAGTGCATGATAGGGAATATATGGGGGAATATATATTTCATCACAAGTAGGAATACCAACATGAATCTCGTTCTTATTGAGGAACATAGTTAAAAGTAATGAAGGTTTGTGTCTGGGCCAGAAATGAATGATCCGGGCATCACTATGTATCCTTTGATGATAGGAATCAAACTATAAATAGTTCAAAAAAGTAAGTACTCCCTACACAACTTCAACTCAAATATAGGGATGGGTGAGGAATATTTATTTATTATATTACTTTTTTATATATTGTGGATGGGATGAAGATTTGAGATTTATGTGTCACTACATATCTTATGAAAACAAGAATCAAGACACATGTAGTTACTATATGGAAAATTCCCTCTGTAGGTCTATATTTTATTTAGAGAGTGGTAATTTTCCTTTTATATTGTGGCTGATCCAAGGATTTAAGATTCTAGTGTCACCACATTTCCTATGGGAACAAGAATCAAGCCACATTTAGTTCTTATATATGATTCTTTATATTTATCTAATTCTCACATAAGGATGGGGGAATCTTATTTTCTCACTTAGAACTATGGTTGGTCCCATGTATTGAAGACGTATACAAGGATCTTGCTCTAATATAGGGGATAATTCATGTTGGATCCTAAGAAATTGAAATCCAGTCATCACTGCGTATCCCAAGGAAATGAGAATCAAGTCACATATTGTTTTGATATATGTTCTTTATGTATATTTGATTCTTACATAGGATTGGGGGAGTTATTTTTCCCTTAATATTGTGGCTAGGAATATGATTATATGATTTGGGTATGTATCCCACAATAAGGTAATTATTTAGCATGATGTTCATATAGAAGAAAATATCCATACAAGTCTGACCCATATACAGGGAGAGGTATTTTTTATTTTTAACAATTTAGATTGAATCTAGATACCATTAGGGTCATGGGGAACGCCAGTTAACCCACTCTAATTAGTTTAATGTTTTACCGTATGAACCATAAATTATAGAGTTTAATGTCACATGACTAGTATTCAAGTGTCCATCAGTTTAAGTTCATGTGATTAGGACCACAACATGATCCAATTTAAAGTCATATGACAAGGATTATACATTATGAAGTTTAATGACATGTGATTTGGACATAATTTTCCTTCATTTTAAGGTCATGATATCAGGACATCGACATGATGTCGTTTAAAGTCTTTACCTAATTACTTGGAATATGAAGCCATAAATCACTTAAATTCTCTTAATTATTTTCAAACATAATGGAAACTGGATGAGAAAAATGATGTCTTTAGATTCATATACCGTGGGTGATAGTTTGATGATTGGTGGGATAGATGTTTCATCATTAGAAAAATAGATTATGGATTTAAGGAGGGCCTTTCCTTTGGGACTAAATATCCACTAGGAACAAGATTTGAGGAATTGTGTTATTCAGTAGATAATCTTAGTGGTGGTATCTTTAGAGACCAAAATATCTTCTAGGAACCCACTCTGTAGTGTTGTGTTATTTTCCTATGAATCCTCGCGGGGTTTCTTTAGGATTTTTAATTTCCAAATTTCCGTATTCTTCAATGGATAAATAGAAGGATGTGGGATCAAGGTTCATTAAAATCCAAGAGAATATTTTCCTAAGATATTTGTAAATTTAGATTTGAAAAGTGTACATGAAGTTTGTTTGATTGAAAAGGGGGTTACCAATGGGATTTAGAGACTCAAGGAAATTGGGTCTTTATTGGAGGAACATTCCTTGAAATGAAAGGGTACATGAATACAATGTTATAATATTTATTTGATAATGTGTATGATGTATGGATGAGTAACATCACAAGACTCTAAATATTCTTGAATAGTTGGGTTATGGGAAGTGTAAATCGTAACCCAATAATAACTAAGTCACCAGGAGGTGGATAATGGTGGGTATAATTTAACCATTAATAATGTTAGAAGCCAATGTCATGCACATTTTGGATAGTAGCTCATGGATTTAAGGTGGGTATTTCCTCTAGAACAAAAATATCCACTAGGAATAGGCTTTGAGGAACTATATTATTCACCAACGATTCCAAGTGGGGTCCCTTTAGATCATCCAGTCTCTATTACCAATTTTGTACAGATGAGAAGCAATAGTGTGTGGGCTCATGTTCCATGGGTTTCTTAGAGTATTGTATCAACAAAAGGAATTGGTTAATATCAACTCATATATCTAATTTCTAATGTTGGTTCATAGAGAACATAATATTCAAGAGGGGTTCATGTACCCTAAAGTGTACACCAATGTTTATAGAACAAATTATTAGGGAAAAGGGATAAAACATGAAATTATTGAGTGCATAGTCATTATGGGGTGATCTATTCAATTTGAAGACCTATTTTCGTGGAGTTTAATGTCATGCGACTAGGATATAGTCGTGTATTTTAATATCATCCAACTGGGATATGGTCTTGCTGTTTAACATTATGAGACTAGGTTGTGGTTCCCTATCTTTGAAAAGAAAAAACCTTAATCACACTGATTAGAATGGATTTTTAGGGTCCTTATGCTCACATGAGTCATTCTCTTCATGAGAAATAAGGGATGTAACATCCTGACCCGGATTACCCTCAAACCGGTAGTCAGACCCGTTGCCACATTACCTCAAATGTGTCTCCCAATAGGCCAGAGGCTACTGACTAGCAGCGAGGGTCTATGGATAGTTAGTGGGGAGACTATACCCTCATATTTAGACTTCACAATGATTATAAATAATAAACTCAAAAAATAGCAGAAGAAGATATAAAGAAATGGTCTACTGAATAAAGAAAGTGTGTAATGATAGTTTATACAATGCATGCATGTCCTGGTAATACGTATCTGAAAACTATAAACAAAATAACATGATTTAAATTTCAATACATAATTAAAGAAAATACTTAAAACTGCAAGGGTGATATCCATGAGCATCCTAAACTCCATCTCGGTCCTTTGATCCTAACTTCCAAGTACAAGTAAATAGCCCCAAGAATGAGTCCATAGTCTTGAAAAGAATAAAGTCTACTCAGGTACCCCAGTGCTATAGTGAACTAAATTGGGTCTGATATATACATAGCATTATGCTAGGACCACAATTTTTCTAGCTCAATATACACAATACAATTTATCTTTAAATGGGGTGCAAGTATATCAAAGGGATAATAGAACAAAATAAACAACCAAAAACCTGTCTAGGTTCCAAAGGGAATCAATATGGTGATACTTTATTTAGACTATATCCATAATAAGAACCTGCATAAGAACCATAAAAGTATATTTTTCAAGCAAAAATACCTTTCCACACTTTACCAATTATTCTCTATTTAATCATTCACTATCTCCAAGGATCCCACGGTTACCCATACCTCAATACTAACTTCAGCTCATGTCGGAATTCTAATAATTATCAAATATTCTTTATTTACCCACATTCTACTCGAGATTGATTCATATATCTCATTCATTTCATAATTCATTCATATAATATACTTTTGGCATAGAATTCCATGTCTAGCACATAATATCATCGGTGAAGAATGCCATGTCCAATGCCCAAAAACCATGTACATATATTTATAATATTGGTGTAGATTTCCATTTATAACATCTAATATCATTGGTAAATAACTCCATGTCTAACACCCCAAATCTCAATCAGTGTAGATCACCATGTCTAACACCTCACATCTAAGCACTTAGATAACTATTGGGGAGGAACGCAATGTCCAAGTCCCAAATTCTCAGTTATTATATAATGCCTTGTCTAGCACCCACATTCTCAATCAATTACATCATTTGATAAGTATTGGGGATTATCTCCATTTCCAAGTCCCAAATTCTAAATTGGTCTTGAATTCCATGTCTAGCACCTAATTCTCATTCATTAATTAATTTAAAAATTAATTAATCCAATCCTGATAATTAATTGATCAAGAGTTATCTAAATCCATTCCATTACTAATCCAATGATTAATGAAACACATCAAATCATTTAGTTAACCCACAATTAACTATGTACGCATACCCATTAATTAATTTATCAATTAATTAATCAATCCACACAAATCTCATTCCATAATTAATTCTCCACAATAAATTATCCAAACCAAATCACAACTCATCCTAATTAATCTCACATTTAATTATATTAATCAAACATCAAGGAACATAATTAATCCACCATTAATTATCTCAACATATCCAATTCCACATCTTATAATTAATTCCCTGATTAATTATCTATATTATAAACTCAAGAATATAATTAATTCACAATTAATCATCCCATTATAAATCTCATTTTCCCATAATTAATTTACAAAACTAATTATCCAAATCATTACTAAAATAGCACATAATTAATCCACCATTAATTATATTAGTTTATCCCGAACAACATATCACAATTAATCCCTCAATTAAGCATCACAATTATCCAATTCAATATCTAATAATTAATTCCCCCAATTAATTAACAAAATTACAATCTCCAAGAACACAATTAATTCATAATTAATTATATCAATTTATAATCAATCACCCTGACTAATTATCAAAATTAAAATTTCAAATCACATAATTAATTGATAATTAATCATCACAGCTTATCCCACCTAATACTCATAATTACCACTTAACCCAAGTGCGTCAACATGTAAGTGTGGAAATAGAAAAACACATATCCGCCAGCAAAATAAAGATATCAATATAAACATTGTGTTTTTATCTCGAAGGTATCACACCTTTATTATAGGGGTTTTATTACAAAAATGTGATTTTGTAATATAATAAATCATTTTATACCAATAAATAATTTTCTCCAATATAGCATTAATCTTTATTAAATGCACTAGATCAACAAAAACTACATTTTCCCAAATAAAATCAGAGTTAAGGACCCTAACTCAAGGAATTGGTCAGGCTAATGATGTTTAACTCAAGCCACAATGTGCTCGTGCACACACACTTCCTCAATATTGCACGCACATAATAGGAATTGGCCGAATCGCCCTATAATGATAACCTAAAATGATGGAAGTGAACCAAATCAAGCTAAACCTCCATGCCTTTGGAAATAGTTGTCAAAATACAACCCAATAGGTCCCAAGACATCTTCTGTACCGCCTTGATAAGACAAAAAACTTCTGTGAAGACTCTGAGATGAGATAGCAGCATGAAGATGGAGCCAGAGAGGAACGTGGTACACCACCCATGGGTACTGCACTATGGATGTGTCACAACTCCCTATAGGAGGAGGGAGAGGTGCGCCTCCCTCTTCTATTCTCTCTTAAATGAATTAAAATTAAAATTTAAAATATAAGAATTAATATAATCTTAACAATATTGATACTCATCATCTTATTATTTTTACCCATTAGTATCACACATCTTTGATAAACCCCAACTCCCCAATTGAACATCATTTAATTAAATTCTTCTATAATGAATTTTAATAAATAAAATATCCAAATCATCATTATTTAATTAAATTCCTCCAACCTCAATTTAATTGAATCAATTTCCCCATTCAATTCCATTTAATTAAATTTTATTCAACACAATTTAATTAAATAAATTCTCCATCCTCTATCTCATCCTCATTTAATTAAATTCCCTCACTTAATTTAATTAAATAAATCTTCCATTTCACTATAATTAGTTAAATTCCATTCAAAATTGAATTTAGTTAACTAAAACAACTACTTCACAATAACTAATTAAATCTCTTTTTCCCTGGGATTTAATTAAATTAAAACCCCATTTAACAAAATTTAATTAGAACCCTCTCTACTAAGAAATTAATTAAATACAATAACCTGTAACCCAAAACAGGGTATGCAACACGGTTTGTCTCACACGGTCTAGAAAACACTATGCCAACTGTACAAAACATTCTATCTATGGAACCCACCTCACACAGTCTATCCTGCACTATTTGCCTAACTGTGTGTAGACTGTGCGTGCGCCTCTATCTAAGATACTCACCTTGCACAGTTTTTCCCGCACAGTTTTCCTAACTGTGCGTAGAATGTATAAGAGCCTATGTATCCCAGAATTAAGTTGACCAGTTTCTTATAGCAGTCCGCACAATTTAAAAGGCTATGCACCAGCTGTACGCTCTATGTAGTTCCTTAAATACTTTACTTTTCTTAGTTTGACACTACCGATTTCCAATCAGCCATCTGGGAAACTCCTCAAGACTTTACCCAATACTGATATAAAAAAATTTAAATGATCCCAACATGTGAAACAAAATCCCAAATGTTGGTATTAAAATACACCCATCCAACAAATGATAAAGTTAAAAAACTTTCATATTTCAACCCGATTAAAAAAATAGGACTTTATAAGGGGTGATTGGGAAGTTGATTACACTCCATGAGTGTGCATGATAGGGTATTTTTTGGGGTGTTAACATTTTAATGTGGGATTAAATCTATAAATGGACATGATTATCATAGAGGGATATGGTGAAAGTGATGAGAATTTATGGCTGGGCCTGAAGTGGAAGGTCTATGCATCACTTCTTATGCTATGGAAACTAGAATGAAGCAACACATAGTTCTTATATGTGAGTCCCCTATGCAGGTCTGACCTATGTGCAATAGAAGGGTCATTTTTTTTATTGTGGATGGGACAATAATTTGATATCCATACATCACTATATATATTGTGTCAATGGGAATCAATCCGTAGATAGTTTTAGAGAAACCCCCCATAGGTCTAGCCCATATTCAAAGAGATGGGAATATCTCTCTCATTTTCTACTATATCATGAATGGTCCCAGCATTTGTGATCTGGGAGTCACTATGTATCCTATGGTAATAAGTATTAATCCACATATAGTTATAATATATTAAAATTCCCCATGTTATTATGAACCATATACAAGGAGGGGGAATCCTTTTTTCCTTTTACATATTGTTATTGGACCTTGGATTTGATATCTGAGCATCACTACATATCCTATAGTTTTAGGAATAAATACACACATAATTATTAAACATGAACCCTAATTAAGATCTTACTCACACATAGGGATGGGTGAACTTCATCATTTTTTTTGATTATTCATAGATTTGACTCATTTAAAGTGAGTTTCCAAGGAAGTGATTTAATGTATTAAGGAATAATGAAACCTGATGGATGTGGTTTCAATGTCAGGGTCAAGTGAGACCACCCTATAATCATGTAGGGTTGTGGGAAAGACTCAACATAAGCATGAAAATCCATACCTATGAAACTCAATGCAATGATCTAGCTAGTGCATAAGAAGAGGAAGTAGGTCCCATAAGGTGACTACAAGCTATGTATCTTAGTGTCATATGACTTGGATGTGGACCATGTTGTTTAAAATCATATGGAAAGGATTTATTCTCTACATTTTAACATCACACGGTACCGATGTCTGCCATGAAGTTTAATATCATGTGGTATGGACATGGTATGATGTGATGTTTAAAGTATTTCCACCAGGACATTATTTCTCATGGTGGTAATTTTACAAAGTATTAATTAAGACACCTCACATTGGTGGGGGGGGAGGTGGTAATGCATTCCACATCCATTAAGACCAATTATTAGGCCCCATTAGGGTAGATGTAATTTATGATGTAAGGCCATTCCCACTTGGGTTCTAACTTTTGGATTTTCTTCCCTAGTATCATTGATAATATGAGAACCAATAACAATTATCCTTGAAGGAACAAGCAGAGGAAATAATTTTTTATTAAAAACTCATGTAATTCAACTATGATGGGCTTCAAGGATATTCAGTGTATTCAACCTTTTCTGATCGAGTCATTCTAACTCATCCAGATGCTTCTTTGATTGTTATTTATTTGAGATATTTCCATAGATAACTATTAAAATTGAGGGAAAGTGGACTTATATAGGTAACATTACCTCTGTTTTATAAACTAGTGAATATGTGATTGTTTGTATGGAAGTGAGGGTTATGGTATGGTAGGCCCGTAAGTCATGTTGGTGCTTTTCTAGATAATAACTCTTGTATTTTCCACTATATTCTTTATTATATTGGATGAAGTCTTATTAAAGGCCTCTATCTATCCATTTTCCACTACATGACAGTGATATAAATGGTTGGACTTGATATTATACTCTTGATACAAACTCATCAACTCATAAGAACATAATTTGGGGCCATTTTCCATAAATATCATGTGAGGGACACCGAATCTGGTGATAATATTGGAATTCAAAAAGTTGATTATACTATTTTTTTTAAATTTCTTGAGGGGTATAGAATTAGACCATTAAGAGAAGAAGTTGTTAGTAGTAAGGATGTATTTTAATTACTTATCCTTAGATGGGGGATATGGCCTTACAATATCCATTACCCATATGACAAATTACTAGGAATACTTAGCTATGTGAAGCAATTATTGGAGATGATGGATGAAGTTTGTATGAACCTAACTTGTCTAACACCTCCTAGTGAATTATATGAAATCCTGTATCATTAACCAAAATTTGTAACCAAGCCTTATAATTTGATGGTAGAGCCCAATTATAGACTGGAGAGTACCACATGATCCTACATGGACCTCCTTCTTGATGATGGGATTCTCTCTTTCGGATGTTCATTTGAGGAGGACTCCATAGAAGACACACTTAAGGATGGCTTTCTCCTCATATGGCCAATCCTGAAGTGTGAAGTTTTCTACTCGATGTAGAATATGTTCCCTTTTGGATCGATCTAATGACAATGTACCATTTTAGAGGAAATATATTGTGGGACCCATCCATCCAAGGGTCTATATGGCCTCATAATACTTAGGGATAACATTGATCTGATTCATCTCTTCCACTTCAAAGATGATAACCAGTGAGACTACCCTTTGGTGCATGATGTGGAAGACCACCACATCCTAATTAGGGTCGACCAGGGATCTAGATATATTAGCCATTGCATCAGAAAAATCATTTTGTGACTGAGTAATGGGATGCAATGTTGGTTTTAAAGGGAATTTAACCATTAACCCTCTTATGTAATTGATGATAGGGTAAAATTATTTTTTTTGATAGCATATTCCCCATTTATCTATTTGATCAATAGATCTGAATCAACTTTGACATTCACATAATCTATATGAAGCCATATGGCTAGATCCAAGCCCACGATAAGGGATTGGTATTCTAACTCTTTATTAGTGAAACCTTAAGATAATGAGAGTAATTAAGGTATATTTTCATTGTTTGGGGAAACTTATACAATCATTTGAACAACCAATTTGAACTTTGAGTTTTAAATTTTCCTACAACTCAGACTTGAAGAAGAACCATCAAAATATATCTCCCTTGTTTTGGGAAGGTCACGGGCATAAAAGAAATAATCATCTAGAATTTTGGAATCTACTGGTGTATTTTTTGGGGTAGGATGTTCCATAAATTATTTAGCACCTTCATTTTGATTGTATTATGTGAAATTAATTAAATTTCCTACTGTTGTAGAATACCCACCCATCAGACCAAACTTCTAGTTAACATAGGGAGGACAAGGATATAATTGATCATTTTGATATAAGATACCTGGTATACTTCATGATGCTACAAGTAATGAATTATTATTTTTCACTACAAAGATGAGCGTGAGACAGTTCTTATCTATATCATAATATTGATTCTCTGTATCTATCATTATTTGGTTGATATTGTAGATACTTTTTTTGTTCTCCATATCATTCTTCTATGTGAGGATGGTATCAATATATTTATCCATGGTAGCTACATATAATTTATGTGGGTTTCCTTCTATAGGTAGAATTAAGATTAGTGGATGCAGTAGGTACTGCTTAAGGGTCTCGAAAGATTCTTGGTAGTATTCATTCCACTAGTAGGCGTCACCATTTTTCATTAACATAATAATGGGGAGAAATTTTATAGCTAGGTTTTCTATGAAACACCTAATATAAGTAGGTTTCATTTAGATCCCACTCAATTCACTAATATTTTGATGAGGTGAAATTTCTAGGATTGCACTAGCCTTTTCAGGATTTGACCTGATTCCACGATGGTGTACTATAAAAATAAGGAGGTTACCTGATGTTACTCCAAAAGCACACTTTAGAGGGTTCATCTTCAAGATTTGGTGTAAATTTTCAATGATTTTTTAAATATAAATGAGGTTTTCATAACACTGTTGATATTTAACCACCATGTAATCAATGTAGCACTCCACAATTTTACCAAGAAGGGTTTGAAGATATTGTGTGTGATGTATTGATTAGTAGAACCAAGATTCTTTAATCCAAATGGAATGATATTTGTAAAAAAATATCCCTTGAGGCACTCCAAATTCCATGGATTCATTGTCTTCTAGAGACATCTTGATCGGATTATATCATGAATTTCCATCCATAAGGGAGATAACTCTGAAGCCAACAATTATATCAAAAAAAAATTATATGATGGGTATTAGGAAATAATCCTCTGGGAAGTTTCAATGAAGGTACCTTAAATCAGTTAATACCTTGATTTCTACATTCTTATTCTTGACATGTACAATGGTTGAAATCCGTTTTAGGTATTTCACCTCTCTAAAAAAGATTTCTTTGATCAACTTTTCCATTTCAGATTCTACCTTGGTATCATGATTACAGTGAATTCTTCTGGATACCCTCTTAAAACCTCAATGGTTTTCTGGATAGAGTGGATAATGAGTACCCACATTGAAGTTCATCCTAGTCATATCTTTATCGATTCAGGGGAATATATATTGATGATGCTTTAGAATGGAAATATACATCTTCTGTTCTCTAGGCGGCATGAAAACACTAATCAAAGTATGTCACACATCTTCTTCTGTTCCTAGATTCATCAACTTGAGATCATCAATGGTGGTGGATATTCTTTACTCAAATACTTGAGGTGTGTTCTTGAGGTCATCCTATTCCTCTTATATATCTATTTAAATGAGGTAATATTAAGGAATTGTGGATAATTTAGGGGAATCTCTATCCCTGTCAAGGTACGAGAGGCCACACTGTGATACATTGACACCATAAACCTCCAAAGTCACTATGGGGGGGGGGGTAGTTCTAGGGATGTTTTTCTTCCTTTATTATTTTACTTGGTGAATGAGAGGCCTATACATCCTTATTTGTAGGGGGTGTATTGGGTGATTTTTTAATTTCAGTTAATGGTGAAAAGGAATTTTCGGATCCTGATAGGGAATTATTTTGGGTATCCCTTAACAAACCCACTTCAGTTAGAGTGATCTTTTTCATTTATAATTAGGATATTGAATTTTTTTGGTTTATAATAGCTCACTAGGATTGAGTATACTTCACTTATTAGTTTTATTTCTAGCACATAATCACTACTGATCATGCTACAGGGATTTTCATGGGTGGTTCCCAAGATGTTGGGGGTGGAAACCTACATGAAACCCTCTATAATTAGTTGTTTTCATTCTATTTTATAGAAAATTTATTTGATTTATACAAACTTGAAGGATTCAAAGGGGTGTTGTCACCATATTATGTTTTAACCTTTCTATTGATGGGGATTTGAAACATTGATGGAATGTTTATGGTATCACAACATGTCTATATAGCCAAGGTCTACCAAGAAATACATTTCATTTCATGTCTTAATAGATAATCATGAACTCAATGTTAGACATGAGGTCCTTGAATTGAGAATTGATCTTTTTTAGGGGACTTTTGCTTACTTTTTTCATACACTTGAACGGTTAGATTCTCAGGAGATAAATCCTCCTCACCATATCCGAAATGTAAGAGGGTCCGTACTGGGATGAGATTGATCCCAGAACCATTTTCATCCACATACTTATGGATATCGACATTGTAAATCGTATCTAAAATGTACAGGGGTATGATATTTCCATGGATAGATTCTTCCTAATCTTTCTATATGAATGATATGGTGGTATGATAATCTACTAGAGTAGTTTCCACCTGGTAAACCTCAACTATGAGAATTTCTGTCTCAAAATCCTAGGGTAACCATAGGGCCTTCATAAATGTCTTTCTAAGTTATTTTGAAATATGGAGAGCATACATTATTGATAGTTTGGATGGGAAATCCACAAAAAATTTTAGAATGTTATATTTATTTACTAGGGGTCTTTTCTTTCCAATGTGGGGTTTCCTCTTTTAATGAGGCTTAAGAGCTGAATCATTTGTGGTAAAAAAGCTTGATATTTAGGTGTATGTCAAAGGAGAATATGTTATTAATGGTTTAGGTTATGCTCACTTTCCCTTCCATTTAGGATGATCAGATAGATTCACCCCCACCAGCGAGCCATTTAAGGAAATTGGGCTTGAATGACTGCTGAAGGGATCTGATGCATCTCTATGCTCTTATTGGGTAGTAAAGAGTGATCTCCTACAAGTCTTGGGCACATATATGGATTCTGTAGGGATGTAGAAGAAGTATTGGGTTCAACCGTGACTGATCCATCCCCTATACCCCTGCTTCTATGGCATATCTCTTCGGCTCCCTAGTTAGGTACAGGGAACTCAAAATTGTAGGCATATTCTTCATTAGAGAAAGGATATATTAAGTAAAGAAAATTAACAATACTGAAAATGATCCCTTTATTTGAAGAAGATTCCATTTGGTGGCGCAGTTCCCGTTCTTATTATACTGAATTAATGAATTTAGAAAGAGTTAGAGCCAGTGTGGGAGTTTCATATGACTCTTTTTCTTGTGAATTTTCCCGTATTTGACGATTACATCTACCTCTAGGAGGTGGATTCAATGGATTCTACCTAGGTGATGGAATCATGACTAGTTTTTGAAGATTTTATTTGAGGGTGGTGTGATCTTGGTAAGCTATCTTCCAAGTCATATAGTTGTTTAAATTTTTCTCACACATAGCCAAAACTTATTTCCATTCCCCCTCTTATTATAGTTGGGTGGTGGTCACATAGGTTACCTGTGTTAGGAATTTTCCTACTATCACTTGTCTGGAATCAACCATGCCTTAAAGGATGTCATTGAATACAAAATAGTTTTTGATGGTGTGATCCAGCCTCCTTTGTATTGGAAATAGTGGTGTTGGTCATTGAGGTTGACCTCAATGGATTTCCTAGGTGCCAATAGTTTGAGGAGGTTGTTTTTCATGGCTGTGAGGAAATATCCAAGTACCCATTCATTTATGTGGGAATATAATTTGTTATTCCATTAGTAAACTTATGGGCAACCCTAATCTCATTTTACCTTTGATTGCATGAAGTTATGTTATTACAACCACTTTGCGGGAGGTGCATAGTGATTTGGGGCCCACCTACGTGCACGAACATGCATCGTTACTAGTTTGAGGGTGATAACAATAGTCTATAATTTTCCTGGAATTTTCCTTTGTGTTGTTGGCATGGTCCAAGATTCGTCCCTAGTTCACCTGATGACATATTCTAGGTGCTATGCCATTTATGTGAACTCAAGGAATCGACATGGGTATTTCATGAGGATCAAAGGTGTTTGTATCTAATATTGAAGGTTATTAGAAAAGATGTCTAGCAATTGATATTGAGAGAGTGGGATATTGTGTGAGTACATTAGACCATTATATCTGAAAATATAGTTAACAGACCACTAAGTTTCATGTTGTTTGCAATTGGTGAGGTTGACAATCATATTTTTCCTTTGTATGGAGCTAAATTGATAAAAGAATTAATTATGGAGGTCATTCCAACCCGTGAAGGACCCTACTAGAAGACTACTGTACTAAACAAAGGATGACCCCACCTAAGTGTATGCAAGGAATCTTAGTTTTTTTCACCTCCTTCAAGTCTCATGGGACCATTATAGGGCCACACAAGGACATGAAGTGCCTAAGATTCTATTCTAGGTCTCCAATTCCATCAGAATTTTAGAATATTTGGTTTCAAAAATTTAGTGGGGGAAAAGTGTTATCCATCCATTTAGGGTAGAACTTATTTTTAGGCTACACAAGGGTGTGTCACTGCTAAATGGATTCCATTCGAGAAATGGTTTTGAGGAGTTGCAAAGGTTCCTCTATATGGACCACTTACTATAAAAAAAAGTGGGTAAGGATTTATTGTATTATCCTACTTTCCTATCCTGCTAATTTTCAATTCGAACCATAGCTGAATGATCACCCCAACAAGGAGGAGTTTGTTTCCCTAAAAGAGGATAATCACATTTGTCATCAACTTTCTCATTTATATAAACCGGTCACCTTGATCTAGATATGAACTAATTCTCAAATTCCACCCTTATTGGTGGATTAGATTTCTACTAATGGGTGGGATGACAGACATATGTTTCCACTTGAAGGTGATACCCATTGGGTATATTTATCACGATGTTCTTTATTTCAGTCACATATTAGGATAGTTGTTCCATTGTAGATGGTATTTTTTCCATTTTTGGTGATGAGTGGCATGTATCCATAACCTTCCCTTTGTCCTTGGTGGGATTCCATTGAGGAGGTGGAAACATATCATTTGGAGGTTTCCATGTTTTGGTTCCTCCTTTGATTCCACATACATGAAGCCTCAGTTTATGCATCAACATCACCAACCTCTTGGGGTACCATTTCCACACTGTACATCTCTAAATTTGCATCTTTCTCTACACCATTTTCAAGAATGCTGGAGAATATGTCCCCTAAGGAATATCAGGAGTCATGAGTCACCCCAACATTGATCAAATTGTTGGTCACCTTTGTACTTCCCATTTTCCCTTTAGATGTTATGTCTAGGTCTTAACCCTGGCCCTTATTCTTATTGATCCATCTTTGATCATGACCCTTATGGGGTTTCATTATATTTTCTAGGCATTCCCCTCAATTCGGCCTATGAATATTGACCTTGAGGGGGTTTCAAATCATGATTACTGAGTAGGCCCCAATTGAAAGTGGTGTATCTAGTGGTGGGAGGAACAACTGGGATGAAAATTATTAGTATTTAACCCCTAACATTGAAAAGGCTGATTTACTTTAAGATGATGATAAAAATGCCCATAACCTTGAGGTATGTGGTTGGTTTAGATATATCGTTGTCGCTTTATGATCAAATATTTGAGGATCTAACTACTCCTTGGATGGAGATCAAGATAAAAAGTTCCCCTGCCCTAAAAAGTGGGGTTGGTTTGGAGTTTACAAAAACTTATTCCAGACCCTCTTGGTGATTGATGACCTTGGGGGTGGAGGTGGCGGTAAAAATAACCCCATCCCAATGGGATGTGTTTTCTACTAGATGGATACCATAGTGGATGTCATTGCGATCTGCCTGATTCAGCATAAATTGGTTTGCACGTGGGATGGGTGTAATGGTTGCCTATGATGGGATTACTTATTATTTGGGACTGTCGAGTAGTCCATGACATGGAATTCCATATTTTATACATATTACAACTTTTTTGTGAGACCCAGATTAGGATTCTATTAGAACCCCTAACTCTCTCTCTATTTTTGACATCGTTACATTCTTAGAATAGAGGGCTTTCATTGGATTAACCAACAAGCCTACGGGTTACCCGATCCCATGATCTCTCCTGAAGCTCTGACATTATGGGATGTTAGATTTTAGGAGATTTTCTATCCTTGGGATGGGGTAAAGTACAATGCTCCATATTCTCCCAATCCTCATATATATATATATTTCTTATTGGAATTTGGTTGTTAATTGTCACAAATATTCCATAATGTGAAATTAATTATACTGTAGGATTTTGCTATGCCTTTTTTGATCTCAGGTCTTGGTCCATAGATAAATAGGCCCAGTCTATCTGACAACAGAACAAGTTCATTATAATGACCTGAAGATTAATAAATAAAATTCCCATTATTTTATTTAATTAAATGATTTATGGATATAGAAAACACATGTAATTTTTATCCAATTTGTTTTAAATGACCATTAAGTATCATTACCATTGGTAATATAGCTGTTGAATAGTGTTCACATGACTAGTACAAATATAAGACTTTAGAAAATCCTTTCAACACAGACAAAGGAGGTGATGGCCTCATCCAGTAGACATGGGCCATATGGAGCTCATTTTTCAGAGCTCAGGAAGGAGGTAGTGTGATTGGGATTTAATCTTGACCAATACCAAGTTGAGTTTCAACACATTAATCTTGAACAAAATCTCCTACGGGAGAAGTTCAAGTTAACAGATATTACCACCCAACCAATGTTATCTGAGCCACCCTAAGAGTCTGTCCCCATTACACACCTTACCCTTAGGTCTTATGTGGGTGTTATGATGTTACACGAACCCATACTTTCCATTATATATATATATGATGAGAGATTCCTTTAAATATCATAAATCCCCTTATGATCCTTTAAGCACACTCGTTACTATGCTGAAATTCCATAAGGGATCTTCCAACCTCCTCTTTTATCAAACATTATTTTCATGTTATGTCGTTTAATTTATTTTATTCCTAAGTTGGGATATTTTACTAAATATAATAATTACTTTCCATTTTTTTATAAATGATGATATCCCCATTCACTCTAATTTATCCCGCTTATGAAACCTTATGTGCACCCATTACCATGCCGAATTTTTTTTATGGGATTCCTTTCTCTTTTTTTGTCCAAGTTTCTTTATGTTGTTATACCCTAATATTTTCAATTAGAAATATTGAGGGTATTATTTCACACTTACCCCATACCGCAATACTTATGTTTTAATGACGCGAGACGTATTTCTCTCTCATTAATCCATCCCATTTACACACATTACCATGCCGAAATTTCATAAGGGTTATTCCATTTCTCCTCTTTCTTCATGTTTCTTTATTATGTTATGCCATCAATTTCCAAATTATATGTTTTGGGTCATGTATATATATGGCCCCTTACTGTCCATTTCATGTACATATGATGTGATACCCCTTTCTCTCTCATCAACAATTTTTATGAATTTTTATGTCACGTCGTTTTGCTGTCGAAATTGCACCATGATTTTCCATGCCAAAATCATTGTGTAGTGAGTACCAAATCCATTTCTCTATCAAGGGTATTCAACTTTATAAACATATACATATTGAATGGTACTTACATGTATGTATTCCACATTCATTAATCATGGAATAACTTATTATGTTGAATGATTCCATGTTATATGATCCATGTGGAAAACTTATGCATTAAATAAAATGTTTATAAAGGGGGCGCCCTGATAACACTCGAATGCATTGGGTAATGTTTAGTATCATGATACACCAAGTCGAATAAGGGTTTACTCCTGATAATTCAAGTGTAATGATGGTTTAATCATGCTAATTCAAGTGCAATGAGGGTTTACTCATGCTAATCTATGTGAAATGAGCTTTGGCTCATGCTAATATCATGTTGTATGTTGTTGCCACATTTCCATGTTATGATAATAATTCTATATCATGCCTTTATGTTCATGTTTCTCTTGTTCTCTATTGATATGCCTATTCCTTAACATGTACTGTATTTTTCTTTTTATGACTTGTTTACTCCCTTACTGGGCTTTATAGCTCACCTTTTTCTTTATGCATGTCCTCAGGTTATCCCATGCAATTCTAAGTATGAAGGAATGTTGTGGTCATGTAAAAGGAGTGTTCAATAAATATTTCATTTTTATGTTTTAATTTGTTATGTAATGTTCCTAATTTCCCAAGACACTGGACCTATTGATCCTCAATTTTGTCTTACAAGAAATTTTATGTAATAAATCATGTTTAAGTGAGTAATAAAGGGAAAATTTGTTATAGTTGGTATCAGAAGATAGGTTTATTTATTTTTTGGGTTAGGATTAGAAAACCCTAGTGAAATCCTTAGGGATAAGACTAAGTATAATTAAAAACAAACCTAAATTTTGGTGAGTATAGAGTAAGTGGTTTATCTATAAAATAAATCCCTGTATGGATATGAACAAGTAGAGGGAGCTCCGGTACTGATATATCTATGGGTAAAACATGAAAACACCACTTTGAGCTAGACTCAAATGGGAACTGGTGCACAACAACATGCCTTGCTACACTCTTTGTTTGACACTCCTAAGAGACATGCTTCAGTAAATTCATAAGATTAGTATGAACCATTATTAAAGGAGCAAGAAAAAAGTGCATAAGAATATACATTAGGATATAGATCATAGATAACTTAGATTCAAGCCTATAAATTTATAAGTTAAGGAGATAAATGTAATTTATAAGTTATCCCTTTTTGTCATTGGATTCCCATTTATGTGTCAAAATGTTTAAGATACTCATCCCTATTTTTTATTTTATTATAGACTATGGCCAGTAATATAAGGAATATGGCTAACAACTTATGTGAAGGGTAACCTGATGAATGTCCCAGGTAGATTCCCAATCAAATGGGAGTGCAAGTAGGATTTATCGTGATAATGCCAAACCAACTATCAAAAATCATGATTAATAATTATAACCTTGTTGAATTCCCAAGGAAATCAAGGAATAGTAAGGTGAAATCTCATAAAAGTCCATCACATAAATTTAATAAGGATAATAAGACCCTATTTCCTTTATGTAACAAGTTTGGAAAGAGGCACTAAGGGAAATGTCAAAAAGGGAATAAGAGATGTTTTAAATGGGGAAAGGAATGGAACAAAGTATCTAATTTAAATGAAAGAATGGATAATGTTATGGATGGAAAAAATTTCCATCTAAGGCATCTTACATAGCTCTATGCTATAAATGTAGAGAAGTCAAGCATTACCCAAGACAATGCTCTATTGTAAGGGCTGAGAATCTTGATGAGCATAAAAAATATCCATGATCAAGGGAGAACGAGAAGTCCTATGATAAGTTGGAAAATGATGAATGAATTACATTTAAACACTACTTAAAAGTAGTGTATGTTGTAATGTATTTCAATTAATGTCCTATTAGTATATCTTTTATGTTTTCTAAGAACATTATGTCCCTAGCAGAAATGATACTAAATCATTAGGGGAAAACTTCTATAAGTGTTTTATCACATGTTGAAATTTGTGGGAATGTTCTTCTTTAAAATATTATAATTCTCCCTTTAGTGTAATCTGAGGGAAAAAGAAAATGTCATTTCTTTCTTCTCAAGGAAATTGAAAATTCATGGGAAAAACTATCCAACACATGATCTGAAGGTGGCTGTAGTAATATTCACTTTAAAAATTTGGCGGCATTATATATTTGGGCAGAAGTGTGAAATATATACAGATCACAAAAGCCTCAAGTATATATATTCTCATAGAAAGAGTTGAATATGCTCTAAAGAATATGGTTAGGGTTCATCTATGATTATGAATTATCAAAACCATTACCACCCTAGGAAATCAAACAAGGTGTTATATGCTCTAAGTAGAAAGGACCTAACGATTCTATCATTGATGATAATTAAAAAGGGTCCAATCTTCTTATATTTGATGAATATGGACTTGGGAATCACAAAGAAGGAAACATAATCAATCCTTTCACAAATTATTTCTCAACCATCTCTTTTGGTAAGGTTAATAGATGATAAAAAAGATGATGTGGGAATTTAGAAGAAAGTGGAAACTATCAGAAAATGGAAATACTTAAAAATAAATGTTGATGAAGAAGGAATTTTGAGATTTGGGTCATGAATATGTGTTCCATAAAATTTAGAGTTAAATAAAGAACTTTTCAATGATGCACATAGTTCAAAATTCTCCATTCACCCTGGAAACACAAATATTTATCGAGATATGTGAGAGAATTATTGATGGGATAACATGAAGAAGAAGATAGATAAGTATACATAAAAGTTCCTTGTATGTGAGCAGGTGTAGTTTGAGAGGCAGAAGTATAAGGGGATGATGCAACCATTAACCATACCAACATGGAAATCGGAGAATATCACCATGTACCTTATCACTGGACTTCTGAAGACATCTAAAGGAAACAATGCTATCTGGGTTATTGTGGATCGTCTTATAAATATTTCAAACTTCATTGCAATTTGAGAGGATTTATCATTGGATCAACTGGCATAGATATACATTAGAGAAGTGGTAAGGCTGCATGGTGTTCCAATATTGATTTTATCTAATAAAGATCCAAGATTTACCTCTATGTTTATGAAGAGTCTCCAACATGATATGAATACTGAGACAAACTTCAGTATGACTTATCATCCTCAAATTGATGTTCAATATAAGCGGACTATCCAAACACTTGGGGACATGTTGAGAGCATGCTCAATGAACTTAAAAGGAGGATGGGATCAACATCTCCCTCTAGTTGAGTTCTATTACAAAAACAATTTCCTCTCAAGCATCCAAACGGCTCTTTATGAAGCTCTTTACTGGAAGAGGCACTAGTGAAAAAAACATTTAACACATTGGCATTTTTCACGCCAGTTCTATATAACCGATGTGAAAAGAGGGAAAAATTGGTTTATCACATCGGTTATAAAATAACCGATGTGATAAAGGAATTTATACGTCGGTTATTAAATAACTAACATTATAAACATAAAAAAATAGTTTATCATGTCGGTTATTGAATAACTAATGTGATAAATATTTTAAATGATTTCTCACACCCTATATTTGGTCATTCTGTTTTCTTCGATCCGGCGTCCTACAACTTGTCTCTCTCGCATGGAAAATCTAGAAATGATTCTTTGAATTCGTGCCCTACAAACTAGTTTTTCCAACACCATTCATCATTTATATTATCACCAAATCTATCATGTTGACTCACAACACTAAAGTAAGCCTCTGGTGCCTCGATTTCATTTTTTATTTTTCATGATTCCCTAAACTTATGTTTTGAAATGTCATTTTTCTATCTTTGTTCTTGATATCATGGTAATTTTCATAGTGTTCTTTTTTACCATTTCAAATTATTTTCTGGTAAAATAAACCATGGAAGTGATATCATGCTAGTTTACGATTTTTGTGTGTTCCATCTTGTATGTGTGTGTGTGCTTTCGTGTGTGTTCGGGGGAGGGGGGTGGGGGGCGGTCCAAGTGGGTGGGGTGGTATCCAAGTGGGTGGGGGTGTCTCAGGGTGTCCAGGGGGGGTGTTCAGGGGGTGAGGGGGCTGTCCAAGGGGGTAGGAGTGTGTGTGTGTGTGTGTGGGGGGGGGGGGGGTTGTTTAGGGGGGCGAGGGGACTGTCCAAGGGTTTAGGGTGTCTAAGGGGTGGGGGCTATCCAAGGGGGTAGTGGTGTCAAGGGGGTTTCCAGGGGGGGTGTCTAGGGGGTGAGGGGGCCTTCCAAGGGGGCAAGGGGTGTCCAGGGGGTGGGGGGGGGGGTTTCCAGGGGGTGAGGGGTCTATCCAACGGGGTCAGGGGTGTCCAGGGGGTGGGGGTGACCAGGGGGGTGGGGGATGTACAAGGGTGGGGGGGGGGCTGTCCAAGGGGGTGGTGGTTTCCATGAGTTGTCTAGGGGGAGGTTGTGTCTAGGGGTGTGAGGGGCCTTTACAAGTGTGTAGGGGTGTCCATGGGGTGAGGGTGTCGAGGTAGGTGAGAGGGATGTCAAAGGGGGTAGGGGTGTCCAGGGGGTGGGGGTTGTCTCAGGTGGGGTGGGGTGTGGGGGGGGGGGGGGGTTGTCCAGGGTGTTGGGGGGGGGGTTTCCACAGGGGTGGGGTTGTCCTTAGGGGTGGGTGATGTTTGGGAGTGGGGTTTTCTAGGTGGTGGAAGTGTCTAGGGGGTGGGGAGGGGGGTGGTGGTGTCCAAGGGGGTAGGGTTGTCCAAGGGGGTGGGGGTGGTGTCCAGGGGTGTGAGGGGGCTGGGCAAGGGGTTAGGGGGTGTTCAGGGGGGATGGAGGTGGGGGTGTCCATGGGGGTTGGGGGTGTCTAGGGGTGAGGGTGGTTTCCAGGGGGTGGGGGTGTCCAGGGGTGGGGGTGTCGAGTGGGGTGAGGGGGCTGTCCCAGGGTGTAGGGGGTGTCCAGGGGGAGGGGGTGCCCAGTGGGGTGGGGGGATGTCTAGGGGGAGGGCGGGTGTCTAGGGGGTGGGTGGGTGTCCAAGGGGTGGGGGTGTCCATGGGTGTTGGTGGGGGGGGGGGTGTCCAGGGGGTTGGAGGATATCTATGGGGGTGGGGGTGTCCACGGGGTGGGGGATGTCCAAGGGGGTCGAGGTTAGACAACCCCCACCCCTGGACTCCACTCCCACCCCCTGGACACCAAACCCCCGCCCCCGGGACACCCTACCCCCTTGGACGACCCCCTCACCCCCTAGACACCACTCCCATCCCCTTGGACACCCCCTGGACACCACTCCCACCCCCTTGGACACCCCCTAGACACCCTCACCCCCTTGGACTGCCCCCTAGACACCCCACCCTTGGACACCCCATACCCCCTTGGACAACCCCCTCAACCCCTTGGACACAACCCCGCGCCCCCTTGGACACCCCTGGACAACCCCCCACCCCCTATATACCCCCACCCCCAGGGACACCCCCACCCCCTGGACAGTCCCCCCCAATCCCCCTAGACACCCCCACCCCCACAGACACCCCCACCCCCTGGACACCCCCTGGACACCCACACCCCCATGGATAGACCCCCACCCCCTGGACAGCCCCCCATTTCAATAGATTATATACTAGAGAGTGTTTTCCAATGGTTCTTGAACCGTTGGTATACATATATCCCAACGATTTCCATGAAACCGTTGGAATAGATTATATGTTGGAAAACATGTATTCCAATGTTTCATGAACAGTTGGTATATATATCCCAATAGTATCATTGAAACCATTGGCATATATTAACTTTAGGTAGTCTATACCAATGGTTCCTATAGAACTGTTAGTACAGGGTTATTTTAACGTCCATCATGGAAACATGGTGTGAAACCGTTGGGTTATTGTATCCCAATGGTTTCAAAGGCTATCCCATTGGTTTCAAATAATTGGGATGGGTGTAATTTTTAGTACTTAATGTATACATATTTTAATATTTATACTTCATATTTCTTGTTTACAGAAGGGTGAATTTGGTATCCAGTTGCACCCGGATGTATTCTCTATGTACCTTAGGGAGAAAGGATCCACGATGAATTTAAAACTATTATATCTAACTATATTTTCTTTTTAAAATCATTTTCATGCATATATTTTTCAAATTCTCATATATTTGTTTTATATTTCTAAATTATTTTACATTCAAATTATGATATTTTTCATATATATATAAAATTGGCTTATACTAACAAGTTTTATAATATTGATATTTGTTATAGGTTACAATGAGTTAAAGTTGGATTACAACACATCTATTGAGTAATGAATATGAGGAATGTGTTGATTCCTTTTTGGAATTTTCTAAACAAAATGCTCCAGGAAGAAACATTTTTTACTATCCATGCTTGAAATGTTTGAATATGAAGAAGTTGAAAAGTAGAGAGGTCAAAGATCATCTGATTTTTCATGTTTTTAATCCGAGTTAAAACAATTGGATTTGGCAAAGTGAAACTAGACAGAATGTTAGATCTAATGATGATGATTATTTGCAAGATTTAACTCCGATGGAATTGAAGAAATGATTCATGATATTGGATTTGAACAAATTGAGATAGAACCAACAATTGTGAATCTATATAGTGATGCTGAAAAACCATTGTATCCTAGATGTATGGAATTTATGGTTTTTTTTGGTGGTGTTAATATTGATTAATCTGAAATAAAAACATGGATGGAGTGATAAAAGTTTTACAGAGTTGCTACAATTATTGAAAGTCATTCTTCCAAAAGACAACGATCTTCTAGATTCAAATTATAAATCCAAGAAAATATTATTCTTGATGGGATTGGGATAAAAGAAAATAAATGCATGTCTGAATGAATGTATGATATATAGGAAGGAATGTGAATTTCTGTGAGAGTGTCCTAAATGTGGGACATCACGGTATAAGTTGAAAGAAAAATCACAGGCTGATGTAGAGATTACAGAGATCCCTACCAAAGTATTTTGGTATCTTCCTATAATTCATTGTTTGAAACATTTATTTGCTAATTCAAATGCTGTAGAAAGCTTAAGATAGCATGATGATGAGTTGATATGTGTTGAAAAAATACGTCATCCTATTGATTGTCTATAATGGAAGAAAATTGATGAGCAATATCGTACATTTGGAAATGAAATTAGAAATCTCAGACATGGGTTGTGCACAGATGGAATGAATCCATACCAAACCCTAAGTATCACACATAGTTTATGTCATATTTTATTGGTAATTTTTAACCTCTCTCCTAAAGTTTGTATGAAGCACAAATATTTCATGTTGAGTATAATGATCTCTGGTCCGAAGTAACCCACAAATGATATTGACGTGTTCTTGTCACCATTGATTGACGATTTGAAACTTTTATGGGAGGATGGTATTAGGATGTATGATTCTTATAAAATGGAATATTTTCAACTGCATATAGTGCTTATGTTCACTATAAATGACTTCTCAGCGTATGGTAATTTGTCTAGATACAATGTTATGGGGCAGAAAGCATGTCCAATTTGTGAACAATACACTTCATATTATCAATTGCATCATGAGAGGAAAACAGTATACCTGGGTCATCAAAAGTTTTTTCCTATGGATTACTCTTACAGAAGACTAAAAAGGCATTCAATGGCTCACAAGAATTTGATATTGCTCCAAAAACTTTATCCCCTTATGTTTATTTTGAGTGGGTGAAAAACCTTGATGTGACATTGGGAAAGAAACAAAAATCTTGTTATGGTAGAAATATTTAGAAGAAAAGGTCAATATTTTTTGAGTTACCATATTGGTGATATCTTAAAGTGAAACGTAATATTTATGTCATGCACATAGAGAAGAATATCTGCGATAGTTTGGTTAGAACATTGTTAAATATTAATGGAATGACTAAAGATGGGTTGAATGCAAAATTAGACTTACTAGAAATGAGAATACGTTTGGAGTTAGCTCCCACTCCTAATGGAAGATGAACATTTCTTCCCTTGGATTGTCACACATTATCCAAGAGGGAGAAAATTAGTTTTTGTCACTATCTTCATGATATAAAAGTGCCTCAAGGTTATTCATCAAATGTAAAAAAAATTTCTTTTTGAAGGATTTGACATTGATAGGTATGAAATCTCATGATTATCATGTTAGGATGCAACAAATTCTACCAGTTTCATTGCATGGAATATTTCCAATATCTGTCAAAAAGACTATAATGAAGTTTTATTATTTTTTAAATTCAATTTGTAATAAGGTGATTGATGTGAATTATTTGAACAATTTGGAAAAGGATTCAATTTCTATACTTTGTCAATTGGAAATGTATTTTCCTCCATATTTTTTTTGATATAATGTTGCATTTAATTGTTCAGATGGTTTGAGAAATAAAGCATTGTGTACCTTTATATCCTCATTGGATGTATCCTTGTGAAAGGTATATGAAAATATTGAAGGGGTATGTTAAGAATCCATATCGACCTGAAGCCTCAATTTTTGAAAAGTATATTTCTGAGGAGGTTGTGGAGTTTTGTATAAGCTACTTGGCTACGACGGAGCACAAAGGTTTGCCTCCATATCATAATGAATGTGTTAATAATGAGGGAAAGGGGATTCATGTGTTGAAAGTCAAATCATTGTCAAGTGAACAAATGAAGAAGGTATAATTAAACATCTTGAAAAACATAGCTGATCCTCAACCGTATATCACATTACGTATTAATGAGTCGAAACAATGTCATCCAAAGAAGAAAAAAATGCGAAATTTGAACAAGCAAAACAAAACATTTTTGTCGTGGTTTAAAAATAACTTTCTTGGTAGATCATATTTATCAGTGGCATTAAGATGATTAGTGGGTGGTCCAAGTTCAAATGTGATAACATGGTCCAGATATGACATTAATTGCGATACATTTCATATGAGAGCTCAGGAAAATAGAAGTGCAGTTCAGAATAGTGGTGTACTGGTGTTTGTTGAAGCAATGAATTTTTTGAGTTCTATAGACAAAAATGCAATTTCTGCATCAAGTGCATATTATGGAGTCATTGAAGAAATATGGGAGGTTGATTACTTAAAAATTAAAGTTCCTATTTTTAACTGCAAATGGTTTATTAGTAACAACAGTGTCAGACAAGATAAATTTTTCATGATAGTTGATAATATAAATAGATTGGAAGAAACTGCAAATTCTGTTATGATGGAAACACATGAAAAACATATTTTTATGTAGTTGATCTATCAGATATGCAGTGGTATATTGTTTTAAAAAGAAAAAAACAATATGTTGGTGAGGATCTACTTGATGTAGTTGCTGATTTATTTGAGATCCCTACTTCTATGGAATGATTTGGAAGGAAATAATGACGAGCATGTTGAAGACATGGTTTGTGCCACAAGGAATGATCATGATGAAGGAATTTGGGAAAAAAATCCATTTTTTCATTCCTAATATTACAGGTATCATATGTTTATTTTTTTTACATTTATTATTTTCTTAAAATGTTATAAATTTTGTTTATTTTAATTTTGTTTAGTTTAGTTTTTCATGTTTACCATTACATAACTTATATATCTATTGATTTTGTTGAATGAAAATTTATTTACCATGTTTACCATAGTTTACCATAGTTTACCTTTACGTAACTTATATATTTATTGATTTTGTTGAATGAAAATTACACTACCATGTTTTCCATGTCTACCATATTAACCATTGTTTAACATGGTTACCATATTTACCATGTTTACCATAGTTTACCAGAGTCTACCTTTATGTAGCTTAAATATTTATTGATTTTGTTGAATGAAAATTACACTACCATGCTTACCATGTTTACCATCTTTTCCATTGTTTGACATGCTTACCATATTTACCATGTTTACTATTACGTAACATATTTTTGTTTTCCATTTATTGTTTACATTAGTATTGTAATATTTTAATTTTTATATTTTTAAACTAATGTTTGCTTTTCTAATTTGAAGGATAATGACAGATCAATCAGTTGATCAACCAGATGATTCTGGAGATGAGAATCATGATCATACCTCTGGGGTGGAACATTCACATGCTTCTCTTGATGTGACCTAATCTTCCTCATGTGCTCCCATAACGACAAAGAAGAGTTCAAGAGTTGGTAAACACGGATGCACACGTTTACCAAAATTATCACTTACCCATAACCAGGACTAGAGGATACTCATTGAGTTGGATGATGATGATATTCCTAGAGGTACAAATGAAAAGATTTTAAAAATTTTGTATCAATTGAGGGTAAAAGAAAAGTAAGCATTTTTTATGATGATTGGAGAAGGGTGGACAAAGAGATAATATATCAGTTATGGGAGACCATTTTAGAAAGTTCTTTTTATATTGTTTGACTAATATTTTTATGTTTCTAGTATAATATGTTTTACTACTTTTTTATCAGATGACATTTGATATTCCTGACACTTGAGGTGTCAGGAGGAAATGTCTATCAATGGCTACATAGAGATGGAGGGATTTGAAATCAAACCTCACATCTGATTTCATTTTTGGTCAGAGGAATCATGACTATCCATGTCATCTATCTTCTTTTATAGATGAAGACACATGGAGAAAATTTGTTGAAAGTAGAATAAAAGATTCGTTTTTGGTAAGGTCAATGTAAACTTCTATAAGCTTTTTTATTTAAATAATCTTATTAATGTTTTGTTAATGATTTATTTTTCTTAATTTATAGAAAACAAGTACATCTCATCATGATATCCAGTCTAAAAATGTATAACCTCATAGTTTATCATTGGGAGGGTACACATTATTGGAAGAAAAAATGATGGCGGAAAAATTAAAAAAACTGAGAGATAATTTTTCAAGATCTGGAAAGGTTTCCCCTCCATCTCCTCTATCTGGACAAAATAAACGGATGAGAGATCAGATGAAAAAAATGGGCAATATATTTCAGATAAATTTAGAATCATAGCTGAGACAATCATAAGATCTTTATTTTATTTATTTAAGTTAATTATATTCTTTATATAATTTGAATCATTACAGTAATGTTCAATTAATTAATACATGAATTTATTGAGGAGAAGAGATCACATGGGGTATTTATATCTACTGGGAGAAAAGATATTTTATCGGTAGCATTGGGAAATCCCAAATACCCCGGTTGTGTATGGGGATATCTGACAGGCGTATCGATAAGAAAAGTGTTTCCACGTTCTTCAACTTCTTACATTGAGGGTGTTTATAAAAAAAGTATCCTTAGAGGTTGAAGTTCATTATATCAATGTGATTATAGAGGAAAATATTAGAGCGTCGGTGCAGTCTATGTTTTCATACACGCAAAGACAATTTCAGAATATAGCTCCCACTCCTACACCACCCCTGTAGACCCCATTATTTATCCTCCACCTCCTTCAGTAGCTCCCACTCCCCCACCATAGCATAATGACCCCGTTTTTTATCTTACTCCGCTGCCACAACTTCCTACTTATTTTGAGTTATATTTTAATGATCCTCGCCATCATATAGTTGCATATGGGCTGGTATATTATATATGAGATACAATTTATCATCAATAGTTAGAGGTAGAGAATCATAGGGTCACAGTGTGAGATATTATAGATATATCATCTCGAGTACCATTACCTATAGATGAGGTGATGATAGTTGGACATAGTATCAGCCACTTTTTAGTTTGGCCATCCAGGCTTCCATGACTCATTACCATAGAGGTATGTATGTCATATCTTTTATATTCTTTTTTATTAAAGTTGTTTTCAAATTTAAAAACAAATATAAATTTCTATTTATTTTTATAGAAATACTTCAAAGGTAAAGAAATACTTTATAGACAAAAACAAAGACAAATGACTATGGAATCAGATATAGATTCTAGTAGTCTTGATAGATTATCACGATTTTCAAATTTATAGTCTGATCATTATGAGTTTCCAATGGAAGCTCATGTTTGTGGATGTGCAGTAAATGTGGGGATTGTGAAAAATGATATTATGTAGCTTTTTACTAGGGATAAGTTGGGCATCAATGTGGTAAACATTTTTTCCATGTGATCTTTAACACCTTTTCCTGAGTTATATTTATTATAAATGTATACTTATGTCTATTTTTTATCAGGTATCTTTATAACATGTGTGAGAAGAATGAGTGGACAGATGTATATTGATTCATGGAGACACATTTGATTTTCCCTGAAGCACATGAATTGGATGAGAAACAAAGAAAACTTTATATTCACTACTAGAAATACATGATTTCCCAACGGTTTAGAACTGTTGGGAAAGGATGCAGAACCGTTGGTATATGTTATACCAACGGTTCTGAAAACTGTAGGGAAGTAAGCCGTTGGGAAATGATTTTCCCAAGGGTTTACAGTGAACCATTGGGATAGGGTGGAGAAAAATTACCCTATCCCAATGGTTCTGGAAAACCGTTGGGAAAGATTTTTCCCAATGGTTTACAACTGTTGGGAAAGCTCTTTCCCAACGGTTTACAACCATTGGGATAGAGTGGAAGAAATTTTCAAGTTTTTCCCAATGGTTTGGCTAAACCGTTCGAAAAAACCCAAGTTCTCTTCTTTCCCAACGGTTAGAAATCATTGGGAAAAGTGTTTTACCAACGGTTCTATGAACCGTTGGTAGAACAAAACCCAGACATGCTATACCGACGGTTTCAAACCGTTGGCATAACCTTTCCTGGGCAAATTGCACAGAAGCTCTGCAATTTTCCCAAGAGGTCTGTAATTTTCCCACCAAGTCTCATTTTGTGAGTTCCCTCTCATTTTCAATCCAATTATTGTACCAACAATAAAATAACACATACATATACAATTATTGTACCTGTAATAACCAACTAACACTTACATATAGAGAACAAATCCATACACATTTAACATATAATGCTGGAACTATACAAATCCATAATTAAATTAGAATTCATAACGTAATTATAAACATACATAATTCATTTAGAATTCAATTTAAAATTTAGATGAAAATTATATGTGGAATCCGGAAGTCAATTCATAATTTGATCGGTTTTTTGTATACTATATATTTTTACCTGAAATGATGTCCATTTTAAAAAAAATACATACACCTAGAGTGCTAATGGCCACACCGTGCCTCTAATTGAGGCAGGGTTGACTTGTACACGTCACATATGACCCATGGATCGTTCTGCTAAAGTATCGACACAATCCGAATGCATTTGGTCGGTTTTCCGTATGCCAGTTGATGTTTTTCAATTAAAATTATGTCTTTTTGAAACAAAAGGCACACACGTTGAGTGGTTCCGGCCACACCATGTCTCAGATTGAGGCGAGGTTGATTTTTACACATAAAAAATGACCCATGGATCATTCTCCTAAAGTTTCAATGGAAACCCAATGCGTTTGGTTTGTTTTCCATATTTACTTAAACTGTTGTCCATTTTAAACAAAAGAGAGCCACTTAGAGTAATTCCGGTAACACGGTGCCTCCGATTAAGGCGAGTTTGACTCGTAAGTGTCACATATGACCCATGGATCGTTGTGCTAAAGTATCGACACAATCCGAATGGATTAGGTCGGTTTTCTGTATGTTAGTTGATGTTTTTTCACTTAAAATGCCGTCCTTTTGAAACAAAAGATAGAAACTTTGAAAGGTGGCTACCACACCGTGCCTCGGATTGAGACGAGGTTGACTCGTAAACATCACATATGACCCATGAATCGTTGTTCTAAAGTATTGACACAATCCCAATGCATTTGGTCGGTTTTCCGTATGCCAGTTGATGTTTTTCAATTAAAATGACGTCATTTTGAAACAAAAGGCAGACACTTTGAGTGGTGCCAGCCACACTGCATCTCAGATTGAGGCAAGGTTGATTCGTACACATCACATATGACCCATTAATAATTATCCTAAAGTTTCAATGGAAACTGAATGCGTTTGGTTGGTTTTCCGTATGTACTACAAATGTTGTCCATTTTAAACAAAAGAGAGCCACTTAGAGTGATTCCAGCCACACCATGCCTCCAATTAAGGAGGGGTTGACTCTTACATGTCACATATAACCCATGGATAATTGTTTTAATGTATCGACACAATCCTAATGCGTTTGGTCGGTTTTCCGTATGCCAGTTGATGTTTTTCACTTAAAATGACATCCTTTTGAAACAAAAGACTGAAACTTTGAGTGGTGGTGGCTACACTGTGCCTCAGATTGAGGTGGGGTTGAATCATACAAGTCACATATGACCCATTTATCGTTGTGCTAGAGTATTGACAAAATTTGAATGCGTCTGGTCGGTTTTATGTATGCCAGTTGATGTTTTTCAATTAAAATGATGTCCTTTTGAAACAAAAGGCAGAAACTTTGACTGGTGCCGGCCACACCGCGTCTCAGTTTGAGGCGGGGTTGATTCAAACACGTCACATATGACCCATGAATAGTTCCCCTAAAGTTTCAACGGAAAACGAATGCGTTTGGTTGGTTTTCCGTATGTACTTAAAATGTTGTCCATTTTAAACAAAAGAGAGCCACATAGAGTGATTCCGGCCACACCGTACCTCAGATTAAGGATTGGTTGACTTTTACACGTCACATATGAACCATGTATGGTTGTGATAAATTTTTGACACAATTTGAATGCGTTTGGTTGCTTTTCCATATGCCAGTTGATATTTTTCACTTAAAATGACGTCCTTTTGAAACAAAAGACATACACTTTGAGTGGTGTCAGCCACACCGCGCCTCATATTGAGGCAAGGTTGACTCTTAAACATCACATATGACCCATGGATCATTGTGCTAAAGTATCGACACAATTCGAATGTGTTTGGTCGGTTTTCCGTATGCCAGTTGATGTTTGTCACTTCAAATGACGTCCTTTTGAAACAAAAGACAAACACTTTGAGTGGTGGTGGCCACACCGCACCTCAGATTGAGGTGGGGTTGACTCGTACACGTTAAATATGACCCATGTATCGTTTTTCTAAAGTATCGACACAATCCGAATGCGTTTGGTCGGTTTTCCGTATGCCAGTTGATGTTTTTCAATTAAAATGACGTCCTTTTGAAAAAAAAGGCAGACACTTTGAGTTGTGGCGGCCACACCGTGCCTCGTATTGAGGCGGGGTTGACTTGTACACATCACATATGACCCATGAATCGTTGTGCTAAAGTATCGACACAATCCGAATGTGTTTGGTTAGTTTTCCGTATGCCAGTTGATGTCTTTTAATTAAAATGACGTCCTTTTGAAACAGAAGATAGACACTTTGAGTGGTTCCGGCCACACCGCGCCTTGGATTGATGTGGGGTTGACTCTTACATGTCACATATGACCCATGGATCATTCTCCTAAAGTTTCAATGGAAACCGAATGCGTTTGGTTGGTTTTCCACATGTACTTAAAATATTGTCCATTTTAAACAAAAGAGAGACACTTAGAGTGATTCTGGCCACACCATGCCTCATATTAAGGAGAGATTGAATCGTACTCATAACATATGACCCATGGATCATTTTTCTAAAGTATTGACACAGTCCAAATGCGTTTGGCTGGTTTTCCATATGCCAGTTGATATTTTTTCACTTAAAATGAATTCCTTTAAAAACAAAAGACAGACACTTTGAGTGGTTGTGGCCACAACACGCCTCGGATTGAGACGAGGTTGACTCTTACACATCACATATGAACCATGGATCATTGTGCTAAAGTATCGACACAATCCGAATGTGTTTGGTTGGTTTTCCGTATGCCAGTTGATGTTTTTCAATTTAAATGACTTCCTTTTGAAACAAAAGGCAGACACTTTGAGTGGTGGTGGCCACACCGTGCCTTGGATTGAGGCGGGATTGACTCGTACATGTCACATATGACCCATGGATCGTTGTGCTAAAGTATCGACACAATCTGAATGCGTTTGGTCTGTTTTCCGTATGCCAGTTGATGTTTTTCAATTAAAATGACGTCCTTTTGAAACAAAAGGCATACACTTTGAGTGGTTCCAGCCACACCGCACCTCAAATTGAGGCGATGTTGACCCGTACACGTCACATATGACCCATGGATCATTCTCCGGAAGTTTCAATGGAAACCTAATGCGTTTGGTCGGTTTTCCGTATGTACTTAAAATGTTCTCCATTTTAAACAAAAGAGAGCCACTTAGAGTGATTCCGGCCACACCGTGCCTCAGATTAAGGTGAGGTTGACTCATGCACATCACATATGACCCATGGATCATTGTGATAAATTATATACACAATCCGAATGCATTTGGTCACTTTTTCGTATGCCAGTTGATATTTTTCACTTAAAATGACGTCCTTTAGAAACAAAAGACAGACACTTTGAGTGGTGCGGGCCACACTACATCTTGGATTTAGGCGGGGTTGACTTGTATACATCACTTATGACCCATGGATCATTGTACTAAAATATCGACACAATCCGAATTCATTTTTCAGTTTTCCGTATGCCAGTTGATGTTTTTCAATTTAAATGACGTCCTTTTGAAACAAAAGGCAGACACTTTGAGTGGTGGTGGCCACACCGCACCTCAGATTGAGGTGGGGTTGACTCGTACACGTCACATATGACCCATGGATCGTTGTGCTAATGTATCGACACAATCCGAATGCATTTGGTCAGTTTTCCATATGCCAGTTGATGTTTTTCAATTAAAATGACGTCCTTTTGAAACAGAAGACAGACACTTTGAGTGGTGCCGGCCACACCGCATCTCAGATTGAGGCGGGGTTGATTCATACATGTCACATATGACCCATGAATCGTTCTCCTCAAGTTTCAATGGAAACCGAATGCGTTTGTTCAGTTTTCCTAATACCAGTTGAAATGTTGTCCATTTTAAGCAAAAGAGATCCACTTAGAGTGATTCCGGCCACACCGTGCCTCAGATTCAGGTGGGGTTGACTCGTACTTGTCACATATGACCCATGGATCGTTGTGTTAAAGTATCAACACAATCCGAATGCGTTTGGTTGGTTTTCCGTATGTCAGTTGATGTTTTTCACTTAAAATGACATCCTTTTGAAACAAAAGACAGACACATTGAGTGGTGGTGGCCACACCGCACCTCCGATTGAGGCAAGGTTGACACGTACACGTCACATATGACCCATGGATAATTTTTCTAAAGTATCGACACAATCCAAAAGCGTTAGGTTGGTTTTCCATATTACAATTGATGTTTTTCAATTAAAATGACATCTTTTTGAAACAAAAGGTAGGCACTTTGAGTGGTGGCGGCCACACCACGCCTCGGATTGAGCCGGGGTTGATTTGTACACATCCCATATGTCCAATGGATCGTTCTCCTAAAGTTTTAACAGAAAAAAAATGTGTTTGGTCGGTTTTCCGTATGTACTTAAAATTTTGTCCATTTTATGAGAATCCTCATGTGTCTATTAGTGGAATGGTATTTACTTAAAATCTTGTGAACATTTATATAAAATATTTTTATATAATTATTACTATGGATTAGATTTTAGTTTATAATGATATGAAACATTTCGAAGCTAACAATGCCATGCACAATGAATAAATCTCTTTTATAACATACCATAAATCTATGATATTGATTAGATGTGTAAATGTGATTTACATTGATTATCATGATGAAAATAAATAAAATATATATTGTAGATTTTCTAGTATTAAATGAAATCAAGGAGGGGGGGGGGGGGGGCTGTCCGGTGGGCGTCTGGGGGGCTGTCCGGGGACCAAGGAGGAGGGTGGGGAGGCTGTGCGGGGGGTTGTCTGGGGTCCAAGGAAGAGGGTGGGGGGCTGTCTTGGGGGCAGTCCGTGGGGCTGTCCTGGGTCCAGGGAGGAGGGTGGGGGGGCTGTGTGGGGGGCTATCCGGGGGGTGTTCGAGGGGTTGTCCGGGGTCCAAGGAGGAGGGTGGGGGGCTATCTGGGGTCCAGGGAGGAGGGTGGGGGGGGGGGGGGGGGCTGTCCGGGGGGCTATTCGTGGGGCTGTTTGGGGGGTGTTCGGGGGGTTGTCCGGGGTCCACGGAAGAGGGTGGGGGGGGGGTGTCTGGGGTCCAGGGAGGAGGGGGGCTGTCCGGGGGGCTGTTCGGGGGGCCGTCTGGGGGCTGTTCGGGGGTGTTTGGGGGGTTGTCTGTGGTCCAAGGATGAGGGTGGGGGTGATGTCCGGGGTGCTGTCTGGGGGGCTGTCTAGGGGGCTGTCTGGGGTCCAGGGAGAAGGGTGGGGGGGTGTCCGGGGGGCTGTTTGGGGGGCTGTCTGGGGGCTGTTCGGAGGGGTATCCAGGGTCTAGGGAGGAGGGTGGGGGGTTGTCTGGGGTCCAGGAAGGAGGGGGGTTCCCAAGTACACAACCACTAAAAGACAACAACATCCATAAAAATAGATAATATATAAAAATAACTCAACTCCAATACTATACAACGAGTCTAGATAAAACCAACAACTAGAATAGATTAAATATCAAATCTCAGTAATATCAGTAAAAAATGTAATGGATCAACTTGTCCCACATCACAATCACCATCATCATCACCCTCATCCTCGTCCCCATCATCGTCCTCGCCCTCCTCGCCCTACTCCTCGTCCTCGCCCTCCTCCTCGCCCTCACCACCAGCTCGCCCTCCTCCTCTCCCTCCTATTCCGCATCAGACTCCTCGCCATCATCATCATCAAGCTAGACATCATCCTGACCACCACTAGAACTGCCACCTGGTGCACCGTATATAGAACGTATCGATGAAATATACTCATCAAAAGCTAGGCTGACCTCTGCTGGAAGTGTAGGACTTATAACTTCAATAAATTTCATAAACACACTGTTTGCCCTAGCAGACTATTTTGCTATCTCTGTGGCTTTTTCTCAGCCTATTCTGCCTATTCCCTAACTTGCTGCAGCCCGGTGGCACTACAGTTCATGCCTGAGGAGGGCCAATACCTTGTCGGGGCAATCCCAGTTTGGCAGCGTTCTCTGCCAAAATGCTCCTCTCCCAACACTTGATGTAAGTGATCTATTGGCCCAAAATTGTCTAGTTCTTGGGCATCGAGGGCCTCTAAAAAATCCCGTTACAAATATAAATATATCATTAAGTTACAAAATAGATATTAACATATAAATTCAACAGATTAAAACTTACAATCTTCTACTGCGTCGCTTCGTTGACGGCACTTCTATCCTTTTTCCATCTACTCAAGCAAAACAGTTTTTCTCGAGGCACACATCCTTCAATATTTTGTATTTTCCTCTATAATGAAATTGAAAACTAAAGTTATATGAAAACTTTTCCAAGCTATTAAATAATTAAGGAAACAAAAGAAAGTGTAAGTCGTAAATAAAACTTATAAACAATTGTCATACCTGCTTCCTCTCATGACCAGGCATCGTAGTGCATCCCAGTGTGTGGAGGTATTTTTTTGCATCAATGTTCTTTTTATTTCTTCCAGATGATTCCTAAATAAAATTATAAAATTCAATAGATAATATTAATGGAAAACATGAAAGTTATTATTTAAATACCTCAAATGTTATTAATACCTTAAACTGGGTACTCATCCAATGAGTAATCATCTGACGATACTGCTCTATAGGACAATCATCCACCCCTGGTACCGCCTCTAACTTAGTTCCAAATCTAGAAACCCATCCAATATACAACTCATGCTTGTAGGCTCTCCAAATCTCGCCTAAATCCTTTAGACGTTCCGGTCGTGCACCCTCACCATCGGGAAAATTAACTCAAAGCTGAAATCAAAATATTAATTCATATAAATACAAAAATAATTAATGGCATTAAATAGAACAGATTTTTTTACATATATATCTACCCAAGCTCTATCCTTGACCTCATGTGGCAATTTTCTCCACGATAGCAGGCTGACGGGAATGATGTCAGAGTATTTGGAAAGCGTCGCCAAAAAACTCCAACATTGCTGCCCTGTTTTCTCAACCATTTGGTTGTCTTCATTATAATCCACCATAAAATGTGTGTGGTGGTTCCACACTGAACGCATGCATGTATTCCCCCGCCCACGCCTCATGTCAGTAGATGTGTCTTTCATGAAAGAAAAACAAATATTTTATCAAAACATGTTATAATGAAAATAAATATTGCTATAAAAATTTGTTAGGGTTCTATAAATATACCTGTGCCGGTCTGATCGCTGAGCGCCGATGGATACACATAAACTGATGGAAGACCCTGTGGTGGAACAGGAGTCGAAGATGATGGAATATAGAAGCTTGGAGAGACAGAAGTAAAAGGAAAAGAATATGGGATAGCTGTCTGACCAAATGCTAACTGGGGAGTGGGAATCATCATGGGATGTGAAAATGATGGGCCAGAAGATGCAGAAGGTAGCGAAAATAGGGGAGGCCAAAATATCCCGTGTGTCCCTAACGACACACTGGGATCAGAATGTGGGAAGGATGACATGTCAGTGGGAGGGGCAGGGTCTAGTCGGGTACGCGAAACTGCTCGTCCACCTCTGGTACGAACCCTCCTCGTACCACTGGCCTGAGTACTAGGAACAGTACTAAGCTCCTCGATGAATAATTGTTGACGTATAGGTGGATCCTACAAAAATGTTTACAAAAAAATTAATCACATGAAATTATATATTCTTTAAATATATCAATTTGAAATAAATTACTCACTACAGGCATTAATGATGGAATTCCCAACTCCGTCATTCGACAATTCTTCTCCATCATTTGTTTCCTTCGTCTCTCTTCAATTGGATTCGTTTCCTGCTTTTGAAAACAAATATGTAATAAATTAGAAGAAGAAAACTATTGGGTAACCCAAAAAAACTAAATATATGAAGGAATAGGGGGATTCATTGGTAATTTAGCTATCAATTGTTTTAGAAGAGCTTGAATGGATTTAATAAATCATACAAGTTGTAATGTTCACCAAGTTAGAAATATTGTTTGACTATGTTTGAATACAGTTCAATTCCAAATTAGAAAATTCAATTCAAATAAAAGTGCAACCAATAACCATTGAAAATTCACATAATGGTCAAGTCAGCTATCAATTGTTTTAGAAGATTTTGAATGGATTTAAAAAATCAGACAAGTTGTAATGTTCACCAAGTTAGAAATATTGTTTGACTATGTTTGAATACAATTCAATTCCAAATTAGAAAATGCAATTCAAATAAAACTACAAGCAATAAACATTGAAAATTCACATAACGGTCAAGTCATCTATCAATTGTTTTAGAAGATCTTGAATGAATTTAATAAATCATACAAGTTGTAATGTTCACCAAGTTAGAAATATTGTTTGACTATGTTTGAATACAGTTCAATTCCAAATTAGAAAATGCAATTCAAATAAAACTGCAACCAATAAACATTGAAAATTCACATAATGGTCAAGTCAGCTATCAATTGTTTTAGAAGAGCTTGAATGGATTTAATAAATCATACAAGTTGTAATGTTCACCAAGTTAGAAATATTTTTTGACTATGTTTGAATATAGTTCAATTCCAAATTATAAAATGCAATTCAAATAAAACTCCAACCAATAAACATTGAAAATTCACAAAACGATCAAGTCAGCTAAAACATATTTCTGATAAATACTAAATCAATTTGAATATTACCAACCTTAACAACCCAACTCGAGGTAAACCAAAAGAATTGAGAACATGGATGAATGATTCTATGTATTTTCAACCACAACTTCAGGTTCACAACAAACTCTGACAATTGAGCTATTTGAGTCATCAAAAGAAATAAATGGATTGGTTCCAATGGCACTAGGGACAATGTCAATTCCATCATCACCATAATTAAAAATATGTCTTGGAATTACTTGAACTATGACACCAAATTCAGGTCGAAGTTGGTCTTTGACATAAAAAACTTGTTAAGCCATTGATGCCAACACATATGGTTCTTCAGTAGCAAGAGTGCGAGTCATATTAATTACTCAAAATACACAATCATCAATAAATGTGCCATGTCTCGTTAGTGAATCAAACCAATGGAATTTCATCATTGTGACTCATCCATGAGAGTAATAATACAATATTATTATTTTCTCAACAACTCCATAATAACCCACATTTTCAAATCGTGGCCTACTATCTGATGCACTGGCATAATAATCTATTGTGGTAGTAAACATAACACCATCATGTTGTGTTCTCATGTTCTTTGCTCGTTCAGTGACAATAAATTTGTACCCATTGATAACAATTGATTTACAGTCACGAACCACGGTATTAGGACCAAAAGCAAAAGCTCTTATTTCCTCAAAGACAGAGTCAACAGAAAAACTCAATACCTACAATATAAATGACTATTAAACTTAATTAAATATTGATATAATTATTTTAAACATTAATTTTTTATACCTTCAATTTTAACCAAGCATAAAACTCTTTGCTATGCAAAGTCTCTCTCCTTCTCAAAGATAAAGAACGATGCTTCCTATTTATCATTGTTTTATGTTCCCTGTAGATAAAAAATATTAATAGTTTAACAGATATATATGTAAGATATACATAATCAATTTAGTTACCTGATATAGTCATCGAACAAATCACAGTTGAACAAAACTGTGCGATGTGCCATCTCCCGCTCTTCATGGCTTGATGTCTTCAATGTATATGATCCAGGAATTCCTCCTGTTTGAGGAAGTGATGGAAAACTGGGTTCAATTTGCTCATACTATTCTTCTTCATTTCTCATTGGTCTATTCAATATTTTATTAATATTAAACAAATAAATCTAGCAGAAATCCATACATTCTTGAGCCAAGTAATCATTCATGATAGAACCTTCGGGATGATCTCTGTTTCGGACATAAGACATTAATGTGAACATATTTCTTTCAGTTGGATACATCCAACAAAAAGAAACAGGTCCTCCTAGAATTATTTCAGTGGGAATATGGACAGTCAAATGCTGCATGCATGTGAAAAATGATGGAGGAAATATTTTCTCCAACTCACACAAAATTAATGGGGCATCTGTCAACATTTTTTGCAAGAAAGACTTGGAAAACTTCTTAGCACAAAGATCTCTAAAAAAATGGCACAACCGAATAACATCCACCCTTACACTATTTGAAAAAAGATGACGGATTTCTATTAGAAGAAACTCATGCAGAAGAACGTGATAATCATTAGACTTCAAATATTTTAGCTTCAACTCTCTTCTGTTGACCCGTTTAGATATATTGCTTGAATAGCCATCAAGAACTCTAATAGTCTCTAATACTTCCAGAAATTGTTTTTTTTCGTAGGTGTCATCACATAAGAATCACATAGAAGTTGCCATTTATTTCACTGATATGCACAGGATGTAATTCTGGTCTGATGCCCCAATCCACCAAGTCACACCGAGATAGTAAATCATCTTCTGTCTTCCCCTTGAAATTCAGAAGAACTGAAAGCAATATTTCACATATATTCTTTTCAATATGCATTACATCTAAGCAATGACTTAAAAAATTGGTTGACCAATAAGGCAAATCAAAAAAGATACTCCTCTTCCTCCAATTGTAATAGGTTTCAGTGGAAACATTCTTTCTCTTTCCAGATTTCATTTGACCCTTCCCGAATGAAAAACTGAAATCTTTCGATTCATTAAGCACATCAGTTCCAGACATACGCTGAGGTGGGTCATCAGTCTCTATGGTATTATCAAATATTCGATGATTCATTATATATGGATGATCATTTGGCAAGAATCATCGATGTCCCATAAAACTGAAACTACAGCGATGTTTTAGTCTTCTGGATCGTGTATTCTTCATACAAACTGGACATGACAATTTTCCCTTCATGGTCCATCCAGACATCATTGCATAAGCCGGAAAATCATTGATTGTCCACATAAGCGCAACACGCATATGAAATATGTCTTTCGAACATGCATCGTATGTGCACACACCCAGATCCCAAAGAAGTTTCAACTCTCTTATTAAAGGTTGCACATAGACATCAATATCAATGTTGGGATCAGAAGGACCAGATATGAGTATACTCATGAAATTGAATGGTTTTTTCATACACAACCATGGGGGAAGATCATAAACGTGTATAAAAACTGGCCATGTGCTGTGCGAAGTAAGCATCTTCCCAAATGGATTAAAACTGTCGCATGAAAGTCCCAGCCTCACATTACGCATGTCAGTTGCAAAATCAGGATGTCGAGCATCAAATCTCTGCCATGAAAATCCATCTGCAGGATGAACCAACTCATAATTTTTCTTCTTTCTCTAGGTATCATGCCATCTCATTTTTATTGATATGTCATCAGACATAAAAAGATTCTGGAGTCTAGGGATCAATGTAAAGTGACACATTACTTTTTGTGGAACGTAGGATGGCGTTCCATCAGATTTTGACTTCCCACGAGATGTGCCACATTTTATACAATCATTTCTTTCAGCGGTTTCCTCCCAGAATAAACTGCAATCTTTCGGGCAAGCATGAATTTTGTTTCTTGAAAATCCAAGTTCCTCAACTAACTTCCATTTTATATAGTGGTTTGAGGGAATATCTGCATCATATGGAAGTAAATCCTTGAAGAGGGTAAGAATGTAATCGATTGATGTATTAGAAATCCCATACATAGTTTTCCCATAAAACAATCAAATTAAAAATTCCAACTTTTTCATTTTATCGCATTGTCGATATACTGGAGTTGTGGCAGTATCATTCAATTTTTTCACCCTATCAATATCATCATTTCCACTAGATGAATCAGCTATCCTCATATCTAATTCTTCTTGAGTCGAAATCCTTTCTTTTTCATGATGAAGAATAAATGGAAATTGTTCATCTAACAAATTCTCCATTCCAGTCCTTTCATTTCGATCATCACCAATTTGAGATTTCATTTTCTCCCCATTGTGATATCACACAAAGTAGTTTGCTTGAAAACCATTTTTGGTTATGTGGTAGCTGACTTCTTCACGGATCAACCAAGGTCTACCAACACAATTGGAACATGGGCAGTGTATGCGACCACTATCTGAAGCATTGTGAAATGAAAAATCTATAAAGCTCTCCAAATTGTTTTGAAAATCGCTTGAGATCCGATCGGTTTCATACATCCAACTTCTATCCATTCTGTAAAAAGAATTTATATAAGTCATTTTGTCATAAACAATTCAATTGGATTGAACTTTAATAAAAAATACATTTAATTAAACGATAAAGGAAATAGTTTCTAGTTGATGTAGTGAACTATTAAAACAATGTAAATATATACTAATTAACTCAGTTATGTGTGCCTAGATTTGAGGTGAGATGTGTTTTTGTAATTTTTTCATTTATCACATACCAAGAAGACACCATAGACCTGATAAAACATTGTTCAAGATATTACAAAGTAAAGGATTTTCATGAAAGATGAAGAATGTGTAAAAAGAGTTTTTTTAATAAGTTATTGATTCTAAAAAATGGAAATATTCTGAAAAGTTAGTATATTTCATAACACCCAAACTAAAGTCCATAGAAAGTACCATATCACCCCACTAAAAAAGGAAAACCACCTACACCACTACCCCAACCATGTCAATTACCTCAATGAGGGATTCTATGTCTGTATTTGGGAAGAGGTTGAAGGAGTATAACCTGGATGGGGGAGTTGCAGCTGATCAGATGGAAGACCTCAGATTAGGGTTCACCTGTGCGGTGGCTTCTGGAAATCGGGGGAAATGCAGAGTTATTTGCTTTTGTGTAATCGGGGGCAGGTGGTCCACGAGGGTGGCAGGGTTGTCTAGGGGGTATGGGGCGTCCAAGGGGTTTGAGGGCTATCCACGAGGGTAAAGGGGCTGTCTAGGGGGGAGGGGGTGTCCAGGGGGTGGGTGGGCTATCCACGGGGGTGGGGGGGGGGCTTTCTAGGGGGCACAAGGTGTCCAGGGGGTGGGGGTGTCTGGGGGGGGGGGGGGTGGGGGGGAGTGTCCAGGGGGTGGGCGGGCAGTCCACGGTGTTGGGGGGCTATCCAGGGAGTAGGGGTGTCCAAGGGGTGGGAAGGCTTTCCACGGGGGTGGCGGGGTTGTCCAAGGGGTACAAGGTGTCAAGGGGGGTGGGAAGACTATCCACGAGGGTGGCAGGGCTGTCCAGGGGGTAGGGGGTTTCTAGGGGGGTGGGAGAGCTATCCACAGGGGTGTGACTGAGATCTATGAGATTAAATTGGGTTGTCATTCATGTTATGAAAAACAAAAGATGGGTGTTAAGGATTAGAATAGTATTTTTTAGTGAAAATCCAATTTGGTTGGATTGGTGACTGATAACATGATGGTATCAAGTTTGCAATTGGGAAAATGATGGGGCATTGGATTCTAAAAGGCTCCCACAACCTTCCAAGGATATATTATTTCTAGAAAAATGTGTTGTGGGAGAAGGAATTCATCCTATATAGTTAATGTGACTTTTAGATCATGTGATGCCTTACTCATCAAGATGACTAGACAAGAACCAAAACCAAAGAGGCCTCAAAACTATCCAAATCTCTAGAAGTGATGAATTACCCGTGCTTATTGGTGAACTATGGAAGTGATGACTTCCCACCTGCACAACCCCCCTCCCCACCTCACCCCCAACAGACTCCCCATGCACAACCCCCCTCCCATCCACCGACTGCACAACCCCCCCCCACCTGCACCCCCACTTGCACAACCCCCCCTCCCCCACCCCCACTTGAACAGCCCCCTCCCATCCACCCACTGCACACACCCCCCACCTGCACAACCCCCCACCCCCACCCCACCCCCACCCCCACCTTTACACCCCCACCTCACCCCCATCATACTCCCACCTGCCCAGCCCACCCCCAACCTACACACTCCCCTCCCCCCACCCACTTGCACAGCCACCCCCCACCTACACCCCCCCCACTTGAACAACCCCCCTCCCCCCCACCCCCACCTACATAGCCCCCCTCCCCCCCACCACCTGTACACCCCACCCCCACCTCACCCCCAACAGACTCACACCTACCCAGCCCCCCCCCCCCCAACCTGCACACTCCCCTCCCCCACCTACTTGCACAACACCCCCCTCCACTTTCACCCCCCACTTGAACAGCCCCCCTCCCCCACTCCCACCTGCACAACCCACCCCCAACCCCGCCTGTACAACTCCCACCTCACCCCCCACCCAACAGACTCTGACCTGCCCATCCCACCCCCTAACCTGCACACTCACCTCCCCCCACCCACTTGCACAACAACCCCCTCCACTTGCACCCCCACCTGCACAACCCACCCCTCCCCCACCCCACCTGCACAAACCACCCCCACCCCCACCTGTACAACCCCCCACCTCAACACCCCACCAGCACACCCCCTCCCCCCACCTAAACACCCCACCAGCACACCCCCTCCCCCCACCTACTGCACCCTCAGTACCTCCCACCAGAACAAAAACAGAAAACAAAAGCAGAACAAAAAATTGATTCCCACATGACACCAGAACAAAAACAGAAAACAAATAACAAATTGAATTGAAATTGTTGGTTATACCATACTGCACAAACCTTAGGTTTAAGCCAAATCAAAACAAAAAATAAAAAAAATAGATGCAAAACATTAAACATAACGTACTACTTACAGATTTGAGGTGTAGAATAAAACAACTTTGTGATTGAATATGGATATGGTTGAATGATTTTCTAAGAAAGAGAGATCTTAGGTCTCAAATTTACCAGTTCAATCGCATGGATGGGATATCGGGTTTTCTGGGATTTTAGGGGAAAAATTTCCCAATGGTTTTAAAAAACTTTTGGGAAAGGTGATCTTTACCAACGGTTTACACAAATCGTTGGGAAAGCCTTCCTAAGCCATGGCCTTTCTCAATGGTTTGTAAAAACCTTTGGGAAAGGGAGAAATTTTTTAGATTTTACAACGGTTTCTTCAAACCGTTGGGAAATACTTGTTTTATACCCCTATACCAACGGTTCTATTGAACCATTGGCATACAAGCGTTGGGAAAACCCAGCTTCCCAGTAGTTATTACTGAATGATTTGAATACAATATAATCCCACAATGTTGGATGATGCCTTTTTGTGAGAGGTATGAAACATATATCTGGAAACGTGTTCATTATCAATAAACATAAAAAACCACTAACCTTAAATTTTCTTTTATATTAGTGATCATTGGATGTTTGGTGTTTTTTGTACGAGGGAGAAAATACTTTATTGGGTATGCTCTGTCCATGGAACTGTGGGAAGTTTTAAGAATATGTTTAAAAAGTAAGTTTCAATTTCTTAATAGTTTATATTATAATGAATTTTAAATTTATCCCATTCATATTATTTTCTAACAGGGGATGAGTTTACTTTTTAAATAACACAATGAAAAATAGTGCCAAGATCAAATATGTAAAAGTAAAGGTATATATCCATTTAAAATTTGTAGTTTTCAATGTATTACATAAAAATTATATTTTGAATTAACACTCATTTAAACAAAATTATCATGAACAAAAAGGCGTCGTCGAGTGCAGATATTATATGTTAAGATTTATGTATGAAATAATTACAACTGGAACACTAGTGAAGTTTGACCTGGTAAGATTTACTTATAAAATTTTCCATAATATTTCATTTGATTTATTCATTATACATGTTAATTTCTATCCTTTTAATTTGTATCTATTTGATGACCCTCAACCCTATAGTTCTCAAGTGGTTAAACACTTACAAGTGGAATGGTCAAATTATTTTACAGGTTTGATCGGATTTTAGTTTGTTTGTAGTGTAAAATGTAATTTTGAATATTGTAATTATAATTGTGTATTTGGTAGTTGTTTTTGTTGGATTTAGGGTTTTTAGTTGAAATTTTAAGTTTTTAATGTTATATATGTGAATGTTTAATTTTTCTCTACTTATTCTCATTTTGGTCTAGTTCTGATATTTGTTTGGTATGGATTCTGGTTTGGTTTTGGTATAGTTTCTTCTTGTTTCATACTTTAGAAGAGCATAATAATGGTTTCATGGGGGGTGGGGGTGTCTAGGGGGTGGGTGGGTGGGTGGGGCTGGCGTCCATGGGGGGTGAGGGTGGTGTCTGGGGGGTGGGATGGTGTCCAAGGGTGCATAGGGTGGGAGGGTTTCTAGGGGGTGGGGGATGTCCAAGGGGGTGGGAAGGTGTTCAAGGGTGTAGGGGGGTGGGAGGGTTTCCAGGGGTGGGGGATGTCCAAGTGGGTGGGGGCCTATACAGGGGGTGGGGGCTATCCTGGGGGGTGGGGGGATATCCTGGGGGGTGGATGGATGTCCAAGGGGGTGGGGGCCTGTCCAGGGGGTGGCAGCTATCTAAGATAGTGGGTGGGTTTCCAAAGGGTGGGGGTGTCTAGGGTGGTGTGGGGGTGTCTATGGGATGGGGGATTTCCAAGGGGTGGGGGCTGTCCAGGGGTGTGGGGGGCTGTCCAGGGGGTGGGGGTGTCCAGGGGTGGGATGATGTCCCAGGGGGTGTGGGCCTATCCAGGGGGTGGGGGCTATCCAGGGGGGTCCAGGGGGTGGGAGGGTGCCCAAGGGGGTGGGGGCCTATCCAGGGGGTGGGGGATGTAGAGGGGGTGGGAGGGTGTCTGGGGGGGGGGGGTGTCCATGGGGGTTAGAGGGTGTCTAGGGTGGTGGTGGTGGTGGTGGGGGGGGGGTGTCCAGTGGGGTGGAGTAGTGTCTAGGGGGTGGGGATATCTAGGGGGTGGGAGGGTATCCAGGGGTGGGGGAGGGGGGTCGGGGGTGTCCAGGGGGTGGGGCTGTCCAGGGTAGTGGGGGATATCTAGGGGTGTGTGGGGCTGTCCAGGGGGGTGGGGGTGTCCAGGGGGTGGGAGGATGTCCAAGGGGGTGGGGGCCTATCCAGGGGGTGGGGGTGTCCAGGGGGTGGGGTGGGGGGGAGATGTCCTGGGGGGTTGAAGGATGTCCAAGGTGGTGGGGGCCTGTATTTTGGGGTGGGGTGTTGTCTAGGGGGTGGGGGAAGTCCAGGGGGTGGGAGGGTGTCAATGGGGGTGGGGGGAGGGGGTGTATAGGGGGTGGGGGGCTGTCCAGGGGTGTGGGGGACTGTCCAGGTGGGTGCGGGTGTCTCGGGGGTGGGATGATGTCCAAGGGGGTGGGGACCTATCCAAGGGGGTGGGGGATTTCCAGGGGGTGGGTGTGTCCAGGGGGTGGGAGGATGTCCAAGGGGGTGGGGGCCTGTCTAGGGGGTGGACGGTGTCCAGGGGGTGGGGGTGTAGTGGGTGGGAGGGTGGGGATGAGGGGTCTGTCCAGTGGGGTGGGGTGGTGTCTAGGGGTTGGGTTTCTAAGGGTGGGGTGGGGGGGGTGCTATCTAGGGGGTGTCTGGGGTGTGTCTAGGGGGGTGTCCAGTGGGGTGGGGTGGTGTCCAGTTGGTGGGAGGGTGTCTGGGGGGGTGGGGGGGTTGTCCAGGGGGTGGGAGGGTGTTCTGCTGGTAGGGGGTGTCTAGGGGTAGGGGGTTGTCCTGGGGAATGTGATGGTGTCCAATGGGGTGGGGGTTTTCTAGTGGGGAGGGAGGGATATACATGGGGGTAGGGGTTGTCCTAGAGGTTTTAATTTTTTTAGTTTACACTGTAAGTTTTGATTGTTATTCATGTGAATGTTTAATTTTTCTTTGGTTCTTCTTATTTTGGTCTAGTTTTGATGTTTTTCTGGTATGTATTCTGGTTTGGTTTTGGTCTATTTTCTACTTATTTTAGGTCTTCTTTGGTAGAGTCTAGTAATGATTGAATGGTTTTATTAAAAAAAATTGGTTTTTACATTGGTTATTTTATAACCGACGAAATAAATGCATGGAAATAGTGTTTCATGTTAGTTATTAAATAACCAATGTAGTATATATGTTTTCATGTCGATTAAACAATAATCGACATGAATAATGCTTCGCAGGCATGTTTTTACGTCGGTTATAAAATAACCTACGTAATAAATGAATGGGAATGGTTTTTTAATTCGGTAATTTAATAACCGGCGTAGTATATAGGCTTTCACATTGGTTAAAAAATAACTGACATGAAAAACCGCTTCACAGCTTGGTTTATCACATCATTTATGGTAATAACCGACTTTATAAATGTGTTTTTCACATTGGGTTTTTAATGACCGATGCGAAAAACACTTCCTAGGATCAGTATATTATGTCAGTTATTAGATAACAGATGTAGTAAATGATAAAACACATCGGTTATTTTTAACCTGACATAATAAATCACCACTCCGAAGCACTTTCCACATCGGTTTTTTAGGAACCAACATGAAAAATGCTTCATATTTATGTTTTTTACATCAATTTTAAAATAACCAACTTAAAAAATAACATTTATAATGTATCCTATAATAACGTTGTCCAAAAAACGATGTAAAAAAACCAATGTAAATTTTTTTTTCGGCACTAGTGAGGTGAAGAAAACCAACATGTTCGGATCAAGTTGGGGAGAAGACACTTATAGGTCTAGAAATGGTTAAAGGGATGGTGGAGAAAGTTAAGACCATCCACGAGCACATTAATGTTCCTCAGAGTCAAAAAAATGAGCTATGCTAATAATCATCGATGATACCTATAGTTTGATATTGGAGACATGGTATTCCTCTGCATATCACCCTGGAATAGAGTTATGAGATTTGTTAAGAAGGGAAAGCTTAGTCCAAGGTACATCCACCCTTTCGAGATCCTTGATCGCATTGGAGCAGTGGCCTATCGACTAACACTCCCAACGAACATGTCTCAAGTACATGATGTATTCCTTGTGTCATTTTTGAAGAAGTACATTCCTAACCCATCACATTTACTCAATCCAAATGTGGAACTAGTGGAGAATGACCTCTCATATGAAGATAAGATGGTGAAGATATTAGATCATAGGGAAAAAGTTATACGAAATAAGACAATGCCCCTCATCAAAGTATTGTGAAGAAACTACAAGTTTTAAGAAACAACATGGGAACTAGAGGAAGTGATGAGGAAAGGTTACCATCATCTCTTTTAGAGTGGGAAAAGAAAAATTCAAGGTCACAATTTCTTAAGGGGGGAAGGTTGTAATGACCCGAACATTAATGAATAAAATTCCCTTTCTTTTATTTAATTATATGTCTTATGGATATATAAAACACATGCATTTTTTTTAATTTATCCAGTTGGATTTAAATGACTATTAAGTATCATTACCATTGACAATATAGTCATTGAATAGTGATAACATGACTAGTAAAAATTTAAATCTTTAAGAAATACTTTCGACATAGACAAAGGAGGTGATGGCCTCATCCAGTAGACTTAGGCCATATGAAGCTCATTTGTTGGAGCTTGGGAAGGAGGCAGTGTCGCTGGGTTTTTCTCTTGAACAATCCCAAGGTGAGCTTAAACACATTAAGTTTGAATGTAATCACTTATGGGATAAGTGAAAGTTAATAGAGATTACCACTTGAGCGATGTTATTTGAGCAGCCCCAAGATTCTATCACCATCACAAACCATACCCTTAAGTCTTGTGTAGGTGTTATAAGGGGTAATATAACAAGGTATTAGTTACTTGTTGTGTAATCCCTTTTATAAATAAAATTATTATTCCATCAATTCCTTTATGAGAATAGTTTTTCTAAAAAATATAATGAACTAGATAAATTGATTTTTTGGGTAAAATTGTAATTTTATAAATATATAAATTATTATATTAAACCGTGGTTTTATTAATATTATTATTATAATAGTGTTATAATGACAAACCTTTTAATTATAAATGATGATTATATTTATTTTTTCTACTCTATTAAATATTAAGTATTCAGTTTAATAATAATTGTATTTTTACATGATAAAATAGAAATTTTAATTTTAATTAAAGAATTTATTTTGATGAATTAATGAAATTTTAAAATAATTAATATTTCAATAAAATATTATTATCAAATTAATTTTATGTATAAAAAATTCGTATATAATTTTTATGAATTAAAATGTAATTTTTATTAAGCTTTAAAACTGTTTTTTTAAAACCCTTCAATTTTTAGTGAATGTTGGTTTTTATTTTAAAAGATAATATTCACATATTCAGAAAATTATTTAGATAAAATAATGTTTTTTTCGATTTAAGACCTCCAAATTACCCAATGGTTAATTTTTCATATTTTTCTGAGACAATCAACTTTTTGGGTAGAAATTAAATACCGAATAAATATATAAAGTGTTTTATGACATCATAATGACCCAATAGTGATGTAATAAAATACTATAAAAAGGATATTATGCCAATATAATTTTTACCTTTAAAATATTGTAATTTTAGATTTGTTTTATTAATTTTATAATATCTTAGTGGACCCTCCAAGGCTTATAAAATATTTTAACATTTTAAAATGATTTCTTTGAGAGTGTGAATCACCTCCACACAACTAGACTAATATTTTAATATGTTAATCCTTTATCCTTATAAAATATTTTATACCACTCCCTTTTGGAAGAAATCATGGGCAAAAACCATGTTATGGTTTGTGGTTTTGATTAGTTTAAGGTGTAGTGTCAAAAACCTAAGTAATAAAGAATTCCCTCTCTTTTTCTATATAAACCCACCCAACCTCACAATATTTTTCACTAAAATAATTTGGAGCTCGACAAACTCTGCACCAAACTACCTATAGTAATTCAAAAGTGCCTCCAATCTTTCAATAATCCTCTCCCTAGCGTTTGAGATCACACTGCCAAGTAAGGGATCCTCACTTACCTCTCCTCCTTTCAAATTCAAACATCTTATTTGAAAGTAGTTCTTGTAATTTTGAATGGTTATATTGTTATTATTTTATAATAATTCAATTAAAGTCCATTTTATGTTATTTTAATGAGGTATTATTTATCCACTCTCATTTTTACCCTTACCCAAGATGTTACTATGCCAAAATTTCATAAGGGATTTCACTCTTCTCATTTCAATTCAAGCTACTCTTTTACATTATACTCCTTAAGTTATATATTTACATGTTGGGTTGTTATGTTCCAAGACCCCAATACTATCCATTATATATATATATATGATGAGAGATTCCTTTAACTCTCATCAAGACCCTTATGATTTTTTAAGCACAACCGTCAATATGCCAAAATTCCATAAGGGGTCTTCTACCCTCCTCTTTTATCTAGCATTATCTTCATGTTATGTATTTTATTTTATTTTATCCCTATGTTGGGATATGTTAAAAAATATACTAATTACTAACCATTTTATGTATAAATTGTGATATCCCCTTCAGTCTCATTTATTCCTCTTATAAACCGTTATGTGCACCTGTTGCTATGCTGATGTTTTGTAAGGGATTCCTACCATTCTATTTTTTGTCCTAGTTTCTTTACGTTGTTATACCATTATATTTTCAATTAAAAATTTTAGGGTATAATTTATAACCTCCACATAATTCCATCCTAATGTTTTAATGCTGCAATACCTCTTTCTCTCTCACTAATCCCTCCCATGTACACCCATTACCATGCCGAAATTTGGTAAGAGTCATTCCATTTCTTCTCTTTCTTCATGTTTCTTTATTATTTTACACCTTTTATTTATAAATTACATGTTTTGGGACATTTATATATATGATCCCCTTACTTTACATTTCATGTAAATATGATGATATACCCATTTCTCTCTCATCAACCATTTTTATGAATTTTTATGTCACACCGTTATGCTTCCAGAATTGCACCTCGATTTTCCAAGCCAAAATAATTGTGTAGTGAATACCAAAGACAGTTCTCTATCAAGGATATTCACCTTTATGAACATATACATATTTAATGGTACTTAGATTTATGTATTTCACATTCTTTAATTGTGTAATAACTTATTATGTTAAATGATTCCATGTTATATGATCCATGTGGAACACTTATGCATGAAATAAAATGTTTATAAAGGTTGTTCCTTGATAGCACTACAATTTATTGGGTAATGTTTAGTATAATGATATTTTATGTTCAATGAACGGTTTCTAGTGCTAATTTAATTGAAATTAAGGTTTACTCATGAAAATCCATGTGCAATGAGCCTTTTCTCAAGCTAATATCGTGTTGTATGTCGTTGCCACATTTCCATGTTATGATAATCATGCTATATCATGACTTTATGTTCATATTTCTCTTGTGATCCATTGATATTCCTATTTACTATAATGTACTATATTGTTCATGTTATTCCTTGTTTACTCCCTTAATGGGCTTTACATATCACCCTTTTCTTATGCATGTCCTCATGTTATCCCATGAAATGCTAAGTACGAAGGAATGTTTTGGTCATGTAAAAGAAGTTTTCAATAAAGATGTTGAATTTTATGTCTTAAGTTTTCATGAGATGTTCATAATTTCAGAAGAAACTAGACCTCTCGATCCTTAGAGTTTTCTTAAGTGCATGTTTCTTTAATAAATCATGTATAAGTGTGTAATAAAGAGCAGGGTTGTTATAGTTGGTATCTGATGACATGTTTAGTTATTTTTGGAATTAGGATTAGAAAAGCTGAGTGAATTACTTAGGGATTAGACTAATTATAATAAAAACATCCCTAAATTTTGGTGAGTATAGAGTAAGTGGTTTATGAAACAAATATATCCCTGTCTGGATACAAACAAGTAGATCTCGCTCTGGCATAAAGTGTTATCAAATGACTTCTTTTTTTAATTTAATTTCTCAGGACAATAGATTATGGATTATGAATAATTAGAACTTTTTCGTAATTTGTTCTTTCTCCTCGTGAACCCATGTCATATTTTAACTACACTTTGTTTACTCGTTTTAATTTTAAATACACTAACATCTTTGAAAATTAAAAGGTGGAGATTTTTACTTATAAGGTGTCAATTGAACCCTTAATGGTCAATTTATGATATTTTAGACCATAATTCATCCCATTTGTCCTTATTTATGATTTTACGATTTATAAATAACTTAATAAAATATTATTTTATAAAATATCATAAGTGTAAATTTTTTCACTATTCATAACATTGACTTTAAGAAAATAAATCAATGAATTTTACTTATAAAAAATTAATTTAATACACACCTAACATGTCATATTTAATTATTAAATTATTGTATCACTTTAATTAAGTGAAATGATATTTATTTTAATATTTATAATATCATTTAATCGATTGTTTCATTAATTGAATAATTACTGTATCATCGTTTTGTAATTATTTATGATTATTAATTTTCACTAAAAATAAAAAATAAATTTCTATGATGTAGATAAACATTTTATATTTAATAATAATATATATAGTCTATAATATCTTATATTTAAGCTCATACTAAAAACATTATACATATTAAAAAATGTGTGACATTTCATCACTCTCTTTGAGTTTAATAATATCTAATTCATTTTCTAAAAAAGTTTCCATTGAATTATTCAGTTTATATTATTAAGTATTAAGGGTATAATTAAATTTATCCAATAAAATTTGGTCAAGTTTTAGGGTATTTTTGTAATATTTATAATATTATTTTCATCCTTAATTACCTGATTTATCATTAACCGTGGTAATAAAAACTAATAAAGTTTCTATTCATATTTTCAAAAAATAAAAGGGGAAATATTTTATAAAATTTGAAATTATTATTATAAATATTCAATCCATTTTTAATAATTCAAAACACATAATTTGATAAAATTTATTTAAAATTAATCCCTTAGACAGAACGAGAAAATGCGTTTTTAATGTGAAAACATCCAAATGATTGACACGTTTTATATCCAAATTTAATGTGAAATTGATTACAATGATCTAAATTGGATTGAATAATAAAAAATTTACCTAATTATACTTTAAAACTGGTCAAATATTTAATTTAACACTAGAAATTATTTTGATGAAAAAGTCGTTTTCAATTAAAATGAAATATTTTTCACTATTCATCAAAACATGAAACTTAACAGAAAAATACAAAAAATTAAAATTAAAATTTTACAACCTAATTTAAAATAAAAAGTTTATTTTATATTATAAAATATACACAAGTGTCATCAATTATATTTAAAATGGGTTCTCCATTAAAATATGGAAAAATTAACCTTTTGAGAAATATAGGGTGTTATGCATAAAATCAGGTTTATTCTTATCAAATGAATATAAAATATATTGGATGAATATTAAAAATATTTTATTGAATATATAACACATATATATATATATATATCATTAATATCATTCAATATTTTTAATTAATTTAATTTTTTAAGACAAAACGACTTTGGGAGCCTAAAAATAAAAATATTTCTCTCGTATTCATATGATATATATTTTAATTTATAATTAATTGGTAACCAATCAATTCATATTGTAGTACATATATTTTCATAAGTTATTTAATACTATTCATAACCATTAATGTAATATCTAGGTTATATCTTATTTTATTAAATAAAAATATTTTAATAATATAATGTTGTTTTGAAAAACTCAGTCTTGTGTGTAACACAAGACGTCAATAGAAGTCAAACTTGTGTGCAACTCAAGCCAAACAAAGTGTTGTATATACCAAAATCTAATATTAGTGTTTATTTTAGTGAAATATTAACTTTTTTGTTTCTTATAACATAATTCATTAATGAAATTTAATTTATTAAAAAAAAAGGTTCATAGGAACTTGAGGTGTTATATTCTACCCACTTAAAATGAATTTCACCGTCAAATTTTTTCTAGGTTATCAAAGGTTTATTACATTATAGTTAATTTAATATGAACCAAAATCATAAAAATGAATAATAAAACTTCATTTTAAAAATTATAGTTAGAAATATAAGAGTTACTCAAACTTACTCATAACTAGGTGTCCACATAAGGGAACATAGGTGGAAAGTGAAAACAATGACATGAAAGAGAAATCTGACTATCAAGTTATGATGGAGAGTGATAGATAACATGGTTACAAGAAAGGATAAAAATTAGAAATCCATAACCCAAATGGGATTGAAAAAGGTCATTGATATCATAAAAAATTATGATAATAAGATAACATTTTATTTCAAGACCCTTTGGAATATTTTTCAAGAGAAGATATACTTGATTTCATCACAATATCACCATTTATTATTCCTTGATGAATTTATACATCAAATATTTTCCCATAAAATTAAGGTAAATTTTTTGTTCCTAAAGCGTTAGCAGATCATTATATCCATAAATAGAATTATTGGTCATTTCATCTATATTTATCAAAACAAAATGGTTATCACAAGTTATCTGATATACTAAAATCCTTCAATGGAAAGTTAATACTTTAATTTTTAAAACTTCATCCAAAGTTTAACTTAAAACATTCCACAAAATAGTTAACCTTATAACCCTTCCAAAATATCGAATTCCAAAAACATTAGAATGATATTTACTAAATCAGCTTAACATTTATACCCCATATATCATAAGGTATCTCTCTTGGATATAACATTCCAAACATGTGAATAAATTCATCAAGTATTATATTGAAACATGGTGATAACCTAAATTACCATAAATATTTATTGAGAAAATTCATGTTTCCTTATTCTAAAGTTTATTGTATAAATTTCTTATGTACAAAAATTTTTAAACTTCATCCATGATATCATAAACCACTTTTTAAATAAAACCTTGTCAGTTACAAGGAAATTAGTATCATCAAATTTTCGTATTCATATCCCATATATCATTATCCAAATATTATTATCTCAACCTCATGCATATGTTATGGGATATCCTTTAATTAATCATGTGTTATCCAAAATTATCACCCTATCACGTCAATCACTTTTCATGGTTATGAGTACCATTCAGAATATACTCTTAAATCCTTATGAAAAAGTTATAGTTGGACATTATATAGATGTTTCCTTATTCCATAATACCATAAAATTACTTCTAAAAAATTATTTTTTAATTCAATTTCAGAATTACTCAATCATTCCACAACTTTTCTTTTCATACGCCACATCTCCAATAGTGATCGCATGAGATTTACCCTTTTATTTGGCATTAAGTGGTTGCTGACGATGATCATCATCATTAACCCTTGGATTTGGGGATTAATTTTCAAAATTATAATTTTACATAAACTTAAATCATTGATGTATAAGATGTAAATTATTTATATCATTTTCTATATTAACATCTTTATATATATTTTTACTATCAATTCGAAAGTATATTTCTTGATTACTTTCTTTCCCACAAATAAAAAAATTACCAGTCCCCTTTAGACAGTCTTCCCAGGCTTCTTTCCAAACTTTGAGAATAAAGAAATCATCATATCCTTTTCACCATGGTTTTTATATTTTTATTTAAACTCTATCTTCTGTTTCTTATTAGAACCATGAGAATGATATGTAACTCCAAATTCTATTTCCACCTAGATAGCATAACACACAATCTCTTCATATCCACTGAAATCTCTTATAGCTAAATCCCATCAAAGACTTGGATTTAATCCATTGAATAATTGATCAACTGTACTTTTAGGTTGTATGATAATTTCAAAATCTTACTTCAAAAGTCTTGTAAAATTTTCTTTATAGGTACCAATTGATTCATTATAATTTTTTCTTAAGATTAAGGAACTCATTTTAAATACTTATTCATAAAATATGATGTAAGTAAATACTGAAAAATATCCCCTTAAACTCTTCCCTTTCTATATATTTAATCTATTTTCATTTACTCATGTTATTAATGAGAGTCGAGTAATAATCAACTTCATACTCCAAATGATAAACAACAAAAATTATTTTTCCATGTTCCAAGCAATGAAGGGTGGGAAATATCCTTTCAGTGGAACTAATCCATTATTCCGAAACAAGTGGATTAGAAGACCCACTAGAAGAATGTGGACATTTCCTCATGAAGGACCCAGCAAAAATTTGTTCCCTTGTCTATTCATTTGGAAGTGTTTCTTGATTAATAGCTTGTGTGAGTATAGCGATAAGATTTTGAATTCATTACCCCATAAGATTTAGTTACTCCTGAGTAAATCATTGAATTTCCCATCACATCCATCATTAACACAGTTCCTTTGAGTTCTATCAATTAACTAAAATGAGAAAGCATAGTGTGAGCAAAACTAATCAGTGGTAAAACCACATAATCAAGGGAAATTACTTAAACTATTTCAATCTAGGACACTTAGGTTTGATACTAAGATATTCAGGATTATTATGAATACTATAGGATTATGACATATTTCTAGACTTATACTTAGAGACACCCTTAGACATATACTTAGAAATATCCCATAGGGATCTCACTAAAGTGTTCTCATTGGAGTTTCCAAATATTGACTAAAAATTTTCTGTGATACCAACTATAATGACCCTAGAATTTCATACATAGATATTATATATTTTTAGCTTAATATTCATTTCATTACAAGAAAAAATTCCCAAGGACCGCAATATTTTAGTGCCTCTGGAAACATGGAACACATTCTTTTAATTTGGCGAAATATCTTCAACATCTCCCATAAAGATATTCCTCTTTAGTACTCCTACTTAAAACCTTTTGTTATAACTTGGGGAAAGGAAACATAATAAAGGGTGATATTTTGATTCTCATTAAGGGTAAACATGTAAGATATATAGGCATATCATGAGAATAAGTATTTGTGAACGTGATCATAACATTAGAAGATTATACCCTACATATCAAATATCATAAACATGAACTGCGTAATAAATATTGTCAGTTCATAAAACATGAATCATAAGTAAATCTTGAGAATAATCTATGAGATCATAATATAAGAATAATACATGGATATTGTGGGAGAAAAAAACATTTAATATCATTCCCTATAATTCAAGTCTCATTTCCTGAATGTAACATGGCACTTCATGGGGACTACACCTACTAGGAGGGACACACAAACATCCCAATTTACAGTCCTTTCCTTCTAAGGGATCAAGTTTCCCCATCTTCCCAGAGAAAATCTGGTTTTCCTATCTTCTAGAGTAGATCAATCCCATATACTTGTTTCCATCATTATCTCATGAGACATAATTATTTAACCAATTCATTAGAGAGAGATATAGATCCCACCCATCACATAATGAAAATCATACATATGTGATCAATAGGAACATAAATCATTAATCACATCAGAACCCATGGAATGAAATGAGTTTCATAAACATCATTCAATCATAACATAACCCATGGAAAATAAACAAGTTTCATAAATATCATTCCATCATAAATGTAAACCAATATTAGAAAGAATAAGAATGGTATAATTGAATCATATACCTTGTAAAACATAAGTAACATAAAATAAAATTATATTATATGGAAAATAATTTTGTGAGATCACTTGAATATAATTCTTGAGGAAAATATTCTTTCTTATTTGAATTTTTTTATTAAAATGATTCCAAATTTTAATAGATAAAATTTTATTTGAAAATAAACTTTAAAGCTTATAAAGGAATCTTTATAGAATTAAGGGGTCATCATAGCTAAAAATTCTGTTCATTCTGTATAAGTTAGAAACATATTCCTTTAATACTTTTTCCAAAAGAGTCACATAGTACCTTGTTTAGAAAATAAGACAAAGATTACTTTAAAATCTTGTAGTAAAATGTCAAAATGGGTAAAAAAGGCTTTAAACATACATATAAGAATATTACAAACATTTTTAGAAAATATTTACATGGTATATAAAAATTTCGCAAGAGAGACATAAAACGAAACAATCCCAAATATTGGTGAGATTGTTAATTAAATACACATCACTTTACAATCAAGAGAATAATATGCCACAATAAAGAAAAAAACCATATGGATATGAAAATACCATAATCATCTTTATATGTAACAACCCAAACTTTTGAATAATATTTATTTCCTAATTTTGTGGGTTATTTTATTTTATACTCAATAAAACTATATAATTTAATTAATGAAGTTAGTATAATTAGAATGAGACCATTGAGTTTTGACTGTTATATAACCATTGGTCAAGAAGACCATTTGAAACTATAATTTTAACATTGTGTGTTTTTTTTATAAATACCAATGATCATGGTTAATTAATATAGAAAGAGGAGTTGATGGCCTCATCTAGTAGACTTCGGCCATACAAAGCCCATCCTTCAGAGCTTGGTAAGGAGGTTGCGTCACTAGAATTTTCTCTAGACCAAGCCCATGCCTAACTCCAACATGTGAATATTTAAATGAATCACCTACAGGAGAAGTTCAAGATGATAGAAATCACCACTCGGACAATGTTTTCCAAGCAACACCAAGATTCTATCACCATAACACACATTACAATTAGGTCCTATGCAGGTTTAAAAAGGGGCTATGTAGCAAGGCCTTAGTTACTTTGTGTAATCCTTTTGTATAAATAAATTTGTTATTTTTTATGGTAAAATAAACATCATTTTTGAATTTCAAAATGTCAAAATTAACCTAGGCTGAATTTTTGGAAATTTTCTAAGGAGTTCCAATTTGATGAATAATGTTTTATGAATAGTGTTTTTATGGATAGTGTGTGATGAATTGTGTTTTTTTTATGAATAGTGTAAAACATTTTATTATTAAATAACTTTTTCTGTGAAATGATTTTCGAAAATCAGATATACATGTTTGAAATTTGGGTGAAAAAATTGGTTCAATAAGATCAAAATATTTTTTTTGGCAAATAGTAACTTTACCCTTTGGAATAGTAATTTTACCCTTATGAATGGTAATTTTACCAATGGAAAATTAACATCACCTACGGAGGTATTAAATTTTTTACTCATATTGATTGGTAATGTAATATAATAGCATAAGTAAATAACTATTTCAGAAATTATTAGTTAAGTATTATTTTTTTTTGTGTAAATAGTTTTTTTACATAAAAATTAAATATCTCAAAATTATAAAATTATTTTCATAAAATAGAGTTCATTTTTAAATACAGAGCATTTATTTTTGGTTAGGGTGAATTTATGATATTTTTATAAAATGTTTTGTTTTTTGGTGAATAGTAAAAAATACAGTTTTGAGTTTCACTATGTTTAATGACATTATTAGTGATGTAATCATCATTTAATAATTATGGTCGACTTGTGAATAGTAATATATTTTATGAGGTGTCCCAAGTGGCCAATACCAATGTAAAATACCCTGGGCAAGCCCATGGTTTTGTAAAAACCACCGATGTGGTGTCCCTTGAAAATTAATAAAATATTACATCACTTTTGCTATAAATACCAACCCATTCCATCATTAATATCATTCTGAAATTATCCTCAATGAAGCTCTCTTATTTTTACCTCCCATGTAGTTCTCCCATGGTTCCCTCAATCCCCCAAGGTCTCAAACTTCGAGATTTTGAAGTTACTCTTTAAGGTAAGGGAATATTTAACCCTCCTATTTTAGTCAACACTTCTTATATGTTATGTCATTGAATTTACATTTTCATATATTGGGGTATGATAATATGTATCCCTATTACCATAATTTTTATTTCCATATGATGAGATACCATTTCCACTCTCATCAACTTATTTCTTTTAATTTTAAGCGACGCCATTAGGCTGCCGAATTATTCGTAAAAGAAATCGCATCTTCTCTTTTCTTTCAAGTTTCCTTCTCATGTGGTATGTCATTAAAATATCGATACCATGATCTTATTTATATTTAATTATATCCCTATACTGTAAAATAATTCATTTATGGATGTTATACCCTTTTACTCCCTCTTTTTAATGCCTTCTAAAACCATGTTATATAGACGTTATGTTGTAGAAACTTTGTCTCCAAATCTGTCCCTCTTTTCCTCAAGAAATTATCTTATTTTATTTATGTGAATACCTAATCCTATTTTAGTTATATGGGTATTCATAAAGACATAAAAATGATATATTTGGTTCTGGATTTGAAATACTTAAAACCCTCATTCCCTTTCCATGGGTTATAAATGACATAACGATCAAGTTTTTAAGTACTTTTAAAAACGTTACGATTTGGAAATAAAACCCATCTATTGTTTTCTATATGGGTTATTTATGATATGTATTACTATGATATATTTGGATCGCATGTAAATAATGTCATATTAAGGGAACAACCTAATTTCGCCCCAATGCATTGGGTAAATAATTTAATCTCTAGTGATGACAAGCTTCACGATACCTTAGTGAATAACCCTGGTAATTTTTATGACACCTTGGGGATGAAACATGGTGATATGTTCATGAATGTATAAATTAAATTATGTAGCCACATATTAAAGTTCTGATTCATGTTGTTTTTATTATGATATTCCTATTCTTTCATTTCTCATGTCATTATGTTTTTCATCAAGTTCTTGTTGTTATCACAAGTAAACTGATCCCCTTTCTTTTCTTAATGGGCCTTATGCTCACCCTTTATATTGATGTATGTCTCCAGGTTATGAGATGTAGTAATTGTACATAGGATTAACTTTTCAAGAACATTATAAATGGGATTTAAAATATTGTTTTAGGATTTCATGTATTATGCTCCTGATTTTCGTGACACTAGACTTTAAAGATCCTCTATTTGTAAAATGTAATGGAAAGTTATGTATTAAAAAGGTGGGATATCAAAGTTGGTGTCAAAGGATAGTTTAGTTATTTACGAAAATTAGGCTATGAAAACATTAGTAAAAAACCTATAGAAAAGTTTAAATATAGGAAAACATCTTGGTATTTTGGTGAAATATTAAGTGGTTTCTGAACAAATAAACCCATATGTGAATTTGAACATGTGGATGTGGCTCTGGCACAGAGGTACCTAGGAGTGAAAACACTGACAAGGAGTTTCAGGCTTGACCCAGGGTATCCTAGTACCTGAAAATGGGCCTTGATGAACTCCTAGTTTGACACTATTGTGGGATATGTTTGGTTAATCACAGGCCTTTTATGAATCATTATGAAGGATTTATAGAGAAATGTAATTGTTGTTAAAGAATAATATGTTTAAACATAAAGTTTTAAGACATAAAAATCCTACATAGTTAAAAGATTTGTGAATGAAATAAGTTTCTATCTAAGGTTTTATTCTTCTATAAAATTATGGGAAATATTAGGAACCATGAAAATGGTGACCGCAATAGACCATGCACTGGCGGCCCTCCGATGGAAGTCGGAATGGAAACATTCTTGAGAATGATGAACTAACTGACTCAAGTTATGGAAAATAACATAAATCAAGATGAGAGACTAATCTCACCACAAAGGGAACAACATTATATTGAATCTTTTTTTCATTAAAGACTTCCAACCTTTATTGGATCTACCTACCCACTGATTGATGAATAGTGGATCAACACTATCAAGAAGATATTTCCAATTCTCCGATATTCATAATAAGAGAAGGTCACCCTGACTGTTTACCATTTAGGGGGAGAAGCTAATCATTGGTGGGAACTGATTAAAAACATGAGGCTAATATGGGAGGTTGAATCTATGGAGTGGTAAGAGTTCAGAGGGATTTTCTTCAATAAGTATTTCCATCGTTCAACAAGAACAAGAATAGAGGAGGAGTTTCTCAAGATGAAGAGAATGAGAATGAATCTGTTGGAAGCTGTGAGATGAACATTATGATACTTTACCATTACACTTCAATATTTGTCATAGATCCTAATGGGATGGATGATATATTATTTGGTGGACTAAGACCACATTTATGGAAGAATATATCCAATCAAGACTATGGAAGCTATAAGAAGATCATGTGGAGTGCGATAAAGGTTGAACTGGAGTTTGGTGGGACACAATGGTCTTATAAATCCAATGAAAATAAGGGATCGATGGATTCAAGCTTAGGGAGGAACTTTGATTAGGGAAGAGGAGTCAATAAAGTGTAGTTTCCCACACGAAATAAGTGTGAGAACAATCATTCAGGGAACTACCTATTTGGGAGTTGACCAATGAAGAAGAAGGAGGAAATTAGATTATAAGAATAGAAAATGTCCCAAGAGTCCTGGAATACATTGACTTATTTCCTGAAGCGTTACTAAAACCTCTCCCAAAAAACAGATGTTGATTTCTCCATTGAACTCATATCTGGATCTCATCTGATATCAATGAACCCATATAAAATTGAAAATGTGGAGCTTGAGGAATTAAAGTAGCAACTCCAAGATCTTTTCGAGAATGCATTTATTTGAATGAGTGTGTCTCCTTGGGGAGTACCTGTTCTTTTTGTGAAGAAAAAGGAGGGATCAATGCAGCTATGCATTGATTATGGAGAACTGAACGAGATCACAGTGAAGAACAAATACCCTCTTCCAAGAATTGAGGGCTTATTTGACCAACTTTGTGGGGCTCAATTCTTCTCTAAGATTGATCTTCGATCTGGTTGTCATCAATTGAGGGTGAAGAAAGAAGATATTCCAAAAACTACCTTTCAATCAAGATATTGTAATTTTGAGTTTGTTGTTATCCCGTTCATATTAACAAATTCACTTGCTATTTTTATGTATTTGATGAATATAGTCTTTAAGGACTACGTTGACAACTTTTTGGTAGTTTTTATTTATGATATTATGATAAATTCCAAAAGTTGCAAGGAGAATGAGGATCATCTAAGGGTTGTTTTGAAAACTCTATGGAAGGAGAGGATTTTTGGAAAGTTTAGAAAAGGAGAATTTTGGTTTCAACAAGTTTCACTATAAGGGAACATTGTAACCAATGAAAGAATCATAGTTGACCCTATAAAGAAAGAGGTTTTAGAGGGTGGCCTCAACCTACAACAATAACTGAGATTCGTAGTTTATTTGGATTAGCGTGATATTATAGGAGGTTTGTGAAAAACTTTTCATGACTTTGTAATCCATTAACCATGTTAACTCTAAAGGGGTAAAGTTCATCTAGATAATGGAGTGTGAGGAAAGTTACCAAAGAGCTGAAGAATAGATTGGTTACCATACCCATGTTAACTCTACCCTCAAGGAGAGGGGGATTCGTTATTTTTAGTGATTAATCTCTGAAAAGGGATTGAGTATGCCCTTATTCAAAATGAAAAAGTCATTTCTTATGAATCTCGATAGTTAAAGACTCATGAGAAGAACTATCCGATGCATGATCTTGGGATAGCTATGGTAATTTTTTCTAGGAATATATGGTGGCACTATCTTTACAGGGATAAGTGTGGTATATACATAGACCAACAAAGGTTGAAGTATATTTTAACACAAAAGGAATTGATCATGAGACAAAGGAGATGGTTGGAAATTCCTAAATACTATGATTGTTTAATTCATTATCATCCCAGAAGATAAAACAATGTCACTGATGCATTAAGTAGTAAATACCCAGCTATTATGTCCATGATGAGGATTAAAAGTGATGCTTTTATCAATGACCTAGTAAAGTTGTACATGGGAATTATAAGGTAAAGGACACCATCAACCCTAAACCAAATGATTTATCTACCATTATTACTAGAGAATATCAATAAATCCCAGAAAGAAGATCCTTTGTTATAGAAGAAGTTTTAAGCTGTGAAGGATGGGAAGTTTCCTGAGTTCAAAATTGACCAAGAAGGTGCACTGAAATTTCATACAAGACTATGTGTTCCATCTATTCTAGAAATATATATGGATTTGAGGGATGAAGCTCATAGATCTACTTTATATATACATATGGGAATCACAAAAATGTATAGAGACCTTCGTGATCATTTGGTGGGACAATACGAAAAGGTTGATTGCTAACTAAACATCAAGGTGCCTGGTTTGTGAGAAAGTGAAGGTAGAGTGACAACTTCCTAAAGGGCTATAACAACCACTACCCATACCCGCGTAGAAGTGGGAAAATGATTCTGTGGACTTTGTCATTGGTCTCTAGAGAACTTCCAAAGGAAACGATGTGATATGGGTTATTATGGACCATCTCACCAAGACATCCCATTTTATCTCTATTCAGGAAGATTTCTCTCTTGATCAAATTGCTAGGATTAATGTGAAAGAAGTAGTAAGGTTGCATGGAGTTACACTTTCTATCGTATCTATTCATGGTCCAAGGTTCACATCAAAATTCTAGAGAAGTCTCCAACATGCTCTAAGTACTGAATTGAATTTCATTATGGACTATCACCCCCAAACTGATGGCCAATATGAACAGACTATTCAAACACTTGGTGGCATGCTAAGAACATTCTCAATGGAATTTAATGTTGGATGGGATTAACATATTCCATTAGTTCAGTTCTCTTATAGAAACTTCTTCCACTTGATCATTGAAATGGAACCCTATGAATCTCTATATGGAAATAAATTTAGAACTCATACTTTTTTGGATGAAGCTAGTAAGAGAAAGCTTCTTGGGCCTGATCTTGTGCAAGAGATGACAAAAAAAGTCGATTCCATCCAACAACACATTAAGACTACAAATAGTCAGCAAAAGAGCTATACTGAAAACCATTGAAGGGACTTTGAGTTTGATGTTGGTGATAAATTATTTCTTTTAATTTCACCTTGGAAGAGATTCATGAGGTTTGGAAAGAAAGGGAAGCTCAACCCTATGTACAATGGCCCCTATGATATCCTTGATCACATAGGGGAAGTGGCCTATCGGCTTGCACTTCCTCCAAATATATAACAAGTTCATGATGTCTTCCATGTTTCCCTCTTGAGGAAGTACATACCAGACCATTCACATGAACTAAATACAAAGGTGGTACCACTAAAACATGACCTCTATTATGAGTAGTATCCAATGGAGATTTTGGATCATAGAGACAAGGTTCTACGCAATAATAATACCCACCTTGTTAAGGTGTTATGGAGTAACAAAAAATGTGAAGAATCCACTTGGGAACCAAAGGATTCTATGAGGCAGAAGTACCCACACATTTTTTCTTTTAAGGGTACGAGTTAAAATTTTGGGGATGAAATTTCTAAAGGGGAGAAGAATGTAATGACCCAAACTTTTGAATAATATTTATTACCTAATTTTGTGTGTTATTTTATGTTATACTCAACAAAAATATATACTTTTACTAATAAAGTGAGTATAATTAAATTGAGACCGTTGGGTTTTGACTATTATATGAACATTGGTCAACCTGACCATTGGAAACTATAATTTTAACATTATGATTGTTTTTTATAAAAACAAATAATTAGGGTTAATTAATACAGAAAGAGGAGCTGATGGACTCATCCAGTGGACTTGGGCGATATGAATCCCATGTTTCTGAGATTGGGAAGGAGTTTGCATCACTAGGATTTTCTCTGGACGAAGCCTAAGCCTAACACTTGTTGGGTCGGAAAAACGGGGAAAAGATGGCAAGAGGGGGGGTGAATTGCCTTTTAAAAAAATGATTGACAAATTAAAATCAAAGTAAAGAATGCAGCGGAAATAAAGAGGCAAGACACACAAAATTGATAACGGAGTTCGGCCAAAACCCGGCCTACGTCTCCGCTCCCAACTCAACCGTTGAGAGATTCCTACCGCTTGCTTTTCAATGGTTTTAGCAAGAAACCCACTAGGCTTTGAGGTAGCACTAGGACCTATTACAGCTTGCTTTTAGTGGTTAAGCAAGAACCCACTTGCTTTCAATGGAATAGCAAGAACCCACTAGCCTTTTTAACGGGTGAAGGCTAGCTCACCGAAAACTCAAGCCTTTTAAAAGGAAAGGCTTGACTAACCTCTTCACACCTTAATGGTGGTGTGAAACCCAAAAGAAAGAGGGATGAAGAAAGAGTTTGGGGTTTGTAGGCACAAACCCAAATTTAAGCTCAAAAAGATAAAACAATAAAACCCGTATGTGAGGAAGACTTGGGCGCCAATTGGATGATGGAGTTGATGTAGCGTGCTCTCCCAAGCTTCTTGAGGTGATCCTTGGATTGGAAGTTGGATTGGAGCAAGGAGGATCCTTGAAGGTGGAGCGCCGAAGGTTCTCCAAATGTGCAATAATATGTCCGAGCACTTGGTATGTGATCCAATTTGTGTCCGGGGCTTCCTCAGCCTTTATTTATAGGCATGGAACCCATTGGGGGCCTTCGGAGCCGTTGGAGAGGTCTTCGGAGCCGTTGGAGGCCAAAAGAAGGTTGACTGGTCAAACCCAACGGCTAGTTTGACTGGGCTACCGGCTGGCCGGTACAGGTCCACCGGCTGGCCGGTGCCTTGGCAGAGGAGGAGAATTCTGGTCCAGGCTCCACCGGTCGACCGGTAGAGGAACCACCGGCTGGCCGGTGGTGAGGCAGTAGCCATCACTGTTGGGGCTGGATGCCACCGGCTGGCCGGTGCTGAGGCCACCGGTTGGCCGGTGGGGAGGCAGTAGCTACCCCTTGAGTCTGGGTGCCACCGGCTGGCCGGTGGTCAAGCCACCGGCTGACCGGTGGAGCTTGGCAGTGGGAAATGCCTCTGCCAGGTCCACCGGCTGGCCGGTGCTATCCCACCGGTTGGCCGGTGGACTGAATTTCAGTCCACTTGAGATGCTTTCTTGGGCCATTCCTTTGGCAATCTCTTGCCTATCATCCACAACACTTAAAACACAATATTAGATAAATAAGAAGGTGATTGTGATCATGAAAATCAAACAACGAGGGGAACGAGATATACAACAATCTCCCCCTATTTTGATGATCACAATCACCAAAACAATTAAAGTAAAAAACTGAATTTGAAAGGAAATGCTAAGCATGATGAAAAGGATTCTCCCCCAATCAATCAAGAAATTTCTCCCCCTTTGTGATTATCAAAATAGCACGGGGCATAAAACTTGATTGAGGGAAACGATGAAAAACGAGATTTTAAATCGATTGAAAATGATATCAATTGTTGAAAATTTTGAAATGAAAATTGAATAACAGTTTGAATTGAAAGTTTTGAATCAAAAACCAATTGAATTTTGAAATTTGAAACCAAATGAAATTTGTTGAAATTGAGAGTTTTGAATCAAAAATGAATTGAAATGAAAATTTGATACCAAGTGTTGAAATTGAAAGTTGGAATCGAAAATTTTGAAATTGAAGTCAAAAGGGCTTAATTTGAAATTGAAAGTTTGAATTGAAACAAAAAGCTTAAACAACCCTAACTCCCCCTAAATAAAAACAAAAAGTCACCGGGGAGAGGGATTTTGAAAAGAGACAATTTTAGGCCCGGAGAGACTCGCTAGAAGGGATTTTTCAATCCATACTTGTCTCATGGCGGGTCTTCTCCTATAAAATTCGTCCGAATAAAAAATCGATTTGGGCCTACCATACCGGGCGTTTTTGCAATTATATTCATATATCATGTGCCCGGGTTTTTTACAATAATTGCAAAATTTGAAACTAGAGCTCCCCCTTACAAAAATAGTTGGAGCATGGGAGGAGGAAGCTTGGTTGGTGTAGCCAAGTCCTTGAGTTGTTCGGGAAACGCGTTGGGAACCAAGTAAATTGTTCAAATTTTGTTCCCCTTGGGTGAACTTAGCTAGGGTCTCTCTTAGGTCTTTGATGGTTGATTCCATGGAATCAACATTTGGAAAATTTTGGATTTTAAGGGAGAGTTCCTCCTTCTCTTTGAGAAGTTGTTCTTTTTCGGAGGAAAGTTTTTTGAAAGAGTTTTTTAAAGCAACAAAATTTGACGAGAGTTCATGAAAACCATTTTCAAGTTGATCTCTAGCGTGTGAGAGTTCTTCATAAGAAAGATGATTTAAAGAATTTGAATTTGAAGAACAAGAGGATGAGGAGTCGGAAGATGTTACCTCATGGAATGCCATTAGGCATTTTGTACCTTGGTCGCTTGATGAGGAGGAGGAGGAGGATGAGGAGGATGTGTCACTCCATGTCGCCTTGAGGACCTTTTTCTTTCCTTTTTCCTTGGCCCGTTTCTTGTTGAGTGGGAAATCGGGCTTGTAATGGCCCTTTTCGCCGCACCCGTAGCATTTTACCTTGGGCTCGGATCTTGCGGTGGGTTCTTGCTTACGCGCCTTGCGAGATTTCTTCTTCTTCTTGTGCTTCTTCATAAATTTGTGCATTTGGCGGGCGAGATTCTCCATTTCCGAGTCGCCGCTTGATGATGAGGACGATGAGGAAGGAGATGAGGAGGAGCTTACTTCCTTTTGTACCTTGAGGGCGATGTTCTTTGGTGTCTTGATTGGTGTGCCCTCCTTTTGAGCTTGCCTCCTCATCGTGATCTCATAAGTCATGAGAGATCCGATGAGCTCCTCTACCGGCATATTTTTGACGTCCTTAGCTTCTTGGATCGCCGTCACCTTTGGTGCCCATGAGCTCGGAAGGACCCATAAGATCTTCTTGACCATCGTCTCGGCTGAAACATCATCACCAAGAGATTTCCTTCCATTGCAAATGTCAGTGAAGCGTGTAAACATATCGGAAATAGATTCGGAAGAATGCATAGTAAAGCTTTCAAAATCTTGTCTATACATGTCTAACCGAGTATCCTTAACTTTGTTAGTGCCCTCATGGGTCACTTCTAAAAGCTTCCAAATTTCATGTGAAGTGGTGCAAGTGGATACTCGATTGAATTCATTCCTATCTAACCCGCAATGAAGAGCATTCATGGCTTTGCCATCAAGCTCAAAATTCTTAATATCAGCGGGGGTCCATTTGGATTCGTCGGGGGTAGATAAAGTGTAACCTTGCATGACAATTTTGTATATGGGATACCCTATACTTCTAAGAAAAGTAGTCATGCGGGTTTTCCAATAATTATAGTCGGTCCCATCAAAAAATGGAGCCCGACCCAATGAGTAGCCCTCGGGGGCGAAAGAGGTGGATGCCATCACAATGGATCTTTGAATTTGAAACCTTTTAAGGTATTACTCAAATTATTCCTTTGATACCAATTGTTGGGTTGGAAAAACGGGGAAAAGATGGCAAGAGGGGGGGTGAATTGCCTTTTAAAAAAAATGATTGACAAATTAAAATCAAAGTAAAGAATGCAGCGGAAATAAAGAGGCAAGACACACAAAATTGATAACGGAGTTCGGCCAAAACCCGGCCTACGTCTCCGCTCCCAACTCAACCGTTGAGAGATTCCTACCGCTTGCTTTTCAATGGTTTTAGCAAGAAACCCACTAGGCTTTGAGGTAGCACTAGGACCTATTACAGCTTGCTTTTAGTGGTTAAGCAAGAACCCACTTGCTTTCAATGGAATAGCAAGAACCCACTAGCCTTTTTAACGGGTGAAGGCTAGCTCACCGAAAACTCAAGCCTTTTAAAAGGAAAGGCTTGACTAACCTCTTCACACCTTAATGGTGGTGTGAAACCCAAAAGAAAGAGGGATGAAGAAAGAGTTTGGGGTTTGTAGGCACAAACCCAAATTTAAGCTCAAAAAGATAAAACAATAAAACCCGTATGTGAGGAAGACTTGGGCGCCAATTGGATGATGGAGTTGATGTAGCGTGCTCTCCCAAGCTTCTTGAGGTGATCCTTGGATTGGAAGTTGGATTGGAGCAAGGAGGATCCTTGAAGGTGGAGCGCCGGAGGTTCGCCAAATGTGCAATAATATGTCCGAGCGCTTGGTATGTGATCCAATTTGTGTCCGGGGCTTCCTCAGCCTTTATTTATAGGCATGGAACCCATTGGGGGCCTTCGGAGCTGTTGGAGAGGTCTTCGGAGCCGTTGGAGGCCAAAAGAAGGTTGACTGGTCAAACCCAACGGCTAGTTTGACTGGGCTACTGGCTGGCCGGTACAGGTCCACCGGCTGGCCGGTGCCTTGGCAGAGGAGGAGAATTCTGGTCCAGGCTCCACCGGTCGACCGGTAGAGGAACCACCGGCTGGCCGGTGGTGAGGCAGTAGCCATCACTGTTGGGGCTGGATGCCACCGGCTGGCCGGTGCTGAGGCCACCGGTTGGCCGGTGGGGAGGTAGTAGCTACCCCTTGAGTCTGGGTGCCACCGGCTGGCCGGTGGTCAAGCCACTGGCTGACCGGTGGAGCCTGGCAGTGGGCAATGCCTCTGCCAGGTCCACCGGCTGGCCGGTGCTATCCCACCGGTTGGCCGGTGGACTGAATTTCAGTCCACTTGAGATGCTTTCTTGGGCCATTCCTTTGGCAATCTCTTGCCTATCATCCACAACACTTAAAACACAATATTAGATAAATAAGAAGGTGATTGTGATCATGAAAATCAAACAACGAGGGGAACGAGATGTACAACAACACTAACATGCGAAGCTTGAACAAAATTTCCTACAGGAGAAGTTCAAGCTGATAAAAATCACCAGTCGAGAAATGTTGTCGAAGACACACCAAGATTCTATCACCATAGCACACCTTACACTTAGGTCCTATGAAGGTGTAATAAGGGGCTATGTATCAATATCTTAGTTGATTTGTTTATTATTTTTGTATAAATAAAATTTTTATTTATTATGCTAAAATAAATATCATTTTTTATTTAAAATGTCAAAATTAACCTAGGCTGAATTTTTGGAAATTTTCTAAGGAGTTTCAATTTGATGAATTGTGTTTTATGAATAGTGTTTTTTGATGAATAGTATAAAAATTTTATTATTAAATAACCTTTTCTATGAAATGAATTTCAAAAATCAGATATACATGGTTGAAATCTGAGTCTGAAATGTGGTTCAATAAGATCAAAATAATTTTTTTGGTGAATAGTAACTTTACCCTTTGGAATAGTAATATTACCCTGATGAATGGTAATTTTACAAATAGAATAGTAACATCACCTAAGGAGGTATAAATTTGTTTAGTCATCTTGAATAGCAATTTGGTATAATAAAATAAGTAAATAACTATTTCAAAAAATATTAGTTAAATATTAGTATTTTTTTTGGGAAAATAGTTATTTTACTAAAAAATTAAATATATAATAATTATAATTTTTTTTCATAAAATGGAGTTCATTTTTGAATTCATAGCATCGATTTTAGGTTAGGGTGAATTTATGATATTTTTATAAAATGTTTTGTTTTTTGGTGAATAGCAAACTATACAGTTTTGAGTTTCAGTATGTTTAATGAAATCAATACTGATGTAATCATGATGTAATAACTCTAGTAGACTTGTGAATAGTAATATATTTTATAAGGTGTCCCAAGTGGCCAATTACATGGTTAAATACCGTGGGAAAGCCCATGGTTTTGTAAAAACCACCGATGAGGTGTCCCTTGGAGATTAATAAAATATTCCCTCACTTTTTCTATAAATACCAACCCATTCCTTAATTATTTTCATTCCAACTTCATCCTAAAAAAATATCTGGTCCTTTTACCTCCCAATGAGTCTCCCCAAATTTCCCTCAATCCCCCAAGGTCCCAACCTTCAAGATTTTGAAGTTACTCTTTGAGGTAAGGAAACCTTTTAGCCTCCTCTTTTAGTCAACACTTCTTATATGTTATGTCTTTGAATTTCCATTTTAATATTTTGGGTTATGATATTTTGCTTCCCTATTAATGTACTTTTTATTTCCATATAATTATATACCCTTTCCACTCTTATCAAATTATTTTTCTTAATTTTAAGCGACACCATTTGGCTATCAAATTATTCATTAAAGAAATCACATCTTCTCTTTTCTTTCAAGTTTATTTTTCATGTGGTATGTTATTAAAATATCCATACCATGATATTATTTATATTTTATTATGTACCTATCTGGAAAAATTATTCATTTATTGATGGGAGACCCTTGTTCCCTCTCTTTTTAATGTTTTTTAAAACCATGTTATATTGCCATTATGCTGCAGAAAGTTCGTCTCAAAATATCTCTCTCTTTTTATCAAGAAATTATCTTATTTTATTTATGAGAATACCCAAAACTATTTTAGTTTTAGGGGTATTCATCAAGACATAAAAATGGTATATATTTTTTCTAGAGTTGACATAAATAAAACCCTCATTCTTTTTCCATGGGTTATAAATGAAATAAGGATTATGTTTTTAAGAACTTTTAAAAACATCACAATTTTAAAATAAAACCCATATATTATTTTCTCTATGGTTTATTTATGAAATTTTTGATTATGATCTATTTGGATCACATGAAAATGAAGAAAGATTAAGGGTGTTTCTTGATAGGGGTTCAATATATTGGCTAAATAATTTAATCTCTAGAGATGTGACACTTTATAATACCATGGTGAATAACCCTAGTAATTTTTATGACACCTTAGGGATGAACCTTGGTGATATGTTCATGAATGTATAAATTAAATTATGTAGTCACATATTCATGTTACGATTCATGTCACTTTTATTATGATATTCTTATTCTTTCATTGATTTTGTCCTTATGTTTTTCATCAAGATCCTATTGTTATCACAAATAAACTGATCCCCTTGCTTTCCTTACAGGGCCTTCTACTCACCCTTTCATTTGATGTATGTCTCTAGTTTATGAGTGGTAGTAATTCTATATAGTATGAACTTTAAAATAATCTTATAAAGGGGATTTAATTTTTTTTAGGTTTTCATGTATTATACTCCTGATTTCCAAGACACTTGACATTAAAGATCCTCTATTTGTAAAATGTAATGGAATGTTGTGTAATAAAAAGGAGGGATTCCATATTATAAGTCTCATAAAATAATATCATGGGAATTATATATACCATGTCTAAGGAACAATTAGTGTATAAGGCATGTGTCCCATGGAAATTAAATTGAGACATAAATCCATTACTACTTCTGTAACTTTAGAATCATAAACCCCATGAAAGAATAACATCAATTAAACTATTTAATATCATTCAATATAAAAAAATTGATGATATAACTTTTCATTGGTTAGTACATACACCACACAAAATAACATAGTGGTGAATATGGCTTGTATCTAATAGAGGTAAAAAGTGAGATGACATTCCTTTACCTTATGTCTTAATTCTCATCGTACTCATGGAAAAATCCTGTATAATAAGTTTAAATTTATTATACAAATATAAAAGAACCATATTCATATATATAATTCCATATAATACTTACTTATGAATTTATATTACCCTCTTATTAACAATTCTAAGTTTAAGTTATGTTTCGGGTAATAAACACTTTGTTTCTCATACATGTTTTAACTTATTATTCTTGGTCCTCATACTTAGATCATGAATTCATTATATTTATAATGATAAACATGATATAAGTATCATATATATTCATTATATATGCATTTATGGTTATTTATAAAAGATATAAATAGAAAATGTAATACATTTTTATGTATATGGTAGGTTTTACGTACATATGAACACTGCTTTAATTTTCTCTTCATATTAAAAGAAAGAAAATTATATGATATATTATAATTTAAGAATCATTTTTATGTCATATAAATCATATATATTCATAAAATTTATCCTTATTACGACCCATTTGAAATATAATCATGCCATAAATATCATATATAGAAATTAAACCCATCATAATTATCTCTCATAAAAGATGGTTATGGATGGTGAATTGTTTCACTACGTGGAGATGGTAAGCCGTACGTATGAACGAGCGATATTTTCACTTCTTATTTAGTACAAAAGGGGATGTATATGGTTTTTTCATAATCATAATAAAATTTAATAATATTTATCATTCCTAATTTATTATTTTATTATATTAATATTTGATTTAGAGGAGGTATATAAGAGTAGAAAAAGAGAGTGATCAGTTAGAGTGATTAACTCTTCTTCAAACGACTCCTTTAGATCTCCTCTAAAGGACTCTAGAATGTGTATAGGGAAGTGGATAATAGAATTTATAAGATACTAGTTGATATAGAAAGCTTAAACTAGTGAAATTAGATGAGGGAGGAGGTGTCCATTAATAATAAATTTGAGGGGCACTTATGGAATTTCTGAAAGGAAAAAATTATAATAAATTAAAGATCAATAAAAATGCCAAAAAATGGAAAGTAATTAAAATATAATTTGGTATAGTGTTTAATAAAATCAATAAGTTTATTTTAGACAAGTTTTTTGGTAATTTTAAACCGGGTCATTTTGATTGACCCTTTGATTACCTATTTTAATTTTAGCTATGGTAACAAAAATTTCAATATTAAAAGGTTAAATTTTTTACTTAAAAGGTGTAAATTAAACCTTAAATGATAAATTTATGATATTTTAGACCATAATTTATCCCCTTTTTCCTTCTTTATTTTTTATGATTTTTAACCCATTTAATAATATTATTTTTATAAAATATCATAAGTGTCAAATTTCACTCTATTCCTAACATTGAATTCAAAAAAATAAATCCAACAAGGTCACTTCGAGAGAAGTCAATTAATAAAACCATGACATTTCATAATAACATATAAAATCTTTATATCCCCTTAATTAAGTTAAATTATATTTATATTATTACTTTTGATACCTTTTAATTGATTGTTTCATTAATTCAATAATCACTACATCATCATTTTGTGATTATTTATGATAATTATTTCTCCAATAAAAATTTAAAATAAATTTCTTTGATTTCAATTAAAATTTTATATTTCATAATAGTATATATAGTTAATCATAACTTTTTCCCCTCATATTAAAAATATTATAAATATTAAAAAAAGAGTGAAATTTTGTCACTCCCTTTGAGTTTAATAATATTTAAGTCATTTTCCAGGAAAATTGTCCATTAAATCATTCAATTTAGATTCTTATGTGTTAAGGGTCAAATTAATTTCATCCAATAACATTTGGACAATTTTTTGGGTAGTTTTATAATATTTATAAAATTATTTTCACCCTTAATTACATGATTTACCCTAAACAGTGGTATTGAAAATTATTGAAGTTACTATTCATATTGTCTAAAAAATAAAAGGGTCCTATTTATTAAATTTGTACCATATAATTATAAATAAATAATCCATTTTTAATAATTCAAAACACACAATTTTTTAAAATTTATTTAAAATAAATCTCATTCATGGAAAGAGAAAATGAGTTTTTAAAGTGAAAACTTCTAAAATATTGACATGTTTTTATATCCAAATTCATGTAAAATTGATTCCAATTACCTAAATTTGGTTAAATGATAATTGTTTTTGTCAAATTATAATTTTAAACCAATAAAATATATTATTTAACATTATAAATTATTTTGATTAAAATTCAATTTTCAATTAAAATAGAACTTTTTTACTGTCATCAAACCATGAAAGTTAACATAAAAATACCAAAAATTCAAACAAAGTAAATTTATATATTAAAATAATAATTTTTATCATATAAAAATTCTAAAAGTTTAAAAAATTATATTTAAAATGTGTTCTCCATTGAAAGGCTCTAAAACTAACCATTTGAAAAATATATGGATTTATGCCTAAAATTGGGAAAGTTATTTTACAATGCCAATAAAATTTATCAGATTTGTATTAAAAATACCTTATTGAATATATAATATACATATATCATTAATATCTTTTAGTAATTTTAATTAATTTAATTTATTAAGACAAAACAACTTTGGGAGGACAAAAAAAATTATTTCCATTATATTCAATCGGTATATATTTTAATTTATATTTTATCGGTAACCAATGAATTCATCTTATAAGACATATGTTTTCCTAAGTTACTTAATAATATTCATAACCTCTAATTTAATGGAAAATTTATAGCTTATTATATGAAATAAAAATATTTTAATAATATATTATTGATCGGTAAAACTCAGTCATGAATGTAATGAAATCCATCAAAATAACTCGGCATTATGTGTAACACTAGACAAACATAGTGTTACGTGAACTAAAAGATAATCTAAGTGGTTATTGTAGTGCATGCTTAACTTGATGTTGCATATAACCTAAGGCATTAAGAAAATTTAATTTAGTTTAAAAAGGGGTTCATAAAAACCTGGGGTGTTACACCAATGATATGAGGGAAAGGTGGTATTTTTATATGCATCATTATAGAAACCTAAAATTCACTTGTAATTAATAGTTCTATTCCATATAGGTGAATTTCACTCTTTTTTCTACTTGATATACCTATGATTTTGAGTGATTTTTTTGTATAGATATACTTGTACTGCTCTTGGCTATAATTGAGTGATTGTTGGTTTCAATTCATGAGGTGTTATGGGCCCTCATGGGTTGGAATTGGTAATTTACCGAGTCAATCCATTAGATGAAAAATCAAATGGGTGTTGTTTTTAGTTATAAGAAGCACATGCCCTGATTAATTGGGAAGGAAAATCCATTTTTGATGGACCATGATATATATAAATGAGAAAATATAAACTGTAAAACTGAAACTTTATATATAAAGAGAAATGGTTCTTAGTAAACGATGAGGCAAGGTAAAGTTGAAACTTCATATAATAGAACCTCTATAATATATACTTTAACACATACCAGTACCTATCCTTCTAAACTGGTTGTTGGGGTAGTATGCCATGGGTAGTGAGAGTTTCTTATGTTTAGTTTCTGATAGTGTTTCAATCTATTTGCTTCTAGTGGTTGATGAAGACAATTCCCTAGATGTTATGGACCCTTAGTCGCTGGTCTTATGACTAAGAATGTCACTTGAGGCACCACTAATTTTACCTGATCTAGGTACTGATGCTTAGGTTTGTGATATTTTACTATATCTGATGTAGTCCATGCATGGTTCTCCAGATCCTCCTTCTATGATGGTTGATGTGACCCATGAGTTCTAGCAACAACATCCTCCTACCTTCTAAGAGGATGACAGTCCATAGGCTATTGAGTCTTGGCTAGAGGCCATCCTATCTATCTTTGGACATCTGGAGATACCTATAGAGCGGAGGGTCAAGGTTGCTACCAACATGCTATATGATTCTGCCAAGCGTTGGTGGGATGTGATTACTCAGGCTTTTCTCCATCAGGGCATGATATGGGTTGATTTTTAGACTACTTTATATGATCAGTTCTTTCCTCAGGCACTGAGATATGATATATCTCGAGAGTTTATGTATCTGGTCTAGGGTTCTATGGTAGTTATGGAGTATTTAATGAATTTCATTGAGTTACGATGCTTTATACCGCTTCAAGTAGGTGATGGGATTTTGTGTGCTAGACGCTTTGATGATGGGAACATGTATGCCATCCATATTGTGGTGAATGTATTTGACCTACCTTCCTTCTATAAAATAGTTAATCACGATCTTATCACTATGTGAAACTTTAGGGACAATTATATCATCAGGCATAGAGGACTAGTTCCACAAAAGTCTGATAGTTTTTCCGATTGCATAAAGAAATCTCTCGCGGTTTCTAATTAGGTTATTAGCAGCCATAATACCTGTAGTGGTATCTCCATGGTGTGTCACAAGTGTATAAGATTGGGGAACTTGAAGCCTTCAAGTGCTAGACACCCTCTAAATTCCCAAGCTTGCAACCATATGGGGCACCTTTAGAGATTCTCTCAGACCATTCTATCATCTTCTAGTGGAAGAGGTTTTGAACCAGATCCACCATTTGGGAAAGGTTCTTTTATGATGCGCTAGGCAAAGAGTTGGAGTATCACCAGTAGTACTGACCAAGGAGGAGGTCACGACCATAGTATCCGGAATCCAGATCACCAAGAACGCCAGTAGAGTAGTTTTGATCACGGTAGTCCAGCTGTAAAAGATGGTAATGGATCATGTGAGTTGCATGCATTACAGCTGATACCCTAGGATTAGGTTACAAGACTGGATACAGTTAGAGATATTATTCTAGTTTCCTCCACTATAGTATCTTCTTTATTTGATATAGTTTCTTTGTACTCATTCATCTCCTTATATATCTAGAAAATTCATGAACTAGAAAAATTGTATTATTGGCATGTAATGTCCTTGGATATACCATTGAGAGTATAGTCAGAGTGTATGTACCAGTGTAGGTACTATCCCTAGGAGGTAGGTAGTTACCCTTTCTTGTGGGACCTATTTTTTCTCAAAATGATTGGATTTGAAATCAATTTAATGGTGGATTGGTTGGTTTTGTATCACACCTTTGTAGAATGCTATCATCATAGGGTATCATTTAGATCACCATAGGGAAAAAATTATCTACAAAAGGGTGAGTGGGATGTATAATATAGTAAATATGGACCAGAGCTTCATGGGTTATTGGAGGGACCACCCAAATTTCTAATCTCTTCTTGGAGGATCCTTGTTTATATTAGGCTGAATTACCTCCAGTTGTATATCGTTTCAAGGATGTCTTGCTTGAAATTTTTTGGCTTACCTCCCAAGAGAGAGGTAGATTTTATGAATTATATCATTCTAGGAGTAGATACAATTTCCATTCCTCCGTATAGGATGGCACCTTTTGAGCTCCAGGATCTCAAGCGACAGTTGGAGGACATAGAGGACAAATGTTTTCTAAATCCCAATACTCCCTCTTAGAATTCGCCTTTGCTTTCCACCAAGAAGAAGGATGATACCCTTCAACTATGCATTGATTAAAAAACTTATGATCAACAAATAATATCAATTTACCCAAATAGATTAACATTTTGAATAGATCTGAGGATCTACGATGTTCTATAATGTTTACCTGAGATCAAACTATCAATAGGTGCAAGTTAGGACATCATAAATATCTCTTACAACTTTCCATAAAAGGTATGGTCTATATGAGTACCTTGTAATGTTCTTCAGTATTAAAAATGGACCTTCCATTTTTATTTCACTGATGAATAGAATGTTCCACCCCTATCCAGATTCTTTTGTCATAGTATTTGTCGATGACATCTTGGTGTATTCTCATACTTGTAGAGACTATGATAAGCACATTAATATTGTTTTGAGTACACTGCGAAAGAATCATATTTCTTAAAATATTGATAAGTACCACTTCTGGAATGGAAAAGTTCTCTTATTAGGTTATATTATCCCATAATCTGGAGTATCTATTTCCCTAGAGAAGGTGAGTGCTCTAGTTTCCTAGGACTATCCCAAGAAAGTGTTGGAGATATAGAGTTTCTTAGTGATGGATTGATATTACATGAATTTTATATATTACTTATCATAGCATGATACATCTATTACTGGTCTGAAAAAGAAGGGTGTTAAGTTTCTGTGGTCAAAAGAGTGTGAGAAATCCTTTCAAGAGATGAAAGGGAGGTTTGTCTCAACACCTATTCCGATTCTTCTAGATCCAAGAAGTGGCAATACAATGTTCTGTGATTCATTACACATTAGCCGAGGTGGAGTGATAATGTTGGAGGATAGATTCATTACATATAGATATCGTCTGTTGATTACTCATGAGAAAAACTACCCAAAGCATAACCTTGAGATTGGAATAGTTGTCCATGTATTACGTTTCTAGAGACAGTATTTTTTAGGTGAGTGCTTTGTGGTGTATACAGACCAAAAGAGCCTCAAATATGTATTTAATCATTGTGACTTGAACCTCATATAGTGAATATGAGTTGAGTATCTACAATCCTATGATTTTGATCATACCTATATGCCTAGAAAAAGTAATGCAGTAGCTAATGCACTAAGTCAGAAAATTCAGGCACAAGACATACGGGAATCCAGTGGTGAATGGAAATTGATGGACCTCTTTTATGAGCTACATATATAGTTTCACAATATTCATGAGTAGTATTATCTCTCAGTTGTGATAGTTACCTCTTACCTCCTTAATAAGGTAATTACCAAGAAAATTTCATATCCTATGGGCTTGGTTCTCTGTACGAGTATTTCCGAAGATGACCCACTTAGGAATTGGTCTATGGATATAGATGACATCCTATATATAAATGGTTGTGTCTGGGTTCCTATACATATGAGATAAGAGTTTATGCATTATTCCCATGTTTATTAGTTGGAAGTTCAACCCGGAATCTCTAAAATGTATCAAGACATGTGATGCGGGTATTAGTGGCATGGGATGAAATGTCAGATCATAATTTTTATCATGATGTGTTCCACCTGTCGACAGCAGAAGGAGGAGCACTAGAGACCTGAAGACTTTTTACAGCCGCTTCCAGTACCGTAATGTAAATTAGAATATTTTTCAAGGATTTTGTAGTCGTATTACCAAGTTCTCCTAGAGGTAGAGATAATGTATGGGTTTTCATTGACCTACTGATAAATATATCCCACTTCATTTATTTTCTAGTGAATTTTTTTTATTGATGAGATGAGAATATTCTATCTATGTGAGATCATTGGACTACATAGTGTCCCTCATACTATCATTTTAGGTTGGGAGTCTCATTTCACATCATATATCTAGAAGGGATTACAGAAGGATATGGGTACGTAGGTGCTTATAAGAACATCCTTTCACCCTTAGACCAATGGACGATCAGAGATGATGATTTAGGTTTTAGATGACATGCTCCGGGAATGATTCCTTGATTTATATGGTCTTTGAGAGAATAATATCCCTCTTATATAGTATTCCTATAATAATATATTTTTAGAAGACAACTCATATGGATCATTTTGAGGCCTTGTATGGTAGGTCATGTTTCTCACCCCTATGTTGGTTAGAGGAAGGAGAGGCATCCTAACTAGGTCCCCATATCATTTAGGAGACTTCATAGAAAGTTCATATGATCAAGAAGTGTATGAATACGGCTCAGTCTATCTATAAATCTTATGTCGATTATCATAGATGACCTCTAGAGTTTATGGTTGGGGATCATTTTTTCTTGTGGGAATCACCCATGTTAGGGAATAGATGGATACAGAGCAAGGGAAGATATCACCTTATTATGTAGGGTTGTTTGAGATTCTAGAAAGAGTCAGGCTGGTATCCTATCAATTTATTCTACCTCATAAGTACCATTCCATACATTATGTCTTCCATGTTTCACAAGTTTTCCATTATCATGTCGAACCAACTCATAATTTTGACCCCAAGTAAGTTGAGTTAGATTTTGATGCATCCTTTAAGGAGTATCTAAAATGCATCATTGATTGGATCATGGAGACTTTGTGAGGAAATTATATCCCTTTAGTATAGGTGTTATGGAATCAAGATCATTTATAGGATAAGACTTTATAGTGGGAGGCTGGCATACAAGTCTAGTGGCCAGAGTTGTTCTCATAAAATGTTTTCTACCCTTGGAAGTGTAAATCAGGAATGCGTTACTTTATGGGGGGAAGACTGTAAGAACCCAATTTTCACTAAGGTGTGGATCCTTTTAATTTTAGTCTAAGTCATTATTTTGGACCTAATACAAATTCTTAATGAGTTTACAGAGGTCTTGGGGTGTCTAGGGATTTTTCTTATCCTAGAGACCAACTTTTGGGGAGAAAAGGCATATTGAACAATAAGGATAAACTGTGTTGGTAAATCCACATGGTTAGTTATAACCATGAAAGACTGGATAATGGGGTGTTATGGGTGACATAGATTTCCTTAACTGTCCACAAGAGTCCACACAATCATGAAAAAACTAAATACAAAATTTTAGAGGTGTTTTTCACAGTTGGTGCATATTATCCCTAACTATGTGGACTAGCCATGTGGGTGACCCTTTTCTTCTGGAAACCGTTCAGGGTTGGTGAATAGTTTGGAAAACTATGCAACCTAATCATGCAATTCCCCCTTATTGTGTGATTTAACTATTTTTCTCTTTAAAACCCAATTAAACCTCACCCATCCTCTCTTTTCCATTCTAAGGAGAGTCCCTCTAATTCCTTCTCTTTAAAGATCTTTGAAGGCCTAATCTAGTATTTGATATCAAGCATCCTTTTAGAGTTTGATTTGATCACTATTACTCTTGTTGGATTTGTTTCAGTAAGATCTTGATTCCTTATTATTCATCTATCACAATTATTCCTATCAAAGACACTATTTAGATTTAGGCTCATATGTCCCATTTTCATGGCATTGAACCATTTTTAATATATCTTCTAATCCAAGATGAATTAGAGAATTATACTGGATGAGGAGAGTTGTAAAAGTACTAGGTAGGTGTTCTACAACTCACTCCTCAAGATTCGTTGTTTTATAAATTGTCATGTGCACACACAAATTTAATTGGGTGTCACCAACTAAACTAAAGTGTATTACTTATAGTCCTTAAAACCATATTCTAAGACTCATGCGAATAATTTTATCCATCATTATAGGTTTTGACTTCAATGGTGACCAACCTTTATAGTGTATTTTCCGTACTTGGGTTTTAGTGCTTTGACGTGTTCATCTGATCTACCGGTCGGGTGTGCTTCGACTTGACCTTGCTAATGATAATCCTCACTTAATTAAATGAATTGTGAATTGTTGAATGGCTAGTACCATATTTTCTTTCACTTAACAAGAATAAGGTAAGTTCTTCAATTTGATAAATAAATGATTAAATGGTTGAATTGGAAAGTATATAATTGATGGCAGTAGACCTAGATTATACGTAATGAATTGCACATGGTTTCTTATCTTTAGACCCACCTTATAATGTTATGAATGGTAAACTCCATGGATCGAGCATGGCTTCTACAGACAAGAGGCACTTTGATTACATCATGGGGAATAGACATAGCTTATCTTGTTTTACCTTGGATGTTTTTTCTGGACTCAGTTAGATTCATTATTGTGGAATTCCTTGGACGAGGATCCTTGGATTACACCCTTACCCCTTAGCTAGGCTAAACTTACTACTGAGTTAGTGATTGTTGAGGTTTAGGTTTCCTATGTTATTACCCTAGAACCTTTTCAATATTATTACCAATATAGGTTTCCTTGTTAAATCTCTGAAAATACACTTTTACTGTCACAAGGTGATTTCAGTGATGCATAAGCCTCACATGAATTACTTATATAAACTAGAACTTAATTAATAAATGAATTGGTTACATGTTCAGATACTAATCGAGGGATAAAGCAGGTACTCAGGTATTTACATTATTTTATTACTTTACTTTTATATATGCATGATTACACACTATTTTAGTTTATATTACATGGAAATGATGTTATAGACATCATTGGTGGTGACCTACTAATATTTATCTGACACCCTATTAGGGTGCCATTGGTACTTGAGAAGAATATATGTATGCGGGTGTTGATAAAGTGAAGTGTATCGCTTCAGACACTTGATTTCTTACTTTCGTAGGATGGAGCTTGTAGTAGCTAACTAAGATGGATCTCGGGATATTGGGGATATTTTTTGGATTATTTTTCCTAGTTTTGTAAAGAATGTATTGTCTACTTCATATATCCATGTTTTTCATCTTTATAGATACATGAAATCTCATCATCAGCTTTTTTATATCATTATCAGTTGTTTTAGTTATTTATTGATTCATTATTTTTCTACTTCCATATATTTATTACTTCTTACATTATCTACCTTCTATTTATATTATTCTATTGTTCTACACTTGGGTAATTATGGCATAGTCTCCCTATAGACACACCCTGGACCATCACTAATAGTCGGTAGCCTCTAGCATTTAGGGAAATGAGCTTAATACCATGTGAACAACTAGGATTGGGAAATATCTGAGTGGAATCTTGGTACATGACATCATAATGAGCCTCATTTTTCATTGGGTTGGAATATGTTGACCTGTATTTTTCTGGATGAGTAGGGGTATGAGTGATACATCCATATATTTTGTTAAATTTATTTTTTCAAATAAATTTAAAATTTTATAAATTTTCCATTATATGAAATATTGAGTTTATATTTCATTACACACAACACTGATTTTGTCTTGCATTAAACATAATTTGAACTTTACCTTGAGTTACACACAACACTGAGTTTTAACAAACCGAGATAAAGAATTAATATTATTATCTAAAAAAGACTTTTACTACATAATAGTTAAATTGGGGAAATAAATAGGAATAACTAAATTTGAATTTTTTTCTATAATGGTTTTATAAAAAGAAAACATATTGATAAAAAATAATTAATTTTTCACTAAATTCTTTATATGTTTTGAAAGTACCATTTTGTAGAAACTATTATTTTAATTGCATTTTATGAACAATAATGAAATTAGTTTCTTACAATTTAAGAAAATTAATTTTATAAAATAAACTTCATTTTTGAAACCATCATATAAAAATTATCTTAGGGTTAATTTTTGAGAATTTTTTTAAAAGATAGACGTTTTTATTAATAGCGAGAAATAACGAATATTAATTGAAAACTTCTTTTTAATTTAAATTATCTATAAAAGGTAAATTATATTTCAAATTAGTTTTAAAATAAAACTAATTAAATTTTATATCTATTAATACAATTTATTTGATTAGAATAATTTTAATATTGAATTTTGATACAAAAATATTGTAAACTTTTGAACATTTTCTCTTTGAAAATCTGCTCTATCGTTGGGTCTGCGAGATTAATTTTAAATTAACATTTTAAAATTATATGAATGGAATTTTGAAACCTAGATTCCATATATTTAACTATCATAATTTATATTATCTAAAAATTTCAAATTAATTTTGGACCATAATGATTAGTGAAAACTGGGAAAAATTTATTAATGCAATAAGGGTTAAAATGAGATTTTGTGAGTTGGTTGATCTTGTGTTAAAATTAACATTCCTCACAATTAAGATTTTTATTTAATAATTTTGAGTTAATATGTAGAATCATTAGGCATTAATTATCTTATAATTCACTTTTTTATTTTAGTTTTATAGGATAAATTACCTTGGTAAAAAAAAACTTGTTACTGTTGTGAAAATTAAAATAGTAAATGTGAGTAAAACATAAGGGATAATGAATGAAATGTTCAAAAAATGTGTTTTTTGTGTGGTTTATGTGTTTAACAACAATACCATCCCTACCATTTATTATTTATATATTTTTTATCCCCATGTTGTGAGATTGGCCTCACATTATTGAATAATTTTGGCCATTTACAAAAATGCCACTCCTCCTAAATTATAAAAGGACACCACCTCTCATCTATTATTCACACATTAAAACCATTTTGGTTCAGAAAATCATGCCCAAATAATTTCCCAAATTCCCTAACATCATACTAGAATCCTTATTTTTGGAATAAATCAAACCTAGGAAGGCTTTTTGTGTAAATTTAAGGAGGTTACTTGAAAAAGAGGTAACATTCTCCAATGAGAACTTTTATTTTATTTTTTTCTCCACCTCCTTCATTTATTACTAAACCATGATGATATAATAACCTAAATATATTTCATATAATGATATATTATTTTGTTAAGGTAATTACCTACAATAATTCCCACTTTCCTAAAATGGGTTATAAAGTTATTATTCGTGTGTATGATGGACCACCGCCTCACGAACTAATGTCATCCATTTTTATATTACCAAATCTCACAGTTGGGTATGAAAATAGATATAAAGTATATATATTATATTTGTAACATAATTATACCTATAGAGTAATTATACAATAAATAAAATAAATATGGAACTAATGATTTATTTATCATTCTGAAATTATAATACATCATTTTATTTCTTACCATTTCACTCATTGAAAGATGATAACATTGTTCGTGTTTGTGTGGACTACCACCTTCATGAAGTGATACAACTCTCTCTTTTCATCACCAAACAACATGACTGATATTTATGAGTATATTTAAAGAAATAATATGGTATTTATGTTATTATGATGACTATTTAAATATAATATATTACTTACCTCCTTTCTATAATGATCATATAAAAATGGAAACGTTACTCATGCGTACGTACGACCTACCATCTCTATGAACATAACATATTTCATTTCTTAAAACCATCTTTCATGATATTTATTAAGAGTATAATTGATTTATAAATATGTTAAATATTTTATAATTATTATTATTGATATAGAGGAACCGTGATCAAATTAATATGACCAAAAATAAAAAATAAAAACATATATTAAAAATAAAGAGATTATTACTCAAAACATGACTTAAACAAGTAATTGTTAATAAACATGTAATAAAAGGAAATAATTAAATCATATGTTTTTTATGCACCCATATTCATTTATTAGGTGTATATACTACCCCTTTGACATATTATATCTTGAATATCCCTTTTTCATGATATTATATCTTTCATTTAATGTTATTGTTTCATAGTAATTATGATTCAATTTTTCTAAAGTGGTAATATTTTTCTGTTACAACCTGATCATTTGTCATAATTGTCTATGATTATGATACCAATGATAAAATATGATTATAAAACTCTAAATAAATTCATTAATTTTCTTCTCCTATGGTTATTCATGATATTTACAAGTAATAATACATGTTTTCACTATTTAGTAGTTAAAATTATTGATAAATTTTAATTAAATAAAAAGTTAATTTTATTTGGTTAGAAACCTATTTTATTATAGAAAAAATTTCTATAAATATATTTTTAATTTTTTTTACTAATCTACTAGGATTTTTAAAAATAAATTTTAACTATATTTGAAATTTTAAAAAGTGTTTTAAAAAGGAATCCTCCCGTGTCTTTCCAAACAATTTCTATTTGGATTTTACTAAAAATTTGAAAGGAATATTTGTTTTAATGTGTAATGAAAAAAAGTTCCTTATTTTACGATCATTATTTTCTTATAATATTAATTTATTATTTTTAAGTTTATTTTTAAACAAAATTATTTTCAAAGAAATTTATTTTCAAAATATTTTATGTTTTAAATTTTTTTTCAGAGCAGAAAGGATATTTTTCTCAAGAAATGTTTTAAATTTTTTTAAAGGTTCATATATAGGTTTAAAAGGTCATTTTCAAAGAAAATGATTTTGAAAATGATTTAAATTTTAAAAAAGTGATTTTCAAAGTGTATATGATATTTTTCTCAAGAAATTTCCTAAGAAATCTTACAAAATAATTTCCCATCAAAGATGAAATCCTTTAATGTTACATTTTATTTGTTAGGGATATGATCAAAGGACACCATTCTAGTTATTTATTAGGCGAGTTTATATTTATAATGACCTGATTTTTTTAAATCTATTTATATTACATGGGTTATAAAATGATGAAATGATTATGAAACCCACTTCTTTTTCCATGGGTTATGAATGATGAAATGAGGAAATGATTTTGAAACTATATTCTTTTATATATATTATGTTATGATTAAATGTTAATAAAACCAATTTCATTTCATGGGTACTGATACGATGAAGGTTTTATGATCTCGTGGTATATATATATATAATTTTAATTATGTGTATGTTGTTAAATTATAACCAAAGATGGGTGAGACCAATATCTCCCTCCAATGCCTTGGGTAAAGATTAATATATGATGATATAGATAGGACTAGGATGGGGAGTGAACCCAGTTCAGTAAGGGAGTCAGTCTATTATGATGGTCTTGGGAGTGAAACTTAACAACTATGATGGTTTAGGGGAGTGAACTCATTTCACAATGATTGACTTGTAAATGAGTCTTTTTTAATATGGAAATGATATTATATGCTTATGTGTTTACAAAACATCTATGACTTATGCAAATGTTATCTTATCTTGGATCTTGTTCTTTTCTTTCCTTATGAATCATGCCTTATGAAATAAAAATATTTATTCCATATCTCAAAAATGTTATCTTTTAAATATAGGTTATGGTTTAAAAATGATATTCTCAGGTTTTCACACCCTTATGTGTATGTTTTGTTTATGTATCTCACTTTTTTTTCCCTTAATGAGCATATTATATCACCCTTTATTATGTTTCCCTTCCCCAGTTTTGGAAGAAATATACTACATATGACATGTCAAAGAATGGTGATAGTTATGAAGATAATAGTGGGAGATGATATTGTTTACTAATGGATCAGTTTTTTGTGTTTCTACATTTCCAAAGACACTAAAGTATTATGGTCCTAAGGTATGTGTTTGTGTAATGTAATGAGTATTCATAAAAAATGATGTGATTTCTATGTATGATAAGTATGTTCCACTTTAGTAGATATCAGAGTAAAGGTTTAATAAACCATTAGAAATTAGGATGAGAAGAATTTATTGACATACCTTGGGATATTTATAAGGATATGTCAAGGTATGTCTCTAAGGATAAATATAAGTATGAGTTTATGTATAGAAAAATGGAATGAAATTTTGGTAAAGGATATATTAAGTGGTTTCCAAGAAATTAATTCCATCTATGGACACTAAAAGTCGATATGGATCTGTGATAGAGGTACCTAAGTATAATAAATATGAAAAGTGATTATTGAGATGGACTCAATCATCACATGGTGCATGAAAACGGGCATTGCAACACACCTGGTTTTAAACTCCTAGGGGATATTCTATGGAAATTCACAAACTCTTTACAAACTATCTTGGAGGTTTTAAATTGATAAAAATTCTCAATGCCCTAATATAAACCTACGGTTTCATATATTAAAAAGAAGGTTTTAGGATTTAGACATCCAATAAGCGTTTTTACATGATTATGTAGTTTTACACTATGATTAGTATTGCTCATACTATGATTTTTGGTTTTCATAAATAGTTGGAACTAGAAGAAACTAGGTTAACATTGAATGTGATGGGATTTTTTTTGAATATCATCCAAAAAGGATGATGATTGGAGGTAAGGATATTCTAATTACGCTTATTTAGTTATCACAAACCATGATTAACAACATTCACTTTAACCAACTCACAATATCACCAAAGAAGAGAAGTATAGAGTTGACTAAGAGTTTGGGTTGTGGATACTATGTGGGAAATAATATTCAGTTTCTTATATGTTGAGAATGTGGGAAGAATCACTGAAGATAATGTATTAGAGGAATAAGAAGATTTTTTGGGTGTGGAAAATAAAGGGACAAAGTAAGTAACTCTAAAGGTAAAAAATTAAAATTTTGGTTAAATATATTTATGATAATAATGACACCATATGGTATTATCAATGGATGAATTTTTTAATTATATAAAGTATGTTCATTATGCAAGTCAATGTACTTGGTGGAAATATCATGACGATAATCAACAAGGTGGTATACATAATGGTTATACTATTAATGATGAAGAGACCCTAGATGTAAATTGAAAGGTATGGGATGTTTTAATTGTATTTTTTACATTAAACATGTTAAGAATTATAAAATTGAGGTTGAGGAATATTAAGACATGATTCATACTTCATATTGGTGGAAATAGGTATTAAGGAGTAAGATGATGGAAACAAGTTAATGGTTTATGAATGATGTAGAATGATTGAAGTGTATATGTATTTTAATTCAAGAATTATGTTATATGAATCATAAAAAATATAAAGTTTTTTCTGTAGAATATTTTAATTAAGGACTTTCAAGAATGCTATGAATGTTACTAATGAACAAGAAAATTGAATTAATGTAAAGATGAAATTTTATGGATAAACACATGATTAAGGGAAGATAACAGTTAACATAGTTGGGAAGTTGAGATAATGACATTGCGATAAAGTGATGATGAATATGAATAAGTAAATCATATAGTACTGATTACTATGGAAGTGATTAAGGATTAATTGTTAATGTGTTTTATGTTATCATTGATAGAGTTTACATCTTTTTTGGATTTAAGGAATATATCCAATAATACATGTTTTATATAAGGAATGATGAAGCATTTATGTTTTTAATAGCATTTTATTTTAATTTAGATTATTACCATGTTTTAAGAGAATAAATTTTGAAGTTGTAAACATGTTTGGTACATGATATTCAAGAGCTACTTTATGATATATGGTTGAATAATGTTTTGTTTATTTTGAGAAATTTATTGACCTTATTTATAAATTTCGAATTTTTGAAGGGTTATAAGGTTAATGATTTATGGGATGATTGAATTTTTACTATGGATTAGATTTTAGAGATTAACATGTTACTCCACCATATGATGATTTATACACATTGGATAACCAGTGATAACCCTTTTTACTATAGATAGAAGGAATTAATTATCATTCTATTATGAATCTTGTGATTTGTTAGTGCTTCATGATTTAAAAAATTTATCTTTATTTATTGTAGTTATAGATGAAGTGGAAATTCAACCATGCACAACCAAAGGATAAAATTTTTCTTATGATATAAAGGAAAGCTAATCCCTAGGCATTTCGATCCCTTTGAAATTTTTGATCATATTAGGATGATATCTTATCGATTGGTGCTTACATCGATCCTCTTTAAGGTTCCATATTTTTTCCAAGCATGTCTCATGAGGAATTAAATTCCTAATCCATAACATGTATTGTACTTAGAGGTCATACAACTTTGGTATGATATTTCATATGTGGAACAACCAGTAAGGATTCTGGATTGAATAAATAATTTTCAAGAAAAAAAGACCACTAACATTGTCATTTTTTACTTAAAAACCAACATCTTGAGGCAGCTACCTGGGAACATGATGGCATAATGATGTTGAATTATCCTAATTTTTTTGTACCAATGAGACAAATTTTGACAGTGAAATTCATTTTAAGGGGGTTAAAATGTAAAACTCGAAGATTTTGTGAAATATATATTTTTTCAAATAAATATGACCATTTATATATTTTTCATTACATGAAATATAGATCTTATATTTAATTACACACAATACTGAGTCTTTATTGCATTAAATGTGACACCAAATTTAGCTTGTGCTACACGTAACACCGAGTTTTAACAAACCAAGACAAACAATTAATATTATTATTTAAAAAATTAACATTATTACATAGACATTAAGTTAGAGTAATAAATTGGAATAAATAAATTTTAAATATTATGTATAATGGTTTACTATAAAGAAAATATTTTGATAAAAAAGTAATTAATTTTTTAAGTAAGTCTTTATATGTTTCAAAAATACTACTTTTATAAAAACAATTATTTTTATTACTTTTTCTAAAAACTAATAAATTTAATTTTTGAAAGATTTAGAAGATGAATTTTATTAAATAAAAATCACTTTTTAAACAATCATATAAAAATTACATTAGGGTGAAAATTTGATAAATTTCTAAAAAGATTTATTTTTTGATGAATAGTAAAAAATACTAAATTTTAATTGAAAACATTATCTTTGTTTAAGTTATATATAAAATAAGTTATTTTTTAAATTGGTTATAATTATAATAAGTTAATATATATATATTAATCCAATTTAGTTCATTATAATAATTTTAATATTGAATTTAGATATCAAAACATTGTAAACTTCTAGACATTTTCTCTTTTAAAACCAACTTTATCGTCGTGTCTGTGAGATTAATTTTGAATTAAATTTTGAAAATTATGTGAAATTAATTTTGAAAAATAGATTACATATTTTTAAATATTATAATTTATATTATCTAATAAGGTAAAATTAATTTTTGATTATAATGATCGTTTAAAATAGTTAAAAATTAATTTCTATGATTATGGTTTAAACGAAGTTTTTCTTGTTACGTGTGTTTGTATTAAAATTAATATTTCAAAAATATATATTTTTTATTTAATAATTTTTATTTCATATTTAGAGTCATTTGGAATAATTTTTTTTTATAATTATTTTTTATTTTAGAGTTAAAGGATAAATTTCATTTGTTAATAAATACTAGTTACCATGGTGAAAATTAAATTTGTAAAAATGAGTAAAACTTAAAGTATGGGGAATAAATTGTTTACGAAATCATTATTCATGTGTACGGTGGACTACCGCTACACGAACTGTTTTCATTCATTTTTCCATTAACACCTAATGTGGTCGGGTAAGATAATGGATATATGGTATATATATGATATTTATAACATAATTGTACAACTGGAATCATTATATCATATATACCCTTTTAATTTCTATTCTATAGGGGATATAATAATGTTAATCGTGTGTACGACTAAAAACTACCTCACGAAGCGATGTGATTTGTTTCTCACTAACGCTTTACATGAAAGGTAATAAGGATAAATATATATGTTATATATGATATAATTATGATATTAATGACATATTTATCATTCTAAGAATATAATACATCATTTTCTTTCTTACCTTCTCACTCACTAAAAGTTGATAACGTCGTTTGTGTACGTGTGAACTACCGCATTCACGAAGTGATGTGAATCTCTCTTTTTATCACCAAACCACATTGATGATATTCATAAGTATATAAAAATAAATAATATGGATTTTATGATATTATGTTTATTATGTAAATATAATATATTACTTACCTTGTTTTCATAATGATCATCAGAAAATGGAAACGTTACTCATGTGTACGTACGTGCTACCGTATCCATGATCATAACATACTTCATTTCTCAAAACCATAATTCATAATTGGTATTAAGAGTATAATTGATGCGTAAATATTATAAATATTTTATTATTATTATTATTTAGAAAATGGAACCATTATCTAATTAAGAGGACCGAAAATAAAATGATAAAAATATATACGAAAAACAAAGCGGTTGTTACACAAAACCTGACTTTAAAATGGAATTTTTGGTAAACATGTAATAAAAGGACATAAGTAAATAATATATTTTATTATATATATAATAATTCCTCTTTAATATAAGTATAATAAACTTAAATTTATTATACAGGAGGTTCGAACATGTATAAAGAAATTTGAGACTTAAGGTATGGGATTCTCGTCTCACTTTTTTTTCTATGAGACATAATCCATATTCTTCACATGTTTATTTTATGTGGTGTATATACATCCCATGAATGTATTTTGTGATTATTATAATTAAAATAATTGGGATTTACATATCCATTTTAGGATCCCTTTTTCTTGGGGTTTATGGTTTCAAATTTTCCAGACGTAAGGGATTTTGGTATCAATTTTCCTTCTTTGAAACATATGGTGTGTTATGAACCTATCTTGCTTTATAAGGTACATATACTTCCCCATTGATATGTTATATCATTAAAATAATTATTTTCATGATATTATAAGTTTCATTTAATGTTTTTCTTTCTTATTAATTATGATTCAATGTTACCAAATTTGTAAGAGTTTTATGTTATAATCTGATTGTTTATCGGGATTGTTTATTATTGTACCAACAATAATGAAATATTATAATATAACTCTCAATAAGATCATGAATTTTATTATTCTCTATTTATTAATTATATTTACAAGTAAAATTTCCATTTTTCTAGTCTTTGGCAGTTAAAATAATTAATATTTTTTTAATAAAACCTGACTTTATTTCTCTCTTCAGTCCAAAATCTATTTTCTTCCAAAACCATGTTTTCTAAAAATGATTTCTATAATTATTATTAAACTTTTATTATTTTTAAAAATACATTTTAACAATATTTTACATGTTAAAAAGTTTTTTAAAAAAACTCTTTATGTCTCTTTCCAAAAAATCCCTATTTGGATTTTACTGAAAATATGAAAGCAATTTGTTTTAATGTGCATGAAATTAACAGAATTTTCAGTCATCATGACCATATTTTAGTTTAATATTACTTTATTTATTTTCAAGGTTATTTTCAAAGAATGATATTTTTAAAAATTTTTATTTTTTGAAAATTTTCTCTCCAGGAGGAAAATATATTGTTCTCAAGAAATATTTTAAATAAATTATAAAGACTGTTGTATATGTTTAAAAGGTTATTTTTTAAGAAAAGGTTTTGAAATTTTTTTAAGTTTTTAAAAATAATTTTTCAATGTTTAAAGGATATTTCCCTCAATAAATATCCCCATAAATATTTCAAAATCATTTTCTATCTAAGATGACATCCTTTGATGTTAAATATGCTTTACTAGGGATATGATCCAAGAATAGCATTTTTGTTATTTATTTGAATGGTTTTAGTTTATATTGATAAGATTTTTATGAATCCCATTTTTCTTCCATCGGTTATAACTTGATAAAATAATTATGAAACCTTCTTCTCTTTCAATTGTTTATGCTTTGTTGAAATGATGAAATGATTGTTAAACTTGTTTATTTTCCACATGTTATATTATTTTGAAATATTTATAAATCCCATTTTATTTCATGGGTTCTAATATAATGAATTTTTTATGATATCGTGGCGCACATATGTATGATTTTCATTATGTGATAGTGGTTATATTATAACAAAATACAGGTGGGACCTATATCTTGGTCTAGGGAAATGGGTAAATATTTATATCTCATGAGATATATAGGATTGTAATTGAGAGTACACTTAGTTCAATAAGGGAATTAGTCCACTATGATTGTGTTGGTAGTGAACCTTTACTACTTTGATGGTTTGGGGAGTGAACACATTCCACTATGATATCCTTGGCCATGAACCTTGAGTAATATGGAAATAATTTTCTATGCTTATGTGTATGCAACAAATCTATGTTTTATGGTAATGATATGATCTTATGGATCATGTTCTTTGATTCCCTTATGATTTATTACTTATGAACAACCAATATTTATTCCATGACTCAAGATTATGATTTTGATATGTAGAGTATTTTTTAAAATTTAATGTTCATTTTATTATACCCTTATATACCAGTTAGGTTTATATATATCCTTTATTTACCCTTACTGAGCGTTTGAGATCACACTTTTTTATGTTTCCTTTTCCAAGGATGTGAATAAATGTAATATATATTATATATCATATAATTTTTCAATTTATGAAGATCATTGTGGGAGATTATGTAGTTTACTTATGGACTAGTTTTTTATGTTTCCGAGTTTCCAAAGACTGTAATCTATTAAGGTCTTTAGGAGTGTGTCTATTTAATTTAATGAATATTCTTAAAAAATTATGTAATATCTATTTGTGATAGGCCTGGGTCATTACAATGAAACTACTATATGGCAGTCACTAGAATATGCTGATGATAATAAGTTTCTTGCAACATGATCCCCTTGTTGAGAAGGTACTGGAGTATACCAGTGAGCTTATCTATCTTCATAGGGGATATGAGTCTCCCTTTGAGTGGTTTCTAAAGTATTCTAGTAAACCTTGGTTGAATTGGTTGTATAATAATGATTCAAATTTTAGTTACCTATTGGAATATGTCGACGAACCTCTAGAATGTGGGAAGGGATATGATCCTCTTCATGTATAGCCTTTGAGTGATGTTGGTGCAAGATTTCAATGGTGGGAGTATGAATGTGAGACTAGATCTTTTAAGGTATTGTAATATGTCGAATTTCTTCATCAACATAGATATTAGTCTTCCCAATGGGAATTTCCAAATCATACTGATAGACCTCAATTGGAGTGGAGATTGGGGCCGAACCTCATTTTCATTTGAAATATTTCTTTAGATTTCTTTGAGAGGAATGTGTACCTACCATGAGGTTATTTTAAAAATAGTTTGAAGGATTATATTTGAAATGAGAATTTGAGAATGGTCCAATGCCTTTTCTATTAATAGGATATGCTGATAATCATCTTATATGGTAGGAAGAATATTCACTTTCTCAAAAGTATCCACCTATTCATATTGATCATGGAGATATGCAGATCTGGCCATTGGGATAGGGGTATGTTCCTATCCTTGTATTTGTCCTAGTGTTGTAATATTTTGGGGGATTTATTCTATCATTTCCAAAATATAGTGGCACTTCAGTAGTGTATAAGCCTGAATATAGGCCTACACATTCTTGGTCTCCAAGATATATGGTTTGACACCTTCAATTAAAGTGTGGATACAATAACACCATTATCCTACTTATTTCATTGGAATATTTCAATGTGATTCATATATGGGGATGAAAAAATATACCTTCCCCATGATTGTTTCTAGAATATAAAAGCATACATGATCTGGGTAAGTTAGAATATGTGTTTTCTTACCGATTTCTACCATAATATTATGGTGGAATTGTTTTGTTAGGGTGAATATATGATACATATTCCCTTGATTGATAGAATTTGACACCCTACATGATCTCTTTAGTGCTTGGGTATGAGGGTCCAAGGCGGTGATCTATCAGGTAAACCCCTTATTAATTGATTATGGGATCTTGGTGGGAGGGAGATGGTTGTAGCGGTTGACAAGATACCTCCCTAATAAATCCTAAACTTGGATGGATACTTAGTTGATGAATTGATCGACATTAATAATCTAAGGAAGATTTTTATTATTGTTCTTTAGGGATAGGCTCATAAGACCGTTTTTTAGTGGTGATTAGCGTCACTAGTTTTGTCACAACCTTCCTTAAGTGTGGTAGGATTGTGGGATTTAGTGCTTGAAAACCTTGCTTGTTGTGTCAAGGTTTTGGGCTGTACCATGTCACTAGTATTCCCCTAACCATCACATTCTATACTTTATTTTTCAGGTGTAGGGTGGGTGATGTTGTTTTGTGATCCATAGATGTTGCTATCACAATTGAGGTTCTTACACAATTGCTTGATGATGCCATGGTCTTGGGTCATTGTGATGTTTGTGAAAACATTATCTAAAGTCACAATGAAATAGTGAATAAGGTATTGTATTATTTCATCATCACAAGTATTAAACATGCTCAATTTTTTATGCACAGGTAACAAAATTTTTCATTCTTGTTGTTATTTTGTTCATTTTGGTTGTGTGGAATTCCAAAAAATGACCCATGTTATGGGAAAACGGTTACGTTTTATTGTTTAAATATGCATGTTAGGTTTATAATTTTTTTGTGCATGAGACACAAAACAAAATTGATCAATGTGAGCTTAACCCTTTATTTTCATTATTTAAATTTTCACACCGGGTTCACAATTTGTGTTTCCATCAGAAAGTGGAAAAAATGCATTGATGCCTATGTTTACTCTGTTATTCTAGTATCACATGATTTAATTTTTGGTACAAAATTTTGTTTCCAATATAAATTCTCAATGGTTCTCATATCTGTAATGAGTTATCATATTACTTTCCAATGGAAGACTATCATTTGGGGTTTGAAACCTAATGAAACTTAGGATCTCACATCGGTTAAGAGGATGGGAGATCAGGATCATCACACCCTTTCGGGAGGAAATGTATCATACTCCAAGACTCACTTATATATTTAAGATATGTATGTTAAGCTTTCCCAAATACTATTGTGTGACGAGTTATCCTAATAAAACCATTGGGTATTTAGTTATTATACATTAAAGATGGGTTTCTATTAATGAAACCATACATATATATATATAATATTATCTATATATTTCCTATAATTACTTTACAATGAGGTACCAAATATATTTTGAAGCCATATGTGTTGGGAAAAAATCCCTCAAGGTAACATTGCAGTTATTTTGGATTGATTGTGTTTATTGAAAATATAGGTTTTCATGGTGAATTTTTGATTTCCAGGGTTTTTGTTAAGAATCCATGTTGACAAAGATCCATGAAAAATGATGAGAATATCTGGAGGCGGTACAAAATAACACATACAAGGTGGTGCAGTTTCCAGTGTTTGTAAAATTTTTGGGGTCCAAAATTTGGGATTTGGTGAGCATCACGAAATGTGGATTTCCATGAAGATCTCATAAAAATATGGAAAATGCATGAGTTTTGTGAAGTTGGGCTTCATGAAGTGGATTTCGCGAAGACATGAATAACTTTGATGGTGTTCTTTGCAATTACAATGAGCTTCCCAAACTGTAGAGGTGAAGAGCATTGTGGTGAAGCTTTTCGGTGGAAACATGAAGGAATTGAAAGAATGCTCCATGATTATGAAGAGCTCTGTGATCTAAAAATTTCCTTGGTTCTTTGCGATATAAGGAGAATTTCAACAGAAATTTTGGAGTTTTTCTATTTGAGCTGACATGGCACCGACTTCGCGTGGAAGGTTCTCCAGTCGGTGGAATCACTTATAAATAAGCCTCATCCACCTTTAGAGAATTATAGAGTTCTACATATAAAATTTTTTAGCTCTCAAAATTTGAAGGAGGTTCGCAGAGGTAGTGTGCTTTGCAAAATATAGGAGTATCATAGTGGACAATCTATCTCTACAAAAGAGGTGTGTTCTGCATTGGCTCAGTGAGCTTCACGAAGGAAGTCACATTGCGACGGCATGAGAACTGCAATGGATTAATATTTGCGATGCCTTGATCTTTGTGAAGAGTTGATCTCTATGAATCAGTGAGATCTGCGAAGGTGTGTGCCTTGCAAAGATGCATGGATTTCATGAAGGATTGTTTGAGCTTCGCAAAATTGGGAGCTTCTTGAAGTAGGGTGCTTTGTGAAATCATTTACAAAGGTTTTTTTCTTGTGATTAGTGTAAAATAGGTATTCATCAATGGATTAAATTTGGACATCAACCTAGAATCTACATATAGTGAAGGATGCATTCATTAGTGATAATGAGCAGACCTACAAGTTCATAAACTATGATTGGATCCCTTACAAGTGTAGTGATTAGAGAAAGAGGAAGAAGGTTATCCTTTCTACCAGTAGTGAGCCAGAGAGAGAAATAGTGAGTGACCCTTGGGAAAGTAGTGAGCTGACCAAAAACATTATAAATGAAGTGAGCCTAGGATTACAAGTGATCTAGCCTAAGCATTATTGGGAGTGAGCTTTATTGGATTTGGTATAGTGGAATATCGTCGTTGTATGCTCCTTGGACATATCCCAGTGAGTGTGAACCAAGTAAGAATCTCTGTGTCTACCTGCTTACTTCCCTGTATTATATCAAAAGCATCATCATCACATAAATACGAAAATAAGTGATCATAATAAAAACACAAATGCAAAAAAAGTGACCCTTATGATAAATAGGTCAAGATCTTGTGGGGCATGAATAATTTAGAAAATAATATCAATACCCTAATTCACCCCCTCTCAAGGTATATAGGCCCATATTGGTCATAAAAATATGGATAATCAGTCTGGAATTTACTGCTGTCCAGGAAGACTACTAGTGTTTCGAGATTGGGATTGAACGTCTAAGAGTCATCTGTCATATTCTATGACAACAGGAATAAAAATCCACACAATTCATTTTCAGGGGTTTTTTATTGTGTTAGTTGATTGATTCTTGGAAATACCTAAGCCCAAGCGAGTCATGGATGACACGAGAAACAATATATAGTAAGGGTTCAAGTGAAATACCTATAGGTGTGGGACTCACGCATTGATGATGGACTGATGAAATATGGTTAGAAACCTTGTGAAGGATATAGTGCCCCAAGGGAAGGTATAGTATAAATATTTGATATAGATATCGATATTTAGGAAGGAAACCTGAATTTACTATTAATAACATTAATTAGAGTCCATGTAGTTCACTTTGGTTATCTATCTAATGATGGGTGAGGAAATATGGTAGACCCATAGGCAATGGGCCCAATGAGTTAGAGTAAATTGAATGTCGATGGACTTACATAATGGTGGATAACCATGTCACTTATCCATCCCTTATACTCATTTGAAACAATGGACACATATTTATTATTTACCCTTTGATAGACGAAGAGAGATAACAAACATGAAAAGTTTGATGGGTGGGCTTAGATGGATTGAGGACTCCTTTCAAGGACCTGGCATGCATAAGGTTTCTCTAGTATGAAACACTAGTCCATTAGGAAAATTCCACACATAAAGGGGGGGTACTTAGCCAAAGAATCATGGTTGAGGGTTCACATGGCTCAAGGGGACACATCTAAGTATGATTTCATAATAAGGTTGACATGTTTGAATACGTCTTCCTGACATGTATGAGGATGTCTATCTAATAGGGATGACATGTCCAAGGATGTATGTTAGACAAAGCATACATGTCTAGAGTCATTTGTTTTGACCATGATGATATATCTAAGAGATTCATGAGAACCTAGATGATAGGCCCATAGGTTATTCCATGATAATGGATGACATGTTCCAGTGTCCTTCATGTGAACCTGACAGACATGTTTAGAGGATTTCACATGAATTGGGCTAAAATGTCTTGGGGATGACCCATGAACCAAGGTGAAATGTCTGAGGGATATATTGTGAACTCACTGACATGTCTAGGGGTTGTCATATGAACTGGACAGACATGTATGAAGGTCACCACATGAACCAAGATGATATTTATAGAGGTCATCAAGTGATCAATTAATTGATAACCTCAAACACATGACACCCTTCACATGAAAATTAGTATATTTTTCTTTTCATAAAGATTCCATCATTTTTATCTTTCAAAATGTGAACACCTCAATATTTTTAAGGAATTTACCTACTAAGGAATCATGTGATCAATACCACTCACTAAAGGTCCTTCTTATGATATGGCTGACATGCTAGAGGTCCTTTTCATTATCATGTGATTTTTATTATCAAGTTGCATGACACCAATGATGTCATCCTTGTGTCTCTTGATAAACAAAGATATTGTGATCACTCCATTATTACCATATTTCTTGAACCCAAGTCTAGTCATAGGGAATCAGGATGATTAGAATGTCATATCTGGGATCCTTTGCGAGATTAGGAAAAAAAATCGAAGATCCTTTGCAATATCATCCAACATTTATAAGGGACTTTGTGAGATCAGAATGCATTTCCTTGGGCCATTTCAAGATCCAGGTTGGCTTGTTGAAGGGATTTAATGGGATCGAACCAACATATTAGAAGGCCTTCATGTGATAAACATTCTGACCACAAGAATCATGTAATTACATCACATTAAAAATATTGTAAATTCCATCGTATAAGGATCCCATAAATTTTCAATTTCTTTATATGATACCTTTGGAGATTTTCAAATCTTTTTTCAGCTGTTGTATACCGATGCATCACATGACCGAGTTGACATGTGTGAGGTCTTTCACATGACGAGGCAGACATGTTTGGGGGATTTCACATTATTAATGAACCAATCATATAGAGTGCATGATCCATTAACATGAAGATAATCATAACTCACTTTTCATAAGGAGCCCATCACTATCATATTTTTTCATATGATCGCCTTGATGTTTGTCAAGAGTTTTTTCACTAACATGTTGCATGATCAGAAATACATGTCTGATGAATTTTCATTATTTGGAAGACTCTTATAAGACGATTCACATGACTAGGAGAGACTATCATATGAGAATTTATGTGATCAGTGAAAAAATCATATTGAGCATGCAAACCCTTTATGTGACGTTTCTAGGTTCATATGATCATGACTTTTATTGAAGGTCATGCAACTCATGTGACCCTGATTCTTGATCTCTATGTATCCAGGAATCTTACTTCTTTCCATTGTGGTAAAATAATAATTTTACTTTGGATGTTTTCTTACACCCAAGTTTTATAATGCTCATTTTTTTTGGAATTAATAGTTGTTCAATTATAATATTTAATATTTGAAAGTAATAAGTGATTAATAATTTTGTGTGACAATCAGAGTACCATAAATCAATCAATTAACATTGTATAACACTCTATATCCAAATATATAATTATCAAGTTTCATTTCATTAAATTAAAATTCACCATGGGAGATATAAAGATCGAATACATTCCTAATTAGAGTTAGATTGTAGATAAATTCACAAAATCCATACCAAAATAGAGGTTATGTGAGTTTAGTCAGAAACTCTATGTTTCTCCTTATCCTCTCACTTGAAGAAATGTGAGACTAATCTTACCATAGGAATTGAATTGTGTAGAAAAAAGGGAAAAATAGTGACACAAATATATGTAAAATGGGAAGTGAATTATTGATAATAGGATAAGTGAACACTTACTTATCATCCAAATTTATGGTTATTGCTGAACGAGGGAATTTGTTTATAGTGATATTTAATGAATGAATTAATGAGGACTTAATCTTTATCACCTATCCAAATTATCCTTACACCAAGAGATGAAATTCTCTAAAAAACATAGCCTTATCCAGTTGTGTGGTTAAATAAACCTATCATATGATATGCCTTATAATGTAATGTTTATCATGTTTCTTGTGTACATGTGAAAAAATTTGAGGTATTTTTGAATAGTTGTGAGATATTGCCAAAAAATACAAAAGGGGAGATTGAAGTACCTTTGGAATTATCAATGAAGTTATTAACTGTTTGTGTTTGTTTTCAACTTGATTGAAAAGTTAGAAAATGTGTTTTAAGTTTCTCATATGTTTTTGATTTTATTCTAAGTGACTTGAAATGCTTTTGAAAAAATTATATTCTTTGATAATTTTGAAATACTGCCAAAGTTTTGTCATGTTGTTGATCATACTATCATGAATCCAATAATTTGTTCATATAATTGAGAAGATATTTTTTCACATGGTCAATCGGTATTTCATGCATTCAATTGGTTTGTGTGTGTGTGTGTATAGTTTATAGGCATGTCTAATTTGAACATGACTAGATGAGTGTAACATGAAGTCAATAGGTCCTCCATTCAATCACTTAGTCATGATGTGGGGTTGATAAGAGAACGATCAGTCAAAAAATATAGTCATTCTTAGAATAATGAACGATCTTTTTGGGAGCTACGTGAAGGTCATTACTAACCTACATAAAGTTAGTGAGATGTTTCTAAGAGCTATGTAAATGTAAGATGTGAATTACTAAGGCAATATAAGGATGGTTTAAACTCTTTGTAAAGGTGAAAACTATTGTAAATTGGCCACATATAGGTCACCAGAGGCACACATAAAGCTAAATATAATTTTTTTTTAAATCTTCATAAATGTAGTTTTCAATCCACTGTCCCAACATAAAGGTAGGACAGAGCATTAAAAGGTTGTGTCAGGGTAACCACACCATTTAGTTACATACTTAAGGGTAATTATAGGATAAACAAGAGATCTGTGAAGGTATTGAAAGCCACATTTTCACAACCCAATCCCAAATTTACTCTATTTTTTATTTTTTATTTATATTTGAGTATCTATTATTTCTCTCTCCTCTTTGGTGGATTTCAATTATATTTTTAATGTTTTTGGGTTTTACAACCAGGCACACGGTTAACTAGCATGGTCAGTCATAATCGTGCAATGACCATGTGGGTGAGATGTAATTTTTAATAGAGATATTTTAAATGGTTATCATAATAATTTTCAAACCATGTGTCCTAACCATGTCGGTATTCTATAATCCCAGTAGGAGGCGCATGGTATAGCAACAATTCATCCAATCCAGGAACAGTTCCCTACTTATTTTTTTTAAATTACCATCCTTATGGACTCTAATTTTCCTTAAATATTACACCTCAATCCTCTCCTACCTCTTTCTCATGTGATATATCTAATCCCTTCCTAACGAAGAATGTGACTTTCCTCCTCCAGTCATCTATTCTTGTGGTTTCAAGTGTGATTTATCCAGGTTAGGGATCCTCCTCCTACTCCTCGTCCATATCCTTTATCTTCCTCCCTTCTACTTCCCCCTCACTACATTCATTAGAGGATGAACACTAAGGTAAAAGTATAGCCTAATTTGGGTTTCTTTCTTGTACATAGTGTGTGTGATCTTTATTCTTGTTTCTCTTCCACTAATATTCGAAGCTACAAACCACCTACACTTGGTTTGGGGTAGGTTTTCCCATGCTTAACAATTTAATTGTAGACCTATCGATTTCTTGAATTAAAAATTTATATTTTTAATGTTGAATGATAGCAATAATTTTTTTATTGAGTATATAATGAGATTTTTTTTTATTTTGGTTCTAATATAAAGCAAAGAGTTTTTCAATTTAATAATGAGTTCAAATCTAATTTTCCTAAAACAAGAATCCCAATAACTTATGAAATTGGTTGAGTGTACCTTTAAGATTTGTTTTAAAATTAATAAGTGTATCCTTGAATTTTAATTTATTGATAAAAGGTTTATTTGGAATTTAATGAGATGGTTGGTTTTTAAAAGGGAGCTTTCAAATTATTAACTATTTTAATATATTTTGAAAACTAAATGTTGTTCATTTGTAATCCATATTATAGATCATTCATGATATCCTGGATAATTTTTTACATATATATATATATATATTTATATATATACATTTATACACATATTCACACAAGTATGTGAGAATATATACTTTGAGATGAGGATTAGCTATATATATAAATACTTATGGGTGTAAGGATAAAGGAAGGTTGGATATTTGAGTTGTATCACTTGATTTTTTTTTCAAATGATATTCTCAAGGGATTGTTTGAGATGATTTGTAATGATTATTTTTATGTAATATTTTTATATGATAAATTCTATCTCACACTCATGATTAGTTTTTGGGTCCACTTGTACTTTTGTAGGTGAACTTTGAGGGGATGATATCCCTTCACACTAGTTATTATAGTGAAGTATGTATATGGAAACCTCTACATTGGTCATTGACATGTTACTATCATTTTAATTAGACTCTAGTGAATAATATTATTGGTGACCCTATCTATAGTCTACCATATGTATTCTCTTATAACACCCATTTTTTTCATTATGGTTAAAAATTTGTATATTTGTAAAGCTAGAGTTTGAAACCAAGTCCCCTATTATAAATGTTATATTTTATTGAAATATTTTAGATATTGGATTTAATTAAATGGATGAGTTATTTATTTATATGATAAATGAATTTAAATGATGGAATCACAAGTTTTGTTTTAAAATTGGAATCCAAATCATACTTTATAATTAATTTTTTAAATTGGCTTTAAAAATAATCTTTCATTAAAGGGTAATCTTATGTAATGGTGGTTGGTAGACTAATGGTAATTTTTATGATGAAACCTATATTTTATCTTAGTTTCTCTTTTTTTATTATCTTATGATTTCTATTGGATAATTTTTTCTTTTGATATTGGATGGTGACTAGTAGAGTCATATGGAGGTATGTTGGTCATTTTATTTTATTCACTTTACCTTTTCAAATCATCCAAATAGGCCTCTACTGATTTATTTAATTTAATCCAAGACACAATCCATATATGGATTTATGGATGTTGAAAAGTTTGGTTGTTCTGTGTGATGGAGTTGGAGTGTAAGTCAAGGTATTTCATTTACTTTAAAATTGTTAAAACTGTTTATTCTATTTTTTTATATTTATTTTATTTTGTGTGGATGTGTGACTTATTGATCGGTCATGCCAAAATTTTCAACTAAATTTTTATGTAGATTTAATTTCAAAGATTTGGGTGAAAAATTATTAAATTGTGTTTCGTATATACCCACACACTTGTACTAGTAAATGGAGATCAAGAATTGTTTTTGGGTTATAATGGGCTCTCTGGGGTGCCTAGTTCAGTGGTGGCCCATAGTCGGTTTTTCAAAATTGGAATAAGAGCCTAATTTATTAATATAGTCTTGGATTAAGATAACCCTTTATTATTTGGATGTGTTTTATAGAAAAATATAGGGTTTTCATGACTCAATAGGTAGGGGAATAAGAGTATTGTCAGCTTTTACTTTATATAAACCTCATGTTACCCAGGGATTTGGGTTGTAAGACTTCAATTTTGTGTTAATTATTTTATTTATTTTATTTGTTTATGGATTTTGTGATTTTGGAATTGAAAAGGGAGTGAATTGGCGGTATTCAATGAGCTCAAAGGGCCTGAAAGGCCATGTGGAACCTAAGTTAATTATTTAAAATCATTCATAGTGGTAGTTGTGTAGTTGGCACATGGTCCACAAATCCAAGTATCTTGGATTGAAAAAGACACTAGTGCCATTTTAAAATTATGTTTTAGACATATTTTTTATCTATTTTTTTGATCATGTTATTCTAGAGATTTTTTTCAGTAAAAAGTGATATATAATTTTCAAATATTTGATTTAAAGAAGTGAGTTTTTGGTTTTAAAAGTGATTAATGTGTTTTATTAAATTAATAAAAAATATAAACATAATTTATGGGTTTTTAATAAATTATTTCAAAGTGAATTTTTTTTATTTATAATAAATGATTTTTAAAAATGATAGAATTATTTTTTAAAATTTCACTCATAAATAAATTCAATTTTTTTTAAATTGATAAAATTTGGTTTTTAAAACCTACAAAGTGAATTCATATTGATGTTTGTATGTGTTTTGAGGGAAATTTGTCATATTTTTTTATTTAAACATGGTTTTATGGGTAAATTACATGTTTTGACATTTAAAATAGAATTTCTATAATGTTTTGAAATAAATGTGACATTTTTTATTTATAATATAATATTTTAATATAATTTATTTTCAAAAAATAGTATCAGGTAGTGTATTTTAGTTTTAAAATCACATCTATGTTTTTTTTGAATTCCATTTTAAAAATAATTTCTAAGTGAGTTAGTAGTTTTAATAGAAAATTAAGTTTTTAGAAAGAAAATCATGGGTAAATTTTAAGAAAAAGATTTTTTTAATATCTAGAATCTAAAAAATATTTAGTGTTAAAAGGGATAATATTTTCCAAAGTGGGAATGTGCATTTTTTTGTTTACTTAATTTTATAAAACATGTATTAATTTTGACTTGAAATTGGTTTTATTTAAATGGGAAGAGGTAGTTTTTGAAAATAACTTTTTTCATACTTGATTTGTTTATTTTCAGGCAAGTCCCTTGGTTTAATTTGAATCCTTTTGTTTTAAATTAGGATGTATGACTTAGTTTGGGCCTATATTTTGTGTTGATTTTCATTTTCCTCATTTGAAGGTCCTGATGAAAGTGTAATTCTCTTCCTTGTGGGGTGTCTCTTTCCATATATATGGATTGTGCTTTTTTGAGCGGTGATGTTTTGTTTTGGAGAATTGTTATGATAGAGCCTAGGGTAGTTAGGGTAAATTTAAGAGTTCTTGAATGGAGGTACTCTATGGGGTTTACCATGTTTTTACTTGATGTAATGATTGGTCATATTACAGATGATCTTATTTTGGTGTTCAGTTGGGCCTTCCTATTAAAAAGATATACTAGCCTTATTATTTTTCAATTATTAAGGAGTTGTGAATTATATGTATTAGAAATGTTCATTAATAAATAAAATTAATTTTATAACTGAAATTGTTATAATCCTAGTTGGAACCCTAATTATTAAAATGGGTTCATCGAGATTCAGTGTTCCACAAGTGATGGCACAAGTTACTTCCTCTACCACCTATATTTTAGGGCTCTAATTTATTTTTCTAGTTTGGAAATATCTTGTTTGTGGTAATTCTAGTTGTTTATTGTCTTCTATTTTCTATATTTCATCGACTCACTTTGTTTGATGTTGTATTAGTCTTGAGATCTGGGTCTTGGTAGAATGATCACAATCTTTTGAAGATGATTACTAATTATATATTTTTTTAATTTCATTATAACCCTTGAGAAAATTTATTTCCTTATGATGATCCTGATCATGATATTTATCAATAGAGAATAAATATTTATAGTGTGAATGTATTAAGTAAATTATAATATGGTGGGTTAATTACCATTGTAAATGATCATTTTAGGGTCTATTCTTATTTGACCAAGCATAAACCTTTCATCTTGTAAGGAAGATATGATGTTTGGTTGAGAACCAATTTTTTGATTCTTGCCCAACCACCCCACCCAAAGGAAGAGTGTTAATCTTTGGTCTTTGTTTGGGATTCCCAAAATTCAATTTTTGAATCAGTGTGCTCCTTTTGTTTTAAGGTTTTGAATTATTGACTCTACTGCTTTCTTTCTTTATGGTGCCTTTGTTTTATTCCCACTCCTTATTGATTTCTCTTGGAATCATTTTTTATTGTATATAATAATGGAATTAAAGAATTTTGGTGTATAAAATTTCCAAATTGAGGATGTAATCATTATTTTTTGGTAGTAATTCCTTTTGGTATTTGTATTTCTTAGGTCATGTCCTTAATATGATTGTTAGACACCATTTCTTTTTGAATCAATCCATCCATCCATGTATTTCTAGGTGTAAAAAGCGTTAGGGGGGAGAATATTCAGGACCTAACCATGATTTTACACTGTTATTTAATTTATCTTTGAATCTATCTTATTTCTCTATCCTCCTAAGTCAATTTCCATTACAATTGTTGTGTTTTAGGTGTTTAATATAGGGCATACAGTTAGCTGCCACAGATAGTACTAATCACACGACAACAATATAGGTGACATACAATTTTAAATATATATATATTTCACCCGATTGGCACAAAATTTTTAAACCATACCATTAATCCATGAAAGTGTTGTATGAACCAAGTATAAGTCTTATGATTGACACATGGTTTGGTCAATAGTTCATCTAAACTGATCATAATGACAAACTTATTAAAATTTAGGAAATTATCATTCAAACATTCTCTAATTGTACCTAAAAATTGTATATCATTCCTCTTCCCCTTCTTTCTCACACACCACATTTATCCCTCTCCTCCCTAGGTTCATAACTCTCTTCATTCATCCACCTCTTCTTGTATTTTTAAGTGTGATCCATGCAGGTTTGTGATTCTCCTCCTCCTTTTCCTTCTTCCCCTTCTTTCTCTAAGTCCCCCTTGATACACATGTTATAGGTCGAACCCTATGGTGTAGTTTTGACCAATTTTTGGGTGTTATTCTTATTCCTTGGATGTGAGGTCTCTATTCTAGGTTTTCTTCAACCCATATTTAAACCTAAAAACATTCCTTGCTTGATTCGAGGTAGGTTTTCCACAAGCAGAACTCATTAATATTGAAAATATCAATTTTTTATATTTTAAATTTTTATTTTTGATATTGAATGGTAGTATTATCTTTTTTTATTGAATATATGATGATAAAAATAGATTTTATTTTGGTTATAATATAAGGATAATAGTTTTTCTATTTTAGACATTGGATTAAATATGATTTCTCCATATCGATCACCCTAATGTATTAAGAAATTTATAGTATATCCCTATTAGATATATTTTAAAATTAAGAAATACATCATTGAATTAAAAAATATTTCTTAATTTTTTTTGTACTTTAATTAAATTTTGTCTTTTAAAATAGAGATTTTAAACTATAAAATGTTTTAATATATTTTGTAAGTTAAATGGTGTTAATTTGTTATCCATGTCATAGATATTTCATGTTATCTTTAATACTAATATATACTTGAATATATATTTATGTAAATATTCACATAATGATTTGTGAATATGTAAATTGAGAAGAGGAGTATCTATATATATAAATTTATATGGATGTGAGGATAAATTATGGTCAAAAATTTAATTTTTATAAGTTGAATTCAGATTTAAAATAATATTATAAAAGGGTTTATTGAGAAAGTTTGTGATCATTATTATTGATGTATGATTGCTATGTGATAAATGATATCTCATAATTATGATGAGTTTTTCGGAACACTAGTTACTTGGGTAGGTGACCATATAAGGGACATATTACATTCCCACTAGCTATGCTATGGAAGTTTGTATATGGATCCCATATATATCCATTGATGTGTTACAATCCTTTCTGATAAATTCTAGAGAAGTATATTTTCAGCAACCCCATCCATTTTCTCACATAAGGGTTTTTGTATAGCACCCAGTTTTTTATGATTGAAATAGTGTATATTTATAAATCTTGGTTTTGAAACCAATCCCTTTATTATAAATGTTATATTTCTATAAAATGTTTTAGAAATTTATTTTTCTTAAATGGATGTGTTTCTTATTTTAGGAAAACTTAAATTGAATAATGACCTCACTTGACTTTTTTTAATAACGGAAAAAATCATACTTTCTAATTTATTACTTAAACTATCTAAAAATAGTTCTTTTATTAAATGGTAAAGGGGTGTAAAATCATTCGGCGAATTACTATTAATTTTCATGATCATGCCTATATTATATACCTGTTTTAGTTTCTGTATTATCTTTTGATTTCTATTGGATCATTTTTTATTTTGATATTGGGTAGTGACTAGTAGAGTCACATAAAGGTATGTTGTTCATTTTTTTTATTATTTTACATTATCACATCCACCAAATAGTAATTTACTACATTATTTTCTTTAACTACTCATGAAATATATCTGTGGAGTTATGGATGTTAAAGCTAAATTATTTTTGTGCAAGGGATTTGAAGTGTGAGTTTAGGGATTTCATTTACTTTAAAATAGTTTAACATATTATTTTATTATTTTATTTTATCATTTATGTTCAACTTAAAAAAGTTCCATGCTATAATTTTTAATGGAATTACACTTGTTTATTTAATTTCTATTTTTGGGTGAAACCATTCCCAAAATATGTCTCCCAGATGCCCAGAGATTTGGGCTGGAAGGTGGGCATCAGGAACAACCTCTGGGTTACGACAAGCCTACCTGGGATTTTGGTTTAGGGTTATCCAATATATGGTTTTTTAAACACATGTAAATGTAACCTTATATGACCAAAATTGATATAAAGAAAATAAAATATGTTCTTAATGAATATTTATTCAATTTAGGTGATGCCTATGCTATTCATAAATGGTTAAAACATCAAATCTAGAATGTGATTCAACTATTTCATGTGAGAATTTGATTATGGTGCCTCATGAATATATAATTTTTTTATTTTAAGATAATTTATTTAAAAATTTCATATTATAATTTATGATAAAGCTATTTATGAAGAATCTATAGAAATTAAATCTATTAAGTCATTTTGATGATGTTGTGATTTTCTTAATATTAAATAATCACTAGCATATGATTATTTAGTAATTCATACCAAGTAATTTGAGTATGAATGTTCAATCCATTGACTTAATCTATGTTTCAATGAGATACATAGCTTTGTGAAATGAATTTTAGGAAGAATATATAGTGTTAGATTGATTAAGTGAGAAGGATATTGTGGGTATTCTTGGAATTCAAAAATTCAAATTTTTAGAATTATTCTCAATTTTGATCGAAGCTAGAGAAGATACTAGAATGTTATTTTGTTTAGTAAGTGATAAATTAAATGGTTATAAGTGAAATTTTTCCAAATTCATGAAATATTAAAATTGAAGATTAATTATAAGATTTTGGTGCATGTTTTCAACCCTAACCAAAATGGGGAATAAAGGAGGATCATGTTGTATGATTCAATTATGGAAAGAATCAAGAATTTTGAGTTGGAAATTTTAATTACATTAATTTAATTAAATAATACATTTTGAGTTTCTCTAATATGATATTTTTTTATGAAATAAACTTCTTGAATATCGCAAAAGCTGAGAAAAATAGATAGAGTTGAAGAGAGTATATGAAAATAATGTTCAGAAATCATCTTATATATTTGGAGGAGCTTAAGCATTTAGAAAGATTATATAAGTCTGAGATTGAGAAAAAGTTATACATTATATTTTCATGAGGTGAGTATTTGTTCTTGAATATTATTTAAGGCACATTTATGGAGATCTACTAATACTTTTTCTATAACAACTAAAATCACAAGAAAATATTTATCATGTTAATTACATATTCCTTATGAAGGTGGTATTAAACTATAATATCTTGTGTTTATCTAAACTAGAATGGTGTGAATCTATTCTAAAACTATAAAATTTTGATATATTCTTTCCTATAGTGAATAATTTGTGGTTAGATAGACTAACCAACCATGACGAGAGTAGGTTACCCATGAAGGGCCCGAACCATGTAAAAATAATCATATTCACTATCTTGTTTTATTTTAGACAAACAAGTAAGGTTGAGACTCTATATTTGTATCATTAAAATCTTAATTGGTTGTAGGGTTTTATTTAATTAAAAATAAATTTTAAAAGTTGTTGTCCACTAATTCATCCTACCCACTTAGTGGAGTAATTCATTCCTGGGAACTTCAACACACTAAGTGTATCTATAATCTCAATTAAATTCTATTTGAATTTCATCGTTTGAATAAATATTATTCCCAAATTTCTATTTAATAATTATTCAGATTCTGTTAGTCACATTAATTTAATCAGTAGTAATTCAAAAAAATTATATTTGATTTTAACATTAAGTAAATATTTATTCTAAATCTAACTAATAATTACATGAATATGTAATATTTATTATCTCTTGTTTATTAAAATGGTAGAAAATAATTATTTATTTTGATACATAGATATTAAATAAAAATTTATTCACTATTGTGTGAATATAATGTTTATTTATCTGTTGGATGAGTAATACAGTGATATTTATTTAATTAAATAAATAAATATTACTAAATTTTAGATAAACTCTAAGGAGGATTGATTTCCTTTTTTAAGGGTCCAAATGAAAGTATATATTTAATTACTTTACATGTTAAGTGAATGTCATTATAACATCAAACTGGGGTTTTCATGTACCACCAACTTCTTATTTCATTTCATTCTCTTATTTTCAGTTCACAACTTTTCACTAGTGGTTTTTAGTCTTGTAAGAGGGGTTAGGGGTGTGTCTTGATGAGTCAATGGGATGTAGACCTAAACTTGTTTTTAATTAAGATGTTGGTGGTTCACAAGTTAATTATTGGGATTGGTATTGTATACAACATTTTTTTAGCCACCAAGTAGCTAGTGGGAGTCCACCAGCTAGATGGTAGGCCGGCTAGTAGCTACTTCCTTTTTATAGGATCCATTAACCAGTTGGTGGCACCAATTTTTGTAGGTTTAGTAATGGTGTTATCATCTTCTTATGTCACTGAATCAATATTTAATTTATTAATCCTCCTCCCTCAAAAGAAACTCAATCCATTCAAATATGGTGACTATACTTTTACATCTTTGGCTCTCCAAACTCATATTCTTGGTGGACCGAAGTTCCTATCAAAGTTGTTATTACCTCCTAGTAAGTAGATCTCAGTTTTATTCTTATATCACCTTCTTCTTTAAATCCATCCTATTTCTATCTATATATCGTCCATGATAATGATCAAATTTTCTCATATCTAAGTGTATAATGGTTTTCCTTTAATATATGTTGAGGAATTGAAGGTTCTTTTTTGAATCACCAATCCTCTTAGTGAATTTTTCTAGAAATTGGTGGTAATGGAATCCTTGTTTTCTATAAATTGATGATTTGTATATTTTTGATTAGGAATTATTGATTTCTATTCCTTCCTCATATTCAAAGATCCTTGTTTTATCATTTCTTGGGGATTCCATATGAGTGTTGATATTTCAAGTGTTTCAAGTTAGGTGGTTTCATGAATTGGTTTTAATTTTGGAACATTTCTTGATTTCAATTTAAATTTGGTTTCAAAATGGTTGGAAACTTGGTTGATGGATTTATATTGAAAATGGATTCTGAAATGGTTTTAAATGAATGTCTTTGAAATTTGTTAGTTTTTATTATGGTTTTGAAAATGGATTTCATTATGATGGTGTTGTTAACCAAAATGGTTTATATGGTTCAAATATGGGATTCCCTTTGAATAATTTTGATATAGTAAAATTAACCTTAATCAATAATGAGGCAATGATATATCCTTGGTGATGAACTCTTTCTTCCTAGACTAATTCTCCTAGGGTAGTGTGTGTGCTAAGTTTCCTATGTTGTGGTAAGGATCCACTATCAAGAGTGAACTCTTAACCCGTAGACCAGTTCTACTTCAGAAATTTACATTCTAGGTGGCCTACCAATCACATTAACTATACAGGGACCCTCATTAACCTAGAATTGATGTTAAACTAAGGGAAATATTTACCTATTTTTATCCTTGATATGTATGTTGGGAATGTTTTTGAAATGATTTGAATACTAGTTTATTTATATATTTTAAAACTGTGAAAATGGTATTATATCCAAGTATGATATCAAATTGTGAAAAATCATATCTCATTACATATATCTATTTATTTGACACAATTTTTGAAAATAAATTTTAATTATGAAGCACTCGATTGGATCCAACTTGTTTTTTTTCTCATGCCCTACATAAAAATTTGGATTTATGTAAATTTTTTAGCCCAATATATGTTAGGGAGAGGTACTATAAAGTGGTTGTGGGTTTACATGTTTGTAGGTTGTGGGAGTCTTGAGGTGACCACATATCACATGGAGTTTGTGTCTTGAAGTACCTTGTGCTTTTGTTTGTAATTTTAGTTTTTGGACACATGTTTAATCTTAACTTTTTTTCTTTTATACTATGGCTATTTTATTTAAATAGCAAAATTTCCTTTATTTATGTTATCATTTTATGTTCTATGTTGGAAAATTAATTACCAATGGTAGTTATTGATACTCATGTGCTTATCACCAACTATTGGGGACTAGGAACGCCTTTTGGGATGTGTATGTACCAGCTCAAGTTCCATTGAGTTTTGAAATCCATGCAGGATCATGAAAAATTAGTATCGAAATATAGTTTGTCTATTTTAATTGTTGGTATGCATTTTATGATGTCTTGGTATACAAAATATAAGAATATGGGGACTTAAGGGGTATCTTAAGAGCCAGTTCCTTTATAGATATCATAATGACCCACCTTAAGTTACCATGGGTGGTTGGGAAATGTGTCTTTTTGGATTTATACTATTTTTATACTAGTTTTTCTTAATTAATGTCTCCAAATAAATTTATATATCTCATGCTATTTTATATCTGAATTGATTCACAGATCTTATATTCTGGTGTCTCTTTTTATGTTGATGTGTAGTACGATTCCCACTTGAAGACTTCTAGTGACTCATCATGAGTGTGATACTAATGAACATCGATAGGGAATCCCAATAGTTGATCAAAATATCATAAAACTAGTGTGTCACATAGTCTGAGTTATTTAAAAATGTGTGGAACCTACCCCTATTTAGGATAGAGAGGTGAAACCTTGAAGGGATGATGATTAGAATGAATCCAATTTTTTTTCAGAACCCACAATATTTACAAGGAAATAATTATCCTCATTAGAAAAAATATTGGTTTGGGAAGATTGTAAGGCTATTTGGATTCCTAAAGAACCCTAATTCTATTAATGTGAGGTGTGATATCTTTATGTTTTATGTCTTTATTTAAAGTGGAGGGACTCATGTTTTATAGAATAGAATAATTAGGTATTGGAGTGGAAGTAATTCAAGGCCATATTCACTGAGAAATTATATTTGGAGACCATGAAATTGCTAAAATAGATGGAGTTACTAAATCTTGATCAAGGGAATCAGACAGTGATCAAGTATGTTGATCACTTTACTAAGATTACTATGTTCTAACATTTGGTTATGTCTAAAGAGAAGATGAAGTCTCAGAGTGTTTATAAGGGTATTTGAAATTATATATAGTCTCAAGTATTCATTTTAAGTCTAACCACTTATTCTAGAGTGGTCAATAGATCACTAATGGTAGAAATTGTCCTATCAGGTAAGTTAGGGAATACTGGAGTTTCTCCTCTCTCCCATGGTGTCTCCCATGGAAGTTTTAAGTAGAAGATGAAGCAAAAGAATTTTTCTAGAGGAAATAGTGGGGGTGATTCTTAGAAGTCTTTTTCAGCCCCAAAATCAATGATTAATAACCAATATTGTTAATAGTGTATCAAAATAGATCACATGAAGCATTTTTGTACTACGCCTCTGAATAATTTCAATTTATGAGGATGTAGTGGTCACTTACAGAAGTTATTCCATGTTTTTTGGTCTCTTATCTGTTATAAATAATCATCAAAATCTAAAGGTTTTTTGGTGTAGTAATTTGATTCATGAAAAACAGTGTTATATCCATAGACCTCCATAACAAAGTAACTAAATGCAATGGAAGAGTCTCCATTAGAAGTGGGTATGGGTAATATGACTGTGATATGTATTATTTCTACTAATTCAACCATAAAAACTGTTTTATCCAGTACAGGTGCCTCTTACTCCTTCATATCGACACCTGTGGTGGACTTTTAAAACTTCTAATGTAAATCATTGCATTCGTTATGGAATTGATGAAACCTCTAGAAAATTAATAGGATTTCAAATATAAGTAATGATCTTTCTTTTTATGATACATTGAGCTAGTTTGAGATTTTTTGGTTCTTGACTTCGACCTATTAAATATTGTTTTTTTGGATGGATTGGTTGAGTTCTCATAAATCTTAGATTGATTTTTATCATCGGTGGGTTTCCTTTACTCCCCCCTATGGAAGATACTCTATGTTTTAAGGTGAGTGGGACTAGAGGTTTAGTTTTTTGGGGTCTCCCCATCAAGATAATGGTATATTTATGTCTTTTTCAGAAGCCAAATTGGGAAACAAATATTTTAGTTGTTGTATTCCTTTAGTAATCAGTGAGTTTACTAAAGTGTTTCAAAATGAATTTTGAGTTTTTCTTATGGGGTGGGGTCTCGATTAACCTTTTATTGAGAACTTATCCAATATAAATACCATACTACCATATGTATCTAACTATGTCTAACAAACTAAACATTTATTTGGGTAATTTAAGAGCCTAGGGATTTATATGCACACGTGTTTCAACATGGATAGATCTTGTGCAATTTTCCAAGAAATCTAATGAAAATATCTATTTGTTCATTTATTTTCAAAATATCAATTGAGTAGAAGTCAAGAATAAATATATATTTTCTTGAATTGATGATTTATTCAATCTGTTTAAATATGAAATGTCATTTTCTAAAATTAGTATTTGGTCTAGTTATCTTCAACTAAGAATCGAATAGTTAGTGATTCCAAAGACTTAATTTAGGAGAAATTATGGACATTTTTTGTACCTTGTAATATTTTTTTTGCCTCACTAATAACACTAATTGTTTCATGGAATTGATGAACCAAATTTATCACCAGTATCTAGACACTTTTGTAGTATTGTTCATGGATTATATTCAGATATATTCTATGTATAAAAAAGATAATTTGTTTCATTTGATACATGTTTTGGGAATCCTAAGGGATCATCATATGTATGAAAAACTATAAAAATACCAATTATGGATTTGAGAAGATAATGTGTTGGATTATGGATCACATCATCTTAGACCACCTAAGAGGAATTATCTAACACATGATTTGAAACCTAAAATTATTAATAATTCCATTAAGATTTAGCATAACTATATTTTTGTGTAAATTTTTATCATATACACTGACCACAAGAGTTTGGGTAATATATTTTAAGAAAATTACTTTATCCTTTGACAGAGATGATGGGTGGTGTAATGTCTCGACCCGGGAGGCACTGAAATGGTTCCCCGATCCAGTCGGTCACCTGGCCTCAAGCGTTCCTCGCCATATGCCAGAGGCTTCTAACTAGAAGAAGGGGTCTAAAGGTGGTATGGTAGGGAGACTATACCCTCATGATCATAGTAGTGAAGTGTTATAAGAGATAATTAAATAATCAAAAACAATTAATGTAGTGTGAGTAAAGGACTAAGAAATGAAGGATAATAATAATAACTAATAAACTGAAAATATGTCCAATGAAAAATAAAAAATGATAAAAGAACGTACAAATGGGGATACATAACTAATGTAGTAAAAATATAGCAGGTGATACAATATAGTAAAACATATAAAAAATTCAGGGTTGTATCCTTGGTAACCCTAAGATCTCACTCAATATTTTTCTCTTAACTCCCATGAAAAAGTATAACATAACATAAGATGGTCCAATATCCTAAACCTACAAACATGAGGTTTATTTGGGTATTCTAGTATAATGGAGGCCTAGACAGGGTGTTAGATATACTAATTTGGACAATAAAAATGGTTTTTAAAGCTAATCTAGTATGTGAATATAAAATACAACATTGTGATAGAATGATAGGTAACACATGAAATAAATAAAATTAAACAAGTCAGCTCAGGTTCCTCAGGGACACCAAGTTGACCATAACTACTTAGGTATAAGATTTAATATCTTGAACCATGGTCAACCTGTATATATATAATGTATGTCAATAGAAATATATATGTATATATATATATAATCTTCTAGTTTTATGCACATGGGGATATAATAGGGCCATCATGTAGGCCGAATACAAAAAAAGACCAAAACCAATCATGTATTTGGAATGGATGATGCGTCCTCAAATTTCATAAACTATAATTCCTTAGATATTTATACTAGAGTCATTAGGGTCCTTAATCAAAAGACATCCCGGGCCTATCTAAGATGACCCATAAAGAGGAATCCCAAATATATAACCAGTATAACTACAATTATCCATCACCAGAAGAGTATATCCAAGGCATTCCATAAATAGGAATCCAAAGTATCACTCTTAGTATGGTATAGAGGCATAATCCACTGATTCCATCTCTTTTACACCATATAGGGGATTGAGTATCTCTAGTGGCATGATGTAACAATCTTACCCACTGAGACTGTCCAAGAAAACCACTATGGGACTAGGTATCACTCACGGGGATAAAAATCTCAATCATTATATGAGACTATCCATAGAATTACTACATGTTAATATGAGTATCACTCAAGGATAATACAAAATACTCACCCAAAGCGTCCGTCCGTTGAATTTCTACAATGGAATCCATGTATCACTCTAGGTGTAATATTAATCAAGTAACCTATGAGCACATCCTTGAAATTCCATAAAAAGGATACCCAAGTATTTTATAAGGTAGATATAATATTGAACAGACTATGAGACTATCCTAGGTGTTCCATAAAAAGGAACCCCAAGTATCACACAACACACAATAAAATTCATTTAATCATTAAAGTATATTTGAAAAAGAGGCCTTTTTCATAAACATGAGAACACAACTCAAGTATACAAGGAGGATCATGTACGTTATTTATTTGAATGATAATAGAAAAGTAAATGTACTTAATCATGCCATTCATAATATCAAACATCACTATTTAATTTCCCCTTTTTATTTGAGAATACTTCACACCTCAAAATGGGGTTTTATTAGAATCCAGGTCCAAGATATCATGCCATGGTATAATCAATTTAGTTATTCTAAAACATCTCTTTTGTTATAATTTATCAAACACACATAATATTTGATTGAAAGTTAGATAAAAGGAATTATAATAAGTGTTAGGATAACACCTAAGCATAGTAATTTAATTACTAAGGAAAAATATAGGCCATAACCCATATATGAGACACCCCATGGGGATAGTTCGAGTTGAGGAGATCAACCTCTAATGGTCTCATTTATAAAAAAATGGATAACTAATTTGAGCATTAGGCTCTACACATTTAATTCACATTTTATGGTCTACACACATAGGATTTGGTGTGTTGCACAACAATGTAAATTTTAAATCGGTGAAAATTTAATGGAAAAAAATATAGACCACCTAGATCATGTTTACAAAACTTCAATAATCTAATGTCAAGATTTGAATCAAGATGGTTTGATAGAAATTGAATAAATTCTAGATGAACAGAAAATTTGGCATATTAGCTCGTATTAAGATCGTGTAAAAGATAGAGAGATATATTAAGGAAGAGGATTGGATCATTTACTAGGAGGTTTCCAATGCATCTAATGATGTTTGAATCAGAAACTAGATGGGGGAGATCGATTATACGCTAGGATAGGGGAGGAGGCACTACCGTGTGGGTGCCCTCTTATGCATGAAGAAATGGGAGGAAAATCCCATGTTTTCCTTTTTTCAAAAGGATTCCCACATATTATGCAGCATGTAATTTTTACATGTAATGTAATACATTCACAAAAAGTAATCGATACATGTTATTTATTCCTCAAGGAAAGACTTTCAGCTTTCACAGTGTGAATCCATTGGGACACACAGCATGAAATAGTTTCACACAATAAAAAACTCATAGCAGATGTTTCCAACAATGAGCCTTCGTTTTTCATGGATTTTCTTACAAAACCACTGAGACTTCAAACAAAACATAAAATACATTTGAAAACACTATTTATGGATGTGAAAACCTCATAACCTCAATTTGATTCCTTAAATTTAAAAGAAATCACCCACCAATTAGAAAATTTTAAATTACTTTGGAAATTACATCCAGTTCAGAACATTGGATACTATAATCTCCCCACCATAGAACTTATCATCCCTAATAATCCTTGGGGAACAATATAAAAAAACCCCGAACTTGTATACTCATGAAGTTATATTTAAATGGCCTCATTACATTTCAAATGTCCAATGCACCTCTAAGGCTCTGGTTTTTAAAAACATGATACATAAACCATTAAACTTTTAGCCAATTCTCTTAATCCAAAAATAACATCAAGTTGGTATGTACCTAATCCCATGTAACCCAAAACACAATCACATCATCGTCTCTTTCATTAACTGGCCTATGGTTCTCCCTACCTTGAGTTCTAGCTTTTAACGGCCAATTCTGAGCCATGGTATTCCCCATACTCAAAATTTTCTATTTAAGAATGCATGTACCATTATAACAATTTTGATGGAATGAATCTATGCTTGATCAAATCCTTGATTCTAAATTGAACTCAAAACTTGATTGGGATGTCTTTTCATGAATATCTTTTAAATATGAAACTGCATTAACCATATCCTGACAAAGTTCCAAAAACTTTTTCTCACTCACCATATTCCTTAATGTTAAATAAAACAATTAGCGCCACTAACAACCTACTATATTAAAAAATGGTCTTCTTATTCAGTTATCATATCACAATCCAAAATGTGGATCATTTTCCTAAGGTACCTTGTGTTTACATTGATCATGTTCACTAAATCATATTTATGACTTCTAGTGACATCTCCTAGCCAAACTATCACCTATTTATTCATGTTTTGTGCCTTATCATGAATATGGTGTATACCTGTTCTAGTACCCTTGGTTCGTGACCCTCAAAACATCTCAATCAAGTTTGACTGTAAACCAGGTAAACCTCAGTTGCATCAAAAAGAGTGCAAGTAACTCATCCTAGATAATCCATATTCAATGTTTAAAATTTAGAAGTCAGAACAAATGAATAATGTCCACATCTGAAGAACACTGACTGGGACAAAAGAGGCATCTACTTGGGTCATGTAAAATGGAAATGACTGGAATCCATGATTTTGGAAAAGGCATTTCTACTCGGGAACCCAAGTATCAATAAGGACTAACCATTCCTCCAACTTACTATGTTATATAAAGCATAAATCCAATGGATTTTATTTATCAAGCCCAATGAAATTTAATTTTCTTCTTTAGCTCGGTGTATAACTGATGATTTCATAGTGTACCCAGATGATGTCAAGATAGATGACATGATTTTCACTAATCTAGGGGGACACTAAGAGGATTTTAATTTTTTTAAAGGACCCAAGACACTCTTATAACCACAAAAATAGTTACTCGATATGCTTCTGAACCAAACATAGTCAAACTATGCAAATACATGTACATTCATACCACCACAATACGACTCTTTTGAAGATTCTCGGCTATACCTGCAAATGTGTCATCATAACTTGACCATGATTACCTCACTAATGAGGAATACCATGATCATTGGGGTATTACCACTAGATTCCATCCATGACCAATGTTGTTTTACAAGGGTTGGGAACTTAGGAAACCACATCATCATCATGCTGCCTTTCAAGCATTGACACATCACAAAACATACAAGCCCCTTGGGAATTCAAAATAATAGTCAAACATTTCTACATGGTCTATTCATAGTTGTGCTCCATCTATATTGAAGGATGCTCTAAAATAACTTGATTTTTTTCTCCCCAACATGGGAGTTCCCTCGTCACCAGATTTACTAAATAAGGGGACTCATCCCATAGCACACACTCCATCGACTAATGACTATAGTTACTGGTTGTGGAAAATACACTCTAGAAATAATAAAACCGAAAGACGAGATAGACTAGAAACTTACTAGTGCACTAGACTAGATTTAGTTTTTATATATTTCTATAAATTCTTCTGAGTTTCGTCCATGTGCGCTATAACAATAGGCATTAAAGAGAAAACCATCTAACTAGAATGTCGAAAAACCAAATAATTTTATAAATTAACCTAGAGCAATGTGATGATCTTTATTTCCTCTAATTCATAAGTCACTCTATCCTAGATATGACCCGGGAAAGTAGTGTAATATCACAAGTCTTTAACAATTACCACTAAACTCAGATGGTTCATTGTACCATTTTAGCTACACAAAGGGTACCGTATGTACCAATGAATACTACCCTCATGTTTCGTAATAAAAATGACACATCCTTGATTTTATAAAAGGGCTTATAGGCCCCATGAATCCCAATATCAAAAGTCTAGTAAAATAAAATAGACCAGAGTCTTACTATCCTACACTGTCATAAAATGGGGTGATGACCTATTGCATCATTCCACACTAAATAAAAGGAAAAGGGGTCACACAACCTACTTGGTGGATGACCATTACCTAGGAAGGTCTAACCTATTAAAAATAATCATTTATCGATACCCATTCTCGTAATAAGGGTTAACATTTCCAACATCCTCCCATCTAGAAAAAGGTGTTGTTTAAGAAACTAAGAGTCCTACACGGGAAAATAGCACCCAAGAATTCCACATTCTATAAAGTTTTTCAGAGTAATTATAAACTATTTAAGGTTCTATGGGAACTACCTACCTCGAGTTAACCCCTTACTAAATAATGTAGAATCAATCCTGTTACTTTTAATTTAGGTCCATGATATAAAATAATAGGCCTATGGGTAACACCCATTCTCTTGTTTTAAGGAGAAACTCAGGGTAAAGTCTAACAAACCATACATGAGGTTTAAAAATAAGGAAAACACTTAAGTTTCCATTTTAGGAAATTACATTAATTCACATTTATTCTTTAATCATTAAAATATTCAATTCAAAACATCAAGTTCCTATTATAAGGAGAACTATACTTAATACTTTATATAACTAACACCACAAGTTACATAAGAAAGTTTTATCAAAATTCCCTTCCAAAATTATTTATTTAAGTGACATAATATCATAATTATTCAATTTATGACATAAAATCTATTTTAATTACCATTTTCTTATTCATAATTGTAACAGCCGAGACTTTTATGTTATATAAATCATCAAAGGAATATTTTTCTACACAACACTTGCTTGGCTTGCTTTACACGCAATCGCGACCTTCCTCGATAGCTTGCGTCGTACGCAATACCGAGTTTCACTAAACAACAATATGCTATTAAAACTAGCCGTTATGAATAGTAATAACCACTTTTTGAAAATTTATAAATTTTATTTTTCAAAATGGACTTCATTTTTGGACTCAGAATATCGAAATTAGCCTAGGGTAAAATTTTGGTATTTTTCTGAAAACTTTCAATTTTTGATGAATAGTGAAACCACTAAGTGGTAGGTTAAAAACTGAATTTTGCATAAAACTTAATTTTACCGCTTCTGTGAATGGAATTTCAAAAATCCGAGAGACACGGTTAATATCAAGGACTAAAATGTGGTTCAATGAGATGAAAATAATTTTTTGGTGAATAGTAACTTTTTACTATTTTTACCGCGGTTAATAGTAAATAGGGTAACTAAGGGTAAATATGATATTAATATTACCCTAACACATGTCCTAATTCTATTGGACAAGTATAATTCGACCAAAAACAAACTTAGGAATAAAATATGACCATTTAGGCCCACTTGGATTAGATTAGGACATTTATTATTAATTTATTTAAAGAAGGGTTAAAATAGTTAAAATCAAAGTTTAATAAGTAAATCATTTTTAATATAGTGTTATACATAAGATAAATTCGATTGTAAATATTCATTAGAAAGCTAAAAAGATTTCCTACATGATGGTATTTTATTTGTAATTTTTCGACATCAAATAATTTAATTTATTTATGACACAATGATGATGCAGTAATTATCTTATTAATGAAATATTGACATAATTGATGTTATAAACACCAAAATAAATGTAATTTGAGACTTTTTATGAATTCCACTAATTTTCTAGGTTGCTATGATATATTAGTGTTGATTTAATCAACTTGGTTCGAACATATAATTCTGTTATGACTTTCACAAAAATCATATATCAAATAGTGTCAAAATTGACACAAAATAGTTTTTAAATCAAATATTATATTATTAATTGTTATTTTATTCCTAAAAATCTAAGGTTCGGCCAAATGACTTAGATAAGGATATATATATTAATAATAAACAATTTGGGGTTCGTTTGGCATGTTATAGTAAGTGTATTAACCATATAGTGAAAGAAAACAAAAAGACATGGTAAAAGTTAAATTATTTAACTTAGAGTTAAATTTAATTGATAAGGTTAAATTAATATCCTAAACTTGTCTAAATTCTATTGGTTGATAGTATTTCGACCCATCCCCACTTTAGCTTCGAAATAAGACCCTTTGGAACCATTATAAACCGATTTTTACTTTAATATAAAATAATATTTTGAGATATTCCTAAGGTGCCCCTCTCCTCCCTTATAAAAGGGAACCTCCTCCCCCTCCTCCTCACACCAATTTGAGCACTCAAGCTCGGCCAACCCCTGCCATTTTCCCTTCTCCACTTCCCTAGAATAATCCTAGAGGTCCTGGTCTTCTCCAAAGACCAATCTTAGTTCCTTAAGTGGAGGATTCAAAAAGGCGTTCCAAAGAAGAGGTAATATCCATTACCGATCTTTTCAATTTATTTCTTCTTCAACTTCTTCTTCTTTAGTTGTTTCATGATAAAGTAATAACATCAGTATTACTTACATACTGATATGTTATTATAAATATGAAACAACCCTAATTCACCTTCTATCCATCCTACGGAAAAATGAAATCACCGCGCGTGCGTACGTACGGAATACCGTCTCCACGCCGTGGTGTAATCTATTTTCCACCATCACCTTACAAGGATGGGTATAATGGGGTAATTAGTAACTATATATGATTATTATTAAGTAATATTGATACTTAAATAATATATATATATACTCCAATACAATTCCATGATCATAGGAACGATATCATCACTCGTGCGTACGTACGGAATACCGTCTCCACGATGTGATGCGACTCGTTCTACATGATCTTCATTTCATAATGATTATATAAATGAATTGAATGAATGAATATGGTATATACTACACTAATACCATTCTGGAAATGAATTATCTATAACCTAAAGATAAGAATAAGAATTTATTCGACAAAACACGCATAAGAACAAAAAGTTATAAAGACCCGAGTAACAAGTAACAATGAAATATTGCTAACAAGAAGCTAATAATATGACCATATATGATCTCATATCAATATGTATGATTCTGGAATAAGTCAATAACATTATTTAAACCATTATACAGGAGCTTCGGACACGAACAAAGCAAATCGGACCTAAGGTAAGGGAAATATCACAATCTCATTTTTATCCGAGATTGTTTATTCGTAAGTATTTACTGGGGTGTATTTTATCATCCACATCCATGTTTCTTCAATATGTAATATTTATATCCTTATAAAATAGTTTATATCCAATTTTACCCTTCGGTGAGTTTTTACTAAAGGATATGAACGGAATCGTTTTTCGTTTTCTGTACGAGGTACTTTTTGACTTTTCCGACAAAAGTACAAAGAATGTTTTTTTTAACTTATACGGCATGAATGGATTTTTAAAACATTACTTCAAAGAAGCTTCCTTTACAAGTTTTCAAGTTTATTTTTAATCAACTTCTTTTATTTTAAAATTGTATGACATGTTATGAAAGGAAAAATGTTTTTGAAGAAGAAAGGATATTTTCCTCAAGAATTCAATTCAAGTGTTTTATCAAAATTATTTTCCATCTAAGATAATAAAGGGTTCTGTTTCTATCCATGTTTTTACATTGGTTTGACTATGTTGTTATGGAATTATGTTTATGAATTCCTTTATCATATATGAATTGATTTATGATGTCATGATGTTTCAAGAATCCCATTTTTGTTACATGTGTTATGCGATGATGCATGTTTTATGATTATGTGGCACACATAAGAAAGGATTCATTATAAGATGGGTGGGACCTATATCTCCCTCCAATGCATTGGGTAATGATTTTATATCTCATGAGATAGACATGGCTGGAACGGAAGGTTATTTCGGTTCAGTGATACAGGACTGAAACGAGGAGTGAACTCGGTTCAGAAAGGGACTTTGTCCACTAAGATAGTCTTGGCAATGAGTCATGACTAACAAGAAATGATTTTCCATGATTATGTGTGCATGCCACAAAGATTCAAGTTTTATGTTATGATTATGGGGATCTCATTTTCACTTCTATGATTTATTCCATGTTAAGATATTATGATCTCTTTTGCAGGTTTTGATTTTCATAAAGATATGATATGATTTTTATTTCCTTTATTTTCCCTTGCTGAGCATTTGAGCTCACCCTTTTATGTTTTCTTTTCCCCAGGTCAGGAAGATGGATATTAAGTAGAATATGCTAAAAGGGACCCTAGATATGATGAAATAAATGGGAGACACTGTAGAAGATTTATGAACCAGTTGTTTATGTTTCCCAGTTTCTAAAGACACTATACCTATACGGTCCTTTGTGGTTTTGTCATATGTTGTAATAAGAGTGCTTCAATTTTGAAGTATTAACAATGTATGTAAAGTGTGGGTCGTTATAGTTGGTATCAGAGGAAAGGTATAGTCAACCTTTGGAAACTAGGATGTGAAAGCCTTAGTAAGAACCCTAAGGATAAGTCTAAGCATAGAACACAATCTTAGTGTTTTAGAAATGGCCTTGAATAACCTAGGATAAGACCTTAAGCATGAAAATTTTATTCTTGAATTATGTGGTTTCCTATTATAATTAGTGTTGCTCACACTATTCTTCTTGGTTTTAGTCAATGGCTGGAACCCGAAGGAACCGTGTTAATGCGGAATGCGATGGGCAATGCAATGATTGTCCCCCTGAGCAACCAAACGATATGGGAGCTGGAATGAAAAATCTTGTAGCCATGCTCACACAACTTTCTCAAGCTATGAATCATGCAGGATTTCCAAACGAACAAAGGAGGGAGCAACATTCTGTTGAATCCTTCCTGAGGCAGCGTCCACCATCTTTCAGCGGGTCTACTGATCCATTAGTTGCTGAACAATGGATTAGTACTACTGAAAAGTTATTTTCAGTTCTTCAATGTTCTGAACATGATAAAGTCATCCTAGCAGTGTATCGTTTGGAAGGAGAAGCTGATCAATGGTGGAATCTTGTTAAGAATACGAGGCAAAGGGATGAAATTGAGTCTATGGAATGGGATGAGTTCAAGAACTTATTTTTCAATAAGTACTTCCCTCGTATTCTTCGAACAAAGATGGAGAAAGAGTTCCTTGAACTGAAGCAAAGGGATGATGAATCTGTTAGTACCTATGAAGCAAATTTTACAAGACTTGCAAGGTACGCTTCTGGTATTATTATCCAACCTGAGAGTAAGATCGATCGATTCTTTAGTGGCTTAAAACCAAGTCTTCGAAGGGCGTTAGCCATAAGGGACTTCAATAGCTACGAGGAAATCGTTCGATGTGCTCTCAAAGTCAAGATGGAGATTGGAGTAACCCATCAGTCACATGGGTTTGATAAGAAGTGGAAGATGGAATTCAAAGAAAAATCTAAAGAGCACACGGAAAAGAAGATGAACTTTCCCTTATGCTCAAAGTGTGGAAAGAAACATGGAGGGAGTTGTCTTAAAGGGAAAAGTAAATGTTTTAAATGTGGAAAGGAAGGTCATCGGGAATTTGAATGCCGTGATAATGGGAAGAAGATGTCTAATGATGCAAACAAAGTAAGGGATACACAGAATGAACCTGCTACACTTCAATGTTTCAAGTGCAAGGAGATGGGGCATTATGCCAATCAATGCCCAAATCCAAGGGTTGATGATGATGGTCGACGTCAACAAACTCTTAAGGCTAAAGAAAAAGGAAAGTCACATGCAATTTCTATCAGCGATGTGGAGTACGATAACGATGTGGTGAAAGGTACACTTACCATCCACTCTAAAGTAGCAAATGTTTTATTTGATTCTGGATCCACCCACTCTTTTATTTCTGAAAAATTTTCTAAGGGTATCACCGTATTACCTCAACAATTAGATGTTGAGTTAGCTGTGACAACACCTAATGGAACATCAATCGCATCAGAAGTTTATAATTCTTCTCCGATCGAAGTTTGTGGGAAAGTGCATCCTGCAAATCTTGTGATCCTTCCTTTAGTGGAATTTGATGTGATTCTTGGCATGGATTGGCTTTCTCTACATGGAGCTCATATCAATTGCCAAAGAAGGGAAGTCACATTTCATATTCCAGATCAACCTACGATCGTCTATCAATGCAAGGATGAACATAACCTTCCAGTGGAAATTTCTTCCATCTTATGGGTATTGATTCCACTAAATGAAGGTTATTTATCTCAAATGGTTGGTGAGAAACTCACGATTAAGAATATGCCCATTGTACGGGAGTTTGATGATGTCTTTCCGGAGGAATTGCCGGGTCTTCCACCAAATCGTGAAGTTGAGTTTTCAATAGAACTCGTACCGGGTGCTTTGCCTATTTCAAAGACACCTTATAGAATGGCCCCAATTGAGTTGCAGGAATTGAAGAAGCAACTCCAAGAGAATCTTGATAAGGGATTCATACGCCCTAGTGCATCACCTTGGGGAGCACCTGTTCTATTTGTTAAGAAGAAAGATGGATCAATGAGACTCTGCATTGATTATCGAGAACTTAACAAGATCACTATCAAGAACAAATATCCTCTCCCACGCATTGATGACTTATTTGACCAACTACGCGGAGCTCAATACTTTTCCAAGATTGATCTTCGTTCAGGGTATCATCAATTAAGGGTCAAAAGGGAGGATATACCAAAGACGGATTTCCGTACAAGGTATGGACACTATGAATTTATAGTGATGCCATTTGGTCTTACTAATGCCCCTGCTATCTTCATGGATCTAATGAATAGAGTCTTTAGAGACTATCTTGATCAATTTGTGGTAGTCTTTATAGACGATATTCTTGTCTATTCAAAGAGCAAGGAAGAGCATGAAGATCACTTGAGAATTATATTGAAGACCCTGAGAAAAGAGAAGCTTTATGCCAAATTTACCAAGTGTGAATTTCGGCTTCAAAAAGTTGCATTTTTGGGTCATATAATCTCAAAAGAGGAGATATCTGTGGATCCAGCAAAAACAGAGGTTATAGAAAGATGGTCAAGACCAACAACAGTAACTGAGATCTGAAGTTTTCTTGGTTTGGCTGGATATTATCGACGTTTTGTAAAAGATTTTTCACGGTTATCTAATCCAATCACCAAGTTGACTCGGAAAGGAGTTAAGTTTGTCTGGACAGAGGAATGTGAAGAGAATTTCAAGGAGTTGAAAAGAAGGTTATCCAGTGCACCTGTGCTCACACTGCCTTGTAGTGGAGAAAGGTTTGTGATCTACAGTGATGAATCGAAGAAGGGATTGGCGTGTGTTCTTATGCAAAATGATATGGTGATAGCTTATGCCTCACGACAGTTGAAAATCCATGAGCAAAATTACCCAACACATGATTTGGAGTTGGCTGCGGTAATCTTTGCATTAAAGATTTGGAGGCATTACCTTTATGGTGAAAGGTGTGATATTTATACTGATCATAAAAGTTTAAAGTATATTTTCACACAAAAGGAGCTGAATATGCGCCAAAGAAGATGGTTGGAGCTGATTAAGGATTATGACTGCTCAATCCATTACCACCCTGGGAAAGCAAACAAGGTGGCAGATGCATTAAGTCGACAAGACCATGCCAGTTTATCCATGATGAGGATCATAAAAGATCCAATATTTATGGATTTACAAAGGATGGATCTTGGAATTATAATGGAAGGGGAAAAATCTTATCTTTCTCAAATGAATGTTCAACCATCTATACATGTGAAGATTAAAGAGGCACAGAAAGAAGATGTCGAGTTACAAAAGAAGGTGAGAAATGTTCCTGAATTCAACCTTGTTTGTGATGGGATAATAAAGTTCAGGAATCGGGTTTGTGTTCCTCCCATCCCCGAATTAAAGAAAGAGCTGCTGGATGAGGCTCATAGTTCTTCATTCTCTATTCATCCTGGAAGCACGAAGATGTATAGGGACCTGAGAGAGTACTTCTGGTGGGATGGCATGAAAAGAGATGTTGCTGAATATGTCTCTCGATGCTTGGTTTGTCAACAAGTTAAAGCTGAGAGACAGAAGTATAAGGGGATGTTACAACCATTACCCATACCCGAATGGAAATGGGAAAACATCACTATGGACTTTGTCACAGGACTTCCTAAAACATCCAAAGGCAATAATGCTATCTGGGTCATAGTTGATCGTCTTACAAAGTCTGCACACTTCATTGCTATTAGAGAGGATTTCTCTCTAGATCAGCTTGCCAGGATATATGTAAAGGAAGTGGTAAGATTGCATGGAGTACCACTTTCTATTATATCTGATCGGGATCCGAGATTTACCTCGAAGTTCTGGCGAAGTCTTCAGCATACTCTGGATACAGAGTTGAGTTTCAGCACTGCTTATCATCCCCAGACAGACGGTCAGTCTGAGAGAACAATTCAAACCCTAGAAGATATGTTGAGAGCTTGCTCTATGGATTTCAAAGGAGGTTGGGATCAACACCTACCTTTGGTGGAATTTTCTTATAATAATAGCTTTCACTCCAGTATTCAGATGGCTCCTTATGAAGCTCTCTATGGAAAGAAATGCAGGACTCCAACTTGCTGGGATGAAGTTGGGGAAAGAAAGCTATTAGGACCTGATCTCGTTGATGAAATGGCAGAAAAGGTCAGATCTATTCAACAACACATAAGAGCAGCTCAGAGTCGACAGAAATGTTATGCCGACAACCGAAGAAAAGACCTAGAGTTTGAAGTGGGTGATAAAGTGTTCTTACGAATATCTCCCTGGAAGAGGGTTATGAGATTTGGAAAGAAGGGGAAGTTGAGCCCTAGATATATCGGTCCTTTTGAAATACTGGATCGTGTTGGGAAGGTAGCTTACCGATTGGCGCTTCCACCGAATCTCTCTCAAGTTCACGATGTGTTCCATGTATCTCTCCTGAGAAAGTACATACCAGATCCTTCACATGTACTCAGCTCAGAAGTTGTACCGCTGGAGCAAGATCTTTCTTATGAAGAACAGCCGATAGAGATTCTGGATCGTAGCGAAAAAGTCTTACGAAACAAGACCACTCGTTTGGTGAAAGTTTTATGGAGGAACCACCAACTTGAAGAAGCTACATGGGAGCTTGAGGATATGATGAGGGAGAAGTATCCTCATCTGTTTGTTACAAAGTGACGAATTTCGAGGGCGAAATTCTTTTTAAGGGGGGTAGAATGTAACACCCGAGACTTTTATGTTATATAAATCATCAAAGGAATCTTTTTCTACACAACACTTGCTTGGCTTGCTTTACACGCAATCGCGACCTTCCTCGATAGCTTGCGTCGTACGCAATACCGAGTTTCACTAAACAACAATATGCTATTAAAACTAGCCGTTATGAATAGTAATAACTACTTTTTGAAAATTTATAAATTTTATTTTTCAAAATGGACTTCATTTTTGGACTCAGAATATCGAAATTAGCCTAGGGTGAAATTTTGGTATTTTTCTGAAAACTTTCAATTTTTGATGAATAGTGAAACCACTAAGTGGTAGGTTAAAAACTGAATTTTGCATAAAACTTAATTTTACCGCTTCTGTGAATGGAATTTTGAAAATCCGAGAGACACGGTTAATATCAAGGACTAAAATGTGGTTCAATGAGATGAAAATAATTTTTTGGTGAATAGTAACTTTTTACTATTTTTACCGCGGTTAATAGTAAATAGGGTAACTAAGGGTAAATATGATATTAATATTACCCTAACACATGTCCTAATTCTATTGGACAAGTATAATTCGACCAAAAACAAACTTAGGAATAAAATATGACCATTTAGGCCCACTTGGATTAGATTAGGACATTTATTATTAATTTATTTAAAGAAGGGTTAAAATAGTTAAAATCAAAGTTTAATAAGTAAATCATTTTTAATATAGGGTTATACATAAGATAAATTCGATTGTAAATATGCATTAGAAAGCTAAAAAGATTTCCTACATGATGGTATTTTATTTGTAATTTTTAGACATCAAATAATTTAATTTATTTATGACACAATGATGATGCAGTAATTATCTTATTAATGAAATATTGACATAATTGATGTTATAAACACCACAATAAATGTAATTTGAGACTTTTTATGAATTCCACTAATTTTATAGGTTGATATGATATATTAGTGTTGATTTAATCAACTTGTTTCGAACATATAATTCTGTTATGACTTTCACAAAAATCATATATCAAATAGTGTCAAAATTGACACAAAATAGTTTTTAAATCAAATATTATATTATTAATTGTTATTTTATTCCTAAAAATCTAAGGTTCGGCCAAATGACTTAGATAAGGATATATATATTAATAATAAACAATTTGGGGTTCGTTTGGCATGTTATAGTAAGTGTATTAACCATATAGTGAAAGAAAACAAAAAGACATGGTAAAAGTTAAATTATTTAACTTAGAGTTAAATTTAATTGATAAGGTTAAAATAATATCCTAAACTTGTCTAAATTCTATTGGTTGATAGGATTTCGACCCATCCCCACTTTAGCTTCGAAATAAGACCCTTTGGAACCATTATAAACCGATTTTGACTTTAATATAAAATAATATTTTGAGATATTCCTAAGGTGCCCCTCTCCTCCCTTATAAAAGGGCACCTCCTCCCCCTCCTCCTCACACCAATTTGAGCACTCAAGCTCGGCCAACCCCTGCCATTTTCCCTTCTCCACTTCCCTAGAATAATCCTAGAGGTCCTGGTCTTCTCCAAAGACCAATCTTAGTTCCTTAAGTGGAGGATTCAAAAAGGCGTTCCAAAGAAGAGGTAATATCCATTACCGATCTTTTCAATTTCTTTCTTCTTCAACTTCTTCTTCTTTAGTTGTTTCATGATAAAGTAATAACATCAGTATTACTTACATACTGATATGTTATTATAAATATGAAACAACCCTAATTCACCTTCTATCCATCCTACGGAAAAATGAAATCACCGCGCGTGCGTACGTACGGAATACCGTCTCCACGCCGTGGTGTAATCTATTTTTCCACCATCACCTTACAAGGATGGGTATAATGGTGTAATCAGTAACTATATATGATTATTATTAAGTAATATTGATACTTAAATAATATATATATATACTCCAATACAATTCCATGATCATAGGAACGATATCATCACTCGTGCGTACGTACGGAATACCGTCTCCACGATGTGATGCGACTCGTTCTACATGATCTTCATTTCATAATGATTATATAAATGAATTGAATGAATGAATATGGTATATACTACACTAATACCATTCTGCAAATGAATTATCTATAACCTAAAGATAAGAATAAGAATTTATTCGACAAAACACGTATAAGAACAAAAAGTTATAAAGACCCGAGTAACAAGTAACAATGAAATATTGCTAACAAGAAGCTAATAATATGACCATATATGATCTCATATCAATATGTATGATTCTGGAATAAGTCAATAACATTATTTAAACCATTATACAGGAGCTTCGGACACGAACAAAGCAAATCGGACCTAAGGTAAGGGAAATATCACAATCTCATTTTTATCCGAGATTGTTTATTCGTAAGTATTTACTGGGGTGTATTTTATCATCCACATCCATGTTTCTTCAATATGTAATATTTATATCCTTATAAAATAGTTTATATCCAATTTTACCCTTCGGTGAGTTTTTACTAAAGGATATGAACGGAATCGTTTTTCGTTTTCTGTACGAGGTACTTTTTGACTTTTCCGACAAAAGTACAAAGAATGTTTTTTTTAACTTATACGGCATGAATGGATTTTTAAAACATTACTTCAAAGAAGATTCCTTTACAAGTTTTCAAGTTTATTTTTAATCAACTTCTTTTATTTTAAAATTGTATGACATGTTATGAAAGGAAAAATGTTTTTGAAGAAGAAATGATATTTTCCTCAAGAATTCAATTCAAGTGTTTTATCAAAATTATTTTCCATCTAAGATAATAAAGGGTTCTGTTTCTATCCATGTTTTTACATTGGTTTGACTATGTTGTGATGGAATTATGTTTATGAATTCCTTTATCATATATGAATTGATTTATGATGTCATGATGTTTCAAGAATCCCATTTTTGTTACATGTGTTATGCGATGATGCATGTTTTATGATTATGTGGCACACATAAGAAAGGATTCATTATAAGATGGGTGGGACCTATATCTCCCTCCAATGCATTGGGTAATGATTTTATATCTCATGAGATAGACATGGCTGGAACGGAAGGTTATTTCGGTTCAGTGATACAGGACTGAAACGAGGAGTGAACTCGGTTCAGAAAGGGACTTTGTCCACTAAGATAGTCTTGGCAATGAGTCATGACTAACAAGAAATGATTTTCCATGATTATGTGTGCATGCCACAAAGATTCAAGTTTTATGTTATGATTATGGGGATCTCATTTTCACTTCTATGATTTATTCCATGTTAAGATATTATGATCTCTTTTGCAGGTTTTGATTTTCATAAAGATATGATATGATTTTTATTTCCTTTATTTGCCCTTGCTGAGCATTTGAGCTCACCCTTTTATGTTTTCTTTTCCCCAGGTCAGGAAGATGGATATTAAGTAGAATATGCTAAAAGGGACCCTAGATATGATGAAATAAATGGGAGACACTGTAGAAGATTTATGAACCAGTTGTTTATGTTTCCCAGTTTCTAAAGACACTATACCTATACGGTCCTTTGTGGTTTTGTCATATGTTGTAATAAGAGTGCTTCAATTTTGAAGTATTAACAATGTATGTAAAGTGTGGGTCGTTATAATAATCCTTCATAGTTGGATTAGTTATTAAAAATTTCAATTCCAATCTATAGAGAAATAAAAATATTTAGGTTGTAATTTGAAGTTTAATTAACCAATGCTTTAAATAAGTACAAATCATAGTAGATAATTGACCTGTTATAAATTAAAGAGGCTCTAGTCAAGTAAGATTCCACCATATTTTTATATATAACAATATATAAGATACTAAAAACACATTAAATAATCATCCCTAAATGAAATAACTTACCCTGATGGCGTTAAGTACTTAGTCATAAAATATAAAGTAAAGGTGGCCTATGGGTGTGTTGTTAATACAATATGGATTCATATAAATTAAACCCAAAACATTTAAATAATTAGAAATTAAAAAAATCTTTTGTAATTTTTATCACATAAGAATTTATCACTATGACCGACCTACTTGGGTCGATTTAACTCCATCTCATGACCATAATAGGTCAAGATTTACCTACTTAGTTTGAGACACATAGGAGGTTTGTAATAAACCATTTCATTTAATAGTTAAAATTAACCAACTTATACATTTACACAATGGTCTCTAGGTATATCAAGCTCATAAATATGGTATGATAATTCAGGTTACCATTTCCCAAATTATAAAGCTCCAATACACTTTATTAATTGCAAGATGGATCCATTTAATCATAGACAATATGTTTTAGCCCCAAAAAACATTTTTCCAGGGCTCAAAAATTTCATATTCTATTAGTTTAAGTTCCACCATCCATCTATGTGGGAAAATACCATTTAGGTTGATGTTGACACTTTAAAAACCAATTTTACATCACAATTAGAACAATATATACTATCACAAGAAGTAAATATATAAAAACATAAATGAAACACATAATAAAGAAACCAAATAATCATGATATTTGAGAAAATAAGTCTAATAAAAAACACACCATGTTAAAAAAAAGTATTCCAATAAATCACAGAGGGGATATATGTCAATTAGACTACACGACAGGGAATATGCGTGGAATGTGAATCTTTAGGTGCCTAGAATGATTCATGTAATTATAATCCCTTTCCATACTAGGAAAAGCATAAATTACCATAAACCTCAAAATATGTATGAATTAAAATTTTTCCAATCATTCAAGCTGAAATTATAATCAACTATAACAACAAAAATAACGGACAATAATCCCATCCATGAAAACATAGACTTTTCCCCGTGAGTGGGTTGATCACTCCTTGACATGAATATTTAGTTATCACCAACACATCCCTAGCCTCTTGACTAATATCCCAACATAGTAAGAAGAAAGGGAAAAATATCTCTGATACCACTTTGTTACATCCCAACCAAAAAGACACTAAAACGGTTCCCTAAGCGAGTCAGTCATAAGAACTAAAGCATTCCTCCTCGTATGCCATAGAATACCGATTAGCAAAGAGGGTCTAAAGATGGCATAGTGGGGAGTGTATACCCTCATTATTAGAGTAACACAACGATATTATAGATAATGAAATAATAAAACATGGCATAATCAATATTAGTAAAGGACTAAATAATGGAATATAATAATAAAAACTTGTAAAATAAAAAATGGATAAAGCAAAATACACAAAGATGCATGGATGTCCATATGGGGACACATAACTAAATAAGTAAACATACAAAATGTGTTAAAAAATAGTAAAATGTATATAAAAAAATAACTAAGGTTGTATCCATGATAATCCTAAGCTCCAACTTAGTCACAAGCTCTTAACTCCCATAAACAAGCATAACAACACATAACATGGTCCATGATGCTGAACCTAAAAATATGAGGTCTTTTGGGGTTCTCTAGTGCAATGGAGACTCAAATAGGGTGTGATATATACTCAGTTAGTCACCACAAATGGTGTATAAATATATTATAGTTTTTGAATATAAAATACAACTGTGTATAGATATTCCAGGAAAAATGGTAACTAGATAAAAGAAAACAAGGCAGCTCAGGTTCCTCAAGGACACCTAGATGACCATACCTACTCAGCCTATGCCAGAATATCTTGTTCCACAGTCAAATTATGCAGATACAATGTATATGAATAGACACACACACAGATATATATATATATATAATTATCTAGGTGTATGCACATGGGGACATAATAATGGCATCAGTTAGGTCGAATACTAACATAGAATAAACCAACAAATGTTCATTGGCTCTAAAAATGTATCATGAAATCTGATAAAATAACATTCCTTATATCTTTATGTGTGAGGAATTTGGATCATTAATAAACATTCATCTTTATCCATCCAAGTAGATCCTTAAAGAGGAATCTAAAGTATCACATCAGGAGCACTATAATTACCCCTCACCATAAGAGTCCATCCAAGGAAATCTGTAAAGTGGAATCCCAACTATCACTCTTGATGTGGTATAAAGGCATAAACAACTGAGTCCATTTCTAGTACACCACACAGAGGAATGATTATTCCTCATGGTATAAGATAACAAAATTTCTCACCAATCTTGTTCAAGGTAAACGACTAGGGGACCGGGTATCACTCAATTGGATGATAATATCAATCATCATGTGAGACAATCCAAGGAATTCCTATATCAGAATCTGAGTATCTCTAATGTAAAATATAATCAACTCTTGCTAAGAGTCTATCCAATGAATTCCAATAAAGGAATCCAATTATCACTATTGGTGCAATATGTATCAATTAACCTATTATCCCATCCTTGTAATTCCATAAAAAGGAAACCAATGTATCACCCAAGGAACATATAATCTCTAATAGCCTATACTCCCATGCAATTAATTATATATAAAGGAACCTAAGTATCACTCAAGGCTTGATAAAATTCATTTAATCATCAAATTTCAATTAAAAAGATTCCATATAGAAAAATATGACAATAAAACTCATGTGTAAAATGTGGTCCATTCACATTACTCATTTCAATTATAAAAAAGGGCACATTCTTAAGAATTTCATTCATCATATCTAACATCACTATTTAATTTCCCCCTTTTATTTTAAAAAATAGCACACCTCAAAAGGAGGTTTTATCAGAAATAAGGTATGGGATATAATGTCGTGTCATAATCAATTTAGTTTATTAAACACATTTCTTATTCCAAAATTTATCAAACACATATGAAAGGTGATTGAGAGGTGGAAAAAAGGCATTATAATAAGTATTTGGACATTAACCAATGAGAGAAATTTAATTTCCTTGGAAAAACAAATGAGATGACCCATAAGGGAGACACCTCACAGGGGAGGTTTGAGTCGAGGTGATCAACCTCTAATTATTCCATTTCAAAGAACAATGGTTAATTAATTCTATTATTTGGTTCTACACATTAAATTAAAATTTTATTTCAAACACATATAGGATCTAATGCGATGAACAATGAAATAAATAATAAATCAATAAAAATTTAAGGAAAAGCATTATAGATCACAAAACTTGTGTTTAGGACACTTCACTCATCCAATATCAAGCCTTGGATCAATCTGGTTAGAGAGAAATCCAAGAAATTGGAAAAGGCCTTGTAAATAGGGATTATTAGCTCACACATAAATAGAATCAAATACATAGAGATAAAAAAAGATAAAAAGTTGAATAATTCAATTACCTGGTGGCTTCTAATGCCATTGATAGTGTTCGAATCAGATATCAGATGGTGGAGATCCATATGACCATAAGAGAGGGGAGGAGGCACTACCGAGTGCGTTCTCTCCTGTGCATGATGAAATGAGGGGATGGCCCCCCTTTCCTACTTTTTAAAATGGATGCCTACATATTACAAGATGTTTAACTATTAAACCTCACATAATAGTCCCATGATGTTTAACAGATACATGTCATATATCCCTCGGGTAAATCCTTCAAGATTTCATAACATGAATCCATTGGGTCATACCCCTTGAAAATAATACACACCATGTAAATGCTTTAAACATTGTGTAAAACTCACAAAAAAATATTTTCAGTAGCCTGGCCATTCATTCTTCCTATGGTGTTATCCTGAACCACTATAACTTCCACTAAAATTTAAACTACATCTAAAAACACTATTTATGGACGTTCAAACCCTCATAACATCACTTTGATTCCAAAAATTTAAAATGACCCATCCCCCAAATGGAAAATTTTAAATTTCTTTATAAATTATATCTAGTGCAAAACATGGGACTCTAATAGTAGAATACCTATATTTTTATGACATTAAAATTACCTATACATTGGGAAAGTTAAATTTAATTATTGATACTCTATTTCTGAAAAAACATTGGTTGTGCTTGATTATTGATTATAAGGGTTTGAGTTTTGTGAAATCATTCACTCTGGCATCACTATTTTCTAATTGCTTCCAACATAATTTTTTCATGAAACTAGAAACACCCAACATTTCTATATCCACAAGAGGCTTTATTTCCAAAGGTAGGCGATCCTTGGGAATTTTGGCCAACAATACATTAGAATTCAAATTGGTTGAGAGGATGGGTGGTCGGGCTCATCACACCCTTTTGGGGGGAATTGTTTCTTAATCTTGGAATCTATTATATATTGAAGATATTTTCATCAATCCTTCACTAATTACCAAGTATGACATTGGTCACCCTTCAATTAATACTCAATTATTAGCTTTTATAGAATTTATAATCATATATATGTATTTGAGGTTCTTCATCAATAAAGATATTTGTATGTATTTGTGTTTCTCCATCAATAGTACCCTCTTATATATTGATACAAGATTATTTTATTGTCTTATGATGAAACTAGTTTTGAGCCACACAATGGGGTGATCTTGAGTGAATCTCTATCAAGGGATATGTGAGTTATATTGATTTCAAGATCCGAATGATAAGATAGGTTTTTTATATATCCTTGTGAAAGGAATCAAAACACACATAGTTTGATGTCACCTAATGGGACACATCATACCATTTAAGGTCACGTTATGGGGAAAAACTATGTAGTTTAACATTATACAACATGTATATATTGGAAGAAGGTTCCTAGTCAATGTTTGGTGTGAGACTTATGTCGAAGCATCACAGGGAACCTGAAAGGGATATGGATTCCCTAGTCGAATAAGACTCTTCTGGGAATACATCCTAGAGAGAATTAGGGTTTTTTGGGGTGGCGGGTTTGGACTTCAATGAGGCTTCCAATGTGTCCCATTTGAATGGGTATCAAATCCCACATAGTTTGGTCGTGAGAACCAATGCCAATGGAGGCCCTCTTATGGTCTATCTCACAGGAGTATGGCCCTTTGAGATGATTGATTTAGGGGTTACTCTTATGGAGGATCCCTTGATGGCGTGGATGGTTTTTTTGGGCATACTACTAAGTAGGATTCCCTTGAGAATGGGTATGGTTTGGGTGGGGCTTATTCCTAAGTATTATTCCCTAGTTTGGGAGGTTTGGTTGGCACTTACTCCTAAGGAGGATTCCCTGGTGAGTGGGTATGGTTTTGTTATGGCTTATTATTAAGTAGTATTCCCTAGTTTGGGAGGTTTGGTTGGGGATTACTCCTAAAGAGGATGCCCTCGTGAATGGGTATGGTTTGGCTGGGAATTATTCCTAAAGAGGATACCCTAGTTTGTGAGTTCTGGTTGGGACTTACTCATAAGGAGGATGCCCTAGTGAATGGGTATGGTTTTGTAGGGGCTTATTTATTTGAAGGATACCCTATTTTGGGAAGTTTGTTGGGGATTAATCCTAAGGAGGATTCAATGGTGAATGAGTATGATGACATAGTTAAGTATTATACTGAGTAAGAGGCCTAAATGTTTGAGTGTGATTGGGGATTATACCCAATAGTAGGCCCATCGTTCTTTTGGGGATTATGCTAGGAATGATTCCAAAATTTTGGGGATCGGTCGGATTTGATGATTATTTCCCATCTCAAAGCCCACAAGAGTCATGATCAGTGCGAGAAACAATAGGAATAAATCTATCTAGAAGACCACACAATCTACATTTTCTATTAGGGGATTATTCCAAAACCCAAAGGGAGAAGGAAAGATAGTGGTGTCTAGCACCTCCCTATCATTTTTGTTCCTTGGACCCAAAGGGATAGAGAGAGAGAGGGATTTGAATTTCCCCTCTTCCCTCTTTTATTTTGGTATCCAGGATTGTCACGTCTGATTACCAAACTAGATAAAAACCATGAGTATGGATCAGGAGGATGCAATGAAATAGGATAGGCCCTATGAAAGGGATAGAAGATTATTTGAGGATGTATGCCTTAAAATTAGTTCTGGGGGAAGAAAAGAGGATCTCATTCCTTGTTTCCCCTCTGAGAACCGGAGGTCCTTGGTCTTAGAAATGTTGATGGAAAGGAATATCCCTAGACCTTGTGTCCAAGTTTGGGGAACCCATGACACTATCCCTAGGGTCGGTATTCTCATTATCGAAGGTATGCATACTCACATGCACCTATAGGAAGACCTATGAGGTAGGATAAGTGTGGGAAACCTCTCACCCAAGGAATGCACACCCAACTAAGAGACATGTTGGTGTGCCTCCAACCATGGATTTTCATATCCAGAGGACTAAGTGGAGGTCTGAATATGGCCCCCCATAGATGAGGGATCCAAATCAAGACATTCCCTACTATTGGTGGCTTTGAATAGTACTCAAAGGGGGGTGCATGAATTACCTATAATGGTGAGAAAATGTGCTTCAATCATGGACTAAGAGGAGCTTCAAGTGCTTCACACAGGGGGAGTAGGCCTGCATGAGTTAGAGATTCCTTGGGGAATGGACCACTTAGAAACATTAATTGGGTGAGGGTTTGTCCCAGGCACCCCATGTCTCTTCAATTGTCCCTAGATGGGTCTCGTTCATGTCCCTGACTAGGTAATGGGCCTCTTGAAAATATTTTTCCATTAGGGTAAATAGGGTCCTCACACAGGTTTCTAGTACCTTAGAACAAGGAGGAACTTTGATCCCACTATCCCCATTAATTGTCACTTTTCTTAGGCTATAGAGGAATACATGATGGACTTTGGAGGACCTGGGTCATAACACTAAGAAATCCAATCTTCACCTTTTTCTGTCATAAATACATATTTATACTCAAACTCAATATTTTTTTATCTCTGTGAGTTTTACATCTTGAATATTGTGAAAAAGTGTATGAAAAACATTTTACAGTGTCAACAAACTCTTATAAAAAAGTTAACTTCTTGGGATGTGAATGGGGAAAATGACAAATGGAGCCTAATAGTACTATTTTCTAAATTTCACTTGGGATTGAGGGGTGAAGGGTTTAGTGATTTTATTGATTGTGTTAATTTGAAATCCTCAATCCTTGAGAATATTATCTAATAGAAAGAAAAAAATAACGAGTTCTGGAATATCATAGATTCTTTATATGGTCGAGAGACCATCAATGGGTCATCTGGTTCCAAGAAAGGTATTATTTTATTTAGAAACGCATATGTTGTTCCATTAACTACAAGGAAGGATGTGTTTGGAGATTTCTATTATTCATTTTGGGATATCAATAATTGCACAAAAAAGTTTTTTTTATTATATGAGGTTCTAGTTCTGGTGGCCTGGTATGAAAAAAGACATATACAACTTTGTATCTTAATAGTATATATGCTAAAAGATTAAGAATGAACATAAAAACCCTTCTAGTTTTATTCAAACAGTTCCCAATCCAACATGTAAATGGAATGAGATATCAATGGATTTCATTTTTTTCTTGCCTCTAACTCCCCACAAAAAAATTCTATTTTGGTGATGATCAATCAGTTGATGAAGTCTACACATTTTACATCAATTCATGAGTCCACCAAAGTGGAAGACTTGGGGGAAATTTAATGTGAATGATATTGTAAGTTTCCATGGGATTCTTATGTCAATTGTCTCGAATAGATACCCCACAATACCTCTTGTATTTAGAAGGAACTCTAGAAGGCATTGAGAAATCCACTCAAGTTTAACACAACATATCATCGCTAGATAAATGGGTAGAATAAAAGGGTTTATCAATTCTAGAGGAAATCATCTATTTATATGTCTTATATTTCAAAGGTTCTTGGGATAATTGTTTAAGGATGGCTGAATTTTATTATAATAACAATTACAAATCATCTATTAAGATGGTCATTTTTTAATCCTTATATGGATAACCCTCAAACTCACTTATATGTTGGTCTAAGGTTAGTGAATCCTTCTTGATCAGACCAATCAGGGTTCAAAAAACAAAAAATATTAGATAATTCATCTGCACTTAGTGATGGCTCAAATATAGTATAATTATTATGTAAACCATCGTCATTGTCCTTTGATTTTTTCAGTCAGTTATCATGTGTTCTTAAAAGTATCACCCTAGTTTGGTCACCGATAACTTAGTAAGAAATTAAAGTTATATCATAGTTATGTGGAGCCATTTGAGATCATTGAATGGATTATAAAAGTGTCACATCTCTTGGATTTATCACCTCAGTTGTGTTCAATCCATAACATCTTCAATATTTATTGACATAAAAAGTGTTATCCAGACCCTTCTCATGTTCTAAATTTCAGACAACTCAACATAAAACTCAATATGTCTATGAGTGAGAAAACAATGAGGTTTTGTATTCTCAATTGAAGGTTCTATGTGGAATGTTTATACTAATTGTTCAAATTTTGTGGTTGCATTGGTCCAAATCACATGATATGTGAGAGTGTGAGTCTATGATGGGGGTGTATTGGACTCATATTTTTATGGAAATTCCTTTTTATACATAGCTTTTGGGGTAAGAAATAAATATGGTGGGGATAATTATAACATCTCATTGGTTATTTCTGGTCCTACCAAATTTTTCTTTCATTTTCTTATTTTATTTTTCATTCTTTGCATATCAGTAGTTTTTTAGACCAATAAGAGGGGTCAGGTGAATGTCTTAAGGAGTTAGTGTTTAACCACCTAAAATTTTTATCAATGGAAATCAACTTCTTATAATTATGTCATAATCACATAAAATCACATTAATAAGAAAATAAAAATTTCATAAATGACTAATGAATGAAATAAGAGTCATTTATAAAAGTTAAGGAACCTATACTGATGAAATAGTAACATTAACTTTAGAATAGTCTTTTGAAACTCATGAATAGTAAATCAGATAATATAATAGTAACATCACCTATGAAGGTATAATTAAAATTTATCCTTCTTATAAATGAAAATATTATATAATTATATTATAGTATAAGTAAATAATTTTTTTAGAAATTATTAATTAAGTGTTGATATTTTTATAAAACATAAGTGTTTATTTTCAATTTTATATTTAATATAATGTTTTAAAATAAAATTTATTTTAATAAAATGTCTCCATAAATTATTATTTTTATCTTATTATTATAAGTTAATTTTATGGGACATTGATTAAAATTTTAAAGTGTTACAAAATCAGTTAAAATTTTAAAATTTGTATTTTTTAAGAAAATGATGGTTTTAGTTAAAAATTAAATTTCATATATTTTGAAAATTATTTTCATAAAATAGAGTTCATTTCTTAAATCAAAACATTGAAAAATATTAATGGTGAATTTTTGTGATTTTTCTAAGTATGTGAATTTTTGGTGAATACTAAAATATTATAATTTATGAAAAAAGATAAATACATGAATTATTGAGTCATAGATGGTGAATGGATGATGTAATACCATAATCTCAAACTATACTTCATTATTTTAATAAATTTTGAAATAATTCTCAAACTATTCGAATTCTTGAGGAAAAATAATAAACTAATGTATAAAATAAGGAGAAAGCACCCCTCTCCTCCCTTATAAATACCTCCCCTCCCCACTTCTTCTACTCACACATCTCAATATTAGAGCCTTGTATAAATTCAGATTAATTATCTTCCCAATACCCTCACATAATTCCATGAGTTTTCTTTATAAAATAAGACCAAAACCAATCCCCTTAATTAGGTTCTCAAGAAGAAGCATTCAAGAAGTAAAATCTTCTTTCTTTTCTTTTAATTTCATTTCAAGTTATTTTATTTTCTTATTTTCCCCTCACATCCCCTAATTTAAATGATATTATAAATCTATTACCTTATATATAGTGTAATTTTATTATAAAAATGGAATAATCCTTCATCATTTCTTTCCCCTCTCCTTTTTACTAAAAATTAAATCATCATCCATGATGTGTTAATTTATCACATTCAAGGACGATGAAAATTTAAATTTCCATCCCTTCATTCAATACGGCTCATAAAACCATTTTTATTTTAAAACTATATTATAAAATATTTATTAAATCCTATTTAATATTCTTTAACTATTATATATACATGATATTAATTAATAAAACAAAACTAGTTCGTGATGATCGAAAAAACGCTAAAATAATCTAAATGTTTATCATTAACGTATTATCCAATGATTCATCCTCACCAAAAATTAACAAATGAATTATATAACCATTTAATATTATATATGTTCAATAATAACATATAACTTCAATTATGTACAACCATTCTCATTTTTCATGATTTTCCATACATGTATACAAGTAACTGATCACAAAAACCAAGGAAACTAACGCTCCCGAGAAATGAAATTGAATCTCATAACCTATCAAAAAGTCCATAAATGAACTTAATAAAATTATAATAAATAAAATAAATGTATAAAATGTTATTAATTAATTAATTAATATATTTAATTTGATTATACTATACATTAATATCAACCACAAAAACACTTTTAGACATATGGTAAGGGATTCAACCTGAACCTCCATTTTTTTCTTTCAGGCTACTATTTCTCTCTCTTTACACCAATGTAATTATTAATTATTTTTATATAATTATTATAAATTTTGTTTATATGTTCCAAAATAATTTTTCCAAATCATATCGTACTTCTTTGATGGGGAAATACATGTTTAAAAAATGTTGTTTCCTAAATTATTCTCGATAAGCAAACCCAATAAAAGGGAACTTCCTGATTTCTTAACCATTCTCAAGTGAACTCGATAATATGTTTTGGGGAGCCATTATTTTTATAATATGAATCATTTTATCATAAAAAACAATCTTGGTTAAATTACAATTTTATATAAAATATTATGCCTTTTCCTCTTTATATTCTATTTAATATTTTCCTAAAACCGCACTAAAATTTTTCATTTTTAATTTAACTTAAACACTATTTTTACATGTTTTGACTTTAGTTTGACATAAATTATCATGGTATACGACTATGTTTTCTTATAAATATCCTTAATTCATTTAAATACAAACTTTCATGGACACCAGTATGATATTCCCTTTCGTCATTCCATTTGAGATGGTTATGATACCCAATTATTTCCATGGGAAACCCTTTTGTTTATGTTTGATTCCTTATGTATTATTATTCATGTGGAAGAAAGATTCATGAACATGTTATGATGGTTGAAACTATATATCACTCCAATTAATTGGGTAATTTTTAGTCTCATGATATTTACTATTGGTACAAGGAGTGAACATGATTCTTTTATGGGACTTTGTCCACTATGTCTTGCCAGCAATCCTTGAGTCATGTTTATGTCATGTTATATGTTGTTTCCACATTCTTATAATTTCATGGTTATATGTTCCCATGATATAGACATTATTATTACTTTTTTTATTCATGTCTTATTCTTATATGTCATCATGTTATTCCTTCAAACCCGGGTGTTATGTTTTATTCCTATGCTTATTCCCATACAAGGCTTTTTAGATCACACCTTTTGGTCATGTATTTTCAATTTTATCCTACGAAGTTATAAGGGATCAATTGGAGTTAGGATATCATCATAAATATTAAATAAAATATGTTTTTATTTTGTTTTTATTATGTTTAATCAAGTACCTAATCTTACAATACACTAGACTTTATGATCCTTGGCCTGCAATCTGATATTTAATTATGCATAAAATCATGTATTGATATGTGTAAAATGAAAGGTCTTCTATAGTTGGTATCATATCTAGGTCTACTATTTTTTGGAGATTAGAAATAAATAAATTTAATAATAACCTTAGGGATAATTCTATCACAATAGATAACATAGATTGAAACTTAGGGTATCAAAATTTAGGATATACTTTTCATTTACAAGTTTATCCTTCTATGTTCGTTGTTTTCTTTTTTTTATTCATATTACCTAAGTATTCAAGCCACCATAATTTTAATTTATTTTGATTAGTTAATGACTATAAGTATAATAACCCATGTTAACAATAAATTTTTTTGGCCATGTGATTATTTCCTTAATGAAATGATAAATATGATGGTATTGGGTGCTCAAAACATTATGATAGTACTTGATCAGCTAGCTCAAGTTATGGATAATAACTTGAATCGCATAGAACAACCTACTTCCCATAATAAAGGAAAATTTTCCATCAATTCCTTCATGACTAAAATGCCTCCCATATTTAGTGGATCTTCTGATCCCCTCATCACAGAAAAATTGATGAACCCCATTGAGAAGATATAATCTATCCTCTGGTGCTTAAAAGAATAAAAAGTTCTTCTAGTATTCTATTGTTTTTATGAGGATGATAATCAGTGGGGGAAACTAATCAATAACGAAATTTCTAATGATAAAATTGATTCCATGTATTGGGTGTAATTAAAGAAAAATATTTTTCAATAAATATTTTCCCTGAACCCTCCATCTCATGATGGAAAATGAATTCCTTAGACTGAATTAGAAGGAATATGAGTCAATCAAGATATGTAAGGAAAATTTAATAAGGATTGTAAGATACTCATCTAGATTTCTCAAGAATACTAAAATAAAGGTGGATCACTTATTTAGTTAAAAAAATATGATTCTATGAAAAATGTTGGTGATTCAGGACTTAGACTATTATGTGGAGGTTGTTTGTTGGGTCCTTAAGGATGAAAAAGAGATTAGATACTCTCAATGGTCTCATGGGAACAATGAGAAAAAGAGGAAAATGGAGATTAATATGGGTGGATCAATAGATAAATCCCATGATAAAGAGAATCCCAATACCCCACATGTTAAAAGTGTGGGAAGAAAAATCTTAGAAACATCTTGAAGGTAACTGAGAGATTATTAAAATGTGTAAAAGAAGGGAATATGTTTAATAACTACTGAAGGTATATGTAGAATCTCAATAATAATGAAGAATAAAATATGGTTCAAATCAACACTTATCTTGTAGTGTAGTGTTTAAACTACAAGGAACCTGGAAATTATGCAAGATATTTCGCAAAGCCAAGGGTTATTAGAGGAAATGAATAATAATAACCTCAAAGGAAGTAAAGAAGGGAAAATGATATCCTTACTATTGAGGTGGAGCCCGATAAGGATGTGGTGATAGGTACACTATATATTTATTCAATAATAGAAAACTTACTATTTGATTTAGGTACGATGCCTTATTTCAAATCTTTCAGGATTTGTAGAACTATTCAATCACTATCTCAAAATTTAGAGGTTGAGTTATCTGTGAGAAACAAATGGGGATATTATTGAATCCAAATTTTATATCTCCTCCCCAATTATGGTTTGTGGACTGAACCTTCTAGAAAATCTTATCATATTCCCTTTTGTAAATTTTGATGCGATATTTGTCATGGATTTGTTATCTTTATATAAATCCAACTTCAACTGTCTGGAATGGGAGGTCACTCTTCACATCCTTAAGCATCCTCCAATTCTGTACAAGTGTAAAGAGGAAGATGAATCTCCTTCAAAATAATCATCTAAATTGTGGATATTTATTCCTTACGAGCAAGCATGTCTTGCTCAAATTCTTATGATAATGGAGAAAATCATGATCCAAGATATTCCCATCATGAGGGATTACACTAATGTATTACTGAAAGAATTTCCCAGTCTTCCTCTCGATTGAGAGGTAGTGTTCTCAATTGAACTTATTCTTGGATATCATCATATACCAAATATACTTTATATAATGCCATTGTAGAGTTGGAAACACTAAATAAGCAGTTATTAGAGATTCTAGACGATGATTTTATATGCCCAAGTGATTTACTATGGGGTGATCTAGTCCTCTTAGTCAAGAAGAAGTATGGATCAATGCAACTATGCATTGATTATCATGAGCTCAGAAAAATCAAAAAAATGAACAAGTATCCCCCACCATGGATAGATGAATTGTTTGATCAACTACATGGGGCTAGTTATTTCTATAAGGTAGACATTTGGTTAGGATATCACCAATTAAGGTGAGGAATGAAGATACTCCCAAGACTGCCTTTCAAACATGGAATGAAGACTACGAGTTCTTAGTGATTACCTTAAGACTCAATAATTCTCTATAAATTTTTGTGGACTTAATGAATATAGTCTTCATAGATTGCCTTAACCAATTTGTGGTAGTCTGTATTAATGATATTCTGTTATAATTCATGATAAAGGAAGAACATGAGGAGAATTTGAATACTATTCCAAAGACTTTGCGAAGGGAGAAACTATATACAATGTACACGAAATGTTAGTTTGGGATAGATGAAGTACCATTCATGGGGCATGTAATGACCATAAAAGAGATATATGTATACCCTTCCATAACAATGGTAATCGAAGAGTGGCCCTAGCCAATATCTGTAATAGAGATCTGTAGTTTCATAGGTTTATTTGGGTATTACTGGTGATTTTTGAAGAACATCTAATGATTTTTGAACTAACTATCCATGTTGAATCAAAAGGGAGAAAAGTATTTTTGTACAATTGAATGTGATGATTGCATTAAATAGTTGAAAAAGAGGCTTGTCACTACACTAATGATCACACTACCAACAAGTGGGGATCTCATTGTGTTATAAAATGATGATTCAAATGATTTATTATGATTTTTAGTAATTCAACATGATAAAGTGATAGCCTATTCCTCAAGGTAGTTGATCATTCTTGAGAAAAACTATCCCACACATGATCTGGAGTTGGAAGCTGTGATATTTGTGTTGAAAATTGGGCCGAATTATCTCTATGGGGAGAAGTGTGAAATATATACTAATCATAAGATCCAAAAATATATATTCACATATAAATATATTAATATTCACCATTGAAGATGGTTATAGATCATTAAGTATTATTATTTATCAATACATTACCATCCTCATAAAGAATATAAGCTGGAGAATGATATGAGTTGAAAGGATCCTGTATATTTATCAATGATGAGAATTGAAATGGATTCAATCTACTTAGACATGAAAAGGAAGGACATGGAAATCCTTAAGGAAAGAACATCATAAATCTTTTCTGAAATGATTTCACAACCATCTCTTATGGAGAAAATAAAGGATACTCAAAGTAATGATGTGGAAATTCAAAAATGGGTGGAAGTTATTAGAAATGGGAAATACTCTAAGTTCTTAATTGATGAAGAAGGAGTCATAAGATTTGGGTCAGGACTATGTGTAACATCGAATTCAGAGATAAATAAATACCTTCTAAATAAATCAAATATCTCAACATTCTCTATTCACATAGGGAGAACAAAGTTGTATTGAGATCTATGATATCACTGTTGGTGGGACAATATAAATAAGAAGACCGCTGAATATACATCAAAGTACGTAGTATGTTAATAAGTGAAGGCTGAAATGAAAAATAATAAGGGGATAATGAAACCATTACCCATAACAATAATGAAATGGGAAAACATCACCATGGACTTTTTCAATGGACTTTTGAAGACATTTAGAGGAAAACTTAATATATGGGTTGTTGTGGATCATCTTATAAAGAAATCACACTTAATCTCAATATGAGAGAACTTATCACTAGATCAAATTGCATGAATATAAATCATAGAAGTGGTAATACTTCAAGGTGTACCACTATTGTAACACCCCAAGCTATCATGAAATGTTTCTTTTTGAATAATTCAATAGTTTGAGTTGTACGCAACATGGAGTTTTAACACACTATGACCAATCAAACTAGCTGTTATAAATAGTAATACCCACTTTTTGAATTTTTATAATTTTATTTTTTCAAAATAGACTTCATTATTGGATTCAGAATATCAAAATTAGCTTAGGGTGAACATTTGGTATTTTTCTGAAAACTTTCAATTTTTCCTGAACAGTGAAAAACACTGTGTTGTTATTTAAAACAAACTTTTTATTTAAATAATTAATTATTTTATTGAAATTTATTTTAGGAAAAAATAGATACATAATACCTATATATGTTTGATGTAATTTATCTGAGTCATTTTATAATAATATTAGATATATAAAATTTTATTAAACTTTTTACCATATTTACCCTACTTTTAGGTGCATTTGAAAATTTGCATAAAACATAATTTTACCACTACTATGTGTTGAATTTAAAAAATCTGAAAGACACGGCTGACATTAGTAAGTAAAATGTGGTTCAATAAGATGAAAATAATTTTTTATGAATAGTAACTTTTATCTTTTATTTACCACGGTTAAAAGTAAATAGAGTAATTAAAGGTAAAATTGATATTATTATTACCCTAACACATGTCATAATTTTATTGGAAAAATGGATTTAGACGAAAATCAAACTTAGGAATAAAATATGATCCTTTTGGTCCACTTGGATTAGATTAGAACATTTATTATTATTTTATTCAATGAAGAGTTAAAAGTGTTAAATTCAAAGTTTAATAACTAAACCATTTTAAATATAGATTTACACATAAGATAAATTCAACTATAAATATTTATTAGAAATATAAAATGATTTCTTACATAATGGTATTTTTTTTATAATGTTTGGACATTAAATAATTAAATTTATTTATGACACAATGATGAGTAGTACTTACCTTATCAATGATAGATTAAAATAATTGATATTATAAATATCAAAATAAATGTAAATTAATACTTTTGATGAAATAAAAGAATTTACTAGATTCATATGAAATGTTAGGTTTGATTTAATTAATTTTTTTTCAAGTAATCATGATGTTACGACTTTCACAAAAATAGAATACCAAATAGTGTCAAAATTGACATAAATGAGTTTTTAAAACAAATACTATATTATTAAATGATATAATATTCCTAAAAATATAAGGTTAGTCCAAAGGACTTATATAAGGTTATATATATCAATAATGAACCACTTGGGGTTCTCTTGGCTTTTTATAGTATGTTTATTAACCATTTATCATAATAATACAAGAACACATGGTAAAAGTTAAACTATTTTACTAAGAGTTAAATCTAAAAGCTAAGGTTAATATTGTGACCTAAACCTGTCTAAAACCTATTTGTTGAGTTCTTTTGTACCATCGGTTGGTCTCATGACACAAACTAGTTTCTTGGAATAAGGCCTTGATAAAATCTTATTTGTAGTCTTGCCACAAGGCCTTGACTATGTGGTTATGATGTCCGACATTATGCATTCCATCAATATGAAAGTGGCTATTGATATTGCAAGTAATTATTTGGTGAGTAGAATATCCATGGGAATAATTAAATGGAATTATTGTATTTATAGTTTCCATATTATGCTGAAGTTTAAGTTTAAAAGACTTTTGTTTTAGTCTTATATGTTTCCATAAATGTTTATGCTTATTTATGAAAATTTCTGCTATATTATTATTCTTACTGAGCATCTATGTTCACCCCTTTCTATGTTTTATTTTTCTTGGGATGTGAAGAAGTATCTTATTGTTGACCTATAGGGATAGGATAATGGATAAAAGTGTGTTCAAAGCGGAATTTTTTTTGTTATTTTTCCTTCATGATGTAATATAAAACTTATTTATGTATCTAGTATTTCCAAGGAAAATAAACTAATTGGTATTTCGGGATTTGATTCATTGTGATTATGCCATTGTTATGTAATAATGCACCGAATCTAGGAAACTAGGTTCGGGGCATTATAGTTGGTATCAGAGTAAGTTTAGTACAAACCTTGGAAGCTAGATTTAGAAAAAATATAATTAGAGAACAATACCCTAAGATATACTTTAGGGATTAGTATAGAAGAACATCCTAGAATTTTGGTAATATAGAAATTTTTTGTATTTTCCTAGAAATAAATCTCTATCTAAATATGAGCAGGTTGAGGCAGCTCTAGCACAGATATACGTAGGGGTGAAAACTCCGACAAGGAGTTTCAGGCTTGACCTTGGGTATCCTAGTACACGACAATGGGTCGTGCTGCACTCTTGGTTACGACACTCTCAAGGGATATGCTTAGGATAATTCACATTTTCTTTACAAACCATTACGAAGGGTTTATGAGTATATACCTCCTCAAATAAAACATTATTATGAATATGGGTTATTTATATAAACTGTTCAACTTATGTTAAATTTTTTACCAGTTTTGAGTTATGTATTGTGATTCATAAACTAATCTAGTGTATTCTAATGTTTAGAAACGGGGCCTTGTGGAAGGAATAGAAACCGTATCAACACACAAAACCCACGTAGGGATTCCCCTCTTATTGAAGATAATTAAAGTGGAGCTGGTGATGCAACTAGTGTTGATCAACTTAAAACCATACTGGGACAACTTACTCAGGTTAGGAATAATAACCTTACCCATATGAACCAACCTGATCCACAACACGGAGAATCAATGTCAGACCGCCTCATGAGGCAAAAACCACCAAAATTCAATGGGACTACAAATCCATTTTTAGCTGAGCAATGGATAAGTTATTTAGAGAAAATATTTCATGCTTTGGATAATAGCAAAAGGGAAAAAGTTGGTATGGTAGTTTATCACCTCATAGTAGATACAGATCGATGGTGGTCATTAAATCAAAACACAAAGGAGGATAAAGAAGTATAAAATATGGAATGGAGGGAGTAGAAAGTGATTTTCTTAGAAAATTACTTTTTTTGTGACCATCATGCAGATGTGGAAAGACAATTTTTGAGTCTGAGGGAAAAGGAGAATGAGAATATCGCAAAGTATGAGGCTAAATTTACAAGGTTAGCAAGGATTGTTGCAGATTATATATGTAACCCAAGGAGTAAGATTGATTTATTCTTTGATGGGTTAAAAACATTTCACCATCAATCATTAGTCTCAAAATCCTTATCATTATATGAAGATATTTTCTCATGTGCTATCAAGACAAAAAAGTAATTCTCTAAGTCTTAGAACTTTAATGAAAACAAAGAGAAGAGGAGATCTGTTTAACACTCTGGAAATAGAAATAAAGGGAAGAAGGGAAAATTTGAATATCCATGTTGAAGTAATTGTGGTAATAAACACATCGACACATGCCTGAAGGGAATGAGAGTCTGTTACAAGTGTGGTGAAAGGGGTCACCAAGCTCGTGATTTCAAGGGAAAGAAAGTGGCTGTTAATGTTGAATTATAAAATTATAGAGAAAAGGGGCATTTTGAAAATGAATGTCCTAAGTACCAATGAAACTTACCTCAGAAAAGGCCAAGGGAGAAAGGCCCAGCTTATGTGATCACTACTGATAAGGTTGAAGCTCCGAAAGACATGGTGGAAAGTAATTTAATGGATCCCTCGAGTTTATTCAATGCTTTTTTTGATTCTGGATCATTGCTTTGTTTCATATCTTCACTATTTTCTAATAAAATTAAATATTTCCAATTTAATTTAACAAGGGATTCGTCAGTAAAAACTCCTAAGAGGAGTATCATTGTAAAACAATTTTGTTAATCAGATCCCATTAGGGCATATAAATGTTCTTTATATGATGATCTCATTGTCATATCCATGATTGAATTTGATATAATCTTCAGAATGGACTGGCTATCGGACCATGATGAAAAAATTTATTGCAAGAAGAAGGAGGTTATAATTTTTGATGTTGATAAGGAGTATCGTATCTTTAGAGAAGAAAGGTCAAGACCTGATTTTATCTAGATCCACCCCTAGTATCTCTATAAATTCAATTATTGGGGAGGGAGAGAATGAAAAAACTATGGGTGAGGAAAATAATTTTCAAATAGAGGACGTACCTATTTTACAAAAATATTTTGATGTGTTTCCAGAGGATTTACCTAGACATCCTCCATAAATGAGTAATTGAGTTTTCCATTGATTTAATTCTTAGTTCAAGGCCCATATTGAAGACCCCACATATAATGGACATTGTGAAATTAGTGGAACTAAGAAACAACTAGAGTAATTGAGTAATAAATATTTATTCTCCCTAGTGTTTCTCCATGGGGATCTCATGTACTTTTTGTTAGGAAGAAATATGGATCTACGAGGTTGTGCATTGACTATAGGGAGATTAATGCTATAACAATAACGAACAAGTATCTTCTACCTTGCATTGATGATTTATTTGATCAACATTAGGGAGATCAATATTTTACAAAGATTGAACTTCAATCTGGATATCATCAGTTCTGTGTGAAGAAGGAATACATTTCTAAAACATCATTTCAGACCAGTTACGGGCATTATGAGTTTAAAGTAATGCCTTCTGGACTGACTAATGCACCCTATGTTTTCATGGATCTAATGAATATATTTTTCAAGGAATATCTTGATGATTTTATAGTGTTATTTATTGATGATATCTTGGTTCAATCAAAAATCTACGAAGATCATGAAAATAACTTGTGCACTATTCTGAAAACCCTAAGAAAAAATGAATTATATGGGAAGTTTAGCAAGTGTGAATTCTGGCTTCAAGAGATTTCCTTTCTTGGCCATGTTATCTCTAATGATGGAATCTCTCTTAATCCGTCAAAGACCAAGGCAATCTATGAATGGCCAGCAATGATGAGTATAACTGAGGTACACATTTTTATTGGTTTATAATATTGTTGTCAGCACTTTGTCTATAATTTTTCCCTATTGGCTAACCCATTAACCAATCTCACACATAAAGGGGTTAAATTTGTTTCGACAAAAGAGTGTGAAAATGTTTTGAAGAATTGAAGAGAATGTTAGTCAATGATTCTATATTGACTCTACTATTAGGGAATGATGCGTTTGTTATTTATAGCGATGCTTCAAAGAAAGGACTTGGTTGTGTCCTTCTGTAGAATGGTAGAGTTATTACCTATGCATCACAGTAACAAACAATTCATGAATGATATTGATTTAGAAGCTTTAATATTTTCTTTGAAGATATGGAGACTCAATATCTAAAGTGAATAAAGTAAGATATATACTGATCACAAGAGCTTGAAGTACATTTTCTCACAAAAAGAACACAACATGAGGAAAAGGAGATGGCTTGTACTACTCAAGGATTATGATTGTACAATACACTACAACTCGGGGAAGGCAAATAAGGTGGTAGATACTTTGAGCAGAAAGGATCATGCAGTTTTGAACAAGATAAGAGTTGAAAGGGTTCCTATTTTCATGGATCTAGTAAAGATGTATATATAAATAATCATAGAAGTTGAAACATCAATACTTTTTCAAATGGTTACGAAACCATCTTTACTAGAAAGGATTAGAAGTTCTTAGGAAGATGATGAGGAGTATGAAAAGAAAATTTAAACTGTGAACGATGGGAGATTGATTATCTTCATACATGAAGATGGGATTTTGAAATTTTCTAATAGAATTTGTGTTCCTAGAATACCTTATCTAAAAAGGGAATTGTTGGATGATTTTGATAGCTCCAATTTCTCTATACACCTAGATAGCACTAATATGTATACAGATTTGAAGGAACATTTTTGGTGGGACAACATGAAGAGAGGTATTGCTGATTATGTGCCAAGATATACAGTTTGTGAAAAAGTGAAAGCTAGAAGACACCATCCTAGAGGATTCATGCAACCTCTAACCCTACCTGAGTGGAAATGGGATGATATTAAGATGGAGTTTGTCATGGGGAGACCAAAGACTCTTAGAAGGAATGATGCAATATGGGTCATTGTTGGTTATCTTACCAAGTTAGCACATTTTTTTCTATAATAGAAGATTTACCTCTTGACCGTTTAGCAAGACTATATATTAATGTAGTTGTAAGACTTAATAGAGTACCCCTATCGATTGTTTCTAATCACAATCCCTGTTTTACATCAAGATTCTAGAAATTTTTTCCAAAGGCCCAAGATGCTAAACTTTTTTTGATCAGTGCCTACCACCCTCAAACTGATGAACAATCTGAATGAACTATTCAAAGCTTTGAAGACTTGTTGAGATCTTTCTCACTTCAATTTCAAGGTATGTTGGATCAATATTTAACACTGGTATAATTTTCCTATTACAATTGCTTCCATTAAATTATTCAGATGGCACCATATGAAGCGTTATATGGAAAGATATTTCTCACACCAATTGTTTGAGATGATGTCGGTGAAAGAAAACTCATAGGCTCATAACTTTTTGAGGAAACAATGGAAAAGGTGTAGATTATCCAAACCCACATCCAAGCAGCTCAAAGTAGGAAAAAGAGCTATGTCGATAACTGAAGGAAAGATTTGTAATTTTAAGTAGGAGATCATGTTTTCTTGAAGGTATCTCCATGGAAGGGTGTTATACATTTTGGTAAGAAGGGTAAATTAAGTCCCAAGAACATTGGACCTTTCAAAATTCTATAACAAATTGGAGTTATATCTTATCATTTCGAAATGCTGTTAAGTCTCTCCAAAGTTCATGATGTGTTCCATGTATCATTGTTGAGGTAATACATTCCAGAACCAATGCATTTACTCACCTACAAAGAAATAGAACTGGAACCTGGCATGTCTTATTATGAAGAGCCTTCCAAAATTCTTGATACTAGAGAACTAGTGTGGAGAAACCGGGCGACTCGTCTGGTAAAAGTTTAATGGAGAAACCATAAGATGGAAGAGAAAAAGTGGGAACCTAAGGAACTCATGATTAAGAACCACCCAAATATTTTTATGTACTAATATTCTATAAATTTCAAGGAAAAAATTATTGGAAGGTGGGAAGAATTTCACACCCCAAGATATAACGGTACATTTCCCTTTGAAGAATGCAATAGCTTGCATTGTACGTAACTTGGAGTTTCAACACACCATGACCAATCAAACTAGCCATTATGAATAGTAATACCCACTTTTTGAAATTTTATAAATTTTATTTTTCAAAATGGACTTCAATTTTGGATTTGGAATATCAATATTAGCTTAGGTGATTTTTGGTATTTTTCTAAAAACTTTCTATTTTTGTTGAATAGTGAAAAAAACTGCATTGTTATTTAAAATAGACTTTTTATTTAAATAATTAATTATTTTATTGAAATTTATTTTAGGTAAAAATAGATTGAAAATAACTATATATGTTTTATGTAATTTATCTGAGTCATTTTATTATAATATTAGATATATAAAATTTTATTGATCTGTTTACCATATTTACATACCTTTTAGGTGCATTTACAAATTTTCATAAAACATAATTTTACCGCTTCTATGTGTTGAATTTTAAAAATCATAAAGACATGGATGAAATCATTACTTAAAATGTGGTTCAATAAGAAGAAAATAATTTTGGTGAATAGTAACTTTTAACTTTTATTTACCACGGTTAAAAGTAAATTGGGTAATTGAAGGTAAAAATGATATTATTATTACCGTAACACATTTCATAATTCTATTGGAAAAATGGATTTAGACCAAAATCAAACTTAGGAATAAAATATGATACTTTTGGTCCACTTGGATTAGATTAGGACATTTATTATTATTTTATTCAAAGAAGAGTTAAAAGTGTTAAATTCAAAGTTTAATAACTAAACCATTTTATATATAGATTTACACATACGATAAATTCAACTATAAATATTTGTTAGAAAGATAATAAGATTTACTACATAATGGTATTTTATTTATAATTTTTATACATTAAATAATTATATTTATTTATGACATAATGATGATGCAGTAATTACCTTATCAATGAAATATTAAAATAATTGATATTATAAATATCAAAACAAATGAAAATTGATACTTTTGATGAAATAAAATAATTTATTGTATTAATATGACATTTTAGGGATGATTCAATGATTTTTTTTGAAGTAATCATGATGTTATGACTTTCACAAAAAGAGAATACCAAATAGTGTCAAAATTGACATAAATGAGTTTTTAAAAAAAATACTATATTATTAAATGATATAATATTCCTAAAAATATAAGGTTAGTCCAAAGGACTTATATAAGGTTAAATATATCAATAATTAACCACATATGGCTCTCTTGTATTTTTATAGTATGTTTATTAACCATTTATTATAATAATACAAGAATACATGGTAAAAGTTAAACTATTTTACTAAGAGTTAAATCTAAAAGAAAAGGTTAATATAGTGACCTAAACCTGTATAAAACCAATTTGTTGAGTTTTTATTGTCCCATACCAACCTTAGACTCTAAATAACTCTTTTTGGAGACATTATAAACCGAATATGATTTTAGAATAAAATAATTTTTCAAGCTTTTCCAATAGTGACCCTCACCTCTCTTATAAAAGGGTACTTACCCTTCTCTCAAAATCACACCTCAAAAGCCATTTGGATTTGCCAAAACCTACCCAAATAACCTTCCAAATACCCTCACTTAAACCTGGATGCCTTAATTTGATCATAAAGCCAATCTAAGTAGCCCTTTTGATCAACTCAAAAGAAAACACCCAAAGAAGAGGTAATAATTTCACCACCTCTTTCAAAGTTATTTTCTTCTTCCACTTCCTCTTTCATTCTAATTTCCATAACAAAATAATAACTACAGTACCTTATACATAATTTTTTTTATTATAAATATGGTACAGCCATATTAATTATTCTATCCATCCTATGAATGACAAGTCACCATACATGCGTACGTGCAACTTACCGTCTCCACGTCGTGGTGTAGTTTGTTATTCAAACACTTCGTTATTTGGATGGGTATAATAATGAGTATAACTAATGTAAATAATAAATATAACATGTTAAGGATTCTCTATATATGATATACCATCCAATTATATATGATTTCACCATTAATATAATGATATTGTCGCTTATGCGTACGTAAGGATTTCCATCTCCACAAACGCAATGGGATTCATTTCCTATCATAATCATTAAAGAATAATTTCAAATTTATGATTAAAAATAATGTTTAAGAACTTAATATAATTATGGATATTAATAAAATACATCTTATTCATAATAAACATATCTTTCATAAGTAATCATATAAAGGAAAATGAATCATTTGACACCAAAAACAATGATACTACTAAAATATTATTAAGAAAGTAATATTAAAAGATCATATATGATATCATATTTACGTATGGGGTTCTTGTATAATTTAATAATTATTATTTAACTATTATACATGAGGTTAACGTACCCTCAACCAAGGTAAATTACAAGTTAAGGGTTAGTTTCACAATCTCTTTATTATCTGAGTTTGTTTTTACGTAAGTATCAACTGGGACCTCTTTATCATCCACATAAGTGTTTCTTAAAAATGTATTTCAATAATTTTTTAATATTTACTATACTATGGGTTAATTTTATTTATACCCTTGTTTGACTTTTTATAAAATGGTTTGGAAGGAATCTTTCCATCGTTTTTCAAACAAGGTACTTTATGACCTTTTTGAAAAATTAAGGTAAGAATGTTTTTTTAACTTATACGGTGGGTATGATTATTCTAGCCCGTTATAACACCTTTGAAGCTTCCCTTAAAATATAATAATAATATTTTCAAAATAAATGTTTTCTTTTATAATTACATGAATTATCAATGATTTCAAAATAGAAGGATATATTCCTCTCAACAAATTTTGATTTCATCTATGTCAATATCCTTTAATGGATTTTATACTTGTTTGAAGTTGAATTATTATGATACAAATATTCCATATTATATTGAAGGTTTTGTGATATGTTTGACTGTGGATGTGTTATTTTTATTCCATTCATGGTTTATGGTTAATGTATTAACATTTCATATGATAGTTTTAATATGAATGTTTATGTTATGTTTCATATTTTTCATATGAGGAATGCATTGGACTTAGTTTGTGATGGGTGGATCCCAATATTTCTCCTTGATGCATCAGTAGGTCTAATGAGACAAACTATTGTCTTGGAACAAGGCCTTGACAAAATCTTTTTTTAGTCTCGGCACGAGGCATTGACTATGTGGTTATGATGTCCGACATTATGCATTCCATCATTATTAAAGTGGCTATTGATATTGCATGTGATTATTCAACAAGTAGAATATATTCATGCGAAAAAGTAAATGGAATTATTTGATTTATATTTTCCATATTATGCTGAATTTTAAGTTTAGAAGGATTTTGTTTTAGTCTTATACATTGACATAAATGTTCATGCTTATTTAGGAAAGTTTTCGCTATATTGTAATCCTTACTAAGTATCTAAGCTCACCCATTTCTATGTTTTATTTTTTCCAAGATGTGAATTAGTATTTTATGGTTGACCTGCAGGGATAGGTTAAGGGATATAAGTGTGTTCAAAGGGGAAAAAATTTTGTTATTTTTCTTTCATGATGTAATGTAAAACTTATTTATGTATCTAGTATTTCCAAGGCTACTAAACTGATTGGTCTTTCAGGATTTGATCCCTTGTGATCATGCCAATGTTATGTAATAATTCACCGACTCTGGGTAACTAGGGTTGGGGCTTTACAACTGTCGTTGTATCTGACCGAGATCTGAGATTCACCTCAATGTTTTGGAAAAGTCTCCAACATGATCAAAACATTGAGTTGAACTTCTTCCCAACCTATCATCCTCAAACCAATGAAAATTTTGAGAGAACTATTATTAAACTGGATGACATATTGATAGAATGTTCTAATAACTTCAAATTAGGATGGGACCAACATTTTCCATTGGTTATATTCTTCTACTACAATATTTTCCAGTCAAGCTTCCAAATGGATATATATGAAACTGTTTTTGGGAATAGATATTGAACACCGACGTACATGAATGTGGTCAGTGAATGTGAGCTTCTAGGACTTGAAATGGTCAAAGAGATGGGAGAAAATAAAAACCATTTAGTGTCACATCAAGAAAGATCAAAGTTGAGAAAATATGTATGCATACAATCTTAGAAGAGACCTTCAGTTTAAGGTTAGAGATATGGTATTCCTATGAATATCTCTATGGAATAAAATCATGAGATTTGATAAGAGAGGGGAGATGAGTCACAGATACATTAGCCCCTTCAATATTCTTGATCTTGTCAAAGGTATGCCCTATCAACTATCACTTCCACATATGATGTCTCAAGTACACGATGTATTCTAGATATCCCTCTTGTGGAAGTACAAATGAGATCCTTCACATATAATAAACTCATAGGTAGCACTTTTGGAAAATGATCTCTCATTTGAGCAGTAGCTAGTTAAGATCTTAGATCGTAGAGATAATTTTATTTTCAACAAGACTACTCGCTCGGTCAAAGTACTATGGAGGAACCATAAGTACATAGAGGAAATATGATAACCAGGGGAAGCAGGGAAGAAGAAGTACCCAAACCTGTTTTCAACTTAAAATATAAAATGAAATTTTGAGGGAGAAATTTCATAAGGGGTGAAGAATATAACGGCCTAAAATTTTTATCAGTGGAAATTAACTTGTTATAATTATTCCAAAATCACATGAAATATCATTAATTACACAACAAAAAATTTATAAATGAAGAATTAATGAAATAAGAGGTATTTCTAGAAGATAAGGTACCTGTACTGATGAAATAGTAACTTGACCATTAGAATAGTAATGTGACCCGTATGAATAGTAAATCATACAATAGAATAGTAACCTTACCTATGAAGTTATAAATAAAATCTATCCATATTATAAATTCAAATATAATATAATTATATTATAGTACTAGTAAATAATTGTTGTAGAAATTGTTAATTTGGTGTTGATATTTTTATAAATCATTTGTGTTTATTTTCAATTTTATAGTTAATAAAATGTCTTAAAAGAAAATTAATTTCCATTAAATACATTCCCAAATTAATATTTTGTTATATTATGATTATCATATAATTTTATGAGACCTAAATTAATTTTTCAAAGTGTTCCAAATTCAGTTAAAACTTTAAAATTAAAATTTTCCAAGTAAATTATGATTTCAATAAAATAATAAAATTTCTCATATTTAGAAAGTTATTTTCATAAAATGGAGTACATTTTTGAATTATACATGTATAAAAAAAATTTAATATGATTTTTCAGTATTTTTCTAAAATAATTGAATTTTTAGAGAATTACAAAATACGATAATTTACGATAAAAGCGAAATACATTAATTATAGAGTCATAGATGCTGCATCAATGATGTTAGCCCATAATATTTAACTATGCTCCATTATTTTAATTTATTTAGTGATAATTCTTAAACTATTCTTCATCTTGAGTGAAAATAGTAAACTAATGAATAAAATAATGAGAAAACACCTCTCTCCTCCCCTATAAATACCTCCCTTCGCCACCTATTCTCCTCCCACCTATAATGATTTGATCTTTGTCAAAATTCTATAGAAATTTCTTTCCAAGACCATCCCTACGTCCAATATCATTTGTTCTCAACAAAAGACCCAACAAATCAACCTAAGCAGGTTCTCAAGAAGACGGATTCAAGAGTTAAAATACTCATTATTTTCTTTTAATTTATTTTCAAGTTATTTTCTTTCCTTATTTTATCTTCACATCCCCTCATCCAAATGATATGAAAAATCTAGTACTATAAATATAATTTTATTTTATTATTCTAATTGAAAAATCCATCATTATTTATTTCCCCTCTCATTTTTTTCGAAAAATGAAAACATTGTCCATGATGTTTTAATTTATCACATTCAAGGACGATAAAGTTTTCAATTAACATTCCATCCATAAAGACTACTCATAAAACTATGTATACGGTCAAAAAAGATTATAACATATATATTAAATCCTATTTAATGTTCTTGAACCATTATATATACTTTATATTAATTAATAAAATAAAACTTGTTCATGATGATCGAAAAATGCAAAAATAATCTAAATGGTTACCATTAACGTCTTATCTAGTGATTTATCCTCACCCAAAATTATCAAATGACCTATATAACCCCTTAATATTATTTATTTTCATTAATAACTTGTAACTTGAATTCTAGAAAACCATTCTCATTTTACATGATTTTCCATACATGTATACAATTAACCAATCATGAAAACCAAGGAAACCATCCCCCTCGAGTAAAGGAATTGAATCTCAAAACCCATGAAAAAGGCCATAAATGAACTTAATAAAATTATGATAAATTAAATACATTTATAAATGTTATGAATTAATTAATTAATGGATTTAATTTTATTATACATGACATTAAGATCAAATGCAGAAAACTTTTGGACACAAAGTAAGGGATTCTACCAGAACATTCATTTTTTTATTTCAAGATACTCTTTCTCTCCATTTACCCCAATGTAATTATTTTATATTTTTATTTATTTTTTTCTACATTAGGTGTATATGTTCCAAAATCATGTATATAGATCAGATCATCCTTCTTTGATGTGGAAATACATGTTTTAAAAAGGTTCTCTTCTCAATTTTTTTCGATAAGCAAGCCTGATTAAAGGGAACTTCTCAATTTCTTACCCATATTCAAGTGTACTACATTTTAGAGACCTGGTTTTTCCGTTTTTAGACATTAAAATATTTCTAGAAACATTTCCCGAGTTATGCACTGAGACAACGTGCAATTATGAGGCCTGGTGTTCCTAGAATAAATTATACAAAAAATATATAGTAAATTTTATACCATTCACTTGATGGGAATGGGATATCTCTTAAATGGTATCTCAGATCAAGAATATGTGGACACGTTTGAGTATAAAACGTGGTGTTTACCCTAGTCGGGGCTTAACTATTATCGGTGTGGGACTTCTGTGAGAAATGTCACCCAGGAGGAAAATTATAAATAAAATAAATAAACTTAATTATTTTATCTCAAATGATGAATCAAATAACTTTTAAATGTGAAATTAGATTAGAAATATGAGACCATATTTGAGTTTAGAATGGGTTTTTTCCTGATAGCGACATAAAAATAGGGGACACCAGAATTTTAGATTTTGTTCTGAGCAAGACTTCTATGAATTAGCACTTAGGGAATTAGAAATAGGGTTAACCCTTATTTCATTTTCTCTCTCTATGAAGACCCAATCTCTTATCTCTATCTCATCCATTCTTCAATGGATCAAGAATGGATCATCGGTATATTGGAGAAAAAGTGAGGAGAATGCATTGGTGACATCGATCAGATTGTTTTGAGGTAGGATTTCTCTCCTTGGAACCTCAAATTGGAGTATTAATTGAAAAATTTGTTCATTGTTAAATTTTTTCATCATATTGATTATCTTAATTAATGACCGCACTAACATGTCCATCGATCGGTGATCGAATCTACGTTATTTTTGGTTTTCTTCATCCTTCTTCTTGGTGTTATTCATTAATATTATTATATGCATTAAAACATCAATGGATCATCGAGAAGAGGTTAGTGCTGTGAAGATCCCATCTTGAGGATTCAATCACTGGTCTCAAATTAATTTTTGGATGTCTGGTGTGGTCATGGTGGCTTGTGGAAGGGTCCATAGGAGTGAAACTGCTGGTAGTGGCCCAGGGTGGTAGTTGGAGGTGGAGCACGACAGTGGGGTGCTTAGTTTGAAGAAATGCTTGTTGGTATTTATGGGAGCGTGGGACGACATGAGGCGGTGCACTGGATAGAGCAGGTTGGACAGCAGCGGCGAGATAGGTGTCTGAGGCAGCCTATGCATGGGAGTTGGGGGCAGTGTTGTCAGTTGATGGTGGAGCGGAGTGCGTCAGAGTACCGGATGAAACTAGCCAAGATGGTGAGGTGGATACTGTCATGCAATGTTGGTAGGACAATGAGCTGGTGAGTGGGGAAATGACAGAGTAGAGCTCTGGGTGGCTATGGATCGCGCGGGTGACTGGGGGCGGTGGGGTTGCCTCGCGCGATTCCAGGTGGCAGTGACCCGCAAGACATTGGTTGTCGTGTTGACCAGGCGAGTAGCCGACTAGAAAGGTATTTTTATTTGCGTTCGGGTGCACGAGGCACCTAAATTTAATAATAATAATTTAATTATTTTTATTTGGGGATCTTGTATCGAACTCATCTTATAAATAGAATGTCGATTTCATGTGTTGTCAATGGTAGTACCGCCCTGGTCTTTATGCAGAATTTCAAGACTACTTTTGGGTTTTTATACCAAAGACATGGTGTGGGCCCCACGAGGCCCGGTTCCTGCGTGTTGAGTTGAAATACAGCCTTTTCACCAGGTATATGTTCTGGGTGAATGATTAGTCAATCCTATGTATTTGATTTCAAGGATTGTAATGGCATGATCCAGATAATTGTTTTCAGATCAAGGCATGGGCCCCACAGGACATTATTCAAAGTAAAATATGACAACTTACTGATTTTACATGAGATGTCCATTCAGGGAAAGTAAATAGTTGTTCCTGCGTGTTTTTTCTCAAGGATAAAAATAGTGTGACACAATTGGATGTGTAGATCCTTATTCATGATCTCATTAAATGTGGAGAGATAAATCAAATATCGGTAGAAGATCCTTCTATTGTTTTTGAAAAGAACCCAGAGATTGGGTCAGCTTCTACTCTTGTGAGAGTGGAGAATATGTATGAAGGGTTGTGGTCAAATGTTTTGGGGACATTAGAGGAGGCGTGTTGTTGAAATTATGTTTTGAACCTCTTGATCAATGATGACCATCATGAACTCATCGACCTTCTGACAATATGTGTCGTGTACTTTGCAGGTATCTTGGCATGCCTAGAGGTACTTTTTAATAGTTTAGTACCCGAGAATGGCTAGGTACATGGTCAGATGATGAGTCGGGGCCACATGATGTGTGGGACCCACACACACTATGCATTTCTTTAAAAATCTTTGAGCCTCTCATATATTATTCTTTTGGACTCAGATTTTGGCATGCGAGTAGCCTATCCTAAGTGTCTTTCTATGTATAAAGTGATGGTTCCCTTTGTAGTGGCTTTTGAGTTGTGATGAGATGTAATCCAAGAATGATGCCTATCTAGGGAAGCTCTCGATGTCTACAACGATGTGCTTTTCTGAGAGGTACCATCCAGTAGGGATGGTCAGATATTCACTATGGTTTTTTGAGAGGTACCATCTAGAAGGGATGTCCAGAGTTCCTCTATGATTTTATGAGAGGTACTATCCAGTAAAGATGACCACAGTTCCTCGATGCTATTCTGAGGGGTACCATCTAGCAGGGATGACTAGAGTTCCTCAATTCTTTTTCAAGAGGAACTATCCAATAGGGATGGACAAAGTTCCTTGATGATTTTCTGGGAGGCACCATCCAGTATGGATGGCCAGATCAGTTCTGGGTTTTCCTCTAGTTGGGTTGGGAAGTGTTCCCTGATGGTAGTTCTAGGTTTACCTCTAGTTGGGTTAGGAAGTGGTCCCCGGTGGCAGTTCTGGGCTTCCCTCTATTTGGGTTGGGCAGTGGGTTCCATCGATGACTCTTTCCAGGCAGTACCCTCATATTGGGTTGGGTAGTGATTCCACATTGATTATCATAGTGGAATCCCCCTGACACACTAGGGTATGGGTCCTCTACATTGACTATCAGAGTGGAATCCGCATGAAACACTAGGGTGCGGGTCCTCTACTATTATTTTGTGATCCCTTGGCTGTGCGAGATAGTGACGCGATGTGGTTTGACATAACTTTGGACTCTTAAAAAAGAGGGATTATTTTCCCAATGAGAAGAATAATTGTGATGCAACCTGATATTGTGAGGTTGAGACAGTGCCACCCAAAGCGGATAGTATATATATAAAGTGATTGAATACCTCTTAGTTGAAGTTTAGAGTAGTTGTGTGGTATGATAGGCATCGATGGTGGTTACTTCTATTACTATTGGATACTTTTTCTTGGGATGAGTTGTGAGAGGAAGATCACCTTACACTCTCATTTGGGATTCTTTGATTGAGTATATTTATGTACTATATTTCAGTACTCACTTCTTGGGTTTTGGTTACTCTCCATCTAAGAGAGGAGAATATTTTCAGGGTATGACATGTGATTTATGTGTCTAGCTTCTAATGTTTAGGAGAATCTACTCTCTTACTATAGACAGAAAAGGCTCGATGATAAGTTCATATTCTCACCATATCTAGCTCCTTATGTTTTGGATGAGTTTACTTCACTATCTTGTTGGGTTCAGAAATAATCTTTTACTGTACCTTGTTTTATCTACTACTCCCCTCTTCAGTACATCTTTTTCTTCTCCCTTGAGCCTTCAAGGCATCCTATTGAATAGTTTTATACTCACCCTTGCTTGGTCTTTTCCGAAACTTGGTGTACCCTTATAAATGATAGATATGTTGATTGTGACATCAGAGGAGCTTAGGTATATGAGGTGATTGGTCCACAAGGAGTGATCATATCTTGGGATCTATGAGAAGGGATCTATCAACTATTTTTACTTTTCCACTTGTTGATGGGTTGTGGCAATTTTCTATTTGTGCATGTATTTTTTTCCCTTTCCCTTTTAGTTTACTTTTCTATACTATTAAGGCTTAAATGTTGATGCATGTTTGGTTTCCTTTTTGTAATAGTTTTTTATCTTGTTTTTATTTCCATATTCACTTTTGTATTGATTGGGATGTCTTTGTTTGTGTATAGGTTCTTAGGTAAAGACCTCCCTGTCCTTGTTGTTATTTTGGTGCTTTTTGCCACCCCCTGGACCACGGAGGCAGGCTTGGGGTAGTTGCGGCTCGATCAGAGACATGGGTCAGGTCATGAAAAATTGGTATCATAGGTGGTTCAACCCTTGAGATTTTGTTAGGATGTTTCCCTAAAGAGGTATGGGTTGGGTTTAGGGAAATAATTTCGAAGTGTCTCTAGAGGGGGTCTTAGGCCTAGGAGTCCAGAGATGGTACGAGTGGCTGACGTATCTATTCACCAGGACCTTGATTACCCGGTTATCGACTCAGAACCCTGATAAACTTGATACATGGAACAATGGTACGTGTATCATATAATATTGAGTGTTTGACTATCCTTAAGTCATATTCCAATTGTTTTTATTGATATATATATATACTCATCTGATAATGGTACTCTTTGATAACATTTAGGATGTCTCCATAATGCTAGACATCCATGATACTAGCTACGATTCATGTCGAAGACCCTATGAGCAATGACGCCTCATTTCGGTATCCATCGTGTGATCCCCTTTCTCTAAGTGGAAACGTAAAAGAACCTCCACCTGTTGAGTAGTAGACAACCCCAATAGAGCTGGCTGGGGACATGCATAGGCTGAGCGCACTCCACGAGTTCTAGCGACATATATCGCAGAGGTTCCACAATGAGCCAGACCCTCGGTCGACAGAGGCTTGGCAGGAGTCTGTGGTCCTCCTCTTCAAGATTGTGCAAATACTAGAAGATCATATGGGGGTTTTGGTATCCAGCCTTTTTCATAGAGAAACTGGGTGTTGGTATTGTTTGGTTACTGATATGGACGATGAGTCAGCACCCTTATGGGATGAAATCCAGTAGATGTTTCATGAGGAGTATTACCCCTCATGACTGAACTTAGTTCGACTTCAAGAGCTCCTTCAGTTTCAACAGGGTGGGATGATGGTGACTGAGTACGTGAATAGGTTCACAGACCATGTATACTACTCTCTGGACATGATCCATGATGGATAATTCCGAGCATGAAAGTTCCATAAATTACTCTATAGAGAGATCTATTCTATCATAGTTCCCTTGTTCATCCCTACCTATGCTGGGGTGCTGGAGAAGGAACTGGAGGTAGAGAGATTTCTATGATAGGGACAACATACAACTGGTTGTTGTAGTGGGCACAATAGATTTGAAATGACTTCAGCAACTAGTAGATTTAAGTCGGTAAGATCTCAATAAAGGAGGCCTCCCCAGAATCAATATTAGGCATGTAGTGAAATCGGGCCAAGGTATCATAGAGCACAAGGACAACATGGGAAGGGAAGTTGTTATTCTTGTGACGGGAAAGGTCACATGGAATGAGACTACCCAACGATACATGCGAAGAACATCGAGTAGGTAGCAGGTGGACCACTGTGGTAGAGACAACATCGTGATCCGAGAGGTCCCCAAAGAGGTGGTGTTGGAAGAGGAGTATGAGAAGATGGAGGTGGGGGAGGGAATTATGAGGTCTTTACACCACCACTAGTTGGCCCATGTCAGGATTAGGAAGATGTTAACTAGGTCTACAAACAACCACAATATTTGGATGTCTATGATCCTACAAAGCATGATATGATAAGTGGTACTACCTTTATCTTGTATGATTTTAGTAGAATAACTTATTAGACACAATGTAAAGTACTCTTTTCTCCCATATCATCACTTGAGGCTTTACAAGGGTGACACGGGGCATCAACATAACCCTGGGTCGGTGTTGTATGACATATCAATGAATGAAAGAGGATGGGGGGTCCCTACCCCACCGATACATATTTTTATGATGCGAGAAAAAACCCTGAGGGTGATTCAGTGCCACCCAAAGTGGATAGTATCTAGGAGTGGTGGAAGAGTCCCTATGACTTGTGAGTTCAGGGAGAGGTTGTTCGATGGAGTGTTAGATAAGGTCATAAGATTTCTAGTGGTGTCTTTATTCTATACCTCCTTTTGCAGGGAATTCCACTAATGGGATCGATGGAGTGCATGTTTTGGATATTACTCTACTTCCAAGAGGGGAAAAGATGTGTGGGGAATGCCACATGATTTTTTTTCTAGCCTCATGCGGTTGGATGAGTTTAATCCCATATCCTGTTCGTTTGTACCTTGTGTACTCAATGTCAAGACTTGATACTACGGTTATGAAGTAAAAGTTGATGTGATGGGTGCCCCATGAACCGAATGATTCAACTCACTATCTAGTGATGGAAACAGTAGTCTTCACCCTGAAAATGGAGGGACAATGTCTCTTTGGTAAATTTGTTTGTGATTTTTTCATATCACCAAAGTCTCGAGTGTGTCTTTCCCTATAGAGACTTGAACTTGAGGTGGCGACGTGGGTTGAACTTCTGGCAAGATTAGGACTTCGAGATAATCTATACTCTAGGAATGGGAAATGTTGTAGTAGATTCAATTAGCTATAAGAATCATAATTTCCTAGTATATGAAGTTTGAGAGAAATTAACTTCCCTAAAACTGACCTTGGTGGAGCAGGAGGGTACAATTTTTCTTCAGTCGATGGTGTTTACTCCTTCACTTCTCGAGTGTGTAAGAGAGTCTTGATTGTGAAAGATCGACTGTGAAATCTTGTGTGACCAGATATCCTTGGGTGTTTCAATAGATAGATATTATGAATGAGGGAATCGTGATACCATATTCTAGGGACAAATAGTGATTTCAAAAATGATGTGGGATGTGGAGGATCGGTTGGGGACGAAAACTATCCCCCATGTTTTTTCAAGCCGTTTGGGATAGTGAAAAGAGATGGTGAGGTTGTGTACTGCCTATCCCTAACCTAATACCAAGAGTGGGTAAAAAATTCCACCCATGTGTCATAGTTGAGGAGACATGTTCATGTTATAATGCGCTTCATCGACAAGAGCATACCTTTTGAGGATAGACAATCCCTTTGGTTCGTATGTTGTGACAGTGTAGAAGCATGCATATTTTTCTTGGGAGCAAGAGACCCAGGAGTGAGCTCAGTATCTCGAGTTTTTTTCCCTATTTTTTCTTTTTGGGGAAATTTTTTTGAAGGGGGGAATGATTTAGAGACCTGTTTTATTCATTTTAAGACTTTTATATATTTCTAGGAATGTTTCTAGAGCTTGGCGCTGAGACGACGTGCAATTCTGAAACTTGGTGTGCCCGAAATAAATATTACAAAAACAATTAGTATATTTTATACTATGCACATGATAGGAAGGATATATCTCTTAAATAGTAGCTCTTATTAGTAATCTAAGGCCATGATTGAGTCTGGAACGAAGCGTTTACCGTATGCGGGGCATTACTTTTGTTGGTGTGGGACTTCTAAGAGAAAAGGCACCCAGGGAAAAATCATAAATAAAATAATTAAACATAATTATTATCTATAGAATTATGAATCAAATAAATTTCAAACATGGAATGATATTGGAAATTTTAGACTTTTGTTGTGTTTGGAATGGGGGGTTTTGCGTTTGCACGACATAAAAAGAGGGGTGAGGGAATTTCAGATTGCAGGCCGAGCAGGACTTCTACAAATAGACGTTCGGGGAATTAAAATTTGGGCTAACCCTTATTTCACTTTCTCTCTCTACTAATTACCACACTATCATCTATCTCTAATCCGTTCTTTGATGGATCACGAATGGATCATCAGAAGATCGAAACAGAAGAGTGGTGAATGCGTTGGTAATGTTGATCAGATCATTTTGAGGTCGGATTTCGCTCCTTTGAACCACTAATTGGGGTTTTAATTTAAAATATGTTAATTGTTAAATTGGTTCATCATTTTTATTATCATCAATTACGGCCATTGAAACACCATGAGATTTTCGGAGATAGATTTTTTTAATTTATTTGATGTCTTGGGTTGTATGCTACACCAAGATTAGCTTGTGCTATACGCAACTCCGTATTGGCTTGCAGTATATGAATCACTATTATTGGCTTGTGTTACACACAAATTCAAGTTCTTTTGAGAGAAATAATTTCACAAAATTCAAAGTATAAGTGATAACTAAATATTATAACCTAGTCATTATAATGGCGGGTATGACTAATATTAACTTCCATCTAAAAAACTATTTAAAGGAAAATACGTGAGTCTATAAAATCTTAAAATTGTTCTTTATATATTTTATTAGTGAAATATAAATGTAATATATTAAATGTAATCTTTTAAATTCATCTTAAATGTTTTCTAGATATGATATAAGAACAAATTCATTGTTTTGGATAAAAGAAGTATTTTTCAAAAAATATAGTTTTACCATCTTTTGATGATGAAGCCTTTTTAAAACTAGTTTCTGACAATTTTATAAGTTCTATTTGACATAATAATCTTCTTATTTGAAATTGGGACATAAACAGTTACATTGGTAGAAATTGGTATTTTTCTGATGAAATTCATATTTTAATGAATTGTGAAAAATACTATATTTTAATTCAAAAATACCTTTTCATCTAATTCATTTATATAGATAGATTGTATTTTAAAATTATTTTTAAAGTTTATTATTTTTTTATTATTTAATCCAATGTTGGTCATTTTATGTAATTTCACATTTAAATTTGAAGTAAACTCCTGTCAATCTTTTGATAGTTTTTACTTCTTAAAAACCCGCTTTCTAGTTTTGACAACATAAATTAATTTTAAATTAATTTATGCCAATTTTGTGTTTTGAATTTATAAAAATAGATTCAATATTTTTAATCATAAATTCTAAATTATGTAAATGGGTACCTTTTATTTTGGGACATTATGAACTGTAACATTAATAATTATTTTTATTTACCATGGTTAAAGGGTAAATCTGGTAAATAAGGGTAAACAATAATATTATAATAATATAAAACTACATTAAAACACATGATAATCCTATTGGATGTGATATGTTAGACATTGATAATCCTTGGGTCTATTTTAGGATCCCATGAAGCCACTTGGGTGTGATAACGACCTTTTATAATTTTTAATTTAAAGTAAAGAGAAATATAACATAAACATGTAGCTTTTACTAAAACATTTTTAATATAGGGTTATATAACCAATATATTTGAATATAATTAGTAATTAAAAAGATAATAGGATTTACTAAATCATGTTATTTTATTTATAATTTTTATACATTAAATAAATAAATTTATTTATGACCCAATGATGATGCAATGATTACCTTATTAATGAATGAGTCAAATAAATGATATTATAAATCTTAGCATAAATATAATTTGAACATTTTTCTGTCATCCATAAATTTTCTAGATTTTTATGACATATTATATTTTAATTAATGATTTATTTTTGAAGAAATCAAGTTCTTATGACTTTAAAAAAATCAATCTCTAAATAATTTCAAAATTAATGAAAATGAGTTTTAAAAAAAAATACTATTTTATTAAATGATATAATAATACTAAAATCTAATATTCAGAAAAATGACTTATATAATGTCATAAATTTTACTAATTATCCACTTGTGGTTTTCTTCTCATTTTATAGTAACTATAGTAAACATATATTATGAAAATACATGAAAATATGGTAAGAGTAAATGTTTTTAACTAAGGGTTAAAGCTTAAAGATAAGGTTACTTTTGTGACCAAAACTTCTATATAACCTATTGGATGAGATGATTTCAACCCATAATCATATTATTCATGAAATTTATCACTTTGGAACTACTATAACTCGAAAATCATTTCATAATAAAATAATATTTCAAAAAATACCTAAAGTTCCCCTACTTCCTCTTATAAAAGGCTACCACCTCTACCCACTTACTAACGCCTCTCAATACACTGGGATCATCCAAATTTTTCTCAAATATGATCCCAAATGCATCTATTTCTATTATAGGACACACTTGTGTCATAAATCCATCCTAGGGATACCTTTTGTGCAAATCAAAAAGAGATACTTGAAAAGAGGTAATTGTTTTATCACCTCTTTCAAAAATATTTTCTTCTTATACTTTCTATTCTTATGTTTTTCCATAATAAATTAATAAATATAGTATATTATACATTATTATATGTTATTATAATTGTGGTAAAACCTTATACCACCTTTTATCCATCCTATGAATAATAATATCACCATGTGTGCGTGTGTATGCCTTACCGTCTCCACGCCGTGGTGTAATTTGTTTGTCAATAATACTTTTTTATGGGTATACTGATGATAATAATGGATGTAAATAATGAATATAACTTTTTAATCATTTTATATAATTATTATACCATCCAATTCTATACCATTTAAACATTAAGTAAATGATATCATTGCTCGTGTGTATGTGCGACCTACCGTCTCCACGATGCGATGAGATTCATTCTCCATGTTAACCATTCAAGAATGATTATAAATTATATATAATAAATAAGAATTAAATTTATTAAATAATAATTTTACTATATTTATTTATATATATATATTTCATTACTTTCTTCCATTCAATTCAATAAGGAAACCAAAACAGTGTTCATGCGTACGTATAACCTACCCTCTCTATGAACAATGTATTCTATTTAATTTATCTATCTATGATATATATTTATATACTTAATATATAGGATATGTAAATCATGTTTTAAATTCTATTATTAAGTAAATCACAATCTAAGTAATAAGATCAAGATTAAAAAGTCAAAACACGCACGATAAATAAAATGATCATTACCCAAAACGTTGCTTTTACATGGAATTGATAATTGAACGGGTAATATAAAATCATAAGTGAATCGTATATGAAATTATAAATATTATAATGTTTCTTTTATGAGTTAATAATATGTTTAAAACCACTATACAGGATTTTCAGATACATACAAAGCATATCAGACCTATGGTATGAGATAATTTCATAATCTCAATATTATGTGAGATTGTTTATATATAAGTATTTTCTAGGATATATTTATTATCTGAGTCCATGTTTCCTAAATATACAATATTATTTCTACCCCTATACTATTTTTTAAATTAAATTTTACCCATTGGTTAATTTTAATTAAATGGTATGGAATGAATCTTTCTTTCATTTTCCACATGAGGTACTTTTTGACTTTTTCGGTAAGAGTACAAGAAGAATATTTTTTTATCTTATAAGACAAGAACGGTTTTATGCCTTAGTTACATGAAGATTCCTCTACATGATTTCAATTTTATTTTCAAATAAATTCTTTTATTTTAAAATTTTGTGGCATTTTGAGAAAAAAAAATGTTTTTTTAAGAAGAAAGGATATTATCCTCACGAATTAAGTTCAATTGTTTTATCAACATTATTTTTCATCTAATATGACACTCTTTAAAAAAGGTTATTTTTATATACCTACTATTACTATGATTTTTCTATGTTTATTATGAAATGATATTTCATATAGATTATGTTATGATGGAATTATGTTTTAGAAACCCATTTTATTTCATGGGTTATTCTATGATGAATGATTTATGTTTTTATGGAAAATGTAAGAATGATTTTATTATGAGACTGGTATGACCTATATCTCCCTGAAATGAACTGGGTAAAGATTTATATCTCACGAGATAGACATGATTGGGATGATAAGTTAAACTAGTTCAGTAATATATGGCTGCAATGGAAAGTAAATATTTTTCAGTAATACATGGTTGGAACAGAAAGTAAACATGGTTAAGTAATGGACTTTATTCATTATGATGGTCTTGGAATCAATTCCTTGGATAATATAGAAATAATATTATGTTCTTATTTGTTTTCAATAATTCCATGTTTTATACCAATGCTAGTTTTTCAGGGTTCATGATTCCATTATGATTTATTCCTTATGAACTACCAAAATTTATTTCATGACTCAAGATTTTGGTATATGTTAAATGTAGCATGTTGTTTTGAAAAGTTATGTTCATTATTATATTTTAGTTTTATAGGATATTTTCCATGATTATATTTACTATGAATTTTAGCTCACCCCTTTTCATTTTAATTTTCCCCCAGAATTTGAATAAGGGTATTTAGTAAGATGTGTCAAAAGGGATTTGAGTTATGAAGGATAAAGCAGGAGATGATGTAGATGTTTTATGAACCAGTTACTTATGTTTTCCAGTTTCCATGTTCACTAAACTAATATGGTCTTTAGGAATATATTTTTTAAGGTATTATGTAATCCAAAAAAGAAATTTAATGTTCATGTATGTCAATCTTGGGTCATTAGAGTTGGTATCAGTGCAAATGCTTAGTTATCCTTTGGAAACGAGGATGCAAAAATATTTGGGAGATCCCTAAAGATATTTCTAAGGTATATACAGGGATGTAGCTAAGGGTAAGTATAACTATAGGTTACATTACTATAATTATGGTAACAATCATGAATAATCTAGGATAAACATAAGATGTTAGAGATTGAAAGTACCCCCCTAGATTTTGTTGTTTTCCTAGTATAATTTTTGCCTCTCACACTATTCTTTTTGGGTTTTAGACAATGATTTGAACCCAAAGGAACTGTGTTAATGATCAATGAAATGGGAAATGAAATTATTGTCCTCATGAAAAAACAAATGTTATGGGATATGGAATAAACAATCTTATTGCTATACTTACACAAGATATGAATAATTCTAGACATCCAAATGATCATAGAAGGGGAAACATTATGTTGAGCCCTTCATGAGGCAACAACCACATTATTTTAGTCGGTCTTCTAATCCACTTGTTACTGAACAATGGAGCAGTACCATTGATAAGATATTTTCCATCACTTCACTATTTAGAACATGAACAATTCATTTTGGATGTTTATTGTTTAGAATGTGAAGTAGATCAGTGGTAGAATCTAATCAATAAAACAAGGCAGCAAGAAGAAATTGAATCCATGGAATTGGATGAGTTCAATAACTTATTTCTCAATAAGTACTTTCCTCATATTCTTATAATGAAGATGGAAAACTAGTTCCTTGAGATTAAGAAAAATTATGATGAATCTATAGGTATATATGAGGAAAATTTTACAATACTTTCAAGGAATGCTTCTGGATTTATCATCCAAACTGAAAGTGAAGTTGATAAATTATTCAGTGGCTTAAAACCAAGTCTTCAATGGGTATTAACTATAAGATACAATAGTATCTATGAAGAGATTGTGTATTGTGCTATCAAGGTAGAAATGGAAGTTAGTGTTATATATAAATATCATGGTTTTGAAAAGAAATAAATGATGGCGTTCAAGGTAAAATCTCAAAACAATGGTGAAAAGAAGAAGAGTGTTTCCTTATGGTCAAAGGGTGGAAATAATCTTGGTGGAGATTGTCTTCAAGGGACTAGAAAATTTTTAAGTGTAGAAAAGAAGTTCATTGAGAATTTTAGTGTCGATGTAATGGGAAAAAAGGATGCTAATGATGTGAATATAGACAAGACTACAGAGAACGCACCACCCACACTTCAATGTGATAAGTGTAAGGAAATGGGGAATTTTTCTAACCAATGATCTAATCTAAGAGTTATAGATGATTATTGATGTCAAGAACCTCTTAAGGCTAAATAAAAATACAAATCACATGCGATCACTATTGGTAATGTTGAGTATGACAACGAAGTGGTGGAATGATTAAGTGTTTATGTAATGGGATTCCAAAATAGTGTTGTAGAATATCTTTTATAGTATTATAGAATTTTGGAATATTTATGTATTGGTCCACTGTGGTTTTCCATAAGTACATGGTACTGGTAACCATGAAAAGTGATTGAAATATTTTTGGATAGCACATGATATTCACATAATGAAGGGATAAGGAGATAATGATATGTTTGATAGTATTAATGACCTTAGAATGGATATATGGACAAAGTTATATCATGGTTTGAGTATATATAATTTTTGGTATTTTTGGTGTGTGGAAAGAGTTAATTTTGATAGAATACTTGTTTTCACTAAGGTTATAAGGTAATTCATGTTATTACCATGTTTTAAGAGAATAAATGATTAAGGTATTCACATGTTTGGAATATGATAACCAAGAACTACCTTATGAGATATGGGAGATAAATGTTAAGTTGATTTAGTTCACCTCCTTCTAAAGTTTTATATTTGTAGTTTTTGGAAGGATTATAATTTTATCCATTCATGGATAGTATAAGTTATATTCCAGTTGCAGTATGTTAGATTAATGTTTTTCTCACTCTAGGTGGGGTTATGCATATTTCATGACCTGTGATAACATTTTTGTTGTGACATATGGAAGGAACTATCATTCTATCGCTTGATATACTAACACTTCAAGAATGAAAAATTCAACTTCATTTCTTTAAATAAAAGATGAAGCGAAAATTGTTCAAGACAAGAACAATGGTGAGATTGTACCAAAATCAATTATGTATTTATTCTCATGAAAAATTATTCAAATTTGGGAAAGGATATTGAAAATAAAAAAAAAATTTATCTTAGTACCTTCTTATCCGAATAATCATGTGGTCCTTTAAATCTTCATAGATTTATGGCTTTCTGGTTGTTAACTTTCCCCAAATATTGTTCTCTATCACTATACATCAGAATTGGATGGTTATATTTTTCTTCTATATCCATGTTTTCACTTCACACCCATGTTCTCTTATGTGGAAACATAGTGATGAGTTTCTTTGGGTAACTATTATGTTTCCAACTCTCCTTTTTAAAATAAAGTTTTAGTATTCCTTTTTACGATCTGGGTTTTTGTGAAAGAAACATTCAAGTAGTAAAGCTTTTATAACCCTGGAGAATTTAGAGTTAAAATTCATTTTAAGGGGGTTATAATGTAACACCCTGATATTTTATGAGAAAGTTTCATTTTAATGTATTTGATGTCTTATGTTGTATATTACACCAAGATTATCTTGCGCTATACACAACAATGTATTAGATTGCATTATACGCAACACTATTCTTGGACTCTCTTACACACAATTTCATGTTCCTTTGATAAGATTTATTTCACACAATACTGAGTATAAGTGATAACAAAATATTATAACTTAGTCATTATAATGACGGGTATGAATAATATTAACTTCCTTCTAAAAAAACTATTTAAATGAAAGTAAGTGAGTCTATAAAATCATAAAATCACTCTTTATGGATTTTATTAGTGAAATATATGTGTAATATATTCAATGTAATGTTTTAAATTAATATTATATGTTTTATAGATATGATATAAGAACAAATTCAATTTTCGGATAAAAGATGTATTTCTCAAAAAATACAGTTATACCACCTTTTGATGGTGAACCCTTTTTAAAACTAGTTTTTGAAAATTTTATAATTTCTATTTGAAATAATAAACTTCTTTTTTAAAGGTAGATGGTAAAAATTTACCTTTGTTGAAATTTTGGTATTATTCTGATTAAATAAATATTTTAATGAATAGTGAAAATACTGTATTTTAATTCAAAACCGCCTTATTGACTAAATCATTTATATAGATATATAATATTTTTTATTGTTTTTAAAGTTTAATTAGATTATTTTTTATAATTTAATCCAATTTTGGGTTTTGGTAGTAATTTTACATTTAATTGGACATAAACACATGTCAATATTTTGATAGTTTTTACTTCTTAAAAACCCGCTTTTTGGTTATGACAATGGGAATTAATATTAATTTAATTTCTCCCAATTCTGTGTTTTGAATTTAGAAAAATGGATTCCATATTTGGAATTCTATGTTCCAAATTGTGTAAATAGGTGCATTTTATTTTTGGGACATTATGAATAGTAACTTCAGTAATTATTTTTATTTACCATGGTTAAAGGGTTAGGCTGGTAAATAAGTGTAAATAAATAATATGATAATAATATAAAACTACCCTAAAATGGTTCTTAGTCCTATTGGATGAGATATTTATGACCATTATCATCCTTGGGTCGATTTTAGTATCCCATGGAGCCACTTGGTTGTGATAATGACCTTTTATAATTTTTCCTTTAAAGTAAAGAGAAATATAACATAAACATGTATCTTTTAGTAAAACATTTTTAATATAGGGTTATAAAACTGATATATTTGAATAAAAATAATAATTAGAAATATAAAAATATTTAATACATCATAGTATTTTATTTATAATTTTTAGACATTAAATAAATAAATATATTTATGACATAATGATGATTCCGTGATTACCTTATTAATGAATGATTCGAATAAATGGTATTATAAATATTAAAATAGATTCAATTTGAACATTTTGATGTCAGAAACGAATTTTTTGGATGAATATGACATATTAGATTTTATTTAATGCTTTTTTCTAAGGAATCAGGTTTTTATGACTTTAACAAAAATCAGTTTCTAAATAGTTTTAAAATTGAAAAAAATGAGTTTGAAAAACAAAATACTATTTTATTAAATGATATAATAGTCCTAAAAATCTAAGATTCATCCAAATGACTTATATAATGTTTAAAATGTATTTAATGATCCACTTTTGTTTTTAATGTAATTTATAGTAACTATGGTAACCATATATTATGAAAATATATGAAGACATGGTAGGAGTTAATGTTTTTAACAGGGTTAAAGCTATATGATAAGGTTAATTTTGTGAACTAAAATTGTCTAAAACCTATTTGTTGAGAGGATTTAGAACCATATTTATCTTATCCTTTAAATTTATCACTTTTTATCAACTATAATTCTAAAATATTTTCATAATAAAATAATATTTCAAGACTTTCCTAAAGTGCCCCTCCTTCCTCTTATAAAAGGTCACCACCTCTACCCACTTACTAACACCTCTAAAGCCCCTTGCCTCATCCAAATTCTATTCCAATAAGATACTTACATCCCTTCCTTCCTCATAGAGGCTAAATTATGGGTATAAATCTATCCTAGGGAGACCTTTTGTGCAAATCAAAATGAGATACTTGAAAAGAGGTAATTATTTTATCACCTCTTTCAAAATTAGTTTCTTCTTCAACTTCCTCTTTTTATGTTTCATCCATACTAAAGTAATAAATACCATATATTATACATGATCATATTTTATTATAATTATTAGAAAACCTTATACTCAATTTTATTCATCCTACGAATAACAATATAACCATGCATGTGTAGGTACAACTTACTGTCTCGACGCTATGGAGTAATTTGTTATTAAAAAATACTTAATTTGGATGAGTATAATGATGATTATAATGGATTAAAATTTTGAATATAACATGATAATTATTATGTGCAATTAATATTCCATCCAATTTAATACCATTTAACCATTAAGTGAATGATATCATCACATATGTTTACGTACGGCCTACCATCTCCATGACACTATGAGGTTTATTCTCCACGTTAACCATTCAAGAATGATTATAAAGTATATATAATAAATAAGAATTAAATATATGAAATAATAATGATACTTTATTTATGTATATATATGTATATATTTCATTTATTTTCTTCCATTCAATTCATTAACGAAACGAAAACAACGTTCATGCGTCATACGACCTACCATCTCCATGAACGGTGTATTCCATTTAATTAATCTATCTATTATATATATTTATATAATGAATATATCTGATATATAAATCATGTTTTACATTCTAGAAGTAATTGAATCATGATGTAGGTTATAATATCAAGAATAACAAATCAAAACACGTACGATAAATAAAATGATTATTACCCAAAATATTGTTTTAAAGTGGAATTGATAAATGAACGGGTAATATAAAGTAATAAGTGAATAATATATGATATAATAAATATTATTATGGTTATGTTACAAGTTAATAATATGTTTCAACCCATTATACAGGAGGTTCAGATACATACGAAGCATATCAGACCTAAGGTAAGGGATAATTTTATAATCTAATTATTATCTAAGATTGTTTATACATAAGCATTTAATGGGGTATATTTATCATCCACATCCATGTTTACTAAATATATAATATTATTTCAATTATTTTACTATTTTATAAAGTCAATTTTACACATCGTTGAATTTTTATTAAATGGTATGAAAGGAATCTTTCTTTCATTTTACACATGAGGTACTTTTGGACCTTTTCACCAAGAGTACGAAAAGATTGTTTTTCATAACTTTTATGACTTGAACAATTTTTACGCCTTAGTTCCATGATGATTCATTTAAACTATTTCATGTTTATTTTTAAATAAATTATTTTATTTAAAATTTTCTAGTTATTTTGAGAAAATAATATGTTTTGGAAGAAGAAAAAATATTATCTTCATGAAATAAGTTCAAGTGTTTTATCAACATTATTATTCATCTAAGATGATGCTCTTTAAATAAAGGTATGTTTCTATCCCCATTATTACTATGATTTGGTTATGTTAATGATGGAATGATATTTTATATTCATTATATTATAATGGAATGATGTTTTAGACACCCATTTAATTTCATGCGTTATGATATGATAATTGGTTTATGTTTTTGTGGAATAGGAAAGAATGATTTCATTATGAGATGGGTGGGAACTATATCTCCCTCCAATGAATTTGGTAAAGATTTATATCTCATGAGATTAACATGAATGGAATGATAAGTAAATCTAGTTCAGTAATATAGTTCTAGAATAATAAGTAAATCCAGTTCAGTAATACTTGGTTGGAACAGAAAGTAAACCTAGTTCAAAAATGGAATTTGTCCACTATTATAGTATTGGTAGAAATACCTTCTCTACTTTGGATATTATATTATGTGCTTATTTGTTTTCCATAATTCCATTTTTTATACCAATAATATTTTCTCATAGTTAATGATTCCATTATGATTTATGCCATATGAACTACCAAGATTTATTTCATGACTCAAGATTTTGGTATATGTTAAATGTAGTATGTTTTTTTTCAAAATTTATGTTCGTTATCATGTTTTTGTTTTGTAAGATATTTTCTATGCTTATCCTTACTGAGCATTTGAGCTCACCCTTTTCATATTTCTTTTCCCCTAGGATTTAGAGTAGGGTATTAAGTAATATGTGTCTAAAAGGGGTTCAATTTATGAATGATAAAGTGGGAGATGATGTAGATGTTTTATGAACTAGTTTATTATGTTTTCCAGTTTCCAAGGGAACTAAACTAATACTGTATTTGGGCATATATTTTTTGTATTGTAATAAGAATTCTGAAAAAGAAATTCAATGTCTATGTATGTCAATCTTGGCTCGTTAGAGCTTCACTAACATTTCCATTTATCCATCCTTGAATATTATTTATTTTGGGTGTTATTCAACGTTCTTCATGGTGTTCATCATTAATTTGATTCGATGCATCAAAACATCGAGAGATCATCAAGAAGAGACTGGCGCTGTGAAGATCCCATATTGGGGATTCCAAAAATGGCCTCGGATTAATTTTTGGATGTCCAGTGTTTTTGTGGTGGAAAATGGAAGGGTCCACAAAAGTAGAACCGCCGGTGGCAACCGATGATGGACTAGGGTGGAGAACAGATGTTGATTGCAGCAGCGGTGTGTTGAGGTGGAGGAATTGTTGGTCAGTAACGATCAAAGTGTGGGATGGGGTGTAGTAGTGTACTGAATAGAGTAGGCTGGACAGTGGCAATGTGGTAGGTGTCTAAGGTGGATTGTGAAAAGGAGACGTGGGGATGCTCGGGGGAATGGGGTTTGTCCAGACATGGTGCAGACTAGCCCAAGTGGGGACAAGGCCCTTTAAAGTGTTGTATCTCCTAAACTGCATGTCTGATTGATAACCCGTCTGCATCCATAAGACTCTCTCTTTGAGGTCTATTTTTTAGATCAGATAAGGTATTTAAGTCTTGGTCATGTGGTATAGTTTCATGAGATGCCTAAATTTTATAATAATAATTTAACCATTTTTATTTGGGTATCTTGCGTCAGACTCATTTTCTAAATGGAACATCCATTTGATGCACTATCTGTGGAAACAAAACACTATACTTTGTGTAGAATTTTCAGGATGACTTTTGAGTTTTTAAACCAAATATTGGGTTTAGGTTCCTTGATGTCCGGTTTGCGCTTGTTCTGTGAAATACAGCCTTTTCACTGGGTATCCGTTCTGGGAGAATGAGAAGTCAATACTTTGTATTTTTTCTGTGAGGATTGTAATGACATGATCTGTATAATTGTTTTGGGATCGAGGCATGGGAATCATGGTACGTCATTCTAGATAAATATGACATATTACTACTTTTCCATCAGATATCCATTTGGGGTAAATAAATATTTGATCTTTTTTGTTTTTTCACAAGGATCGCAGTAGTGTGATCTGATTGGATTTAAGGATACTTATTCATGATCTCATTAAATATGGAGTCATGAAAAGAATATATGTGGAAGATTATTCTCAAGTGTTTGAATAAATCCCATGACTTGGGTCAGCTTTGACTATTTTGAGAGTGAATAAGATGTATGAATAGTTACAGTCTTATGTTTTAGGGCCGTTTGAGGAGGAGTTTCAATGAAATTTTATTTTGATCCTTCAGATCAATGACAAGAATCGTGCACTTGTCAGCTTTCTGACAATATGTTCCGTGTTCTATGGGGTTACCTTGTCATGTCTAGGGGCACTTGTTCAAAGTATAGTACTCCAGAATGGATAGGTATGTGGCCATACAACATTGTGGGGCCATAGGATGCATGTGACCCACATATGTTGTGCATTACTTTACGAATCTTCAATCCTCTTGTAAATCCTTCTTTTGGAATCATATTTTGGCATATGAGTAGCCTATACTTAGAGTCTTTCCACATAGAATGCAATGGTTCCCTTTTTAGTGGATTTTGTGTTGTGGTGTGAGGTGTTATGGGAATGATTCCTATTTGGGGCAGCACCCGATCTATACAATGGTGTGCTTTTTTGAGAGGTACCATCGAGTAGGGATGTCCAGAGTTCCTTGATGCCTTTCCAAGTGGTCCCATCCAACAATGATGTCTAGGGTTCATTGATTCTTTTTGGAGGGGTACCACCCAGCAGGGAAGGCAAGAGTTCCTCAATTATTTTTTGAGAGGTACCATCCAGTAGGGATGGCCAGAGTTCCTCGATGATTTTATGAGAGGTACCATCTAGTAGGGTTGGATAGAGATGTTCTGGGTTAACCTCCTACTATATTGTGAAGTGGTCATCGATGGTAGTTATGGTTTTACCTCCAACTGGGCTAAGAAGTGGTCCCGGATGACAGTTTTGGCTTCCCTCCTGCTTGGCAGGGTAGTTGGTCCCATCAACGACTTTTTTTAGAAATTACCCTCTATCTAGGCTACGTAGTGGGTTCTTGTCGACTATCAGAGTGTAATCCCCCTAACACACTAGGGTGTGGGTCCCCTATAGTGACTATCAGAGTGGAATGGAATAGTAGGGTGTGGGTCCCCTACTATGAGTTTGTGATCCCTCAGCTATGTGAAATAGTTATGAGACGTGGTTTAACGTGATTTTAGACACTCAAGAAAGAGGGATTCATTTCCCATCAAGACATGTCCCTATGACACGACCTAAAACTGCAAGGGAGATATAGTTCTTCCCAAAGCGGATAGCATCAAGGTGCGGTGATTGAGTCCCGTTGACTTGCAGTTCAGAGAAGACATGGGGGATGCTAGGCATCAATGGTGGTTAATTTTAGGACTATTGGATAATATTTCTTGGGCTGAGCTGTGAGATAGAGATCTCTTTACACTCTCGTTCATGCATCTTTAACTGAGTATATATATTTATCCTTTTTTAGTACCCACTCCTTGGGTTCTAGTTACTCTCTTTCGTGGAGAGGTGAAGACACATGGGGTATTCCATGTTCATTATTTATCTATATTCCAGTGGTTGGATGAGTCTATTCTCCTACTATTGGTAGTGAAGACTAACTGAGAAGTTCATTTTCTCACCATTTCTTGATCCTTGTGTTTTAAAAGAGTATACTACACTATCTTGTTGGATTGAGATATACTATTTTACAATACCTTTCTCTTTATACTACTCCCCTCTTCAGTACATCATATACTGCTCCATTGAGCCTTCGAGGCATTCTACTGAATATTTGTATAATCACCCCTACTTGGGCATTTCCTGCACTTGGTGTTCCCTTGTAGATGATGGATAGGTTGATCGTGACATCACAGGACCTTAGAGATATGAGGTGATTGGAATGCCTGCGATGGAAATATCTTGGGATCTAGGAGGAGGGCTCTCTCAACTGATTTTATTTTTCCACTTCTTGTCATTTTGTGGTGGTTTTTTGGTTGGGGTGTATTTTTTCCCTTTCCCTTTCAATGTACTTTTCTGTACTTGTACTGCTTAGAGGTAGATGCAAGTTAGATTTACTTTTTATAGTAGTTTTATATCTTTTTTTCCTTTCCCTATGCAATTTTTTATTGTGTGGGTTGTTTGTGTGTGTACATGTTTTTAGGCGAAGGCCACCCTAAGCTTGTGGTGTGTTCGAAACTTGTTTCCACCCCCTGGCCTATGGAGGTGAGCTTGGGGTAGTTGTACCTTGATCCCCAAAATGGGTTTTTCATAACATCAATAATATATTTTAATCCAATATTATTTCTCTAAAATAAATAATTTTATCATGAAAACAATCTTTGTTCAATTCCATTTTTACATAAAATATTACTCATTTTATCTTTAAATTGTCCTTACTATCTTTCTAAAATAGTACTAAAATGTTTTAATTACAAAATTTCTTAGACACTCTTTTTATATATTTCAATCTAGTTTAACATCACTTATCATGGGATATTCCTATCTTTTTTTATGAATGTCCATTTATGATTTGAATCCATTATTTCATAGACACCATTATGATATTTTATTTTTTTATGCCTTTTGACATGGTTATGATACCCAATTCCTTCCATGGGTAACCCTTACATTTATGTTTGATTCCTTATGTATGATTATTCATGTGGAAAAAATATTTATTAAAATGTTATGATTGGGGAACCTAGATATAAATTCAATGAATTGGGTAATGTTTAGTCTCGTGAGATGTCATGTTGGGACATGGAGTAAACTTAATTCCTTTATGGGACTATATCCACCATATATTGGCAGCTAACCTTGACTCATGTTTATGTCATGTTATAATATTTTTTCATATTCAAAGGATTTTTTGGTTATATATTCCCATGTTATACATGTTATTATCCCTTGTTTTTATTCATGTTCCATGCATTTATGTCATCATGTTATTCCTTCTAACCCATGTGCTATGTTTTATTCCTATGTTTATTCCCCTTCTGAGATTTTTTGCTCATCACTTTTTTTCATGTATTTCCTAGGTTATCCTATATAGATATAAGGGATCAATTAGAGTAAGGAGGTCATTATAAAGGTTAGATAAAAGTTGTTTTTATTTTGGTTTCCTGATGTTTAATTACATACCTAATCTTCCAAGACACTATATTTCACTATCCTTGCCATTTAATTTCATGTTTAATTAGGCATAAAAGCATGTAATGATATATTTAAAAGGTTAGGATCATTATATAGTGTGGTGTAGACATGAAACTATAGCCAATGTAGCTAAAGGTGGTTTATTAGATCACCAGTGAGGGCCACTGGATAGCCATTTCTATTAGAAGTGGCTAAAAATTCTTCTATAGCCATCAGCTAGTCAGTAGAAATCCATTATCAAGCTAACAAGTTATCAAGTAGCTAATATATTTATATAGTATCCACCAGCACACCGATGACATCGATTTGGGACAGTTTGGTAGGGGTATATCATATTTTTATACCATTTAAACTCCTATTTAATTACCTAATCCTCCTCCCTTGAACCAAATTCAATCTATTCAATCTTGGGGGATCTTTTTGAATATATTTGGCCCTCCCAACTCATATTATTGGAACATTGAAGTGCTGGTCAAATAAATGATTCTTTCTTGGTAATTAAATCTATGTATTACTCTGGGATTTACATCTTCTTTCTACAACTCTTGATTCTCATAGTGGATTCACCATGAAAATTATGGGACTTTATAGGATCTAAGCATCTAATGGTATTCATTTTTTATCAATCCAGAAATTGAGGGGGGTTTTCGGGATCACTAATACTATTTCTCCATTATTCGAGAATTATGGTGGAAAGGGTTTTCTATTATTTTCATTGGTCTATAAAGTGATTATTTGGAGGTTCTTTATTAGTAATTCTCATTTTAGGATCCTTCCTCATTTATAAGATACTTAGTTCATCTTGTCTTGTGAATTCTATGTGAGAGTTAATATTCCAAGTGTTTCAAGGTAGGATGTTTTTTGAATTGTATTTATTTTACAAACCCTTCTTGGTTTCTCTTTGAATTTTATTTCTAAATGGTTGTAAAATATGGTTGATAAATTTAACTTGAAAATGGATTTTGAAATGGTTTTAAAGGAATGACTTGTGAAATGTTTTTGTTTTGGTTGTATTTTTAAAGATGGGTTTAAATAGGTTTGTGTTGTTAATGAAAATGGTTTTAAAGAATGGTTTATATGGTTAAAACATAGAATTACATTTGAATGATTTTATATTTTAAACCCAATAGTGATTGATGATGAGTTTTTTCCTATTATGGGGGATAGAATCTTTCCCTTTAGAACTATTTTGATCAGGAAATTTGTGCACCTGGTTTCCAGAGGTGTGTTAAGTATCCACTCTTCAGAGTTACTTATTACCCCTATACATGTTGTGCCAGGGTAATGTGAAAACCGGGTGGCCTACCAATTACATTAACAATACAAGTATCCTCACTGACCTGGAATTTAGGATAACATGATTAAAATGTATATTGGTTGTAATTCTGGAAATGTATACTTGGAATGTTTATGAAATGATTTGAAAATTTGGTTATTGATATGTTTTATAAACTTTGAAAAGGGGTGAATATAGATTTGTTTAGGCTGATAGAGGAAAATTAAAGTAACTATAAGGATGAGGTATGTTTACTCTTTATAAGGCAATTATAGTATTAAGGTGACTACATGTCACATGGATTTGGTGTTTTGCAGTACCCTGTGCTTCTATTTTGCATTGTGGTTTTTAGAGACCTATTTTGTCATACTTTTTTTTATCTTTTTTATTGTGGTTATATTATTTTCTTATCATAATATACTTTATTTATTTTATCAAGTTATGTTTTTCGTGTTAAAATAATTCCCAAAGATAGTTCTTGATTCCTCAATGCTTGTTTTCAACTTGTGTGGATCGGGAATGACCTTCTAGCAATATCAGGACTATTTTTGGTTCTAATGATTTGGGAAATCTTTAATGGTTCATAAGAGTCATGGTATATTATAATAATAAAATTATTATTAATTGATATGGGGTACTTGTAAATTTAACCATTAGACAAGGAAATTTTTAAGTTATTGATTTGTTAACCCTAGATATATAAATGTTTTTATATTATTTTACGTGAGATGTGTTGGTTTTTTTTAAAAAAATCTTCCAAAATAATTCTACCTAACCATAATGAGATATTATCAAGAATTCTATTAATAATGGAGATTGATGATCCTCCAACATCTCAAGATAAATTGATGATAATGGAGAGTATTTGATGTTATGAAATATTCTTTTTGCGATCAGTGATGAATGATGCAAGTGGTTTGGATCATTTATTCTAGCACACATACTTCCAATGATACTGTTTTAAGATTCATGGAAAATTTGAAGATATTAAAAAAGAGATCCAACACTTGGATCCATTATCATAGTTAAAAAATGATAAGAAAAGGTCAACCGATTCAACAATGAATAATTAATTATATGTTCTGATTATTATTTTTTAAATAAATTAATCATATATTATATGTGAAAAGAACTTCTCTTTGATTTTTATAGGGTTTCTATCATTTGGTTCAGATGATTTTGCAAAGAAATCATTGAAATAAAATATTATATTTGGTCCCGATCACTTCTGTTGTACGCTATAATCATCAAGAGGCATCAATGAAATCACATGTTAATTTATAATTATTTATAATTTGTCAATCTAATTATGAATTTCTTTCGACTATTTTTCATTTTTCCTTTTTTATCTTAATATGAATGTTGGGAAAATATGATTGTTCTATTTCATGACCAAAAAGTCCAAAAAATTATAAATAATATTTAATGATCTCATACAGAGGTTCTAGAGATTCTATTTGGATAAAAATAATACATGATGTGTAACTAGAATGTACACCCTATGTACACATGTCCAATCACACTAGGATGAACTGTGAAAATCACAACACATCATGTCGTAGAACAGTAAGTGATATCATTACATGTTTCATATTGATGGCTAGATGGAAAAAATTCTAAAAAGGATTACTCAATGTGTATTGAGTGCACATGTTGTGTAACACCACATGGTTTTCCCATGGGAGTCAGAGGAGAGATGATCTCAAAGAATGAAAAATGTAATTAATACACATTGTGTATGGACTACTAGTGGATAAATACATATCTAATGTGAGTACATGGTCTGTAGATGGTGAACATGATATGTCAGATATAAATCTATACAGGGATCACACACCGATTCCCAAGGCATGTTTTTTAGGTGTCCACAGAATAGAGTACACATCATGTAATAGCGTGTATAAACTATTTTAATCATACCCATTCGCACAGAGTACAAGACAAGGTAGGATATCTTGTGTGAGTCAAATATTATTAAAGTAGATTAATTGTAACATCAAACCAAACTACACAATGTATTATTTTCTTGGTCATTATAATAATACACTACATTTATGGTCATCATACATACTTTTTACTAAATGGGTATTGCTACTGGTATACTCCATGTATATTAATGGAATTCCATATAATCATAAACATCCTACTGACTTTGCAGATTGATTCAAGAAACTATAGATCATTTAATATTAGGACATGTCCTGCACACTACTTTCCATATACTTATATTGTACACAAAAATGACTATATAGAGAAAATTATCACTCCATGCGAGTGAAAATACACACCATGTAAATTAGAATGGTACATATAGTGTTGCCTCCAATACAGGTGATGTAAAATTCCAAATGGAATTTAAACTAACGATATTGGTATATGATGTTTACCCTTTCAGTACAAGACATGTATAAATTAATTTTAAATTATAATTAATTTATTTAAAATTATAGTGGATGAAAATATATTGGACTGTTTGGATAAAAAATTAAGATAAAATAATTAATATGGTAATTAATTTATTAATTCAGGAATTTTATCTTAATTAAAATCTAATTTATATTAATTTGAGCTTGTTTTAAATGATTATTTATTAAATGAATGGATGATCATGATCTTGACCAAGCTATTGAAGTTTTGGGTTTCTTTTAATTTAATTATTATTTCATGGTTTTTTTATAATTATCATTTAATTAAAATGACAATCTTCGACTCATTCCATGCTCTTATTATGTATTGGCTTGTGTGTTCATAATTCCTTTTAAATAACCCCAAACCTCTTGTTCCCCTCACCTGTGTATGTGTAAGAGTATGTTAAATTAGAAACAATTAGGATATAAGAGATAACTCTTGACATAGATAGTGTGAAACCAACCAAGGAAATACATTGGTCAAAAGCGGGATGCTGCAATTTGAGATGAGTTTGACTTAAGGAGTTATTCCCATGAGGTCCCTGTTAGATTTATCATCTCCTCAATAAACCAACAATTAGTAAAGATCATGATCATTACATATATATTAACTTAATTTTTATATAGTGAATATTTATCTATTGATGTTTATTTTATTTATAAATGTGACCATTTAAAATTAATGAATTAACAAGGCTACAATATGGAATAAAATTAGTGGATTATGTGTAAATTATATTATCAATACATAGTTATTTAATTAAATAAAATATATGTAATGTTTTCTAGAATGTAAAGGATAATATAATTAAACTTTATGCATAAGATAAAATAAATACCTCAAGTAAAATATTATGTCGAAATACAACTTCCATTATTTGAGTTAAAATGGAACCATAATTCAAAGTACATTTTTAGCCTCTGTCATGTTATTTTCAATTATTTAGCAGTTTTAACAATATTTTTGGATCAACCTATCCTTTTTGGAATCAAGGGTTGATTACCTCCCCAAGACTTGTTGAAACTGAGATCCAAGTGTTTAGAAAATCATAGTATCAAAATTCATAATTGGGGAGTCCACTTAGTAAATCAATGAAATGTGATTTAATATAATTAGAAAAACTGACTACATAAATACCTTTTAATAAATTTTCAATCCCCCATCTTGGCTATAGGAAGAAAAATATGTATCTTTTCCACTTGAATAATCATGTGACATGATATTTTTAATCCAATGGTGATAACTATTATGATTTAAAGAAATTTTGGGAGACTAATAAATAAAATTTATTACATCACTTTTAGTATCCTTGATAAAGTACTAAAATATACATTTCCTATTTTATAATATGTAAAGTGAAACCACAATATCACTATTACCATTTTTATATGAAGAATATGTCATCAAAATCATAAATTTATAGAGTGGTACAATCGTTTTTACCCTGTACTACTACAAGAATATTTGTAATTTGTGTTGGAGTCCCCTATTCCTTATCATCCACCTCAATGGGTGAGCGAAGGTGAAAAGGATTCTTCTGAGAGATATATAGAGGATTATTCTACCACTAGTTTCATTATGCTATTAACTATTCCTAAATAGATAAAAATTCAACATAAATACATGGATTCATATACCATGATATATCATCTCCTATCTAATGTGAAGGAGAAAGAGAGGCTAAAGATAAATGAGATTTTCACAGTACTTTACCAGTGTAAACTAAGAGATGAGTATGTAGAAAGTGATCTTGCCTTAAAAATGTTTAATTATGTTGATCACATATTAAACATGGGCCTCTATATAGATAATAAAAAATCCATAAATATCATATTATAATTCTTACCACCTAGTCTCTTAATATTCATCAAGAGTTATAGGATGAACCATATGGAGAAACTGTTCAGGAATACTTTAACAAAATATTGATAGGTAGATCACTGAATAAGGGGATATTTTATTATCATGTTTCCAAAGAAATCATTGTTATAGGAACTACGATGTATTAAAGAATAAGAAATGAAACACTTCTACTTTTGGTATATTCAATATTTCATGTAATTTGTTTTTTTTCTTGGGCAATAAATAATATATTTGTATTATAAAAAAATAACTAATGAAGTTACAAAACATTAAAATGACTAAGGTGAATTATCTATGTAATTAAAATAGGGTGATTCTTATATCAATAGTGAGAAACACACAACTTTTATTTTCTGAGTGGTTTTATTCTCATGACACTATTGTTTTGTATAGAGTTCTACCAATTTTTTTTCTCTGTGTCCATTAGACTCAATGAGAGATTATTTCATTTTGAGATGAATTCTTCTGTGGTATTTCATACTTAACTGATTGTTTCATAATATTTAAATCATCAAAAATGGATGAAAATAATAAAATATAAGACTCATACCCAATTATGGTTAGATAATTATTTTTTCAAGTAAAACGAAAATTAATTATCAAATATATACTTAGAAGGGTGTTTGGACTCATCAAGATAAACCCATTAGTATAATCAATATACTATCTTGTAAAGTTTTAGAAAAACAGAACTTTATAAATAATGGTAATTCGTAAATCTTATAGTTTTTTAGGTAAACCACATGAATTATTCTAAGGATAATCTAGAGGTAAGTTCATATACTTCATTATGTAATGCATATACTTGGTAAATATATGGCATCCTATAGGTGGGATTTTAAGGGAATATGTTAACCATGTATTCATCAATAATTTAAATATTGAGTAAAGGTTTTTTTAAACTCACATTAACTTATTCACAAAGATTATGTGGTGGTCATACAAGGTAGATAAATGAGGAGTATTATATATATTTCATGTCTTCAATAGACTTTTAATAATTTTGTCATAAATAGTAGCGTAACACCTAACCATATTCCAAGTAAATTGAAAAATTTATGTCATATATTTAATGATATGATGATAATCCATTATGTTTTAGCCTTAGGTGTTTTATGGGAACCATTTTTTTAACATTTTTTATAAATAAAAACATACTTCTTGGAAACCCAAAGTGTATATCATTTCATGATCCCATAACTATACAAGATATTAAGAACCCCAAGATATAAAGGTATTAATCAAATCTAACTATATTTTTATAAGGTAAGTACATATATTTTTATATAGTGGGTGCACATTAGGATTTAGTGAATTCTACGATTCATAAACATATAATTTCACATTTGAACACTAAAATCCCTAGGTTATAGTGGGATTAATTTTTCTAGATACACATACTGCATGGGAATGTTAAAACCAAATTTCTCAATTTTTATTCACAAAAACATGTGAAATATTATTAAATATGAATAATGAATCATAAAAAGTACCAGTACATTGAAACTATCTATAATTTTAAAGTGAAAATAATTAAAGATTGATTCAACTTACCAAAATAGCATTCCATATTTTTTTAGTCTCTTCAGTTGATGTAAAACTATTAGTGGGTATTCAAGAGAAACTAAAAATGGATGGAACTATATAGTACCAATAAATCTTGAATAATTTCATATGTTTTAAGATATGTTTAGATGTAGTATATGACGCAACATTACACCATATTTTATGATAATGTATACTATAATTATAATTGTCATCGAAACTTTCTATGATCATTATATTGGGCACTGGATGTTAATACTACCATCCTTAGAGGATACCTTAAAGAATACGTCTATATGGAAAATCAAAAAAAGGGTTGGTGAAACCAAGAAACCTAATAAAAAAATTAAATTTATAGATATCCATCAATAATTTAAATAAATTATAAGGATTATAAAAATTCATTTGGAATGAATGTGTTTCAAGTGTTTATAAGAGGTTAGTGGGAGTACTATAGTTTTCGAATGAGGATATATTCATTACAAAAGGATAGTAAATGGTTTTTCCTATAGATTAAATAAAATATTTTTTATAGGAATGACTAAATTAACAATCCATGTTCTAGGGACCAAGATCTATATAAATTGACCTAGGAGGTTTCTTAGATCAATTCATAGTATATACATTTATAAGGCATCTTTGTCTGTGTCACATGGCATAAAATCAATCCACTATGATATGTGAAAAACTAAGAGGATATTATTGTTATAAATATATTACATATGAAAAATTTTACTTTAGAGAACTATCCCACATTCCATGATATGTACTAACATTTTATATTTCTTATTTGTAAATAATATATGGTAAAAATAAAATAAAATCAAGATATCAACAAAGTATTGAAGTCAAAACTATCCAAAAATGCATGAAAAAGTAGGAATGGAAAATTTCTTGGTAATTTTGAAAATGATAATAATACTTATTGAGGAGAAACAAAAGTAGAATTTTTTTAGATAACTATGATCTAGTGTTACAATTAGAATCAGGTAATATTTATAATAAAACTTTTTAAAGCCATTGGTTTTCATATCTACATATATTAAGTGAATTTCGGTTTTTTATATAGCTTAATAAAAAGTTTTATTAGTGGTTTATTCCAAGATATGGTGCTTAGGAAAGATATCAAATCTCGACTACTGAAAACCTTCAATACTCGGTCATATCACCTCTAGAGATATTTTGTTAGAGGGGTGACATTATAGAAAGAAGAAAAACCACAAGAACATAGTATGACTATAAAGTATATCCACATATTAGAATAATAAATAATATCATGTGAAACTACTAGAATAAAAAGTTATCAGTAGTTTCATGTAGTGAAATTCAGAGTCTATTAGATTTGGTTCCCTAGAACCAATTACTTTATAAATTAAATTACCAGTATATTCCTAGACTTAAATATTAATAAATACCTTATCACATGAAGAGTGTTATTATTTGTAACATTAATTTTATAATATGCTTAGATTATCTACCAAGTTGAAATTTCATAGTGGTTACCAACATGGTGAGAATCTTGAAGTGATATTAAAATAGTCTAAAATGTATGTCTTGTTCCTGGATTACATCTATTAGATGGGACATAGATGATTTAGGCTACCAAGTGTTAGATTCTCATAAGATATTTAGATTTATTCTCATGAAGTTTTTATTTGGTAATATTTAATAGAGGAGGTAATGATAACTAACCCGCTAATAGGAATTCCACATGTTATAAGTTTCATTGGATATTCCTAGTTATAGACATGTTTATTTTTCATGTGACTTGATATTATTATTAATTTATATTATGAGTCAAATAATTTTATGTGTTTATGAAAATAATGATGAAATATTCTCTAAATTATATATGATATGTTGGGAGAGTCACAAGTGAAATGAAATTAATGAATATGTCAAAAACAATATTCTTCCCTACCATTTATTAAGTGTGTATATATGTGTACCTTTTATTAATATGGAACTATATAAGAAATACATGTCCATCGTAGTATATTGATATGTTAATTTTATAAAGTTAAACAAAGATAAATTATATATATTGGTTGATAAAATGAAGTATGCAACCCGATTGATAAGATATCAAGATAAATGAATTATATTACACCATGAGTGTTCATGAGGGGATGTTATATTTGAGGAATTAACTACTTTATCTACTGGTTACATTCACTGTTTCTAGATACTAATCTTGAATTTGGGCTATATTTTTCCAAATTCCATTGATGAAGTGGGTTATAGGGTCACACACTAAGTGTATCCAGAATCTCAGTTACATTCTATTTGAATTTAACTGTTTAAATATATATTATTTCCAACTTATGGTTCAATAATTATCTAGGTTCTATTTAAATCATAATTCAATCACTATTTATTCAAGAGAATATATATTTGAGGTTAATGTTTAAAAAATGTTTATTTTAAAGAAAACTAATAATTATGTAAATATATAATATTTATTTATCTCCTGTTTAATAACTAGGTAACAAATAATTTTTTATTTTGTTACATAAATATAAAATATTTATATTCTACTAGGTGAATAAAATATGTATTTATTAATTTAATTAATAATATAGTGATATTTATTTATTAAAATACATAATTATTATTCAAGGTTCTATAAATGCATTGGAGGATTGACGAGCTAAGTTATGGGTCCAGATGAAATGAAATATTTAATTAATGTATGAGTTTAGAACATGTCATGGAATATAATAATAATATAATTACTATCATTTGACACGGTTTAATTTTAGAGTTAACAATTATATAATGTCCTTTTTGAAATTTTGGGTTATTTAACCATAGATATATAAACCCAATTATATTATTTTGACTGAGATGGGCTGGTTGTATGCAACATATTCATCAAATAAAAATATCTCAAACCCTAAACATAGATAATAAATAATTCTCTAAATACTAGAGAGTGATGATACCCCTACTCACTATGAAGAGATCAAGTGAACAAAAGAGAGTCTTTGATGTTTGTAAAGATTCCTATTTAGAACAACTAGGAAAGACAAAAGTGGTTTTTATCCATCAAACTAGCACTCGAAGTTCCAATAGTGAAATTCTGGGATTCATAGAGCATGTATAGATACCATTAGAGGGATTCTACTCTTGGATCCTTTAACAAAATGATCAAACAGTATTAAAAGATCTAATAATTTTGTATTTAATAAATAATTCCATGTTTATGTAATTATTTTCTAAACAAATTAATTAAAAATTATATGTGGAAATACATTCTATTTGACTCTAATAGGGTTGGTTTCATCTGGTTTTAAGGATTTATTTGAGTAAATCGTTGTTAAAAATTATTTGGAATGGGATGAACATATTTTTCTATTCCTTAAAACCTTCAAAATTTTTATGGAATCTCATATATTATTCTCTTTAAAATCCATGTAGGAAAAATTAGCTAGGCTAAATTAATTAAAATCCTTGTGTTTATGTCTCATTAAAGACCTTATCAGGAAATCCCAATATTAAAAACATGATAAAGGGATGAAGAGTGAAATATTCCCAACACCCCCTCATGAAATAATGAAAATCCTAGTAATATTCACATTCTAATTTTATAAATAAATTTCTAAAAATTTGATGCTAGTAATGTCATTGTGTAAAAATCTATAAGATTGTCACAATTCCTTATTTATTAGACATCAATCTCATAAATATTTTGGGGTTCATGAGTGAAGAATAATTTTTGTGAGATATGTTTTGTTCTATAATATTTGATATACTCTCCATTATAGTTTTTTATACAAGAAATGTTATCCTCATATAATATGGTGGGAATGACATTACTCATGTTTGATCCAAACTTATTTCTGTCATGGTCTTAATCAAACACATTATCAACTTTATTCATGAACTGAAATCAAATTAAAATGATTATAAGATTCCCTAAGAAAGGTTTATTTTTTAGAACACCATGAAATTTTTGTTCTACTACATGTGAACAAATATCCAGTCTGAGATATAATTTTTTGGGATTATAAAAATATACATCATCAACATAACTAACCTATTTTATTTTTGATATTTTTGAGTAAAACCATTATTTATCAACATATCCTTGAAGGTATCTTAATATTTATTTAATACCATTACAATAACAATGAGTATGATAGGAAATATGCATAACCAATAAATCCCCCAAAAATGATATATTTGGAGTTGTATAGTTTGTAAGGTATATTAGTTCTCATATAACATCCAAATATGGTACTTAAAAAACAAGAAGTTATTTATTATAATTTCATTTTATAAAAGTATATTTATCTCATTTAATATATCATATAATAATTAGTTTACTTAATGGATTTTATTTGTATATATAAAACCATTAGAGGACTTTTGTTGTGTACCAAGACTGATAAACAAAAATTCCATCTTCAGGATGTTTTAAGTTATAATAATATGTTGAACTTTATATTTCCAAAGTATTTCATTTCAATTTTTTTAAATATTATACTACCATGGAAATCTCATCATGAGTCCCAATAATATTGAAATCTCTTATATATATTGAAATTATGAAAAATTTAGATCCAATCATCTTAAAGAGACAAAAGAAAAAAAATAGATCATTTTCATAACCCACTTCATCAAATATTCACTTTGATAGTTATACCATATACTCCCTAACTGATTTAATACATATAATTTTTTATTCAATTTAAAAGAATAACAAACTTGAGATCTAAAACACTTTTCTGGAAGTTTTTATCCTTCTGGGATTTTCATATGGACACCATTAATAATATTATCATACAAGTATACAGTCACAAAATCCATTATGAATAATTCAATATGCATATAATTTAATATTTAAAGTTTATAACATCCATTACAAGAAATTATGTTTCCTCATAATCAATCTCGAATCATTTTTATAAACCCTGAGAAACTATTCATGATTTAAATTTCATAAAATTGTTATTTTCATATTCCTTTCTAAAAAATACTCATTTATGACAAATGGGTTTAATCCCTTTTTAGGCCTCGAAACATGTTTGAAAACCTCGCCTTTGGAAAGAGAGTTTAATTCATATTGTATTATAACTTTGTATTTATCCTAATAGGATCTATCATGACATTTAAAACCCATTATATGTTCTTGAACTTAATTAATAATATTATGTTCCACAATTTATGTAAATGTTTCATCAATAATGGAATTCACTTGTTTCTAACATTTTTTAATATTTGTAAAATTTATAGAAATATCCTCTTACCCATGATCATATACTTTTAGTACATTAGTTTTTTAGAAATTTCATGATAAAGTAAAATTTTATTCTCCTAAGGTTTATTTATTTCTTTAACCAGTATGAGTTTTTTGAATTTCCTTTGAAGAGGATTTTATCTTAAGAACCAAGTGGGTTTCCATGTTTTATATATGTATTTGGAGAATTTTAGATAATACTATTACATTTTCCTTGAAGGAAAACTATTTTAATTGGTGTATTTTTAGTAAGTATTTATGACTTTGGAACCCATTTTTAATTATTGACTCATCATACAGTTGATTTTCCAAAATTTTCAAATTATTGATATTTTAAAATTCTAGTTTTCTCATATTTATATGAGTATCAAGATGAAATAATTTATCCATTTTTCTTAATATTTCAGTTAACGTTAATTTATTTTACACCTTTAATGCAGTAAAAATTGTTTCATCATAAAGAAAATAAAAAAAAATCTTATTCTATGTATATCTCATATCATTTCCTCAAGATACTTTATGATTGAGGGATATTCAAATAGATGGTAAATTTCCAATCTTCTTTGGGGTCCCATTTTTATGTTGTAGTTAGTTCCCCATAACCAAATGAATTTTTTACATTCGATTACTAGAATATATGTGTATATTTCTTATAACATAAATTATTGTTATTATATATAACATTAATATGATAATTTCCTGAGAATATTTTTCATATCAACTGGTTATATGAAATTATTCTCTATAATGATAACCCAAATATTGAAAGAAAATATTCTTAAATTAATATCTCATGTGGCCTATATACTTATATATAATGAGACAAAAATAATATTTGGCTATCAGGTCCTGGGGACTTATAATAACTAATATTTCTTTGCATAAAGTTATCACTTTGTGTACTCTAAGAAGGGCAGTCATGATAACATAACAACTAATATAAATTCCATTTGCTTTATGTGTCCTTGTCTATTCATATATGTGGATGTGTGTATTGGTCCTTACACTTATGGTATTTATTAATGTGTATCATAAATCATATACTTTGATGTATGGATGAAAATAATAACTATATATGATCATTGTGAGGTAGCACAAAATTGGTTCTTTATAAGTGATATGGAATTAATTGAATGTTCAATATAGTATTTTTTCCTTCCATATAAATAGAAGAAGATATCATTGGAACTTTGATTGAAAGAAACTATCTGGTGAAATCCATGGCTATGGTAGTTTATAGATGAATTTGTTTTAGAATTTAAAATAAAAATAAATCAAGAATATTGAGAAATGAAAAAATTATTCATCTTTCTTGATGAGGTATTGATTGAAAAAGGGATTATATTACACTATAGCACTCATTTGAATGTTGTTGCAACCACTACATTAACTTATTTCTCTTTGGGTTCCTGAACATGTTTCAAGATACTAATATTTAATTTTAAGTAAATTCGTCTATTTTCATTGATAAAGGGTCCTATAGGGTTACACACATGTGTATCTAGAATTTTATTTAATTTTATTGATTTTATGAATGAATTTTTTCCATGGTTTATAGATTAGTATTTACTCAATTAAAAGTTAATCACATAAATTCTATCATAAGATATTCAAGTGAAGAATATGTGAGTTGAATTTTATCTTTTGTTTAATTACCCACAAGGTAATGAATATAATATTTATTTTTTCCAAAATTTAGTGAATATAGTAAAATAAATATTTATTCAATTTTTTTAATATTAAAACTTATAAATTTATTTAAAAGTTCAGTGAATACAATATTTGGGATAATATGGGTCAAGTTTAATGACATGATAGAAATGATATAATTTATTTTATATCATTTAACTAAATATTAATTTATTTATTTCAATAATGTTAAAAAATTTCATGAGGATTAATAATAACATTATTATTATTAATATTATATTTAATGTGGGGATTATCTTAGAATAAATAATTTTATATGGGTCATTGTGCAATTATCATTATATAACCCTAAGTATATATTTATAGTTATATCATTTTTTCAACTATGAGATGTTTTGACATAATGAAGATATTTATCTAGAATTCTATTAATATCTAGTGATAATTTTTTTCTCTCTCTATCCCTCAAAAACCAAGAGAGGGGAAAATAGAAATTTGTTGTGATCACCAGTGAACTATATAAAGAACTTGATTCTTCTACACTAGAACTTGGGATATCAAGAATATCGATCAGTGAATTGTAGAAAACATTTGATTAAATCTATAGGGAACCTATATTGAATTATCTATTATAAAGACAAGACAATAATAAGGATAAAAAATTTATTTAGGAAAATTTCTACATATGTGCTAATTATTAATTTAAATTAATTATAAATAAAATGTGCATGATTCCATAAATTAAATACATGGTGTGTTTACATATTTATTTATATTCCTATAATTAATTTAATGAAAAACCAAAATTTTGTTTCCACCCAATTCTTCCGTTGTGCCCTAAAATATTCATTTTGTTCTTTGTGGGTCTTCTACTAGAACATATACAACACAACCAAATGTTCTTAAATATGAAATATTTGGTTTATGGCTAAAAACTGACTTAAAAGGAGAATATTCATGATAATATGATGGTATTATTTAAAAGAATATTATTGAATTGAAAATTTCATATCCCCATTCTAAATAAGAAAATCATTTTTTATAATAAGTAATCCAGTGATAAGTTATTATTACTTTATAAATAGTTCAGCTAATATATTTTGAGAGTGAAAATGAGATATAGGATGTTCAATAATTATTATAATTAATTTATAATAATTATCAAAATCATGAAATGAATATTAATCAACATTATCGAGTTGAATATGCTTAATTAAATAATCTGGGAATTGTGGTCTTAGCCGTATTATTTGGGAAATAAAATTCAAAAACACTAGGTTGTGAGTTTATAATAAGGCCGCATGGGAACATGTTACACCTCTATGTCACTTTTTATTTCTTTGTTATATCAGAATATTTTAAATTTTTGGAAGTCTTAGATTTCAAATTTGGGGTTTTGGTGGCTTCACCACTATCTTAAGATTGACATACAGTTAGGGAAATTGTGTAGGTTAACTATTTATTACTTTATAAATTTTAACAGTGGGTATTACCTGGTAAGTGAATTGTTCATCAAACTATTTAGGGTCTCTAGGTAGATGTGTGACTTATTCTTGTATGTGGAGGTGACCTGTATGGTTAAGGGAAATTGCATGACCAAGTTGTGTAAGGTGTGGGGGTACCATCCAATGTCACTTGCACGATTTTCACATAGTTTTCCAAACCTTGTATCACAACCTTGAAGCCTCCCCAAATTCACTTATAAGTGAAATTACTATTCCCCCCATAGAGTTTTAAGGATTTTATCCACCTTTATTTACCCCTCTCATTTGGTCAGTGCTAGCTGTATATGGGGAGCTCCTTCCCCTCTCCCCTTCATCAATTTTTGGCCACCTCTGTTGATTTTAATATCATCCTTGAGGTAATATTCTTCCTTCTTCATGTATTACCCTGTTATCCTTCCCTATTGGATTTTTCCTTTCTCATTAACCCCAATGGTCATAGGGCGTGAAATTTGGGTTCAGGTGGATATAGTAATGGGTGGTTGGTTATGTAGGGGTTATCGAGGTCATTACCTCAATCAATTGTGCATTCATCACCAAAGGTAACATATTACAAATTGTTTCCACTTAAAGGAGGAACATGTTTCTATTCCATTCCTTATATATTGTATTCCATGATATTATTAGATGTTTTAAAATGATTTTTTTTCTCATGAATACCTATACATGTTACCCATGATGGGATGTAAATGGTTTTGAAATGGTTTTCTATACTTGACATAAAAGGATTTTCAATGGATTTTCCTAGTATTATTTTGAAATGATTTTATCACATTCCAATTGTTTGATAAAATGTACAAGTAGGTTTTACAATATATTTTTGTGATTTTAAAACGGTTTTTAACCCTAGTTTGTATTTTACAGAGTTGTTTCTTGTTTTAATGGTGGGTTTTCAAAAATGGGGAGTGTATTGGTCACGTGAATTTTTTTTCAGACTTTATAATCTTATGGTAGTTTTAAGTTGATATATAATAAATTGATTGATTCCCAAATATATTTCAAGTATGTTTTCATGATTTAGTTTCAATGGGTGTTTTAAAGTAAGTTCGCAAGTGGTTTAAAATTTATTGGTAGCTGAATTTTGTTTTTGAAGGTTTTTTGGACACTATAAAATGAGTTATGTAATTATTCAGAGACCCTAATTATTCCCCTTCTATTTATTTTTCCCTTTTATGGGTTTTTCATTACTTATATGATGCTTTTATGATGTCAAAAGGGCTATTTCATGATTGGGTAATAGAGGGGGGGTTTGGTTTCATTATAATTATTTATTTTTGAATTATCAGATAAACTCATACTCAGTTGTTTTCTATTATATACTTGTTTTTATATTGGGAACCCTTTGTAGCTAAATAGAGGGGAATGATGAGTGTGACCCTATGCTAGACTGTGGGATGGATTGGAATTGTGGCATGGTTATACTGAGTAAGATAACATGATAGACTCTAACCCAATGAGTCCCTAAGAGATCCTTTAATTTTTGTTTCATGTTTGATAGGTAGTTTTCCAATGATCAAATTTCATCATCATTTTTATTATATCCCAATGAGTTACCCTTTATTATTAATCCATATTTAGGGTTTTTGGGGGATCCATTTTTTGAATTTTTTTATCCATGATCCCCTGTTTGTCTATATAGACCTTAGGATTTATTATTTCTATTACTATTTGAATATATATCGGTTTCTTTTTGTGTTTATGTTTTACATCAATTATGGTCTTGGTTTATTTACAAAATTGTTCTAAAAATTGGTTTTAGATGGCTTTTTTCTTTAAATGTAAACTAATTTTGTTTTCTAAAAGGGATTTGAATTTTGTTTTAAAGGATTAAGAGAATGTATATATTTTTTTAATTAAAAATTTATTTTTTGATTAATTTAATATAATTTATAAATGAAAAATTTGGATTTATTGATTCATTTATAATTTTTTTTTCAATTTAAAAGTGCATAATTTTCTAAAAAGAGTTTATCATGGTTTTAGAAAGAAAATTATAATGAATTATACTTTTTTATGATTTCTCATATAAAAAATACTATTTTATAAATTATTTTGAAATTAGAATTTATGGAATGTATCATGAAGGAACTATATATACGCTTTGGTGAAATATTACTAGGAAACTTTTACTCACACCCTGCATATACATCGGTGTATGTGTGTATATACAACAACTTTATTTTATCTTAGGAACCTAGGTTGTGGTTTTAGTTTGGATTTTGATCATTAGTTCCATTGATGAATGTTGTGATGTTGGGGAGTGTCTATGGGTCATTATGAGGTGATATTGTCTCCCTTCATGTTCTTATTTATTTTGGGGGACTTTTGTATCATTCAATTCAACTAGGTATATTTCTTATTTTTCTAATAATACTATATTTGTATTGAGTATGCTGATTATTTATTATTATGATTTTAAGTGTTTTATATGGTTTAAATTCTAAATGAGAATAGTCACTTTTATTGATTAGTCACATTTTGGATATTAATTTGGTTTATGATATTTTTGGTTTGCTTTATTATATTTGATCAATTTATTTAAATACATGGGAATCTAATATATGGATTAGATATTCCAAATTCTCATTTTTCATTCTTAATTGTAATTATTATTTCTATAGGGGTGAAATAATTCATAAGTGAATCTTATTGGTACCCAGACACTAGTTTCCAACCAGGGGATCGATAATTCTCCTCAAGTTTATTTTTGGGCCCATCTAAATGACATGTAAAGTCAGGTCAGGTTGGTTCATTGTAAATAGTGTCTGATCCTGGATTCCAAATAAGTCATAGGTTCTACAAATACTCTATTTTTATTTGGAAATTCTGATAGAATAGATATTTGAATTACTGAAATTAAGTTGTAGTTGTGGGTAGAGTCTAGCTATCTCTTTCTTGAATAGAGTCTTGAGTTACATTCAATTTTTGGGATATGGTTTTCATTTTGATTATTCTAGTTACATTCAAGTTTGATATGGTGGTAATTTGATCCTAATTATAATTTTACAAGTTTATTTTGGGGATTCTTCTTATAATTATTGGATTAAAATAGAAAAATATTCAGAGGCTCAAGGTTGGATTACATGGGATGATATACTATTAAGTGACCAAGTGACTCATTTTGGAAATGTCTCTCAAATGTCAGATAATTGGTGCATGTATTTTTTAGAAAATTTATCCAAGTTAGGAATAATTCTTTATACAATTTAGTTTTGTAGTTTATAACCCTTTATTATTATATTTTCCAAGAGTGATTCTCAGTATTGGTAAATGAATAAAGGTTCTTCTTGTGATGTGTTGATGTGGTGGACTAGGTTTTAATTGATGTTTTTGTGTGCCTTTACTTTAGTGATTATTGTGAAACTGATTTTGTGTTTGAAAAATGGATTTCATGGAAAATATATTTAGTATGAGATTAATCCTTGGGGATTGATTATAAAAAAAATTTGGTTTTTTATGAAATGTTTTTAGAAATAGTTATTTTATCATGAAATCTAAAAAGTGTCTCGGTTTTACAATTAATTTACGAGTTTAAGTGTAATGGATTTTGAATCTATTGGAAGGCCCTTTCAGGAAAGGTTAGATTTAAAATTAAATCTACAAATAATTTTAAATAATAGTTAATTCCATGGAAAATTTTGGTTTTATGAATAAATGCATGTAATGTTTTGGAATAATAGTGAGAGGGACCTTAAAAACTTTTTTGAAACCATATTTATGATGGTTAGTTTGTAAACACCAGTCCTTGGATAGTATTTTGAAATTAAATATATAAATTAATTAGTGGCTTATTTAGTTGTAGACCCCTGATGGGTGTTTCAATGGTGATGTTTTTTAAATTATTTTAAATTTTGGAGTGTTTTGAGTAGAAAAGTGTATTTTATATGAATTTTTCAATTAAGGAATTTGGTATTTTTACCTTGTAATTGAAATTTTGAAAGGGACTTATTTTTGATTTTGAAAATAGGTGGGATGTTTAAAACAAAGGATAGTTTATTTTAAAAATAATTATTTCTTTTAAAATAAGTTTTCGAGGCCCTTTACAAGGGGTTGTGGGTTAAAAGTTAAGGTTTTTGAATAAAAATCCCTAAACTTGTACAACTAGATTCAGTGAAAAAAATATAATCTTTGTATTTTTGGATTTGATATTAATAATCAAGACCCAAATTTAACCATCCAAAATTATTACAACATCAAAATTAAATATTGGATCACAAACATACCCAATGACCTTTTAGGTTTAGAGTTTTATAGACTCAACAAAAAATATTACATAATAGTACCCATGCCTTTAAGTGAGAATTTTTGTCATTATAACTAGATTTTATTATTATATATTAAGTCTTCATCATCTCCAAGAAGAAACCAATATATAATTATCTTACCTAACATATTTCTTTATAACATTGTGAAAGGAAACATAAGAAGAGTGAGATCAAATTCTCAGTAAGGGAAACAATATGAGATATCTATCAAAGATCCTAGATAATTATATCATGATAATAAGGGTATGACAACATGTGATTATAAATATAAAACCATACCCAAAAATTCATTGATCATAATCAAGAATTATGGCATAAAAATTTAGTATGTCATAATATTAGGGATTAATATAAAAATTAATCCTGAACCATGAGTTCAAATAATAAGTATATCAAGATTTCACAGAATTGTGGAATCATCATAGGCTTATAAATAATATCATATGTTAATTTTAACCATCAAGACCATAATATCATATTATACTTAGAATTACCACATGTTTTCTATATCATATTGGATCAGGAATCCCTACCCATTTCCTATAGTGGATTGGGAACATCTAATCATTTCCTATAGTTATCTCATGAGATATAATGACTTACCCAAAGTATTGGAGGGGAATATAATTCTAGGTCCACCTATCGAATAATGAAAGCTATACATCTTGGTTCCATAAGATCATACAAATTTCCTCATATCATCATATCATAACCATTTTAAAATAATTGAGTTTCACAAACATATCATGATCATAATAATAAAGCATAATAATAAGGAATAAAGATGATATCATTGGATCATATCACCAACACATCAAAAAAATCTTAAAGGATGGTGGCATTGAAGAAAAATACCTTTAAAATATAATTCCAATATTTATATAAAAACATTAGAAAATACTCTTGTCCCCGGATAAAATTTTAACAAATAATTATAAAAATATTGATAAAATCCTTTTATTTTAAAATAAAAAGTAAAATTTTAGGGTACTATTTAAATAAAAGAATGATCATGACATCTGAGAAATCTATATACACTGTATACGTCAATATAAAACATTATTTTAACACTTTTAAAAAGTAAAAATGTAAGGGCCTAGATCCATGTAGATCGACCCTTTGCATGTTTTCGAAGACCAAGGTGCTCGGAGGAGGCCAGGAGGATGTCTGGAGGAGTTCGGTCATGAGAAGCTTGAAATAGGGGGATACACAACGTGACCAAGAGGTACAGGATGTGTACTATTTCGGGTTTGAAAAATAAAATAAGTGATGAGGTGACGTGTTTTTCGACATAATTTGAACCCAAGGCAGTACACGACATGACTGAGAAGTACACATAATGTACTAACCCGTTACTGGGTGTTTTAAAAAAAATAGACAGTAAAGTTTTTCAAACCCTACAGATGTGGATTCCTTTCCTCCCATCCTAGGAGAACCGGTAAACCCCTCTGTGGCGTTTTAGAGATCAGTTCATCTAGGATCAATCTCGATCTTCCTTCTTCGATCCGCCTTAGATATCAGGTTAGATCTACCTCCATTATTGTGGTTTCTTCAATCACTTTTCTCCCATTCCTAATTTCTAGGCTATGGGGTTTGATCTCCATTTCCCTAAGGGGGATTCTTTTTGGGTGTTGTTGATGTGGTTGTTTTATGACATCCTTGGGTGGATGAAAATGTTTCGAGGAAGGTGATCATGATCCACTGCTTTGATCCATTCTCGAGTGAAGAAAGACGGAAACCTTTTGAGGTTTTGGATTCATTGCTTCTTCATTATTTTATGTGAAACTATAGAGTTATCATGTTTTAGCCCTATGGATCGCAATGGAATTGACCTAATTAAATACTTGAACTATATTAGAATAATTGGTTTGATCATATGGTGTTGCTTTGCACCATGATAATGGTTTACCTATTGATTTACTAGATAGTGTGGTATATATGATTGGATTGTTAGCATGTTGTTCTTGATGAAATTGGTAAAGAATGTAAAGACGGAATTAATTTATAATTAAATGGATAAAGATAAAGATACATGTAAATATATCTGGTTGTTATTGTAAATTTATGTTAATCAAATTGATGTCGATGTGCATGTTTATTCCAGTTGGTTGTTAAACCTGAAGCATGTTTGTTCTTATTGTTTAAATCCTTACCGAATTAATTGTTTAATTAATTTGTTGTAGCTATGATATCTTGAAATTTAGGTTTCCCATAGTTGTAACCTACTAATAATGAATTAGTTAATTCAAGATGGATTAAACAACTGACTTTTTGATAAAAAGATTATACCCTGTAGGGTTTTGAGTTACCCTCTTTCTTGTAAGGCCAAGTGACTTGTGATTTGGATAGACGAGTACTCATTATGTATGAAGGTGGGATGCCTTGTTTAAGGGCCAATATCCCAGTTGATATGATGTTGTTTCCTACTGCTTGTGTTTTGATGTGAGCCAGAATGGCTGTTGTTATATGTGGGGGTAGGGAGACCAGTGGTTGTGGCAGCAGTTGATGCCTAGAGTGGTTAGATGAATCAGTTTATGCATGTGGGTGTTGGGGAGGGCACTAGAGATAATGAAACAGGTGGGATGTAAATGTTGGATAGTTTCTGAATCTTTTGGTTTCATTATCTTCTTTACTTTCCCCACTGCTCAAGGAAGCTGGTTTTTCTCACCCTCCTTCCAAAAGAGGGAGAAGATGCGCGAGGTATGCCATGTGCTTTCTTTGTTTATCTTATCAAGGATGGATGGTTCTATGGTGCTACTATAGGTGGAAAAGACTTGACGGGTATCCCATCTACTCACCGTGTTAATCCCCTTGTGTTTGGTATCTTAGTTTTACTTTTCTAGAATGCTTGGAAATATGGTAAAGTAATAATACTAGTAATAAATGATTGAATAAATGATGTTAACCCACAGGCTTGGAGCTTTCTAGGATGAAATTTTGAGGTAATGTTTCTGAGAAGCTTTGGTATTAGCTTGGTTATGCTTAGAGGGCAAGAAACTTTGGGTATGATGCTAATGAAATATAATGAGTAATTGATAATGGTTAAAAAATTAATTATCATAAAGTTAAACTGATAAAAAGGGATAAATTAATCTAATGTTTCTCTTTAAATGGTAGTATGCTTTTAGGGTACCTAGTCATATTAGAGGCATTTGGGAGTCTAAGAGGCATTATATGCATTTGAGTCTAAGACTAGATTATGCTTATATTGTTTTTTGAGCTATAGTATATTATGTACTCTTTCTGTTTCTATACACTACTCCACTCCGTCAATTAGGGAAAATAACACCCTAGTGATTCTGAGCCCTAGGGGTATTTTCCCGAATATTCTTGTGGGAGGTTAGATGGATGAATACCACCTTTAGAGCTTCTCTCTTCTCCTGGTAGTTATTTGTGCAGCTAGGCACAATGGTTAGTTTTTCCCATATATGTGGGTAGAGTGATGTAATTGCATGTGGTTATTTCACACACATATATTCTAAATGTATTTTCCTTTGTTCTACTATATGTATAACATGTATTGGTTGTGGTGGATTGAGGATCCTTACTCAGCCTATGGGTTGTAATGGTTTGCGGCATAATTCCTGACATATGATACACATTTTATGGTTTGTGGTGGCTCCCATAAACTACTTGGTTATGATTTTGGTTGTGTGGATGGTGTGGTTCTCCACCCAGGTTTCTGTGGGAAAATGTTTTGTTGAATGAAGTGCATATTGTGGTGCTTCGCCCAGGTGTCTGTAGAAAAGCCTTTTTAGAGAGAGATTCATAGGACGTGCGACGTTGGGGAAAAGTGAGAAACTAGTGGGAAAGTAGTACCAGATAACTTTGATATTATTTAATTTATTATATACTATTGTATACGATACTTGGTGAGAGTATCCATGGTGAGGCTGGGAATATAGTATACATGTTTATGTGACAAGTTAGTTTCACTTGTTGTTTACTATGATTTATCTTCCTTTCTTTACTTTTTCACAAGATGATCTAAGGAGGATCCCAATGAGTATACTATTATACTCACCCTACGTATATATAATCTATTTTCATGTTACTTGGAGCAGGTTGGAGATTAGGTTGGTTATTACTAGCTTTTGGTTGCAGGATCTCTTTAGGCTTTGTGGTCACTGCTTTTTTTAGTTTCTTTTGGTACTTTCAGTTTTCCCTTCCAATTTTAGTAGTTTTTCATGACATTACATATGTTTACTTGGGATTTATTTTTCATTACAGTTTGAATTGGAGTTGGTTTGTGTCAGTCTTATCTCTATCTTCTTCATTTGTTCTCTTAAATGGTAATTCCTCCCATTTGTGTGTTTACTATACCGTCGTTTATAGTCACCAACAGGGGGCCTACTGGATGAGGGACTTAGGGGGCTACTATCTCTCTTCACACATTGTTGAACCAGGATGGGTAGATCTTGTGGGGACTGGGTCACAAAAAAGTGGTATTAGAGCTCTAGTTGAGGGATAGGATGGAGTTTGGTGTTAGGCACAAGTGAGGTTTCATGGGTTGGTAGAAAAACAGTGATAGTCAAGATTAGAAATTGATGTAAACACCCGAGACCAGCAGAGACATTGGTGTTTAGGGCCCCTTGTGAGCTGATGCACGGACCATTAATTTTACAGTGGCTACTAAATGAGTTGATACTAGTTGCAGGGTAGATACATAGGAAAGGATAATCTATCATTATTCTTTCTGCCTATGATTGATTGGGTAGACCTTGGGAAGGGTTAACCTAAAATGATTAAAAGTAAAAAATTAACTAATTAATGTTCAATCTTCCATATTCTAGGTTTATGGTATCTAACTGTTTGTTATTTTGACGCTATGGCTCTAGTTTGACATCCTTATCAGGTTTTCACAGAAGATGTCTAGTAGGTAGTACGAGCAGATCGCCATAGGGTAGAGGTTGACAATGATGAAACTTGGAGGAGGACACTATGGGAGTTTCAACACCATAATCTATAGAAGAATAAGGGATCCATTTCAGATGCAGTCATGAAAGACTGGTTGGAGGAGGTTGAGATATCCTTTAGTTAAATCCATGCTTGGAAGGAGAACTGGGTGTCTTTGGTTATGACGATGTTGTGTGGGGAAATGAGGAAGTGGTGGTTTCTATTCCTTGGGGATTGTAAGGAGTCAACAATCTCGTGGGAGGAGTTTAGAGACAAGATTAGAATTTAGTTTCATTCTTCGACTGCAAAGGCATTCTGTCGCGAGGAGCTATATACCCTTCAATAGGGGAGATCCAATGTGTGAGAGTTTTGAATCCATTTTAGGAACCTTTTTACGATATGCTTTGAACCTGTTTACAGATTAGGAGGTCAGGGTGAGGAATTTTGAGGAGGCTTTGCATCCAGAGATCCAAAACGAAGTCACCCAGTTTATGCCAAAGACATGTCTTGAGGTGATAGAAAGGGTAGAGATCATCAATATGATGTTATCTAGAACCAGATTGTCATGAGATGGGAGTCATTAGGATTCCTCACGAAGTAGAACTGTGGTCTGGGGTTCCCGATTTTTGGGGCAGAAGAGTTTTCATTTGGCTGAGGGTGGGTCCTAGACCTTAGTATTTCGTTTTTATAGAGGAGGCATCTCTTAGGACTATGCCAAGGGATCAAGTTCTTGTTTTTCTAGTGTAGGTTGAGGTCATCAGCAACAATAGTGCTCGACCTTTTAGAGTGGTCATGGTGCACCAGATGTTCCACTTTATATTCCTCCATTGAAGAAGTTCCATGCAAGGCAGCAGTTGTAGGTTGCACCAACTTTGGATCAATAGAGAGAATATGGGGTGGGTAGAGCATAGCCTAGTGACACTCCCCATACTCAGAGAGTAGAGAGAGATCATGGTGGTGGACATCATCAAGGTCAAATAGTGTTGTAGAAGGTTGTGGTCTGCTTCGTGCTTTTGTATTTCCAGTGCCAGGTGAGCGAGGCATCGTTTGAGGTACCCTTTTCTTGTTTTCTACCTAGTTTTATGCCTTGTTTTATTTAGGGATAAAACACTACTTCATATCACCTACCCTTGTCCATGCTTTGGGAATTAAGGTAGAGAGGCTTCTATTGCCCTTGGTGTTGACTACTCCAGTTGGAGGTCAAGATGACTTGTTCGAAGTATGTATAGACAGTGAGCTAGTACTGCGGAAACACCTCTCTTGGGGAGATTTCTAATGTTTACAAATACAACCAAATGATGACATCCTCGGCATGGATTGGTTGTATTCTATGCAGGTTATCATAGATTCATTCAAGAGGCACATGGGGTTCTTCTCTGTTGATGGAGTACTAGAAGTGTTTGTTGGCGAGCGAGACCCTTGTATGGGTCAGAGGCATGTTTTGTCCTTGTCATCCTTGATGGATTAGTTGATGCTAAGTTCTTCAGAGGTTACGTGGTTGGTATTTGATAGGGTCGTAGAAGAGTACCAAGAAGTCTTTCCAGAAGAGGTTTCAGAATTACCCCCTTGACAATATATCGAGTTTGGGATCAATCTATAGCCAAGAACGTCTCATATATCTTTATATCCATATAGGATGTTCCCTTATGAGTTATGGGAGTGGTGTATACAGCTCAATAGTTTGATATAATGTGGTTTTTTTCCAATGAGTGTGTCACCATGGGGTGCACCAGTTTTGTTCGTGAATATTGCTGATGACATTTTGCAGTTGTGTATTTATTGTCATCACTTAAACAAAGTGACAGTGAATAATTTATTTCCTCTTCCATGGATTGATCATTTATTTTATCAACTTAAGGGTTAAAGTTGGTTCTCAAATATTTACTTGTGGTCAGGATATCATCAGATGCATGTGAAGGATGAGGATATCTCGAAGACTACTTTCCATTGTCATCATGGGAATTAAGAGTTCATTGTAAGCTATTTCGGTGTGACGAATTTTGCAGGTATGTTTGTGGTATTGATGAAAATTGTGTTCCATGAGTTCCTGGATATGTTCCTTGTGGTTTTCATTAATCACACCCTTGCGTACTCCACATCTGAGGAGGAGAATGTAGAGCATCTGCATGTCGTTTTGTGAGTTCTTTGTCAACAATAGCGATTTGGGAAGTTTCCAAAGTTTGGGTTTTGGGATAGAGAATTTTTTTATTGGGGCATGTGGTGCCTTATTAGGGAGTTTATGTGGATACCTCTAAGATATAAGTGGTTTTGCCTTCGGAATCCCCCATGACAGTGGAAGAGTTACGAAGTCTCCTTGGTCTCATAGGATACTATAGGAGGTTCACAGCCGATTTATCTCAGTTTGCAACTCCTATGACAGCATTGACCAGGAAGGATCAAGTGTTCATGTGGACTAATCAGTGTCAGGAATATTTTGAGTATCTAAAGGAGAAGTTGGTAAGTGATCAAGTTCTTTTTCTTCCAATAGAGAGTGTTCAGTTTGATGTTTTATGTGATGATTCTTATATGTGGTTCGGTTCTGTTCTAATGTAGCAGAGATCAGTTGTTTCTTATGGGTCTCAGAAGTTTCATCCCCATGAACGTAACTCTTCCACCCATGATCCTGATTTGGTGACTGTGGTTTTTGATCTGAAGTTGTGGATACATTACCTCATTGGTGAACACTTTGTTATTTTCACCAATCATTAGAGCTTAAGGAATCTTTTCTCCCAGCATGACTTGAACTTTCAGTAGCATTGGTGGATGGAGTTATTACTAGAATATAACTTATAAATATCATATACACATGGAAAGGGGAATGTTGTATCTGATGCACTAATCAGGAATTCAAATAGTAATGTAGTGTGTGGATCTGGTGATTCCTGGAGAGTGATAGAAGAGATTTCAGCATTAGATCTCGGTATGGGAGAATTTGGGGCAAGAGGTTGTCTTTTTCAGATGATGCTATAACCATCCCTGATGTAGCATGTGGAAGATTCCTAGTTGAGGGTTCTAGAGGTGGAGGTATGGAGAGACTGGGTTGTTTTTGGTGAGGCCCCGGGTGATTGTTCTAAGGATGAACAATACCGAGTGTTTTATCAGGGAATACTTTTCATCACTTTGGAGATGCATGAGATAGTTCTAAGAGTGTTCCATAGTACGAATTTAGTTGTGTATCCTAGCATGAAAAATATGTACCAAGATTTGAGGAGTCAGTTTTGGTGGCCAGGCCTGAAGCATGCAGTTGCGGAGTGTGTGTCTCGATATTTGGTCTGCTAGAAGGTGAAGGCTGAGAACCGTGTTCCCCGTGGTTTGCTCAAGTTGTTAGATGTTCCTCAATGTAAGTGGGAGGACATATTGATTGACTTTGTTACTCGTTTAATGGAAAATTATGGAGGCCATGATGTTATATAGGTGATATTGGATCATTTGATGAAATCATTCCACTTCATTGCGATCAAAGAGTCAAGCTCAGTGGAAGTTTTGTTGAGGTAGTGTCTAGAGGAGGTGGTGAGTCTTCATAGATTCCCGGGGATGATCATTTCTGATTAAGATCCTCATTTTACCTCCAGGGTGTGGAGAGGTCTCCAGCATGCTTTTTATTCCCAACAATACCATAGCACTACTTTTCATCCATAGATGGATGGTCAGATAGAGCATATCATACAGACACTTAAAGACATGTTGCCCTCTAGTGTCCTAGATTTTTGTGGTTCATGGAAGAGTCACTTACACTTGGTGATGTTCTCTTCCCACAATAGTTCCCATTCCATGATTGGTATGGCACTATTAGAATCCTTGTATGGCCAACATTGTCATTCTCCATTGTGCTTGGCTAGGATTGGAGAGTCAGAAATTCTCAGATTGAAACTACTGTAGAATACAATAGAGATGGTTCAGGTAATTAGTGAGAGGATGATGGCAGCACAAGTTCATCAGAAATTATATGTTGATCAAAGGAGGATACCTTTAGAGTTTTATTTTGGGGATCACATGTTTCTAAAGGTGAATCCCCTTCATGAGTAGTGAAGGTTTGGTCGTGGGAGTAAGCTTTCTCCCTGGTTTGTTGGACCTTTCAAAGTGTTGGCTCATGTTAGATCCATGGCGTATAGAGTATCACTTCCCCTACAGAGGATCCAGATACACAATTTTCTTCATGTGTTGCAGCTCCGTATTTATCTTCATAATGACTCTTATGTCATCGATTGGGGTGAGATCGATGTTGATGATGATGCAACCTTTGAAGAGCATCCTGTAGAGATCTAGGAATATAAGGAGAAGTTGATGAGTGGGCATGTTATAACTTCGGTTTGTATCTATTGGTGACACAGTGGCATGGAGGAGAGTACATGGGAATGTGAGTCACATATACATTCTTAGTACCCCAAGTTGTTTGATGTTTAACTATTTCCTTGTAAAGATGTTCATTTTTTGGTTGTAAATATTTCCTATCTATGAGATGGATACCTTTTGTTAATTGTTGTGGCTTTCTCTCTTTGAGAGGTATCTCCCCCAAGATATCATTTAAGAGCTGGTTGTGGTTTTCATGAGGTTTCACATTGTTCTTTTGATGTGGTTGAGCTCCTGTGGTGGTGAGAACCTTAATACGTATCTTACGAGGTGGTCGTTCGGACAACCCCTTTTATGTTTCCTCTCTTGATTGGTTTTCTATTCTTGAGGACGAGAATGTTTTGAGAGTTATCTGATGTAAGGTACTAGATCTGCATGGATTGACCCTTTAACTATTTTCAAAGACCAAGGTGCTTGGAGGATTCTCGGAGGAAGTCTGGAAAAGTTCGGTCACGATAAGCTCAAATAGGGGATACCCGATGTGGCCAAGATGTACATGGTGTGTACTATTTAGGGTTCAAAAAATAAAATAATCACTGAGGTGATGGGTTTTCGATATAAGTTGAACCCAAGGCAGTACACGATGTGATGGGGAAGTACATGTTGTGTACTGACCCACCACTGGATGTTTTTAAAACCTATCATCAGCTTGGTTTTTTCAAACCCTACATATTTGGCTTCCTTTCCTATCACACAAAGAGACCTGGAAGACCCCTTCGTGGATTGTTAGAGATATTTTTATCTTGGATTGATCTTAGGCTTCCTTCTTTGATCTATCTTTGATCTGGGGTAAGATATACCTCTGTTCTTGTGGTTTCTTCAATCAGTTTTATCTGGTTTATCTTTTCAATGCTATGTATTTTTATCTCCATGGTACTAAGGGTGTTTTTCTGTTGTTTTTGATGTGGTTGTGTCATGACATCCTCGGGCAGATGCTGTTGTTGCGAGGAAGGTGATAGTGATCTGCTGGTTTCATCCACTATTGAGCAAAGAATGTCACACACCTTTTGAGGTAGAGGATTCCTTCTCCATTATTTTACGTGCCACTGTATAGTTATCATGTTTTATCACTTTGGATTTCAATGGAATTGACCAAATTAAATACTTAAACCAGATTAAAATAATTGGTTTGATCTCATATTGTTGCTTTACACTATGATAATGGTTTGCCTCTTGAATTACTAAATAGTGTGATATCTATTCTTTGTTTGTTAGAGTGTAATTCTTGATGAAATTGGAAAATAATGTAAATCTGGAATTAATTCATAATAAAATGGCTAATAATAAAGATGCATGTAAATGAATTCAGTTGTTGTTGTTGTAATTTTATTTTAATCAAATTGATGTTGATGTGCTTATTTATTCCATTTAGTTATTAAATCTAAAGCTTGTTGGTTCTTTTTGTTTAAAGGAATGCCGAATTAATTGTGTAATTAATTTGTGGTAGCTATGATAGCTTGAAGTTTAGGTTTCCCATCATTGGAACCTACTAATAATGAATCGATTAATTCAATATGTATTAAATAACTAGTTGTTTGATAAAAATATAATGTCTTATAGAGTTCTGAGTTACCCTCTTTCTTGTAAGGATGAGTGCCTTGCGATTTGGATCAATGAGTGCTCGTTATCTATTATGGAAGGATGTGTTGTTTAAGGGACATGAGCCCCATTTATATGATTTTGTTTTCTTTTGCTTGTTCTGTGATGTGAGTCAGGATGGCTGTTGTGATATGTGTGGGTAGGGAGGCCCAGTAGTTGTGGAAGTAGTTGACACCTAGAGTGTAAAGATGCATCAGTTTATTCATGTGGGTGTTAGTGAGGACACCATAGATGATGAAACGGGTTGGATTAGGATGTTGGATGCTTGATAAATCTTGTTGGTTTTTTATCTTCTTTACTTTCTCAACATCTCAAGGTAACTGTTTTTGCTTATCCTTCTTCCAAAAGGGGTGAACATGTGTGGGGTATGCCACGGGATTTCTGTGTGTTAGCTTTTCAAGTATGGATTGATCTATGCTCCTTCTATAGGTGGCAAAGACAGGATGGGTAGCCCATCTACTCACCATGTTGAGCCCCTTATGTTTGGTAGTTTATTTTTCCTTTTCTAGAATGCCTTTAAATATGTGAAAGTAATAATATTGTTAATAAATGATTGAATAAATGATATTAACACATGGGGTTAGAGATTGCTGGGATGAAATTTTGAGGTAATGTTTCTGAGAAGCTGTGGGTAGGGTTTGGTTATGCCTATAGGGAATGAAACTTTTTTTATGATGCTAATGAAATATAATGAAGAATTGATAATGGTTAATTAATTGTTAAAGAATTAATTAATGTAAAGTGAAACATATAAAAAGGTATAAATTAATCTAATGTAACACTTTAAATGGTAGTGTTATTATAGGATACCTAGTCTTAGAAGTGGTTACTGGGAGTCTGAGAGATGTTTGCTACAGTTGAGTCTAAGACTAGGTTATGCCCATAGTATGGTTGTGAGATATAGTATATTCTATACTTTTTGTGCTTATATATGCTACTCCACCCCATCAGTTAGGGAAACAAACACCTTAGGGACTTTTAGCCCTGAGGTCATTTTCTATAGCATTCTGGTGGGAGGATGGATGGGTTACTTCCCCCTTTGGCCACACTCTCTTCTCTTGGAAGTTACTATAACTAGAAGGAACAACAGTCAGTTTTCCCTATATATGTGTGTAGAGGGATGTAATGTCTTGTGGTTATTTCACACACATATATTTTGGATATATTTTCCTTTGTTCTATTATAGGTATAACGTGCATAGTCTATGGTGGCTTGAAGATTCTTACTCGATATATGGGCTATAATGGCTTGGGGCATAATACTCGATATATGATACACATTCTGCAGGCTGTGGTGGATCCCATAAACTACTAGGTTACTTTTGCAGTTGTGTGGATGGTGTGGTGCTTCGCACAGGAGTCTATTGGAAATATTTGTGCTCCATGAGGTGCATGTTGTGGTGCTTCACCCTGGTGTATGCGGGCAAGACTTTTTAGAGATAGATGCTTAGGACGTGCAATGTTTGGGAAAATCAAAAAACCAGTGGGGAAGTAATAGCAGTGTACCCTTGATATTCATTACTAGATTATATACTCTTGTATGCGATACTTGGTGAGAGGATCCATGGTGGGTTTGGAAACTTAGTATACCTATATAGGTGAAGAGTTAGTTCCACTTGTCGTTCAAAATTCTTTATCATTCTTTCTTTACTTTTTCACAAGATTATCCAAGGAGTATCCTACTGAGTATAAAGTTATACTCACCCTACGTATATATAAATTGTTTTTCAATTCACTTGGAGAAGGTTGGATGTCATGCTAGTTACTACTAGATTGTGGTTACAGGAGCTATTTGGCTTCATGGTTGTTATAGTTTTTACTTTATTTTTGTACTTGTAGTTTTCCCTTCTAGTTGTAGTAGTTTTTCATGACATTACATATGTATACTTGGGATTTCTTTTACATTGTAGTCTGAGTTGGAGTTGGTTGGTGTATTTCTTATCTCTCTCTTCCGCATGTGTCCTCTTAGAGGGTAATGCCTCCCATTTGTGTTTTTAATATACCCTCGGTGCTAGTCACCAACCTTGGGTTTACTAGAGGTGGTACATAGGGGTAAATGTCTCCCTTTTCACAATACTAACCCAAGAGGGGTACACCTTTTGGGGAGGGGGTCCTGATACAAAATGACTTATTTGGAAAAAAATTAAAAATATTACTTTATCAAACATTGTAAATAATGTTATAGGTAGTGAAAAATAAACTTTTTAGAATATTTTATGTATATTTAATATCTTCAATAAAAAATGAAAACTCCTATTTTTATCTTGATCTTGGTGATTCAAGGGTTTAATATCTAAAAATCACATTTTTTGAAACCTACATTATAAAAACGGTTAATAAATCCTCCTTTTGAAAAGAGATAAAGGGAAAGATAAAGGTTATTTAGAATAACACATAAATATGTTTCAAAATAGGATAACATAGTTGGGAAGTGAATATATGGACATTTAAGAGAATATTAATTTCTTAATAATGATGGTTAGTAATATATATTGTGATCAAAAGAAAGTTAATGACCAAAAAATCATGAATTAATAATATAGAAGGCATACCATCAATTCATTAAAAATGATTGTAAAAAGGAAATAATTTTAATTAATACATTAAAATTTTATTATTCTGACTATGAACATTATAAAATATACTTAATTGATTTTATTTAAATCCATAAATTCTATTTCATCATATTGTTACATGTTTTAATAAGTTTCTATCTCCATCTCATCCCATATTCCAAGCATTGAGTATCCACAATGAATCATTTTTTATGCCTAAAGCAACAAATTTAAATAGATCATAGGATTGAGATAAGTATAATAATATAATCATCCTATATATACTAAATCAAATATTCATATCATAAGGGAAGATAATACCCAAAACGAATAAACCATCATATGAATAAATAATTCATTTAACTCTAATTGTTTACAATTACATGAAAGGATCAACTAGATCATTCCTTAAATAACTAACCCTATATACCAAGTAACATTATTAAACTCAAAATTAAAGTAGGTTTTATCCTAAAATTTTTTCTCATGCTTTTTAGACCACATCCCAAAAAATGTAATAGAATTTTTCATAAATAGTCCTTCACGTTAATCTTAAGGGATAAAAATACCTCAACCCAATAAAACAAATCCAAAACTTAAACTTATAAACCCATGATGGTATCAATAATTCTTAAGTTAAACTCACATAAAAAACCCTAATCTCCAAAGTTATATAAAACCTTAAATGATTCAAACTATAACTACCCCAAACTCATACAACTAGATTCAATTCCAAAAACATAATCCTTATATTTATAGATTTAATACCAATAAATGTGACCCAACTATAACCATCCAAAATTTTTACAATATAAAAATGAAATATTGGGTCAATTACATACCCAAGTACTTTTAGGTTTATTTTTTTAGAGAATTAGAAAACATTCTTAAAAAATATTACCCATGTCTTTTTGTGATAAGTTTTTCCCGCTATACCCAGTTTTTATTATTCCATATTATGTATTCATTATTTCCTATTATAAACCCTTCTCGATATATATTACAAAACATATTTCTTTATAATCTGTGGAAGAAAACATTGGAAGGGTGAGCTAAATGCCCAATAATGGTAAACATGGGATATATCGATCAATGATCATATATATTCACTTCATGAGCATAATATAATGATAACATGTTATTATCAATATAAAAGAATACCCAACTATTCATAAATCATAATATTGAGTCATGGAATAATACTTTGGTATGTCGCAATATTGGGGAATCATAAAAAAATCATTCAGGATATATGATTTCAAATAATAATAATATCAACATTTCACAAGAGTGTGGCCCAATAATAGGTATAAAAACTATATTATATGACAAGTTTAACTATAAATTCTATCATAACATAGCAGATCAGACATCACAATCTATTTTTCATATTATAGTGGATATATAATCCATACATATTTCCATAGTGGATCGAGAAAATAAAATCATTTACCAAAATTATCTCATTTGATGTATGGATTTACCCAATACATTAGAGGGCTATATAATTTTGGAGCCACCCATCACATAATTAAAACCTTATATATGTGTTCCATAAGATCATAAAACATTCAAAATATCATCATAGCATAACCCATGGAAAATAAATTGGTTTCATAAACCTATAGTAATAATAATAATAATAATATATAAAAATAATGAATAAAGACGTTACCATTAGATCATATCCCTAGTGAATAAAAAAATATCCTTAAAGAATGATAAAATAAGTGAAAATACCTTAAAATATAATTCAGACATTTCTTTGAAATCACAATAAAATATCATTTGACTTTGATAAAAGTTTAACTAAAAATTATCAAAATTTTTAGAAAATATATTTCTTTTAAAATAACTTATTAAAATTGTAATGTACGATTTAAATAAAAGAATGATCATGATGGTGGGAAACTCTTTTCATGTCATATATGTTAAATGGAAACAATTTTTTACAATTATTTAAATTATCAAAAATGAAATGTTCAAAACAATTTTAGAAATAATAATTTTTAAAACATTGTAAATAAATTAAAATGTAGTGAAAATTAAAATTTTAAAACATTTAATGTATATTTAAGGACTTTAGTTAAAAAAAATAAGAGTAAGGACATAGAAGAAAAAATTCATCAACCAAAGAGGAAATAAGGTCGTCTTTTCATTAATAACATTTTGTCAATTAACTTAAGTATTAAAGAGAGAGAAATTGTACTAATACTTAAAATTATATGAATGACTAGAGGATAGAAAAATTCATGGGTTTTAATGGATAATTACCATACAATTTCCCGGAATATAAGTTTATCATTGACAATTCTGAAAAGAAATGATATTTCAATATAAATCCCTTATCTATTCGGTAACTCTTGAATCAAAAGTCATTGAAATAAAAAGATATTATATATATAAATACCATGAATTATATGAATTTATACTTAAAAATTTATTCATGGGAAATTAATTACACCATATAAAGAAATCATAGTGCACGACCTGAAACACATCATAAGAAATTGATATTGAAGAAAAGAAAACCCTTGAAAAGATCATGAAATTCTAAGTGATAATTAATATTTGAAGTGATTATTTTTAAAATTTATAAATCCATATAAAACATGTTTAAATACAATTTAAAACAATTTATAAATCAATTCACACATAATCATGTGCAACAAGGTTAATAAAAAAGTGTTATAACCCAATGAAATGAAATTGAGTTAAGAAACCACTTATCTATAGTCCCAAATTTTTATGTATGTCATTTAAATTATTTAAAATAAAGCTATATTAATTATTTAATTTTTTTATTACATTTTACATGTTTATTACCTTACAATTAAACCATTTATTTCAATAAAATATATATTTAATTAACTAGTTAAGTCCACATTAGGTGTTTCGAGAATATTCTGTTCAGAATTATAAAATGAATCTTTTTGGTTGAACATATTCAAAGTGGTGATTTTTGCATAATTTATTTAATAATATAAATGATATAATTATAATTTTTTTATATAAAAATATTTGATTAACACAATAAAATATCTCATAAAAAACAAAATACATCACTCTTTGTGGTGGTAGTCCACATGTACTCATAAGCGATGTTTTCACTTTTATTTGTATGTAAAATAAAGAAATAAATTGAAATTTACCTTTTTCAAATAATTATATTTTTATAAAAATAAAATAACTTCATTAAATACCTCTCATTACCATCCATTATGGGATGTTTTTGAAAAAAGTAACTCTTTATGTGGAGAGGGTAGTTCGTATGCCTACACACACGATGATTATGGTTTTAGGGATTGGAATGGAATGAATATATATGTTATATTATATTTCCTAAATCATAATTATGTAATCAATATTCTGTATATAAATCAATATAATAACCATCCATTAAAGGTAGTTACGATAAACAAAACACATCAATTTGTGAGGTGGTAGTGAATGTGTATGCATGAAAAATGGTTTTTTTCCCATATGATGGATAAAGAAGATAAATATGGTTATCAAGATAACATTATAACATATCATTGTATTGGAGATACTGTTATTAATTTATTGTAATTTTTATGATAGAATTTAATGAGGTAGACAAAGAAGTTAAATTAAAACATTTGGTTAAGATGATAACCTTCGTTTTGGTGAAGCTCCATTGGATCTCTCTTTAAGGACACTAAATATTGCCTTTTAAGAATTCCATAATATCTAGAATGTTTATAATATGGTTAATAGTAAGTTTATTAGGTGTTTTTTTAGCTAAGTTTCTCAGTAAGTGTGAGGAAGAGAAGAGATGTGGTGTTCTTTTATAAGTGATGGGAGGGGCATGTGTGTAATTACTTAAATTATTAAATTAATGTAAATTAATTTTCTTGTTCAAGTGTAACTGAATAGATATACATAAAATTAATATTTAATATGAGTAAAAAATACTAACATCTAATGAAATTTATAAATGTTCATGTGATTCTTTAACCCTTAGCTCTTAGTTTTAGCCTCTCGTTAAGCCATGCAAACGATTATTGTGATAAAAATAGTTTTACGCATTAGGGGTCTAGAAAGTTACTATAAATAGATAAGTGTCCCATAAGTGAATAATGGTTAATATGATAAACCATATATCAATCAAATTTCAAAATATTATATTTTTATGAATTTTAAATTATTAAATTAAATATTATTTTACATAAAATATTATTAAATTCATTTTGAGGACTATTCGCATAATTTGAATTTAGAAAATATCAGGACAGTAATTTAATTAGAATATATACTATTAAAAAATTAATAATAAATTATATTTATCTAAAAAAATCTTGGTATTCTTTAAACTACCAAAAAATATATTACAATTATTTTTTAAAATTATTTACTTACTTTTTTAATGCTTGCACATGCATTGTTTCGTTATTGCATAATGATTAAAGGTATTTATTTTATCACTAAAATATAAAAATGAAAAAAAATTAAAATAAAAATTATTCATGTTTAAACTAAACTTTTATAAGAATTCATAATTTTTTTATCCATATCTAAAAAATATTATAGATATTAAAAGAAAAAAAGATACATTTTTTAATTTTCATTTACTTAAAATTATATAAAAGTCTTTATCAAATTAAAATGGCCCCAAACTACCATAATTTTGTATATTTGAAGGTATTATTTTAATTAAACTCATCAAATGAAATATATTCAAGTGTATGGATGTTTGTGTTCCTAATTTCATAGTTATAATAGTGTTCTACTCATTTTTCGTTACTATGGTGACAACATTTTTACCAAGGTTACCATTCATTATGAACAAAAATAAAGTTGAAATATTTATAAAATTTATATATTATAATTATGAATTTTTAATAGATATTAATAAATTTAATTCCTTTAGGTCTCAAATATTACTTTTCAAATAAATCCATAAGATGTGATGAAAAACAGTTTTCCAGAAAAATGTATTTTTAAGTACAAATTTTTTTATAAAACAATTAAGCATAATATTGATTTTTAAAAAATAATTGGTTTATTTTTAATAAAATTTATATATATATATATTTGAAAACAAATAAAAAACAAAATTTTACTTTATAAATACTTGAAAAGAAATGATTGTTTTATATAAATTTTCATTTTTTACTATTAATAAAAAATAATATTTTTAGAAAAATATAAAATTTTCTTGTTAGGACAATTTTTGAATGATATTTTAAAAAATGATATGTTTTTCATAAAATTAAATTTCAAAAATTTAAATAAATTAATTATAGTATGCTTTCTAAAAAAATTAATCAAAACCATTTTTGAAGAAAACCTAATTTTGAAGTATAGAATGACTTCATTAAAAATTGAGTGCTTATTTCATAAGAATTAATCAATAAATTTTTATTATGTAAGAAAATTATACACAATTTTTATAATGTATTTACCCCTATTTATACTTGAAAATTAAATGACTAGGTTATAATTAACATAATTAAATAATTATATTTTGAAGTCTTTAAAGCTGGGTGTTGCAGTTCATGTGTGCTCTATAACATAATGTTATTTTAAAATATAGGGTTATTAGATTATCCACCACCCATATAAATTAATTTTTCCTTTAAATTTAATCTCAATATTTTTAATTCAATGGTTTAATATTTTTTAATCTATTTGTTAAAAACCCACATCATCAAAAGGGTTCATAAAACTTCTTTTTGAAAAGAGGGAAAGGAAATATGATGGTCATTTGATATAACACATAAATGGGTTTCCAAATAGGATAAAATTAGTGGGAAGGGAAAATATATACACAGAGGAGAAAATTTATATACAAATAATGATTTGGAGTGATATAGAATTCAATCATGAGAATATTAATGAGCATAAAATCATGAATTAATAAGAGATAAATATGGCAATCAATTCATCAAAAATGATTATAATAAGATAATATTTTTAATTTTTCAGTTAATATTTAATTATCCTGAATAATAACATTAGGAAATATAGTAAATTTATTTTATTTTAAATCCAAAAATGAAATTCCAACCTTTGGTTACATGTTTTATCATGTTTCCACCTCTAACTCATCTCATATTCCAAGTAACTAGTATCCAAGATGAATCTTTTTTATGATTAAATCATAAAATTTTAAAACAATATAGGGTCCAGACAAGGATAAAAAAATAATACTACTATATTTACTAGATCCAAAATGGTTATCATAAGGTAAATTAACTCCAAAAATTAATAAACCATTATATGCAGGAATAATATATTCTACTCCCAAATTTCCACAATAACATCAAAGGTTCAACTTAGATCATTTCATAAATAAATATCCCCAATCCAAATTAACATCAATAACTTCAAAATTAAATAATATTTTAACATTAATGGTTGTCTCATACCTTTCACCTTACATACCAAAAAATATAATCACATTCTTAAGAAATAATCCTTCACATTAGACCTATGGATTATATATACTGCAACCCAATAAGATGACTCTACAATATCATTAATCACCCAAAAATACCATCACTTAAAACATAAAAGGGGTGTATAATCATTTAAAATTATAATAATAAATAAACTTACAAACCCATAATGTTATCCATAACTCATAATTATCCTCACTTGAAATACGCATAATCTTCATATTTATCTAAACCCCCTTCTACTACCAACTATAATAACCTTGAACCTGTACACTTGGATCCATTACCAAAAACATAATATTTAAATTTCATGATTTTATACCTTTAAATGTGATCCAACATTAACCATACAAAATTATTACAACATGAAAAATTAATATTGAATAACATACATACCCAAGGAACATTTAGGTTTAGATTTTTAGACAATTAGGAAAAACACTTACATAACATTACCAATGTCTTCAGGTGATAATTTTTTTCACTATATCCAAATTATTTTATTCCATATTTAGTTTTAATTATATCCCACATGAAACACTTCTATACATATCTTAGATAAGATTAAAATTTATAATTGGGGGAAAAGAAACATAAGAAGAGTGATATAAAATACTCAGTAAATTTAAACATAAGTGATATCAATCAGTAACCATATATAAATATATGATGAGAATAAGGCTATTAGAAAATTTTATTATCAATATAAAATCATATCAAAAAAACTTGGTTTATAGTTCTTATTCATGGAATAAATCTTTAGTACATCACAATATTACAGAAAAGTAAAAAAAATAAATCATGATTCATGAGTTTAAATCATAGCCATATCAACATTTTATAAGAGTGTTTCACCTTCATAGGAATATAAAAAATATCATTTATCAAGGTTAAATATTGATACTATAATATCATAGACATATATCACAACCTTCTACCCATGTTATAGTAGACCTAGGATCCCTACATGTTTCCCATAGTGGAGTGCACTCATTAACTAATTTACCATAATTATCTCATTATATAAGGCTTTACCCAATGAATTAGAGGGATATATAATTATGGTCTTTCTCATTACATAATTAACACCATATGTATGTGTTATATATGATCATAAAACATCCATAATATCATCATAGCATAACACATGAAAAATAAATGGGTTTTTTAAACATATAATCATCAATAATAATTAACCATCCAAAGAAGGAATAAGTATGGTATCATTAGATCATATCCTCAGTAAAACCTAAAAATACATAAAGTATAATGACATTGATTAAAAAATACCATTAAAACATCATTTAAACATTTATTTAAACACATGATAAAATACCTTTATCCTTTGAAAACATTTTAACTAATAATTCCTAGGATATGAAACTCTCTTCGTGTCATATATGTTAAAATAAATAATTCTTTTCAAACTTTTGTAAAACGTGAAACATGACTTCTTCGGAAAAAGTTTAGAGTGATTCATTTTTTAACCCCTATAAATAAATTCAATGTTAGTTAAAATGATTTTTAAAAAAAAATCACGTATAGTAAATAACTTTCAAAAAACAATTTTTAAGAGTATGTACTTGGAAGAAACATTTCATCAACCAATGAAGAAACTTGGTTGGATTTTCTCTAAAAACATATTCTTGATCATTTTTAGTACCAAAGAGAGAAAATTGGAACTGATACTTGAAAATTATGGAATTAAATAGTGCAGAATAAAAAAATGGGGTTTGAATGATAAGAACTATTCCCTCAATAAAAATTTAGCATAGATAATCCCGAAAAGAAATGTGATTGTAACATAGATCCCTTACTGCTTTAGAAACATTGAAATAAAAATTCATTGAAAGAAATAATATGAAATGGTTTCATAAATAAAATTAATTGCGTGAATTAATATGTTAAAATTAATTCTTTTAAAAGTAATTATACCTTATGAATAAATCATTGTTCACATTAACAAATATTTCTCAGGACAATTAGATTGAGATAAAGAAAACCCTTTAAACGTTGATAACATTTGAAGTGGTGATTGAAATGGAATGTGATTATGTGAATATATGTAAATATATACAAATGTATTTTAAATACAACATAAATCAATGTATAAATCCATTCACACACAATTTTGTCATAATAAGGTCAATGAATATGTGCTATAACCCAATAAAAGGAGATTTAGTTAAGAAACCCCTTACCTAAAGTCCCAACTTTCTATATATCCCATATAACTCTCGTATAATAATATTATATTAGTTATTTACTTTTTTAATAAACTTTTATAAATTTTAACCTTATCGTTAAATTATTTATTTCAATTAAATATTTAATTACTTAATATGTTATGTCCACATCATGTGTTTTGAGGACATTCTATTCATAATTGAAAAATGAATTTTGAAGGTTGATTATTATCAATGGGGTAATTATTACATCATTTATAGAATAATAGTCATGAAATGAATATAATATATAAACATTAAATACAATTTTAGAGTTTTCTATTTTATGTGTCACGAAAAACAAAATACATCAGCTCGTAAGGCAGTAGTCTGCACGTATACATGAGCGATATTTGTACTTTTTTGGATGTAAAATAAAGAAATAAAATAACATATTACCATTATATAATCATTACCATGTAATAAATATTAAATATATTCATCAAATCCATCCCCACGTCCAGTCATGAGAGGTGGATTTTGAAAAATGAAGTATATTGCAAAGTGGAGATGACAGTCTATATGCAAACATGTGTAATGATTAAGATATTGATGACTAAAATAGTATGAATATGGGTGATATATCATATTTATAGTATCATAATTATGTCTTGAATTTGGTATATATATATTAAATCCAACATAGTAACCATTTATGAAAGGAGGTGATGAGAAACGAAATACATCGGTTCGCCAGACGGTAGTCTGCACATATGCATGAATGATGGTTTCATTTACTATTTGATGGAAAAAAGGATATGAATAAGGTTATTAAATTTAAAAAATAATATCTTATTATGTGGTAGATAATTATGTTATTTTATTTTATTGGTTATGATAATATTTAAGTAGGTATAATAAGAAGTAAAATGAAAACACTCAGTTAAGACAATTACCTTCTCTTCAAAGAATATCCTCTGAATTTCTCTTTGAAGACCCTTGGGATGCTCCTTTTTGAATAAAATAACCACTATAATGTAGATAAGGTAATTAATAATAGTTTTGGTTAGGTTTTATCAAGATAAGTGGCTCAAAAAGTGTGAGGAAGTGAAAATATGTGGTGTACTTTTATAAGTAAGGGAGGGGCACCCATTGAATTACATACAATATTAAATTAATTTAAATTAGTTTTCATGTTATTGTGGATCCAAATTGGTATATTTTGGGCCTCAGGTGAATATAATTTAAAATTATCTCATACAATAAAATTTGGAAAAGTTTATGTGATGCTTTAACTATTATATCTTTGTTTTTACCACATTTTATCCCTTTTTAACGATTACTGTGATAACTATATTTTATTACATTACGGGTAAATAAAGGTAAAATAAAAGTAAAAGTGACCCATAAGTGAAATATTTTTTATATTATAAACCATATAGCATTAAATTTTCAAATATAAAGTTTTTATTAATTTTGAATCATTTAATAATATATCTTTTGGACATACAATAACATTAAAGTCATTTTCCAAACTATTCACAAAATTTGAATTTAAAAAATATCAATATAATAATGTAATTTGAATATAAACATATAATAAAATAATAATAAATTATATTTATCTTAAAAATTCTCGTGAAACCTTAAATAATACAAAAAATATTACTTTTAGTGTTTTAAAAATTATGCACTTGATTTTTCTACTGCTTGCGCAAGCACTGTGTCGGTGTTGCGTAAGTATATAAGGTAAATAGTTCATCACTAAACATTAAAAATAAATTTCCATCATAAAAAATTTATTCATCTTAAAAATAACTTTTTAGAACTATTCATAACTTGTTTTTATACCTCTAAAAAAATATTATAGTTATTAAAAGTAAGAAAGATACATTTTGGAATTTTCCTTTTCATAAAATAAAGAATTGTATTTAACAAAGATGAATGGCACAAAAATGATATATTTTCAAATATTTGAAGGGGTGGTAGAATTACACCCATCAAATGAAATATAGAAAAGTGTATAAATTATTTGGAAGCCGTATTTCACAATTTAAACCTTATTCTAATCATTTTACCCATACCATGGTGACAGTTTTTTTATAAGATTACTATTAATTATGACAAAAAAATGTAACATCCCATTTCCTTGGGACTATGAATGGTGCCTGAATTGGATGTTATCACATACCTCAGGCATGCCTCCCCTACACCAAATGAGGAAAACTAGTGACAACGGGTCGAGAGGTTACCATGGGGATATTTTTCTTCATTATCAGAGTTTAGTAACGATAGACATAAAATAAAACAAATAAAAAACCAATATAATCATCACAACTTGGTAAAGTATCAATAAATAAAACAAACTTCACATGTCATAATAGATGAATATTTCATGCATACCAGATCCCCCATGGGTGGATCGTACGTAAGTAGTACAAAATTACAAAATAAAACTAGTTCCAATAGTATAACCCAAATTGTCCAGAGTCTTACCTAGTCTCATCATCCAAATCCAGTCCTACTATACCAAGCACCAACAACAAAAACAACAGCGATAGACCTTTACCCATACCTAAACATGCGAACAAAAATGGTGTATTCTTGAGTACCAAAGTGACATGGAAGCCTGAGTAGGGTGTGATTACAACATAGTAGGCCACGACTAATGGTGTCCCTAAATATCACAAGTTTGATAAGCAGTGCATGTAGAGGTGATCAATGTAAATAGTGAGAATAGTCATTTAAAACATTTAAATTAAAACATAAACAAACACTGAATTCAGGGTCTATATTCAACTAGGGAACAGTAAAAATTTAATGTGGTTAGTGTTGAGGTGTTACAACTGGGCCTTGCTGACAGCACAGACACCCCGCCTTAACAAGGTCATCGGGTCCTGGCCCGCCAGGTGAAACCAGTTTCCCTGCAGACATGAGGTCTCCACCCTAGGGTCCACCCACATGCCTGAATAGGTAATCTGACTAATGGAAATCCCCACATCCCAACACATGTTCTTTCCTGTGTGTTTTTTCCTCACTCACACACACTGTGGGAAACTTCCCAGAAGGTCCCTTATCCTGATCACTATTCCATGCCTACCACGTTTAATTGTGGAGTTCTAATTAGATTGGATCATGAAAAATAAGGTGCACTTTATTAACCTGAGTCATATTAGTTAGTTATTTAAACCTTATCATTATGGGGTGTTACATTCACCCCCCCCCCCCTTAGAGCAAAACACCCTCATTGTGGGCCCTGCATCTCAACACAGGCAGTGTGCTGCACTTAAGGTTGGGTACCACATATGATACCAAATGTAACAACTAGGCCCCACTGATAGCACAAACACCATGCCAAAACATGGTCATTGGGTCCTAGCCTTCCAGGTGCCCCTAGTTGCCCCGTAGACATGTGGTCCCCACCCTGAGGCCCAAACACATGCATGAATGGGTCATCTAACTAATGACAATCCCCATATCCCAACACACATTCTTTCCAGTATGTTTTTTCCTCACTCACACACACCCTAGAAAATGTCCCTGAAGGTCCCTCATCCAAATCACTATTCCAGACCAATCACATTTAATTCTGGAGTTCTAATTAGGTTGGCTCCCGAAATTGAAGGTGCACTTTGTTGACATGAGTCATATGAGTTAGTCATTTAACCCTTATCATTCTAGGGTGTTACATTCACCCCCCCCCCTAGATCACAACATTCCTATTATGGACCCTACATCTCAACCTAGGCAGTGTGCTGCACTTAAGGATGGGTACCTATGGAATCCCGCCTTTTTATAAAATAACTTTTCATTACATTTTACAAAACCGAGGATCTTTAAGGTTTAGTGTCTTGAAACTAGGAACTAAAAACAGGAAAACATAAAACATCCTTCTTAAACACTTGAAAGGATTATCCTTATGTTCATCCTAGGTTCATTACTTCAACTTGAAAACCTAGGGGAATACATCAAAAGAAAGGGTGAGCAGAAGGCCCAGTAATGGAAACAAGGGGAAACATTTAACATGTGAACTTGAGATACATCAACAATGTCATGAAAAAGAACATTAAGGCATGAGAAAGAAATCATGCGTCATATCATAATAAAAATAACGTATTTCATAACTTGAAGATGTGGCTACAACATTTAATATTGACAATAATTTTCGTTTCACCAAGGTCCATCCCCAATGTTTCATTAAAAATTACCAAGGTTATTCACCAAGGCATCGTTAAAAAATGGTCATCTCAAGAGATTAAGTCTTTACCCAATGCATTGGAGCGCTATCAAGGTGCACCCTTAAATTTGCCTCTATTTTCATGTGAGCCGCATATATCATCATAAAACATTTCATAAACAACCCATATAGCATAACAGAAATGGGTTACCTTTTATAAGCATAACGTTTTAAAAACTACTTTAAAGACATGATCTTTATGTCACTTTAAACCCACAGAAAGGGAAAGCGGGTCTCATGTATGTAAATCCCAGAATTTAAAATAGAAAATTTTGGTATATATGTGAATACTATTATAGAAGAGAGAGATTTGAGTATTTACTTAATAAAATAAAAGAACTTTAGAAGAATAGAGAGACATTTTGAGCGAAAATTCTGCAGCATAACGGCTATGTTTCGGGGTTTTAGAAAACATTGAAAAGAGAGGTGACATGGGTCAAACATTCATAAATGACCCATAAAACAGTATAGGGGCAGAATATAAAGGATATATGAACATGGTAATGAAATTTTGAGGACATACCATTTGAAATGAAAAACATGGAAGGAATACAAAAAATAAGATTTCTCTTATGAAAATTCGCGAGCCTAATGGCGTTACTTAAAACTTCAAAAAAATGAATTGATGAGGTAAAATAGTGTCTCTCATCATATTAAAATAAAAGATTAGTATGATAGATATATAGATCATACCAAAACATAATAAAAAGGAACATGAAATACTTGACATGAAAATAGATCTTGAAAACGATAACGGTGAAAAAATCCCAAAAACATTCGGCAGCCTAACAGCGCCACTTAAAACATCAAAATACTGAATTGAAGAGATCAAATAGGGTCTCTAATCATATGAACATAAAAGATAAGTATGATAGATATAGATATCATACCCCAACATAATAAAAAGTAACTTTAAAGACTTGACATGAAAATAGATCTTGAAAATGAGAAGGGTGAAAGAATCCCTTAAAAATTCGGCAGCCTAACGGCACCACTTAAAAGTTCAAAAAACTGAATTGAAGAGATAAAATAGGGTCTCTCATCATATGAACATAAAAGATCAGTATGATAAATATAGATATCATACCCGAACATAATAAAAATGAACTTGAAACACTTGACATGAAAATAGATCTTGAAAATGAGAAGGGTGAAAGAATCCCTTAAAAATTCGGCAGCCTAACGACGTCACATAAACTTTCTTAAAATGAATTGATGAGAGCAAGAGGGGGTATCTCATCATATGAACATGAAAAGGGAAGTAAGAAGAATATAAAAGAACATCCTCCAACATAAGAGCATGGAGCATAAAATAAATGACATAAAAGAGATTACTTGAAAAGAAAGAGAGAGGTAGGATCCCTTACCTTAAATGTAACTCTTAAGACTCGAAGGTTGGGACCTTGAGGGCTTGGGGGAACCTTGGGAGGACTCCTTGGGAGGTAATGAGACCATATCTTCGTTGTGGGAGAGTTTTTAGTGAAAACTAAAGGAGGAAAGGGTGGGTATTTATAGGGAATGTGAGGGGTCAAGGTATTAATGGCCAAGACACCTCACAAGTGGTTTTCTCAAAACCATGGGATATTCCATGGTATTTCCCATGGAGTTAGGCCACATGGGCCCCCCCACAAAATAATGAATCACCATTGGTCTTCCAACACTTACAATATCTCAATACATCATCATGACATAGTTATGATGTCATTAAACATACCGAAACACTAAAACTGTATTTTTACTATTCATTGAAAATTCAATTTTCTCATAAAAATCCCAAAATATCACCTTAGCCAAATATAAATGCTCTGATTTGAAAAATGAAATCCATTTTATAAAAATAATTTTCTAAATATTTTTAAATTAATTTGTAAATAAATACACGATTCACCGAAAATTCATTTTTTCATAAAAATCCCCAAAAATTACCTTAACATAATATCGATGCTCTGAGTTCAAAAATAAAGTTCATTTAATAAAAATAATTTTCTAAATATTTTTAATTTCATTTTTAATTAAAAAACACTATTCACCCGAAAAAACTAATACTTGACTAATAATTTATGAAGCCGTTATTTAACCATTTTATTGAATCACATTACTTAATCAAGGTGCCTAGATTATATTAATACTTTCTTTAAGTGAGATTACAAATCCATTTGGTCACATTACTAATCCTAAGCATAAAATAACTATTCATAATTTAGTATTCATCAAAAATTAAGTTGATCTTATTAGATTCTAAATTTTGTACTGAACATAATTATAGAAGACCATTTTTTGAAAAACATTACACATTTTTAATTATTTAAGGTTTATCTAAACATTTTTAAAATATCTTTTTTCTAAAATTCATAAAAAATATGCATATAATATTTATCTGGACATTTAAAAATTCAAAAGCTTCACCATAAGAAGAGAAAAATTTTTATTTATAACAAAGGATTACACAAGGTAGTTATTGTCTCGTTACATAGCCCCTTATAACACCAGCATAGGACCTAAGAGTAAGGTGTGCTAGGGTGACAGAATATTGGGGTGGCTCAGCCAACATTTCACGAGTAGTAATTTCTACCAGTTTGAACTTCTCGCGAAGGCGATCCCGTTCTAGCTTCACACGATGAAGTTCGGCTTGGGTTTAGTCCAGAACAAAGCCCAGTGGTGCTACCTTCTTCCCAAGATCCATTAGATGGGCTTTGATTGGCCCGAGACTATGGGATGAGGCCATCAAATCTTCTTTCTATATTAATTAACCAAGATCACTTGTATTTAGAGATGGTAATCAAAACGTTTAGTTTCCAGCGGTCATATTGACCAACGATCATATAACAATCAAAACCTAATGGTCTCATTTTAATTATACTAATGTTATCAAGTGAAATATTTTAGTTGAGTATAAAAATAAAATAACACACAAAATTAGGAAACAATATTTATTCAAAATTTCGGGTCGTTACAATCTTCCCCCCTTAAGAAATTGCATCCTCGCAATTTTTAAAATTGGGTTTTGAAATTTCATTTAAAGTCCCACATCAGAAAAGGAGTCAGTAAAACTATTACATTAAAAGAAAGAATGGGAAGTAGAAAGGTCACCCGAGTTAACCCATACTAGGATTCCATGTAGGAAAACATGGACATGGAGGAGAAAACAAAGGGTCACGTTCTGGGGGAGAGTGATAGAAAACATGATTAGGAGAAAGTTAACAACAAGAAAAACACAAACTTATGATGGGTTAAACGGTATTTGATTTCCCAGTAGGAAATGTTAACAGAAAACATTTTTGTTTTATGTTCCTTTTCATAGTTTTGAGGAATTCATTTACTAAATAGAATAAAACACATGGAAATATACCTACCTTCAAGTAGAGTTTCAACCTTTAATAAGTTTCTACCGAAACTAATCCTTTCTCCAAATGATGAGCATTCAAAACAAATTGGTCTCATCAAAGAAAAAGAATCGTCTTCTTGAGAGTCACGTAATCCACAAAAGATTAACTATCAATTTCTTCTATCTTTAAACATTATCCCAAAAATAAAAAGGGTGTGATAAAACAACTCTTCAAAAAGAAAGAACCCCATAGGTAGGGAAAATACTTTTAAATCTTCAATGTTCCATGGTACTACCCAAAGTTCATCATAGAACATTCCATAAATAATTATCCTTAAAATTCCTCAGAATAAACCAAACTAAGATTGAAACCCAAATACAAGAAGGATATGATAACATAGTCTTCCAAAATAAACTTCATTGTTCATCTCCAAATAACATCAACCACTCCGAACATCTTATAACAAAAGTAGCTAACCTAAACATATTTTCCCCAATATAGGTTAATCATTTCCATAATTAACCTAAATTACTCTAAGTCCACCTTAAATTCATCAATTCTTCAAAATATAAGTCAAACTTTACTCCTTAAACAAAATACCGTAGTAATCTATTTACCTCGATCAAATAGGGGTCCCAGAATAGTGAATGTCTTCCAAAATAATAATCATCTTTTAATCCCCTAATCATATCTGTCATATTAATAAGGAAATCGTCACATTTCCTATCACATTGGTTGTTGGGACAAGTTCTTACATTTCCCGCTATTAACTAAGAAAAGAAAGTACAGTTAGGGCCTTAAATACTTAGCCAATAATCCGGAAAAGGAACTTAAAGCATATAAGGATAACCTGTAGAAGAAAAGTATACCCTAACTTGTGATTCCCTAGGTTCCAAACTAGGTTATCCATGATCATATATTCTTATGTGAATCATTATTTTATTTTATCTCTGTTCCTTTAATAATGGTTCATACTAAGCTTATGAATTTACTAAAGCAAATCCACCAGGAGTGTCGTAACCAAGAGTGCAGCAAGACCCGTTGTCATGTACCAGTTCTCGTTCGAGTCTATCTCAAAGTGGTGTTTTTGGGTTTTACCCCTGTGTACATCTGTTCCAGTGCCACCTCTACGTGCTCGTATCCAGACAGGGATGTATTTTCTTGGCAACCCCTTACTCAATACTCACCAAAATACCAGGAAGATATCCTATATTTAAAATTTTCTATAGGATTATTCCTAAAGTTTTCATATCCTAATTTCCACAAATAACTAAACCATCCTTTGATACCAACTATGGCATCCCACCTTTTTATAACATAACTTTTCATTACATTTTTCAAAACTCGGGATCATTAAGGTTTAGTGTCTTGGAAACCAGGAACTTAAAACATGAAAACATAAAACATCCTTCTTAAACACTTGAAAGGATTCTCTTTATGTTCATCCTAGGTTCATTACTGCATCTCATAACCTAGGGACATACATCAAAAGAAAGGGTGAGCAGAAGGCCCAGTAAGGGAAACAAGGGGAAACATTTAACATGTGAACTTGAGATACAACAACAATGTCATGAAAAAAAACTTTAATGCATGAGAAAGAATTCATGAGTCATATCATAATAAAAATAACGTATTTCATAACTTGAAGATGTGGCTACAACATTTAATATTGACAATCATTTCTCTTTCACCAAGGTCCATCCCCAAGGTGTCATTAAAAATTACCAAGGTTATTCACCAAGGCGTCGTTAAAAAATGGTCATCTCTAAAGATTAAGTCTTTACCCAATGCATTGGAGCGCTATCAGGGTGCACCCTTAAATTTTCCTTTATTTTCATGTGATCCACATATATCATCATCAAACATTTCATAAACAACCCATATCGCATAAAAGACATGGGTTTCCTTTCATAATTATAACGTTTTAAAAAATGCTTTAAAGACATGATCTTTATGTCACTTTAAACCCACGAAAAGGGAAAGAGGGTCTCATGTATATAAATCCCAGAATTTAAAATAGAAAATTTTGCTATATATGTGAATACCCCTATAGAATAGAGAGCTTTGAGTATTCACTTAATAAAATAAAATAACTTTAGAAAAATAGAGAGACATTTTGAGACGAAAATTCTGCAGCATAACGGCTATGTTTCAAGGTTTTAGAAAACTTTGAAAAGAGAGGGAAAATGGGTAAAAATTAATAAATGACCCATAAAACAGTAGAGAGGCATAATATAAAGGATATATGAACATGGTAATGAAATTTTAAGGACATACAATTTGAAATGAAAAACATGGAAGGAATATAAAAATAATATTTCTCTTATGAAAATTCGGCAGCCTAACGGAGTTACTTAAAACTTTAAAAAAATGAATTGATGAGGTGAAATAGGGTCTCTCATCATATAAACATAAAATATCAATATGATAGATATGGATATCATACCCAAACATAATAAAAACAAACATGAAATACTTGACATGAAAATAGATCTTCAAAAACGAGAAGGGTGAAAGAATCCCTTAAAAATTCGGCAGCCTAACAGCGCCACTTAAAACATCAAAATGTTGAATTGAAGAGATAAAATAGGGTTTCTCATAATATGAACATAAAATATCAGTATGATAGATATAGATACCATAACCCAACATAATAAAAAGAAACTTGAAATACTTGACATGAAAATAGATCTTGAAAACGAGAAGGGAGAAAGAATCCATTAAAAATTCGGCAGCCTAACAGCGCCACATAAAATTTCAAAATACTGAATTGAAGAGATAAAATAGGGTCTCTCATCATATGAACATAAAAGATCAGTATTATAGATATAGATATCATACCCCAACATAATAAAAAGGAACTTGAAACACTTGATATGAAAATAGATCTTGAAAACAAGAAGGGTGAAAGAATCCCTTAAAAATCCGGCAGCCTAACGGCGTCACTTAAACTTTCATAAAACGAATTGATGAGAGAAAGAGGGGGTATTTCATCATATTAACATAAAAAGGGCAGTAATAGGAATATAAAATAAATTCCCCCAACATAAGATCATGGAGCATAAAATAAATGACATAAAAGAGATTACTTGAAAAGAAAGAGAGAGGTAGGATCCCTTACCTTAAACGTAACTCTTAAGACTCGAAGGTTGGGACCTTGAGGGCTTGGGGGAACCTTGGGAGGACTCCTTGGGACGTAATGACACCATAGCTTCATTGGGGGAGAGTTGGGAGTGAAAACTAAAGGAGTAAAGGGTGGGTATTTATAAGGAATGTCAGTGGACAAGGCATTAATGGCCAAGGGACACCTCACAAGTGGTTTTCTCAAAACCATGGGCTCTCCCATGGTATTTCCCATGGAGTTAGGCCACATGGGTCCCCCCAAACAATAATTCATCACCTTTGGTCTTCCAACCCTTAAAATATATCATGACATCATCATGACACAGTTATGATGTCATTAAACATACCGAAACCCTAAAACTGTATTTTTACTATTCACTGAAAATTCAACTTTTTCCAAAAAATCCCAAAATTTCACCTTAACCAAATATCAATGCTCGGATTTGAAAAAAGAACTCCATTTTATAAAAATAATTTTCTAAATATTTTTAATTTAATTTTTAAATAAATACACTATTCACTAAAAAATCATTTTTTCAAAAAAATACCCAAAAATTACTTTAACATAATATCGATACTCTGAGTTCAAAAATAAAGTCCATTTTATAAAAATATTTTTCTAAATATTTTTAATTTAATTTTTAATTAAAAAACACTATTCACCCGAAAAAACTAATACTTGACTAATAATTTATGAAACCATTATTTAACCATTTTATTTAATAACATTACTTAATCAAGGTTCCTAGATTATATTAATACTTTCTTTAAGTGAGATTACTAATCCATTTGGTCACATTACTAATCCTAAGCATAAAATCACTATTCATAATTTACTATTCATCAAAAATTAAGTTGATCTTATTAGATTCTAAATTTCGTACTGAACATAATTATAGAAGACCATTTTTTGAAAATCATTACACATTTTTAATTATTTAAGGTTTACATAAACATTTTTAAAATATCCTTTTTCTAAAATTCATCAAAAATATGCATACTATATTTCTCTGGACATTTGAAAATTCACAAACTTCACCATAAGAAGAGAAAACAATTTTATTTATAACAAAGGATTACACAAGGTACTTATGGTCTCGTTACATAGCCCCTTATAACACCAGCATAGGACCTAAGACTAAGGTGTGCTAGGGTGATAGAATATTGGGGTGGCTCTGCCAACATTGCATGGGTAGTAATTTCTATCAATTTGAACTTCTCGCGAAGGCGATTCTGTTCTAGCTTCACACGATGAATTCCGTCTTGGGTTTGGTCCAGAGCAAAGCCCAGTGGTGCTACCTTCTTCCCAAGTTCCGTTAGATGGGCTTCGATTGGCCCGAGACTACGGGATGAGGCCATCAAATCTTCTTTCTATATTAATTAACCAATATCACTTGTATTTAGAGATGGTAATCGAATCATTTAGTTTCCAGCGGTCATCTTGAGCAATGATCATATAATAGTCAAAACCAAACGGTCTCATTTTAATTATACTCATGTTATCAAATGAAATATTTTTGTTGAGTATAAAAATAAAATAACACACAAAATTAGGAAACAAGATTTATTTAAAATTTCGGGTTATTACAGTACCACCTTTGATACCAAATTTAACAACTAGGCCCTACTAACAGTTTCCCCAAAAACATGTGGTCCCCACCCTGAGGCCCACCCACATGCCTGAACAGGTCAACTGACTAATGACAATCCCCATATCCCAACACATGTCCTTTCCAATTTGTTTTTTCCTCACTCACACACCCTCTAGAAAACATCCCAGAAGGTCACCCATCCTGATCACTACTCCAGGCCAACCACATTTTACTATGGAGTTCTAATCTGGTAGGGTCCCGAAAAGATAGGTGAAGCTTTTTGGCATAGGTCCTATTATTTATTCATTTAAATCTTTTCATTCTGGGGTGTTACATGAGGTGTCCTAAGAACACATCATAGATTGTGCCAACCATCTCGCTCTAAACCATGGGAAATAATCCCATCCCTAGTCCAATCTAGAATCCAAGGGAAATATTCCCATCATAAGATCACTACATCCCCTAGGGGTAGAATTCACTCTTGTTTAACCATAAATACCAGGGGCCCCTGGGGGAAATTTTCACCTTAGGTTTTCCATAAATAACAGTGTCCCTTGGGGGCAGTGTTCACCCCTTGTTAACCATTATGAGCAAAGGTACTAAAAACATATATCATGATATATAACAAAATAAACAAGAAGGTGTAAAGAATTATAAAAAATTATGCTCTAAAAACACATTTAATTCCTATTAGCCAAGACCATTCCAAAAACCATTTCCAACATGAATACCCTCTTTTCATTTCAAATATCATTTCAGTAGCACTATTTTCTGTTACTAGAATATTTCATCCAATCTATTTCAAATTCCTAAGAAAAAAACCCTCTCTAAACTCATTTAAAAAATACACTTTCATTTTAATTTTGGAAACAACTTTTTTAAATAAAACATAACACACACCTTTAATCGAAATAAATTAAACCTTTTTAGTTTAAATTTTATTTAAAGAAAAAAAACAATTATCCCTTCAACATTTCCAATTCTATTTTAAAAGATGTTTAATAAATATTTTAATTTTCAAGGAATTATTATTATTAGTTCCAAAACCAATCCTAATTTTTGATAGATGTAAAATTCAATTTCAAGACCATCAATTTAAACTAAAATTTATTTTCAAAAATTTTAATCTAAAATTATGGCATCTTAAAACATTAAACCATTCCAAAGTTAAATTACCTTGGAAATTCCACTTGGAATTTCCATTTCCTGAGCTCTAAGTCATAGGGTATTTAACTAAGGCATCCTCAAAAATATATTTTAAATTAAGTTGGATTAGATTTCATGAACCATCCCCCGGGGCCCGTGTCGTGACTACCCAAATCCTTCCTCCCAAAGGCTAGGGGCTAGCAGCTAACGTCAATGGAATTATCCTAGAATTGGGAGGCATTAGTCTGAGTACATGTACACAGACACACAAATCCTAGCCAAAGGTACTAGAAAGTAAAATACAAGGAAACCATGAATGCAATTCACTAAGTAAAAAACAACCAGAGCATAACAGAAAGTAAAGTACAGGGTGAAAACCCGAGCTAGTATACAATCCCACCAAAACGAAAACATAAAAAAAAGTAAAAATCTAAGCCCTTGAAGCTCATCTGCTGAGAAGCCTACCTGAAGGGTATGTGAAGGGTAGCTGCATGAAGCTATAGAAGTGCTCCTCGTATGTCAGATCTCACGGAACAAGACTAGGACCTGGTCCTCCCGAGACTCTATCAAAGCATCAATCATATAAAAAAGACACAACACATGTGGGAAAATCCCGTGTAGTGGTGAGTAAAATAATATTCAGTAGGGGACCCCGAAACCACAAAGGTAAAGCATAAGAGAAAACCCACAAAGAAATGCAGAGTCAACTCTACTTACGTATATGACCATACATATAACATGAACAAACAAATATACTCATCTCATCCATGAAGAAGCATATGGTCCAACCCTATAGCTAGTTTTTGGACTCACATCAAAGGATCAAGTCATAACACACAAACCAAGAGATCACACTCCATGAGCTCAACCATACCTGATGGCACCTGTCTAATAGATGAAATCCATCAGGTACAATCCTACCATTCTGAATGGTATGTCCGAGAGAACATTCTCCATCAGGAACATTCAACTATGTCTTACTCTTGTTCCTGAAAATATAGGTTTATTCATCACAATAATGTTTCCCATGCAAGAGTAAGGAAACCCAAGTGAAGAGGCATGCTCCTCATCTCTACGTTCTGTTGAGGGAGCACAACTCCAGACTAACCCACGATACCCTAGTCACTCCTATAAGGAGTGGCCCATGCCTCAGTCCATCGAGAGAGCACTAACTCTTATCTAAGTATCATATTCATCAAGTGGATGGGCCCACTCCTCACTACTATGTCCGACGGTCGAGGGAGCTCCATCTCAAATCAAGGACCCGCACTCTACCTAGTAGGGGAGTACTACTCCGTGACTAGAGGACTCATGCCTTGGTGCGACAGGGGAGTACTGAATCTATTAGTTCATGTATAGAGGACATGTGCCCTTGTATGACAAGGGAGTACTGAATACTATAATAGAGGACCTTCAATATACTCGGTAGGAGAGTACCGACTCTATTCGATCATGTGTGGAGAACCTACACCCTGAAACAGCAAGGGAGTATTGACTCTATTAGTTTGTTCGCTAAGGGGGACCTGTACCATAATAAGTTTGGGGAGTACTGACCCTAGGCTAGAGGACCCACTCCCTAGCATAGTAGGGGAGTACCAACTTTTCTACAGCATTGCGTAAGGAGGACCTGCACCTTGGAACGATAGGGGAGTATTGAATCCTACAATAGAGGACCCGCTCCCTACTCGGTAGGGGAGTACCGACTCAATAAGCATTAGGTATGGAGGGACCATACCCTATTCCAAGAGAGGTGTTCCAAATCCAAGGATATAGGACCCACTTCCTTTCATGGTAGGGGAGTACTGACTCTTTTCCTTTACGAACTTCTCCAAGAACCCACGACCCAAATCCTATAGGGGAGTAACACTATTAGGGGAAGAAAATCAAAGGAAAAAAATGAACCTGCACCCAAGAACATGGGGATTCCCATCTCTAAATTAGTATAAGGATAATGATTACCAACTATTTGATTCATCAAGGGAGTAACCATCCAAACTTTCGTTGTAAGAATCACCTCGATTCTACCCAAAGTCTTATCATACCGAGAGATCCTACTCATAAAACCATAGAGGTCGTCATATAACATTATTAGAAACTAAATAAGAGTATCTCAAAAGGACCTTCTCATCCCAAGGGTCCTAACATCGAAAACAGCTCCTCAAAGAGACGCTCTGTTTGAAAGTTATGGGCATTTATGTGAAACAGGGGCCGGTGGGGACTAGGTCCGCTTTGACCTGGTTAGACTGACCCGACCCAACCCTATGGGCCTAGTCTGCCTCACTGAGTGCGGACCACCATTTGAGAGGTCTGACACCTTTTTACCAAATGCGGCTCTGCTGCATCAGTTGTGCACCAGGCGGCGCCAGTTGGCACCACCACTCCGTCCAGCCAATCCTCATCTGTAATCTGGAAATTCCATATGTGGCCCGACCGTGTGGGTCCATTCATGTGGAACCACCTTGGTCAATGCGGCAGTTCATCAAGTTCAGCAACCCCATAGTGCATGGCGTAGGTTCTTCCAACTGTCGTTGTAGGTGGAAGGTCTCTGGCGCACCGACATGTGGTTGTCGTCACGTGTCGCTTCCGATCTCCACTGGTGCACTGTCTGGTTGTTCAATGGATCACCGGACGTGTTCTGGTGGTCTGTTATTTGAACTAAAAGGAGCCCTCCAATCCTTGCCTTGTTTTTTTTCAATTCTAGGGGCTCAAAACATTGTTGTGATCCCTTCCGCTAGAAGGAGATCGATTTACGGTATCTCACACACTGCCTCGATCCGTCCTTTTTCATCATTTGACGCTTCTCCATCGTCGTTTCATCAAGAATGGTTGCGTAACGACCAACCACTCGTCATCCCATGAAGAACTTGAATAAAATAGGAATAAGGAAGGAGAAAATATAAATATTAATGAGAGGAATGAACCTCCACAATCATTCATCATGCATTATTCTTCTCCCGTTAGAAGCTTTAAACGGGGAAAATTAAAAATATCAGAAAAAAATATGGAATATTAATTTCCCAAGAACAAGCCCAATAAATAACCTCTTGCAAGAATGATGATCGGTGGGTCGACCTGCTTGATTTGATCTACATTTTTCATTAAATTTAATGACATGGAAGAACAAATTAAAACAAACCCCCCTACCTCGATTCAGTTTTTTCACCAATGAAGAACTTATCTCCATTGTCCTTGTTCGTCTATGATTGATCTGATTCATTGTTGGCGATCATCAGTCTCTATTCTTAGTTATGATATTCAAATGCGTTGTCAGAGCTTCTCATTTCATCGGTGTTTATCGTTGGAGGGGATTCCTAAATGTCGTTTGTTGTTCACCAAAAAATTCTCCAAGGCTTCTTTCCCAAAAGAATTCAACATCTTCCACCCTAGACCTTGGATCCTTATTAAGCCATTAAATGGAGAGGCATGGTTCAGAGATTTTTATTTCACTGAGTCACTGACGTTATGTTGTTTCATTAATGAAACAACGTTTCCTTTTCAAAGTGTTACACACCTTTTCGGTGCAATAGTTCGAAAGTTTGAAAAAAATAAAATAAATCATGTTTATTTTATTTTAACTTTTTCTTTAAAAAGTCCAAAAAAATACTTTTTCAGATGACCCACACCAGTCGAAGTTATGTACTTCCTAGGTGAATCCCGTCATTCTAAGTGAAATGGTGCCCTCATATTTTTGATCTGAGCATCAGTTTAAAAGATAGAGAAAACCACTCGCATGTTTATTTAAATGAACTAAAAAAATTAAAAATTCTATTCCGGGCTCACTGAGTCTCGAAATTATGTACCGCCTCAGAGTCTAGTCTTGTAAAAATTACATTTAATTTAAAAAAAATCCATGGATTTCTGGGACATTACATTCTCCATACATTAAGGCTTTTCATCCATGAAAATAAAATGCCTAACTCAAGGGAATAAAATTGAGTTCATAAAGGTTCTTTGTGCTGCTTACAAGCATGTGCCTCAAGGAACCACTGAGATTGACCAATTTCATGTCCATATTCTGCTAGGTCAGCATCATGCAACAACGGGCACATGTCTCTTTAGATACAACAAGTGGGAAAATCACTAAGCACTCTGATCCATTTGTAGTCATGGGATCTAGCGGCTCACCCCCACTCTAACGTGATGTAGATAAAAGAAAAAACCCAGAGTTCACATCCACCCCTGGATGAACTATGCTAAAGACTCAATAAGTGTTATAAATTCATGGTTGATGGGGAACATGTAGGGGTATTTATAAAATAAATAGTGCTTCCCACAAGGAAATGTTGGGTCTTACTGGGCCCACTGTCTACAAACACCAACGAACACACAACCTACCAAAACTGGAACACTTCTACAATCATAAGCGGCATCTCAACTGAGTATGGATGGTAAAAAACCATTTAATACTACGGAAACATCAAGGGGTCTAACTCTGACACCATGGAAAGATTATAAGAATGAATCTTCTCGAGATTCCACCCTGTGATGCCTGCGTTTTCCTTTCACCAGAAGGAAAACCTATTTTCACCATTGCGGAAACAACACATCCTTTTATTAATACAGTCAATCTGAGTATAAATGGTAATATCCCATACCAAAAATGACTTCGTAAGGCCTCGATTCCATGACTATGAGATCCCAACTGCAACTCTAACCTCTAAGTGTCAGGTCACACTATCAACATCAGTGTGTGATCAACGGTTCTTCTCCATGATGTGTCTCTAAGTGTGAGGGTCAAGTCCACGGTCTAATTTGAACCTCATTGTCTAAAACAAAACACGTTGAAAAATAATGAATACTAGAACCTGTGTCTATATAAAAAGGAATCCAAAATAAAAGACACAGATCGTACCAGGAATCTCTCCTGGAGATTCTTGGTCATAATCCATGACTGCAAGTAGCTATCCTTTCCCTCATCCTCTGGATCCCTAAGCCTGGTGCGGACCACCCCCGGTTGCTCATCCAACTCCTCTGCCTCACCCACTATCATGTGGAACTCCTTACTCCAAGTGTTGTCTCTGCCAAGGAGGCCTGTTTCTAGCCACCCTCTCAGTGTCATGGCGGGTTGAAAAATACCAAGTGAGATTCCCCTAGCCATTAAAAGCATAACATCACCTCTCCTGTGGATGATTTTCTTCCTAGTGCTACTCTTGAACCATAGACCCAAATTTCTATGTTCGGGTATGGGTATGCCTCCTACACCACACGTGATCCAGTATCCTATCATCTACTATCTCTAGTATACGCCTTTACCTCATTACCTCAGGTCACATCCATATACTTCTATGCAAGAAATATCTCAACCACCAGGGCTCACTCCATCCCCATAGAATATTTCAGAATTCTAATTGGTGTCACTGATGCCTAGATCTTCTAGAGTAACCCCTTCTTGAAGGTCTAGGCCCTAAATTAAGGGTCCCACACCATATCTATATATTAGTGAGAAAGATCCATGAAACTCCTCGAGTACTCTGCTATCATCATGCTTCTCTGTCGTAGGTGAAGCAGCTCCTGAATATGCACAGAGCATAAAGTAACCATAAATAACTCCTCCCTGAAGAGGCGCTCAAGGTCAATTTAGGTGATGATTTCCTCATTGTGCATTTGGATCACCAATATCCACTATCATCTTAATGATCCTTGTAGAATGATTATGGCTAGGACTGCCATCTGGTTGGGCGGTGTACTCACTAAGAGAAATACTCGTATTACCGCCTCAAGCCAATCCTTAGCTATTAGAGGATCTGTCTCGCCTTGGAACCTAGGAGGTCTCTACTGATGAAACCCATTCAGTGTACTCAGCCTGCACAAGTCCCCCACTGGTAGCGCTGGTAGAAACTGCTGATCGAAGGGTGGTTGTATCACTGGTGCACCACCCGGAGGTAATGCCATAGATTTAGTGCCCTGCACTAAAGACTCCTCTCGATTTGGATCATCATCACGATCACGTTATAGAATTGTATTTGGTTTTCTTCGTGGTTGAATCCTGAAATATATCAAGTTGAACCATAGTAAAAGAATATATTTATAGAAATGACTCAAGAAGGAAATGAAAAGAACAACCATTCTTACATGATGCATGTACCCTTTATTTCCCCCCACAACTAGTGTTTCCAAGTATCGATTGGAAAAATGGTGTACAGAGTCTTGGTGTAAGGATACGTCAGCCATCGCACCAAAACTAGAGTCCCTAGCATGAAAGACAATCTAAAAACACTTAACACTTTCTTCCAAAACCAAAAACAATAGACCCTTGGTCTTTGAGGTAGAACTGACCACCTCTAAAACCAATTTTTCATGACCCATCCCCCATGGCCCATGATGTGACTACCCAATGCCCGCCTCCCAAAGGTCAGGGGCTGGAAAATAACGTTAAAGGCATTATCCCACAAGCAGGAGGAATTTTCTTGAGTACATGTGCACACATACACTACTCCCATCCAAAGGTACTAGAAATTAAAATCCAAATAAATTGTGTATGCAATATACTAAGTAAAACACAACCAAAGAAAAATGTAAAGTAAAATACGAGGTGAAAACATGAGCTGGTATACAAGACCACCAAAAGGAAAACAGAACAAAAGTAAAACTCCAAGCCCCTGAAACTCATCTTCTGGGAACCCTACCTAAAGGGTAGGTGAAGTGTAGCTTCCTAAAACTATAGAAGTGCACATTGTCTGTTTGATATCATTGAATATCACCTGGCCTTGGTCCACCTAGGACTTCGTCAAAGTGTCAGTCGTCTACACAAGACAAGACATAGACGGTCAAAGACCATGTAGGGGTCAGTAAAACAATACTTAGTAGGTGACCTCAAAACCACAAAGGTAAATCACAAGTTAAAACCCATAAAGTAATTCACAGTTAGCTCTAATCGGGTATATTCCCATACATACGCCATGAACATCTGTATATACAAGTCTCAGTCATGAAGAAGCATAAGGTCCAAACCTACATCTAGTTATAGGATTCTCATCTAAGGCTCAATTAATAACATAGAAACCATGAGATCATACTCCATGAGCTCAGTCATCCCGGATGGCACCCATCCGAGAGATGCACTCCATCAGATACAATCCTACCATTCTTAATGGTACGTCCTAGAGAACGTGGTCAATCGAGAACATTATATTAGGTTAGACTCTAGTGCTTGACACTAGAGGTTTTTTCCTCATAGTCATGCACTCCATTCATGGATAAGGAAACATAAGTGAAGAGTAACACTCCTTGTCACTACACTCATTTGAGAAAGCACTACTCCAGACTAACATGCTTTACCCGAGTCACTCTTTTAAGGAGTGTCCCATGCCTCAGTCCATCGTGGGAGCACTAACTCTTATCTAGGTATAATTTTCCTAAAGTGGATGGGCTAGATCCTCGCTACTGTGTCTGATAGGTGAGGGAGATACATCTCTAATCGAGGACCCGCACCTTACCCGGTATGGGAGTACTACTCAGTGACTAGAGGAATGGCACCCTTGTGTGGCAGGATAGTACCGACTCTGTTAGTTCATGTGTGGAGGACCTGCACCCTGGTACGATGTGGGAGTACTGAATCTTATAATAGAGGACTCGAACCCTACCTGGTAGGGGATTACCGACTCTATTAAATCTCATGTGGAGGACCTACGCCCTGAAACAGCAGGGGAGTACCGACTCTTCTAGTTTTTTCGCTACAAGGCACCTGCACCCTAGTATGTTAGAGGAGTACCAAACCCGAGATAGAGGATCCTCTCGCTGTTATGGTAGGGGCGTACCGACTCTATCATAGCACTACATAAGGAGGACCCGCATCATGGAACGGTAGTGGAGTACTAACTTATACACTATAGGACACGCTCCCTACACGTTAAGGGATTAACGAATCTATATGCATTAGGTATGGAGGACTCGTGCCCTAGTCTAATAGGAGAGTTCCAACTCCAAGGATAGAGGACCTGCTTCATGGTGCTATAGTGGAGTATCAAATCTTTACAAACTTCTCCAAGAACCAGAACACCAAATCTTGTTGAGGTGGAACACCGTTGGAGGAAACTACTCAAAGGAAAAAAAACTAACCCACACCCCTAAATGTGGGGAGTCCCGTCTCTACCAAAATATAGGGATAAGGAGTACTCGTGCCTTAAGTCATCAAGAGAGTAACTAACCTAACTTCCGTCGTAAGAACCTCCTCAATTCTTCCCAAAGTCTTCCCATACTGGGAGATCCTACTTTTCAAACCAAATATTCATTCCTCTAACTTTTCTAAAAACTCCCTTAGATTATATAAAAAGGACCATCTCATCCCAAGGATCCCAACTCCATAGATGGCTCTTCAAATGGAGTCTCTGTTTGAAAGTTATAGGAATTTATATGAAACAGGTTTCGTTTGGGTATGGGTCTGGTCCAACTCGGTCAGACTAACCCGACTCGGGTTCGACCCATCCCACGGGGCCCGGCCTAAACCGTTTGGGCCCGAACCAACCCGCGTGGATGGGAGCGGCCCACCACCAGCAACCCGGTCCTCCAGCAGCAACATGACACGCCAATTGAGCGGGTCAGCTCCTTTAGATAAGATGTGAATGTTCCGCGTCTATTTGGCACTAGGCGGCGCCAGCTGGCGTCGCCACTTCGTCCAGCCAATCCGCATCAGCGAACCTGAATTTTCGAAAGCAGCCCAGCCTTGTCTGTCTAATCATGTAGCGCCATTGAGGTCAACATTCCGGTTCACCACGTCTGGAAACCTTGTGGCCGTTTCCATGGGTTCTCCCAACCGTCTTTGTAGGGGGGCGGTCTCTGGTGCACCGGCATGTGGTTGCCACCATGTGTTGTCATCGGCCGTCGCAGGCGCACTGGCCGGTTATTCCACGAACCACCAGACATACTCTGGTGGTTTGACCTTCGAACCAGAAGAAGCCATATGATTCTTCTGTTACATTCTTCACTACCAGGGGATCAAAACTTCATTGTGATCCCTTCCACATAAAAGCACTCGATTTCTTGTATCTCATGCGCCTCCTCAATCCATCCATTGTCATTGTTCATATATCCTCTGTTGTCATTGCGCCAAGAGAGGTTGCACAATGACTGACCACTCACCATCCTACGAAGAACACAATGAATGCAGAAATAAGGAAGGAGAAAATCCAAATAGTAATTAGGGGAATGAACCTCCACCTTCATTCATCACGGTGTTATTAATCTCCTGTTAGAAGGATTAAATAGAGAAAAATAAAAACATTGGAAAAAATATGGAATATTAATATCCCTTGAACAAGCCTCATAAAAACCCTCCCGTAAGAACGAAAATCTACGGGTCAACCAGCATGAGTTGATCCATGTTCATTGTAAAATTTAAGAATGGGGAAGAACAACTTAAAACACAACCCCTACCTCGATTCGGTTCTTTCACAAGCGAAGAACGTTGTTGCGTTCTCATCGTTCATCTATGCTCGATCTAATTCATCGTTGGTAATCATCAATCTCTGATCTTGATTCCGATTTCCAAAGGTATCATCACTTCTTCTTAGTTCACTAGCATTCATCATTGGAGAGGATTCCTTGCCATCATTGGTCATTCTCTAATAAATTCTCCAAGGTTTCTTTCCCAAAATAATTCAACATGTTCTACCCTTGTCCTTGGATCCGTACTAAGACATTAAATGGATAATAATAGTTTAGTGTTTTATATTTCCCTAAGTCACTTACGTTACGCAGTTTTATTTATGAAAAAACATTTCTATTTTAAAGCGTTACATGTCGTTTCACTACAACAGTTTGAAAGATTGAAAAAAAAATAGAGCTTATTTTATTTTAATGTTTTCTTTGAAAAGTTTGAAAATTAACTTTTCTGGTCAACCCATGCAGGTGAAAGTTAAGTTCTTCCTAATCAAATCGTGCTTATCTGAATTCAACGGTGCCTTGGGATTTTTTATCTAAGCACTGGTTTAAAAGAGAGAAAAATCCACTTGCGCGTTTATTTAAATGAGCTAAAGAAATTTCAAAATTCTATTCTAGGCTCACTGAGACTCAAATTTATGTGTTGCCTCAGAGTCTAGTCTCATAAAAATTACATTTAATTTAAAACAAATCCATGAAATTCCATGAAATTACATCATATAATAGGAAAAAAGGATTTATATTACCATAAATAGACTCATAATAAAGGTGAGACTATGATTTAATTTAAAGATACCACCTACCTTAGACTCGGAGGAGCATACTTGTCTATATTGGATTTTAGTTTGAGCAGAAACAAAAAATTATTTAGAACTACCCAAACACGCTAAAAATAAGTTATTTGTACCATAAACCATGTCAATAGACTAGATAAGGAAATAAACAAATCAGAGAGGGTAGAGGACCTATTCACTTACCTCAATCCTTCCTACACTATAGAATATATTTTATTCAGACAACGGATAAAAGAGTTCTAGCATGGAATACGGGAAAGGGGAAGAATTGGAGGTGCACATGTTCTACCATTATAATTAGGGAAGAAGTGGGGGAAATCCATTTAATTAGGGAGGGTCAAAATGGAAATTTTCCCATTTTTTAATTTATTCATGATTTGGCCTAACAGTTTTCAAAACTATTCAATAATCGTGTGTCTAGTATTCCACCATGACCATTCACCTCGAATGGTTATAGTCAATAGTTTAAAAACCCTGTGCCAAATAAAAAAGACCCCCTATAACACCAAATAAAGAAACATGGTTTTATTGGACATAACACATGTGTTTCATGATATGTACTCTTATGTATTTTGGGTTGCATAGTTAGGATGCACAGTTCACACTAAATGTGTTCCAATAGTGCATCCAAAAACCCATTATTCTAGCTCCAAACTATTGTGGAACTCTCAAGACCTCTAAATAACTTTTTTTTAAGTAAAAATTATGTATTTAGAGGGGTTCCATACCTTTTAATTCTATTTTTATTCCCAGTTCAAATACTAGACTATCCACTATTTTGAAGATTCAAACTTTCCTCTATCGCCAAACACACATATAAATGAAGGATCTCACAAAAAAATAAAGATGAACTATTTTAAAAAAATTGGACATGTTTATTCCAAATATGGAATCCATTTATCAAATTTAATCCCTATAAGTGGTAGAAATTACTTTTAAAAAAACACACAAAACGTACTGAAGAATAATTTTCCTAAAAAATGATTTTTTAATTATTAAAATGTATTTATACGAAAATTAAGAATAATTTTAATTTTAATAAAATTAATTGGATTATTTTTTTATAAAAACTAATTAATAATGTTTTAAAACATGTTCAGAAAAAAAATTATACTTTTTGAGTACTTGAAAGGAAATTAAAGTTTTCTATAAAATCAACATTATTCGATTTTCATTATAAAATTATTATTTTCTGAAAAATATAAAAATTTCATCCTAATATAATTTTGATATGATGATTTCAAAAATGGTATATTTCTTTTATAAAAAATAGTTTCTAAAATTTATTAAAATTTATATTAATATTTTATCAGAAAAAGTAATAAATACCATTTTGAATAAATTATATTCTTATAGCATAAAATAACATCATTAAAAATTAAGTTCTTATTTCATCTATTGGTACTCCACCCTTCTCCTACTCTAGGTCTATCGGGTTAGTGTGGTCAGGGGTTGGGATGTGCATGGTGGAGAGTGTCGACAACTCTTGGTCTTACAGACTGGTAAGGCCTCCAGAGCTTTGTCGACAAAGATCGTCATTCAACCTCCTTTGACAATTCGGTTTGAAATTATTCACTCCTACATCTGTGATAGCCGCACCTCTTCTTTGATGGATTCACCCCCTTTATTTATTCTAGTTCGGTTTCTTCATGGACGTCATCTTCTCCCAGGTCAGTATGAGGTCGTAGGTGGAATCCTCAAGAAAACTCGGTGCTGACGGCGTCACCTTCTCTTTTGGGTTCTTATAGGCTCATTGGGTTTGTCGACATCTTATGTTCTAACTCGATTTTGGCCAAGTGGCGGTGACGTTCCCCATTGGCATCTGGTTTTTTTTTTGTGGTGTGGATAGGGTTCATGTTTCGTGTTTTGTTTTCTCTGACGGTGTAGTTTGAGGTGGAAAGGGGATTCATGGTGGCCCCTTCTGATCGATCTAGGGTTCAGGATTTGGTGGTCGATGATGGTAGGCTTATATTTGGTTTGTTCTAGGCTATGTTGTTGGTTGATAGGGTCACGGATCGAGGTTTATGGGTGTTTTGGGTAGGTGAGGAGCAGCATTGGTGGTTCTCGATGTGTTCCTTTGTTTTGAGCAGGTCTAGCCTCTATTTTTTCTTTTGGAGCGGGTCAGTTCTCGGACTACCAAGCTCCTGAACAACCCTCCATTGATTTGTTTGATTTGAAGTTTTAGTTTCTTGTTTGGTTCTCACTAATCGAAAAAATGATTGATTTGAAAAATAAAAAAATGAATTGTCAGTCAGTCAATATAATTCAATGGATAGGTTATAATTTTCATACCAAAATTATAATATTTCAGAGGAGTTGAAGCTCGGTGTATGATGTCATGTAAACTATCAAACATAATGTTCTTTTAAAATATCAAAGTATTAAAGTTCTAAAAAAATTATTGTTTTAATGATTTTTTCATTTGTTTATTTTCATTTGACAGTTATTAGTTAATTTTAGTGTTATTTAAGATACATGATCGGGTTGTGTTCATGTTTTGTGTGGTTTAAAGAAAGTCACCATGAAAGGTATTCAGTAATGATTGGGTGTTTATCTTTATGGATGTTTCTTTTACTATTATTAAATCTTTCATTACTATGAATGAAGTGGTAGGTGTTTTCTTCCCCTATTGTTGGTGTAGTGGTGTGTCTTATAATCATTCAATGTTGAGTTTTTCTAGAGGATTTATTTAGCAACCATGTAAATTGAGGTGAGTATACTATACTAGTGAGGCTCTATTGGATATTTTGATCATTAAAAACCAATATTCTTGGATTTTGAGAGTCTCCATAGAGGAGATAGGTCTTTGGTGAAATCCCTAATTTGAGAGGTGGTCTCTTTTGGGATTATTTCTTGGAGAGTTTATCATAGTTGTGGTTTTGAGGTGGATTTTTTTACTATATTATTTTGGAAACTTTTTTCTTTCTCTTGTGTGAGTAATGGTTGTTTTGAAACATAATACCTCAATGATGTTTTTTTCTCATCTTCATTTTTTATGGTGTGATCCATGGGTTGAGTTCTAGTAAGATAGGTTGAACATGGGGAAAACCTCTTGTGTGTTCACGGGTAACAAGGATGTATGGTTTTTTCCAGTTAGACTATGGGAATTTCCAATTTGATATTTTCTATTTTGATTCACATTTGATGGTGTTATGTGAGTTTGAGGAAATTTTACCTCCAAATAAAATTTCAAGGCTAGAGGTTGGAACCGTGTTATCCCTTAATGAGCCTTGTTTGGGGGTTCTTTCTTCATTTACTTATGGTTAGAAAGTGATGATTTATGTGGTAATGGTTTCGGTGACCTTAAATTGTGATAATTAAAAGATTATTGAAATTGTGATTCCTTTATGTAATTTGATTCGGTTTCTTAGTGGTTGGTGAAGTTTTACGGTTCCCTTTAATAATTATTGGGAACATGTTTGTTTCAGTGGTGCTCTATTAATAAAAGATATTTCACATTTCTTTGACAATTTAAATGAATTATAAATGTTGGGAAGACCCTAGATAGGTCTCTATATTCCTATATATTCATGTAAAATGGTGGTGTTATGGATCTTGCATGAAGTTGTTAGATGTTTTTTGAGGATTCATACTGTTATTTTGAGTAATCATTATGGGTTTGGTGGGATTACTTTCTTGGTATCTATTTTAGTCAACCCAACCCTCCTTCCATTTGTAATTAGGTATTGAGGTTCATATTTAGAGTTCCTTTAAACTACAACTAAGAATTTCTATAAGAATAAAGTGACTTAGTGGTGATAATTGTGACACCCTCATGTCATTGTTTCATTTTATTTCATGTTATACTAAAATATTTTTTGTTTTTTTGCGTGTTTTGGATTTTAAATTTAGAGTTTCAGTAGTCCTACCATTTTCACTTGATTGGAAGATGGTTAGAGGAAACCATATGGGATAACCCTTTATAGTGTTACAACCTTTAACATTGGGGTTTTCATGATTGGAAAATGGTTCATCAAACTATATGGGGCCCCAAGTAACCACGTGACTCAATTTTGTGTGTGGGGGTGATCAACATGTTTGGAACTTGGATAGGGCAAATGATGTGACAAAACCATGTGTGGTGTAGGGTTACTAGCTAACGGATCCCCATGTTTTGTTCACAGTTTTCCTAAAATGTTGGTAAAACTATTTCACCTTCTTAGATTTACTTAACAGTGAAATTCTATTTTCCCCCCTCAAAGTTTTAAGGCTTATGGATTCCTTTATTCCCCCTATTATTTTTCTAATGTTGGGAATGTATAGTTATCTCTATCAAATCCCTTATTCTTCAATTTTATGGAATATTCCTTAGATTCCAAGTATTGTATTAAATTAATCTTCGTCCTTCCTCCTCAATATTCTTCCTTTCTTCCCCCTCCCAACTTGGATTTGGTTTTTCCCATGAACTGTAATGGTTTTGGGGAACAAAATAAGGGTTTTGGTGGATCTAATTGTGGGGGTTTTCCGGTATAGGTTATTGAGGGAGTTTCCTTGATTATTTTTGTGCTTTCTAATTAAGGATATATGTTATGTTTTGTTTCCAATATATGGAGAAAAGTGTTTTCTATTTCATTCCTTTATATTATATTAAATGAATTTACTGTATGTTTTAAAATGATTTTTGTTTCCCAGGTATACTTATATGTGTTCCCCATGTTGTGTGGTAAATGGTTTCCAAATGGATTTATATACTTTGCATGGATGGTTTTTCTATGGATTTCAATAGTTTTGTTTTAAAATTATTATAATACATTCCAATTGTTTAATAAAAATTTTCTAGTGTATTTTCAAAAATTGATTAGTGATTTTATGGGTGTTCTTGACCTTAGTTTTTATTTTGAAGAGTTATTTGATGTTTTAAATAGGGGCATTCTAAAATGGGGAGTGTCTAGTTTATATGAAATTATTTTGATACTTTATAGTCTTGTGGTAGTTTTAAATATATTTCATAGAAATATATTGATTCCAAAATGGATTTCAAGTATGTTTTCATAATTTATATTTAAAGGGTGTTTTAAAGTAAGGATGAAAATGGTGTAAAATGTACAAGATTCCAAACATTATCTAATAAGGAATGTTTGTAACGTTGTAAAATGAATTGTGTCATTATTTAGAGAACTTAATTGTGACCCCTATTCATTTCCCCCCGTTTTTTGGTTGTTCATTACTTATTTGATGCTTATCTGATATGAAACACGCTATTTCTTAAGAGAGTGTTGGAGATGAGATGAGTTTTCTTTAAAATGTTTTCTCCTTAATTTATATGATGATCTATGGATTTTTTTTCTCACATTAAATAATTTATATCATGATAATACCGGGTTGCTAACTAGTAGTTTGAGATGAGTACGACCCTAGTACAGATTTTACATTGTCTAGGGATTATGGCTCGATTAGACTATGTGATAAAACAAAGAGGATTTTGACCTAGTGATACTATGAGAAGCTCATATAATTATTGGGCTCACGTAATCTGACTAGTTTTATAATGATCCAATTGTTATATTATTCATTTTATATCATAGGGTTTTTCCCATGAGGCTTAGTCCCTATTGAGGTTTATTTAGGGGATCCTTTTTTCTACTTTGTCTGTATCCCCTATCCCTTGTTTAGTTATATAGAACTGCGGATTGGTTATTATGTTTACTATTCATTAATATATAGATTCCCTTATATTTTTGTGTTCATATTCAGTTATGTTCTTGGATTATTTTCATACTATTCTTCAAATTGGTTTTTTATGGTTTTTTCCTTTAAATGTGAAGTGATTTGTTTTCTAAGAAGTAGTTGGAAATGTTTTAGAAAATATGAAGAAAAGGGGATTGGTTTAACTTTTGAATCCAAAATTTATATTTTCATGAATTGAAATGGATTTTAAAAGGTAAATTTTTATTTATTAGTTAATTTATAATTTTAGTTTCAATTTTAATGTGACTTTTTTATAAAAAAGATTTTCTTGGTTTTTCATAGAAAAGAATAATGAATTATAATTGTTTTATTTATAATTTATCATATGAAAAAACCAATATTATAAATTATGTTCAAACTTGAATTTATGGAATTTATTATTTGATTAATTTTATTTACACTGGTTAAATACCACCGGGAACTTTGAGCTCACACTCTGTATATAAAACATTGTGTGTGCATATAAAACTTCCTTGTTTTATCTCAGGTTTTGAGTTGTGGTCTTAGTTTTGATTTTGATCATTATTCATGTTGATGTATATTTTCTGTTTAGGTGGGTGATCAAGCGCCACTTGGAGATTATGTTATGTATTTTAATGGTTTTATCTTACTTTGTGGGGATTCTGTATCGACGAATTCAACTAGGAGAATTTCATGTTTTACTGCTTCTACTTCATATGTATTTAGACTTCTGATTGTATATTATTGGGTTGTTCATTGTTTTCATGGTTCCAATTCTGAATGAGAATAAAAATAAATATTTATTATGATTATTTGTGGTTGTTAATTTGGTTTATTCTATGTTTGGATTATTTCATTATCTATAATTTGTTTATTTATATTGATGGGCATAAATTATATTGGTGGGTTATTCCAAATTCTTTGTTTTCTAGAATTACTATAATTATTATTGTTAATAGGGTGAAATCATTCTCAAATGTGTCTTCTTAAAACCCAGGCACTAGTTTTCAACCCTTTGGGATTGATAATACCCCTTGAGCCAAGTGGTTGGACAATCTGAGTGATGTGTTCGCTCAGATGAGGTTGATTTGATACATACCATGTAGTTGATGTATCAATCATGAATGTAAAATATTTAAATGGTCTATATGGTGGTTGAATTGCATCACATATTTCACCATAAATTCTATCCAATAACATGGAATATTTGGACCTAATTTTTGATAGTGACAGTCTTATAATCTATTTTTCCTAATAAAAAACCAGTACATGAGAAATCACTGGGTCAAAGAGACTTTTTATTAACCAATTGATAACCATGTGTGAACTTAATTATTTTCTACATCATTATCAATCCCATATGACCCAAATTCTCATTCTAGATAATAAATGTATCATAGTCAGTAAACTTTTGGTTCATCATGTTTGATTCGATTATATATATATTGACATCATATAATCTAGAGGTATGTTTTGAAAGATTACTTTGAACAAACTTGTGCTAATTACTATTGCTTGAAATATAAAGTTATCTAACCCCTACTTTATTCATTGTCACAATGTGATATCATTTTTCTAAATATTTTTAAATATTAATTTATTTCATCACGACTTGAGATAAAACAAAGAATTATTTATTAAATTTTTTTGTACTACCAGTTAGGTATATTTTTTCCCTTCTTGAATCTCAGATTAATTTCTCACTGATAGTTAAAGTACTTATAGTAGTGTATCCCATTTTAAAGTTGATAAAATATTTCTTACCTCTATGAAATATTTTTACCATGGTGCTATCAAATAAAAAATAACCATATTAATTAACCTTGATAAATCAATTAATAACTTCCCTTTAAATTTATTATTAACCACTTTGAACAAACAAAGATCATGCTAATAATGTATTGAAAAACTGATCAAACATCGATTGAAATTGTGAGAAATTTAAAAACATAAAATTCCTGATTGATTATAGGTGAATAAAATCATTTAAAAAATTTGATTAAAATAATTTTAATGATGACATAAAGGAATAAAAATTAATTTAAAATAAGGAATACATAAGTTAGAGACAAATTATAGAGGGAAGAAATTTCATTCTTCCATTAACATTATGAAATATATATAGGGTTGAAGTAGGTTGTAATCAATGGTCTAGATTAATCCTATCTTCAATGTAATGTCAAATGGTTGCAATAAAAAGGGATAGATTAAATAACAGGTTTTTCATATGAAGGGACTGTTGGGAAATGAAGAGTTACCATAATATAATATTTATGACATCCACATAAATAAATAATTATTCACAACAAAAAAAAGAATAAAATAACTTTTTCCATGAGTATTTTTATTGAATAAACTTTATGTTTGAATAAAAAATATTATTCAAGAAATTTATCTCATTATGATAAGATTGGACCATAAATCTAAGGATTTATTCATGTTTTGTGGTTATAAAAAAAATATTTCCATATAATCATGAGTTTTTATTTATGAATTTAAAATCCATTTTATTGATATTTCCTTGATTTAATGATATTTTTTTTAGATTCTGATGCCTATAAAGGGTGAATCATTTTTTCATAATTTTTTTTATTATATATTGTGAATCAATTGGTATTCTAGAATTAGGTGGTCATGGAGGGTGAATCATTTCCCTTATTTGTGAGTGATTATGGAGGATTTTTTAATTAATAAATGATATTTTTCATTATATGATAAAGTTAAATCCATTATTATAAACACAAAAGTATATATGGAATGTAATATAAATAAATTTATCTATTTTATTATATTCATTGTATCCATAATTAAACAAAATTATAATTTTGGGGATTTTAGATGAACATTCTAAAATTTGTGGAATTTAAAGGATGGAGTCTCCATAAGAGAGACTAATTAAATAATATTCACTTTAAAATTATTTTCCATAAGATATTAAACTGGAAATATTATAAGGGTGACTGCGGTATTTTTAAGATTGTCTTTTTGGAATTTTGAGACTTCTTTGGAAGGACATCTTACTGATATGGATTTTTTCATAACACTATTTTGGGAAGAGATCAATGATATTCCTTTTGGAAAGTCTTTCTAATACAATCAAAGAATGATAAATAAATCATTAAATGCATTGAAACAATATTAATAGAATCTCACATTTAAAATAGTTTACTTTACAATTATTCTAATGGTGATGTTATTTTTTAACATTAAGGTTTCATAAACTTTTTACATCATACCACCCACAGAGGATAAGGGTTTTCTTTACGAGTTTCATAAAACAATCACACAATATTGGAACTTTTTTATTTTTGTATCTAATTTTATCCATTTTATTGTGATAATTTCCAACAGATCTTACTTTTAAAATTCTTTGAGACACTTGATTGACTAGATTAATTTTATGATCTATATTATTCCATTTTCTAAGTTTTATTTTTTAAAAATAACGGGTAATAAGAAGATAGACTCTATTGATCACTCATATGGTTAGGGTGATCTGGTTTGGAGTGGTGTAGTTTGCTTTTTAGCTAGATGATTTATAATTTCTAATTTAATATAATCATATTTCTTTTTTCATAACAAAAAATAATGAGATGATGGTGATACTAATCATGAATACTACTTTAGGAGATATTATGAGGAAAAGAGATTATCTTAGAGAGTAAGTGTTTGTAGGAGGTTGTCACAACTAGTTTACATCCATACGTATTTAGAGGGAATAATGTGTTCTAAAATACCACTCTTGATATTTCAGTATGAATTTGTTTTATCAATAGAATGGGCTGGAGGGTCAAACACAAAGATTAACTATAATATTCACCAATATTTAGGGAATTGAGTTAGAGGATGAATTAAGTTCCTTGTTTTTCAATCCGTGAATGTTTGAGTTTGAATGATTGCAAGTAAATAATTAAATAATTTTAGTTATAAGTTATTTAAGTTTATAATAGTAAAAATGTGATTAATATATCTAGGTATTCACAAGTTATTTAATTATAAATAAATAAAGACCAGAAAAATATTTTTTCGAGTGAATATTATTTATTCAAGGTTTATTAAACAAATTGGGGGGAATTAATTACATCAGTAGTGATTATTTCAAAATGTCACATGTGAGAATATTTTGTGTTAGTGATGAAATATTTATGAAAACTAGAGTGAGTTAAATAAATAATTTGTGTTTAAATGGTTCAGTTTTAATGCTAACTCACTTTAAAGGACCAAATTAAAATTTAAAAGGGTTTAAACTAGGTATAATACCAAAATCTAGGCCTTAAAATAATATGAGATTCCACCTGTATTCATTTTCATCACTTACATATACTCTCTTAATCTATAGAGTAAGAAACTACAAGGAATAACAAGAACTTTTTTATAACTCTTTAGGAATCGATCCCATATTCCCCACATGATCATATAACTTCAAAAATAGATTTTTTTTTTCTATGGTATAACATGAAAATTGAAGAAGGATAAACTAAAAAATTCATCATATATAAGTAGATTATTAAGAGGGTTCCTCATTTGGTTTCTTTAAGATATGATAATCTAACACAGAGTAGGCCACACTAGGAACACAAGAATGAATGCCGTAGAGTTTTGTTTAATTTAAAAATTCTTAAATTTTTCATATAGGATTATTTGAAGAAATCTAGGCACTTATATTATAAATCTTATGTGATGACACAAACCAGATTGTTTTTTTTTTGAAATATCAGAATTGATCCATTTTATTGTGCCTGGATTCCTTTAAGTGGTTTCAAATCAACCATATATAATTTAATTTGACAATTTTTGTTAAATTTGATATAAGAAGAAGGTATAAATATGGTCAAAACATAATAATTGATTCGTATATTGGAGGTTTTATAGCTGAGATATGGCCACCTGATGTTTGAAAACAAATCAGGTGAGAGGAAGAGTGGTCAGTACATGTCGGTCCTGAGTTGGGGGGAATATGTGCGTTGCATTAAAGAACTTCATAATGGTGGAAGTTTTTAGGAATAAAAGTTTTAAAATATATTTAACACATAGATGCATCGTAACACCATATAATACACACCAGTTTTGGGTTCATCATTTTATCTCCTACAAACTAAATTTATTAAGAAAAAAACTATAAATAAAATATAAATGTATTCATGGATGATATGAACCTTGAGTGTCTTGAGCATCTTTGTATCATCGTAGCATAAAGGATTGAGGTGAGTATCCCTATAAATCCTATATACAAGCACCACAATACCTTTTACATTGTTGTTGGATTATCATGTGGTAGCATGAAAGATCTAAGTGCATCATAACACTCATACTATAGCACCTTGAGAACTAATAATATTTTCATCCTAAAATAAAATTTATTTCACTGATAGTTTTAGTTACATGTAACACTAAGTTAAAACTAACTTCAATATAATATTAAAATATCATTATTTAAGTATGATATATATAACCTACCTATTAAATTGGCGAGTATGAATAGTATTAAATAATATTTGAAATATATATATAGTTCATACTCAATATAAATTTACTTAAAAATTCATAATTAATAAGTTCTCAACATTAAAAAAGATATTTTATTCTATTAAAAATATTTTTCCATTAAAAATATTTTTTATTTATTTTATGAGAAAATATTATAACTATTTTTTTGGACTTTTTTAAATTTTATTTTATAAAATAAAAAAAATATTTTAAATAATAATATCTATATTAAACAATGGTGAAATTTTAGTGTTTTTTTTAAAATATTGACTTTCCAGTGAATAATGAAAAATACTGATTTTTGAAAAACAACCATTTATTTTAATAAATTATGTAATTTAAGAGTACCTTTTTATTTTAATATTATTTAAAATTAACATAAGTATTATTTAGTTATATTTATTCCAATTAATTACATTAAAATCATCTTTATATTGGATTTGAATATAAGTTTATTTTTAGGATTTAAAGCACTTTTTTACTTCTAAAAACTGTTTTAAAGTGCATAATGTTTCTCCATATTAACTAATTAAAATAACCCCTCATAATGAATAATTTAAATTAAATTTATAGATTACATATGAATTAATATTAATTAAAAATCATTTAATTATGATTAATTTTCATAAAGTTATTATTAGATCATCATATTCTTGAAAAATGCATTTATTGAAAAAATGTTTTTCGACACATTTGCATGTTTCATTTTAAATTAAATTCCATCAATTTAGTCAATTGTATTTAATAAAATGGATTCCATATTTGGGATAGAATAATTTATATTATATAATAATTTCAAGTTAATTTTTTTATAATTAATTATAAACATAGAAAAAAAATAGTTAACATGGTATAAAAATTTAAATGTTCAAAGTGAGTAAAATTATTGTAAAAGAGTATAACATGTTTAAAAAATGTTTATTTTGAATTTTATAGGTTTTTATATGCCTTATATCTCCACTAATCATTCATTTTTTAATTTTTGAGGCTCTTTTCTTGAGAGTTACTTCCCATTATTGAACATTTTTGGGTATTACAAGAAATCCACTCATCCTCCCTTATAAAAGGGAACCACACTACTCTCTTTTACACACATAAAAAACCATTTGGTTAAGAAAATACCTACTCAAATAAGTTCTTCACTTACCACAACACATCCAAGAGTCCTTTTTTGATTAGAAATCCAACCTATTAAGGCATTAGGTATAATCCTAAAGAGGTGGTATGTATAAGAGGTAATAGTCGTCATCAAGTTCCTTATTTTTTCTTCTTATTTTTCCATATTAAATTATCTCATAAAAATTAAAATATAAAAATTTCATTAAATCATATATATTAAGATTTTAAAATACTAATTTCATAATATCCATTCATCTCATTTTCCATCAAATGTGAAATGAATCAATCAATCATGTGTACGACGGACTACCACCATAAGAACTGATGTAATTATTTTTCCTTCATTGCATATAATTGCTTCTCATAATGATGGATTTAATATTTAAATATTATAATAATTAAATATTACCCATTATTTAAAATTAATATATCATATACTTTCTTACCTCACCATCCATTGAAAATGTAACATCATTCATGTGTGTGAGAGACTACCGCCTAATAAAGAAATTTGATTCATTTTTTTATTACCACATCACATGTATGGTTAATTCATGTGTATTTAAAGAAATAATTTTATATTTATAACATTTTTATCATTTTTTATAGATAAAATAACACTTACCTTCTTTCCATCATGGTAGTTTAAAAACATAAATGTTATACATGCATATGTGCGGCCTACAATCTCCATGATTGTAACTTAGTTCATTTTCCATAAGAATAAATAATGATTATTTTTAAAAGTAAAATTTAGTTATAAAAATTATAATTATATCATGATTATTACTTAGAATATTATGAAACAATGACCCATTTGACCACGATCAACACACCAACTCCATTTTGAAATAATGAACTAAGCAATCTCAAAACACCCGATGGGAGGCAAATGATTAGGTAATTAAATATAACATTAAAAATAAGTGATGTAAATGGTTTAAGTATAAGTGATTAAATCTTGAAACGTCCCATAAGTAAACTAATAATGTATATAATTTTATAATACTGGAGATAAAATATGTACACGAAGAACTTGGATTTGAGGTAAGGGTTTCTTCAGAAAACATCCATCTTTGAGACACATGTTGTTTTATACACCTAATTTATTTTATATGGTGTATTTACTTAATATTTAATTATTATATCATGAATAATTTATACATAATAAAATTTCAAGGTATAATTCACTTACTTCATTTATGGGGGGTTAGGATTCAAAACTTACCAAAGTGGCACAGATGTTTGCTTCAATCTCATTTTAATTAAGATTGTTTATGCTAGAATTTACATTAAAGGAAATTAATTGTTAATTTTATAAAATACCCTTTTTATTTTATTATAAACTATTTATTTATGAAATTTTTAAGTAATAGTACCATTTTCCTCAATCAGGTACTTAAAATTATTGATAATATGTTTTTAAGAAAATCCGACTTCATTTCTCTCTTTGGTCGAAAATCATTTTCCTTAAAAATTCATGTTTTAAAAAAATAGATAATGTTTTAAATATTATTAAATAATTTAATAAAGGAATTTTTACCCTTGTTTTACTTTAAAATAATGGTTTAAAATGAATCATTCCTTCATTTTCAGAATGAGGCACTTTTTGAATTCTCTTACAAAATACGAAAGGAATGTTTTTTAACTTATATAAAATGTACATAGTTATCCACTTTATTTTATTTTTGGATTATTTATATGTTTCTAATGATATTTTAAATTATAATTATTTCCAAAATATTTTTTTAATTTTATTTTTTAAAAAGTTATTTTCAAACTGACCATTTTAGTTTCCTCGGGAATGTCTTTAAATTTTTTAAAAAAGTATTTATACTCATTAATAGAAAAAACCTTTAATGTTATGTAATAATTATAAAATATGTATATTTGTATCTTATATATATATAACTTTTTCACCCTCTCTTATATTTATTGGGTAAATCATTCTTTATTCAAATTTCTCAAATTCATTCATTATGAACGTTCTTTTCATTATGATATGAGGCAAGATTATGTTACCCATTTTTTCAATGGGTAATTCTGATGTTTATACCTTATTATTAATTTCCTTATGTGGAACACATATAATTTTGCATTAAATGAATGTTATGAATCAGCCTATAATTATATATCCCTCTAAATATTTTGGTAAATCTTTTGTCTCTTGTGACATCATGTATGGGATCATGGAGTGAAACAAATCCATTATGGGACTATGTCCACCATGTGATGTTGTCTTGATAATTAGACTTGAATGATGTTTATTTCATGTTTTATGTTTCTCACAAATTTACTATAATTTCATGATCTTATGATACCATTTTATTTAAATTATATTTAAATTGTATTACTCGTGTTCCTTGTCTTTTATGATATCATATTATTACTTTAACTCAGATGTTATGCATCCTTATCATGTTTATTTTTTTAATAGGTATTCTAGGTCACCCCCTTTAGTCTATATATTTTGTAGGTTATCCCATGATCTTTTAAGAGTTTGAAAGGATTTAGAAGCTCATTATGGAGAATAAAATAATGATTTTTTATTTTAGCCTCACTTTTATATATTATGAACCTAGTCTTACAAAGACACTAGGCCTCATGATATTTTCATTACAATTAATAGTTGTTTATGATAAAAAATCATGTAATGATATGTGTAAAAGGATTCGATCACTATATTTGGTATCATATAAAAGGTTTAGTTAACCTTTTGAAAATAGGTTGAGAACAATTTAGTGATAACCCTTTGGATAAGTATCAGGATAAGTCGGTGGGTAGAAAATATCCAACAATTTTGGTGATTGATAGGGAGATTAGTTTCTAGTAAATTACATAAATGTATAGATACTACAAGTGGATATGGTTTTGGGATAGTTGTAACAAGGGTTAGGGTGTATTGAGTTGGATTCAATCATCCCTAATGGGTCTTACTAGACACCTAGTTTGACACTCTCAGGGTATTTGTTTAAGAAATTCTCAGACTCTATACAGACCATCAAGAATGACTTAAATTTATGATAATCATAGATGAACCAGTTCAAACCTAAATTTTCATGGTTTTGTAAGTATAAGTTTGATAATAATTATAAATTTATAAATATCCTATTTTAGTTTTTAAGTTATGGGATTATAAGATGATTAAAATTATATTACGGGATATTTATGTTAATATAATCCTTGGGTTTAGTATGTATTTTACTAGAAAAAGTTATTTATCAAAGAATTCCTCTACATTTTATAGACATGATTTCATTGGTATTGGTAACCTTTAGGTTTTATCTAATATTTTATGTTATGGTAATAATATTCAAGTAATATTATTTGGCGACGTTGAAAAAATAAGATATATATAAAACCTTAGTGGTCACAAACTGATTTTATGATTAATGTTATTTTGAATATTATCATCATATTTTTGGGACTCGTGTTTTAATCACCACCTATTTTATTTTATGGGGTGCATAGATTTCAATGGAATACTTTTTCCATATTACTAATTAAATTTACGGGATTTCAATATCAATATTGTTATCCCTCCCTTATATTCATTTGATACAAGAGTTAACTTTTCCCATGGTGGAAAATCATCTTATGTATTGGAAAGGTAAATATGAGTGAAATTTCCTAGAAAATACATCCCTATTTGGATACTAGAAAGAGGATCAGTGAAACTAGCAAACCTTTGTGTAATCATTCTGAATTTTTTTTTAACGATTCAATCAATCATCACCTTGATGAATAGTGAGTGTGCCTAAGACAACACAAATGTTGACACACTTTTTAGGGATATTATATAGAATAATAACACACTCTTAATGAAACATGATGAAGGATTTTTCCTACCACTACCTTATTCTCCTACCAATGCAATCTATTAAATCCAATTACTATATTCATTGGATATCCTATCACATTTTAAGTACGATGTCCATTATACTTATTCAATAACTTTAATTCGTGTTAAATTGATAATACCCCCACAAAATTTAAGTTTATTAAGGGATGTTCTCTTAGGAATCAAAACCATTCTACTAAATTGGGAAGTGTTTGATACTTTTGTTTCTCATTATAAAGATATCCAAGTTTTACTTAGTAAATGGTTCTTTAGGGAATGGTATGAGATGTCTTGATCACTGTTTTTGTGAATGCATTAGACTTAAACAAGTGACAAGAGGAGATCGGCATTATATATCACCTCAATGCGTCGACATGTCCAATGAGGCAAAACAAGTTTGGTTTTGGTGTATTAATATTTATATAAAAAGATAATTTATTGACTATGGTATAAATTAAAAGTAATGCATCTTGGCATAAATACTTGACTCTATGTTTTTGATATCTGGTATTATGCATTACATTAGTGTGAGATTAGTGATTATTGTTATTTGTGATTTATTTTATTGTCATGGATATAACTTGAGCCAATATTTAGTTGTATTATGACTTTATGTTGTTCATTTATTATTTACATATCACTTATAACATGTTTATGTAATGTAATCTCCCATTGTATGTTTCTTCTTACTGAGAATATGATCCCAACCTTATTTATTCACTTTCCCAGGGAAACCTATAGGATGACTATGTATAAATTTCAAGGATATGGTGGGAGGGTTAATAATGTTCTCCCAATATATTCATGTTGTATATTATATTTCTTTGTGTAATGTATATATGTATTTGGTTTTCCAATGTTACTAAACTACTCAAATATTCATGAAATCTTGTACTTTGTTCCAATTATATAATATAACTACCATATATAGGTTCCTTGAGTCCAGGATGTTACAATTGGTATCATAAAAAGTTTTATAGAAACCTTGGGGATTAGATTTGGATGAACCATGTAAGATAACACAAGTACTATAAAAATACCTCATGATTTATTAGGAACACTCTAGAAAACATAGTAGGAAATGTGTTTTAAAATATCATGTGATAATTATGTGTATTCAATTATAGAAAGATGGTTACTAATGGAAGTAATGGGAACTGTATCAATACCCATATTCTGTGTTGGTATATTCCCACTAAACAAGTCAATGAAGTTGGAGTTGATGATAATTGGTTTATAACAATATTGGAGAATTTAGACCAGGTTATGAAAAATAATTTCATTCTTGTAGAGCATCTAGCTGTTCCACAACACGGTATAGCAACGATAGATCACTTCACATGAAAACAACCTATAGTATTTTGTGGAACTGAAAATACGTTAGTATATGAACGATGGGTCAATTTTCTAGAGAATATACTTATTTCATTGGGAAATAGTGAAAAGTAAACATTTATCATTATATTGTATCATATAAAGAGATATATGGACCAATGGTGGTTGCTAATTAAAAAACTAGAGATAAATATCATGCATGATCTATGGATAAGGAAGATTTCCTAATAATATTGGATGTGCAAGTGGTATAAAAAAATTGAAATTTTTCTAGAGGAATTACCTATTCATCCACCAAAGAATGAAGTTGAGTTCTCCATTGAACTCTTTCCTGACAAAATGCCAATATCCAAACTCGTTATATAATGGAACTAGAAGAGTTAGTGGAGTTGAAGAAAGAATTATAGGAGTTAAGTGATAATGGATTTATATTCCCTAAAATTTCACCATGGTGGGCCCTTATTTTATTCATGAAAAATAAGGATAGACCCATGATATTTTTCATCGATTATAGGGAGAGATATTATAAGAACCCGATTCTTCCATTGAGGTATGGGTCGGTTTTTCATTTTCTGGTTGTTTTTTAGGAAACTGGGAATTTTGGGAAGTTCTGGACATTTTAGAGATACATTTCATGTACTCTTAAGTACACACTGTGTACCCTTGACTGCATGTGGATTCCATACATGGCATGTGGGCATGTTGGCTGGGTAGAATTGTTTAAACAAGTACACACTGTATACTCCTTGTATACATCGTGTTTTCTAACTATGTATGAGTGATATACATGGTGTGTGGGTAAGTCGGTGAGGAAGAAAAGAAAAACCAATTACATGCTATGTACTGCATAGAACACACTATGTACTCAATTTGGCAGGTTTTGGAAAGTAAATTGAGGTAAAAGTGGACACCATATGAATAGTAAAAGAACCTACATGGCATGTAGTCCTAAGTACACACAGTGTATTTTCTTTTTTCCTCTTAAATTGGACATTATCTCATTTTTGAGGTTCTATATATAACCTCCTTCCTTCAAGAGGCTGGGATTTCATTTTGATCATGTTTCATCATCCAAGGTCGGATTCAAAACCTATTTAATCCACTAGAATCCCCTTAGTAAGACCTAGATTCCACTTGAGCCATTCATCTTGATTTTAGTTCTAAAACTAGTTATAGGGGTTTGAGAGATTTTGATTCTTTTATATATCTACCACATTTTAGGTTGAATTAGAGGTTTATATAGAAGGAGGATCATCATACTAGTATGAGGTAAGTGGTGCTTACCTTGTGTTGTGTTTTTGTGGTCATATGGGTGGCACGACCTTCAGTGCATCTTTGGATATTTTGAATGAGACCCCATTGTAGCTTTTGTTGCATATTAAATTGATTGTTAGACCCATGGGATGCCTTTGGGTATACCCTTTACCTATTTTTCTTGATTGGGGTCAGAAAAGGGGTCATTTCTCAATTGGGGAATTTTGGTTGGGTATGCCAAAATGTGTTAAAATGAATTGTTTTGATTAAACTGATGGGTTTAATTTGTTAAAGTATGATATGAATTTTTAGAGGCTTTGAAGACCTCAGTGCTGGTATGTAACAACACTTGGTTAGTGAATTTCAACTGTTTAGTTTATTTTTTCCTATTATAAAGTGATTCTTTGATTATATATGTAATTTATGAATTGAATATGATGGAACCTTTGGGTTGTATTGGGTATGGCCCAGATATTTATTGCGTGGTATTGATCACATGGTGGGCTTGTCCCAGATTACATTGGGAGGTTTTGACCATGGGATTAGACATCATGTACATCGGGATTGAAGTAGTGAGACTTTCAGGTTGGCCATGGCTTAGGTTAATTGGATGGCTAGGCCATCGGATACTGAATGACATGGTCGTAGGGGCACAAGGGGCCAGAGATGTTGTGGCTTGGGTACTATTTTGTCAATTAATGCTCACCCATGATTTGAGTAGTTTGCACATAGAGAGACTCCTCGATGATGTGGTTTTGATCACTCATGTTGGTAGAGCCCCCCAATATTTGTGGTTTAGGTACTAATGGTTTGGGGGTGCTAGCTATTGAAATCCACGTGGAAGGTAAGGAGCCTTCAGGAGATAGCAATGAGGCTATTAGGTTGGGGGTTAAGGTTCACCATGATTGAGGTCGTGGGCCAAGAAACATTATTTAAGGGAATACATCACTATAACTTCAGTTACTATATTTTTGTTCACACATAGATGTCCCTTCAGTTACTTTGTTTGAGGGGATTCATTGTTGTCACTCCGGTTACTTATTTGAGGGCAGACATCGTTGTTCCTCTGAGTTACTTTCGTTTGGGCATGCCTTAAGGACGTTAGTACCTTAAGGCATGAGGTGTCGGGAGGAACATAGTTTCTAATTATGTGATTGAGGTAGAACAAGAGGGTTCACCTAGGATTTGTCACGATAGGGATACTTGGGCCATGGGCCAAGCACTCTATTTACTTCAGAGATTCTGGCGTTGGCTGAAGCAAGTGACAATCCATGGTGGATGTTGAGTACCAGTGGAGTTTATGTTTATTTGTGCATCATATTGTTGGATAATTTCTTTATAAATGCATTTCTGATTAAAAATTTATATTAGGTGTGCACCATTGGGTGGTATCCTGCTCAGATTCGTCTCACACCCTATACGGGCACTTCGGGATGCATGTAGACTTTATGGTTTTACGTGTAGGTAAAGGATCAGCCTCAGGATATGGATCATAGTACCATTTTTCATGGAGACTAGTATGAACCTTAAGGTCATTCCTTGTAGTAGTTTACTTTTTTAGTTTCCTTTTTGTATCAACATGCTTACTTTTTGTAGCTACAATTAGTTAGCCATTCACACCCTTTTTATATGGATATGTATGACCTACTTTGGATGCATGTTTTTTTGTTCATTAGTATATACACAAGGTACTCAGCATGTTATTTTGTTTACCTTTCACTGCAGTTTTTTATATATTGGTTCTGTAGTTCATTGATATTGAATGTTCTTCCACTCTGCGGGTCTGGTTTGAGTCTACTGAATCTTTTATTTCCACTGCATATTTATTATTATACTTGTACCGGTACCATTTTTATTCCTCAGAGAGGGTATAACCTCCCCACTATACATGCTTACACCCTCACTTTTAGTCTTTATCCTTTGGTGTTCGGGTAGGTGTTCTTAAGGTAGAAACACCAGACCCATTTAACACCGTTCGGGTGGTTGTTTGGGTCTGGAACGTTACAAAGTGGTATCCGAGGAGTTCTTGATAGAGATTTAGTAATAGTGCTTTGCAGTAAACTAATGAGATTGAGACTTCTCTTTTTATTTCTACTGGTTTTACTATTTGGGATATTGTATATTGGAGATCGGTTGTTTCTGGAACAAGGTTTCAATCTTGTGCTTGGGTGCCTGCAGCCCCAGGTATAGGGATGGACCAAGTTGCCATGGGTAGGAATTGTTGTTTTCTTATTGCTCATATTATAGTTTATATGATTTCCACATTAGTGGGTCACTTTTTTGTGATGTTATTGAATGTGAAATATAACCCTTGACCTGGTGGGGTAAGGGAGAATTGGACCTTGGCCCGGTATGGCAAGGCGTGATTGTTTTCATTTTGATAGGTGCATTTTTAGGGTATTTCAGTTTCATAACTACACGTATGCTTTATGAAGTGATAATTACATATGGGAAATTTCAACTTCCATGCTTTGTATTCTTTTAAAATGTGAATAGGTGAAATTCTGGATAGAATTTCTAGTTCATTACAATGGAGTATGCCATGATTAATGTTATTTGAATTGCATGTGGAATGATATTTGGTCCTGGATCTTGTATATGTAGGCAGGTACTGTAGTTGATGTGATTTTGATCACTGGGATTGGTTATTTTTTATGTCAATTTGATATAGTGGGACTATCCAAATAGGGAGACTCAGTCATCCATTTGAGGCAACATTAGTTGTCAGGACAGGACTAGCCCAAGGTACTTTCGATACTTAGCTCTTTTGAGGACTGGTAAAGAGGCCATGAGCCTGGGATGTCATGGGCAAGGTTGCCGTGGGGGAGAGTAAGGGAAGTAGTTATGTTCTACCTTTTACTTCTTTCCTTATCTGTGATATATATATATATATATATTGTTATATAGGTGGGATGTTTGACCATTTATGGTATTCGGTGGGTTCCACCTAGATGGCTCGATAGAGTATCAAGCAGGTTAAAGTATAGTATTGTAGGAGCACAATCTCGTTCAGAACCCTAAGGGTAAGGCAGAGAAAGAGCCATAGGTATAGGCTCAGGTGTAGGATCTGGTTCAGGATCTAGTGCAAATAGGGCAGCTACTGGGTTTGACAGCATTGGGTTCGTGGATCGACAAGCAGCTCTGAAGTAGACTAGTACTTGTCTTGCAGTGGATTGACAGAGGGACGTAGGGTACAGAGCCCTCTTTGGAATATCTAACATGGGAGTTCTAGTCACAACACCTGCTGCTTTTTCAGGGTAAGGGTGGTCCACAGGTGGCTGAGAATTGGATAGAGAGCATGCGGATGATCTTTGAGCAGCTCGAGATGCCTCCAGGGCGGAGGGCTAAGCTAGCGATGTACATGCTGCGAGTACTGGAAAAGCGTTGGTGGTATGTGTAGTTTTAGGCTCACAGACACTAAGGACTGGTATGGAAGGACTTTGATGATAGTTTCTTTGAAAACTTTTTTCCTAGATAAGCTAAGGGAAGAGAGAGCTCAAGATTTCTTGATCCTTCTATAAGGAGACATGTCTTTCATGTACTATGTAGCTAATTTCACTATTCTTTCTCACTTTGGACCTAGTATGGTAGGTGATGAATCAGAAAGGGTGAGGTGCTTCAATTATGGCTTAGGACACACCATTTGGATCTAGTTGAATATATTCAGGATAGGTTCGTTCTCAGAGGTGGTGAATCAGGCACTCATAGTGGAGGGAAACGGGAAAGAGAGATCCCATTTAGGTTGGGTGGTGGATTTAGGTGATGGTTCAGATAGTAGGAAGCAGGTAAGGGATGAGTCACATTAGGTAATTCAGTCTAATGAATCAGCTAGACCACCTCGTGGCAGTTTAGTTGTACTTTTCTTTTAGTGTCAGCAGGTAGGGTCTGTCCGGACTCATTGTGATTGGCCTCCAAAAAAGTGTCGGGAATGTTGACAGGATGGGAATCTTGAGAGGTTCTGTATTAAACCTTCTCAGATGGACGGTAATTAGGGACCAGGATAGATTGTGGCATCTGGAGTTGGTTCAGGTTTGGTACTAGGAGAGGGTAGCTGAGTTTCATCTACATGTGGAGGACACAATAGAGATATTAAGACCAAGTTGAGGGGTCACTGGTAGGTGACTAGTGCTATACCATAGGGGGGACAGGCTCCATAGAGTCGTGTGTTAGGCCAAGTGCATGTCGTGGAGCTACCAGGGGAAGATCAGTCTGGGGAGCAGAAGAAGTTAAGAGGTACACCGCGGGTTTGGTTATGATAGGATTTGTTTTTACCTGTTTCGGCATGGCCTATTAGGGCATGTCTGTTTTGAGTGCACAAGGTGCATAGGATATATGTGGACTGTCCAGATGCTGGTAAGTGGGATTGGCACCATATCAGGTGTGTGATACATTTATGTATCTGTATGAGGTGCTTTGCATCAGGGCATCCATGGGATGCAGGTTACTTGAGGTGCCTGAGGCATCAGGGCATCGAGGGTCCAGGTTACTTGAGGTGTAAGGCACCAAGTTGTTTTTGAGCATCCATGGGTTGAAGAACCTCTTGAGGCGGACGCCGATGCGGTGCAGATACGTATGGTGTCAGAAGAGACACGGGAGCACTGATGAGGTGCGGGAGTGATGATGCATCACAGGAGGACCATGAGTTCGGAAACAGGTTAGTGATCCATTTATTGATTTAATCGTTGGGTTAATGTTTTCCCTATAATGTTTATTTCTCCACCCTTGGAAGGGAAATTTGGGGACGAATTTCTTTAAGGGGGGAAGTTTGTAGGAACCTGGTTCTTCCTTTGAGGTATGGGTCAGTTTTTTTTTGTTTTCATGCTGTTTCTGTGGAAAGTCTTAATTTTTGGAAGTTTTTTAAATTTTAGGGATACACACCAGGTACTCCTAAGTACATGCCATGTAGTATAGCCATGTATGAGCCATATACATGGTATGTGGGTAATTCGGAGAGGAAGAGAAGAAAAACCAAGTACACGACATGTAATGCCTAGTATATGTTGTGTACACAAGTCGGAAGGTTCTGGAAAGTAAGTTGGCGGAAAAGTGGCCACCATATAAATAATAAAATAACCTATACAGTATGTATTCCTATGTACATTCCATGAATTTTCTTTTTTTCACTTAAATCCAGTAATAGCTCATTTTTGAAGTTCTGTATAGAATCTCCTTCTTTCAAGTAGTCAGAATTTCATTTTGATATTGTTTCATCATCTGAGGTTAGATTCAAACATTGTTTGATCCATTGGAACACCCTCAGTAAGGCCTTGATTCCTCTTAAGTTGTTCATCTTGATTTTTGTCCAAATATGAGTTATAGGGGTTTGAGAAGTTATGATTCTTTTGTAGATCTGCCACATTTTAGGCTGAATTGGAGGCTGGTGCCAGAGGAGGTTCATCGTATTAGTATGAGGTAGGTGGTGCATACCATGTTTTATGTTTTTGTGGTCATTTGGGTGGTGTGGCCTTTGGTTCATCTTTGGATATTTTGATCGATACCCTGTTATAGCTTTGGTAGTATATTAAATTGATTTTTAGACTAGTGGGAAGCCTTTTTCTATACCCTCTACCTATTTTTCTTGAGTGTGGTAGGGCGAGGGGTCGTTGCTCAATTGGGTCATTTTGTCTAGGTATGCCAAAATGTGTTGAAATGAATTATTTTTATTAAAGTGATGAGTTTAATTTGTTAAAGTATGATATGAATTGTTATAGGATTTAATGACCTTAGTGTTGGTTTGGGACATCACTTGGTTAGTGCATTTCAACTGTTTAGTTTATTTTTCCCTATTATAAAGTGATTATTTGACTATATATGTATTTGGTGAATTGCATATGATGGAACCTTTGGGTTGTGTTGGGCAAGGACCAAATATTTTTTGAGTGATATTCATCACAGGTTGGGCTAGGCCCAGATTACATTGGGTGGTTTTGACCACGTGATTGAACGTCATGGGCATCGGGATTGAGGTAGTGGGACTGTCAGGTTGGGCATGGCCCGAGATACTTGGATGGATAAGCCATCGGATACTAAGTGACATGGTCACAGGGGAAAAAGGTGCTAGAGATGTTGTGGCTTGGGTAATATTTTGGTGATTACCTCTAACCCGTGATTTGATTAGTGTGCACGCAGAAGACTCCATGGTGAGGTTTTTTTGACCACTCATGTGGGTAGAGGCCCCCAATAGTTGTGGTTTAGATACTAATTGTTTGGGGGTGTTTTTCCTCGGAATCCATATGGAGGGAGAGGATCCTTTGGGAGATAGTGATGAGGCTATCAGGTTGCAGAGTAAGTCTCGCCGTGATTGAGGTCATGGGCTAGGACACTTTATTTGAGGGCACACATCTCTATACCTCTAGTTACTTTATTTGAGGGAAAATAACGTTGTCCCTCTGATTACTTTATTTGAGGGTATCCATCATTATCCCTCTGGTTACTTTATTTGAGGGAAGACATTATTTTTCCTTTGGTTATTTATTTGAGGATAGACATTGATGTTCCTATGAGTTACTTTTGTTTGCACGTTCCTAGAGGACGTTGGTACCTTGTAAAATGAGGTGTCAAGAGGCACATGGTTCTGGGTTATGTGATTGAGGTGGAACCATAGGTTTCACCTAGTGTTTGTGATGACAGGGATACTTGGTCCATGGGTCAAGAACTCTATTTAATTTAGAGATTCAAACATTTTCCGAAGCAGGTGACACTCCATAGTGGCTTCTATGAACCAGTGGAGTTTATGTTTATTTGTGCGTCATATTGTTTAATATTTTCTTTATAAATTCATGCCTATTTAAAATATTATATTAGGCACACACCATTGGGTGGTATCCAACTGAGATTCGTCTCACACCCTACATGGTCCCTATGGGACACGTGTAGACTTTATGGTTTTACATGCAGCTAAAGGAACAGCCTCAAGAGCTTGATCATAGTACTATTTGGCATGGATACTGGAATAGACCTTGAGGTCGTTCCTTATAAGAGTTTACTTGTTTGTTTTCTTTTCTATAGCAGTAAACGAACTTATTTTGTAGCTATAGTTGGTTATCCATTGTCACCTTTTTTATATGGATATCTATGACCTAATTTGGATGCATGTTTTGTTGTTAAATAGTAGTTACACGTGGTACTCAGCATGTTGTTATGTTTAGCTTTCACTGTAGTTGTTTATATATTGCTTCCACTGTTTATTGATATTGAATGTGCTTTTGCTCTGCGGGTTTGGTTCAAGTGTGTTGAGTCTTTTATTTCCGCTACATATTTATTATTATATTCAGACTAGTAACTATTTTTATTTCTCCAAGAGGGTTTATCCTCCCCACTATACATGTTTACACCCTCACTACTAGTCGGTAGCCTTTGTCGTTCGGGGAGGTGCATGAAAGGAAGTTACACTTGAAACGTTTAACATTGTTCGGGTGGATGTTTGAGTCCGGGATGTAACATATATACCATCAATATAAAGAATAAATAACTTTTTCACACAATGATGGCATGTTTTATAAACTCCAAATATCCCAATACTTTTCAACAATCAATTTATGCCCTAGTTATCACCAGTTAAGGGTGAAAAGGGTAATATACCAAAGAAAGGGGTTTGGAACACGGTTTGGATATTATGAGTTCACATTAATACCATTTTGATTGACAAATTAACCTTATGTATTTATAGAACTGATGAATATATTATTTAAGTAGTATCTTGAAAAATGTTTAGTGGTATTCAGTGATTATATCATGATTTATGCTAAGAGATATTAAAGATAATGGGAGTTATCCTCAAATAATTTTAGATACACTCAGAAAAAAGAAATTATATGTGAAGTATAGTAAGTCTAAATTTTGGCTCAATAAGGATTCTTTAATTGGCCATATTTTCTCCAATTATGGAATATCAGCTGATCCTTCAGAGTAAAATGTAGTCAAATAATGGAGTAGACAGATATACATAACTAAGATATGAAGTTTCCTAGGTTTAGTTGGTTAATATCAATGGTTTGTTCAAGATTTTTCATAGTTTCCCATCCCATTGACCAATTTAACATGTAAAGGGATTCAATTCATGTGGTCAATGGAATATAAGGGATGTTTTGTAGAGTTTAAGAGAAGAGATATTAAAGAACATGTTTTGAATCTACCATATGGTAAGGAAAGATTTGTAATTTATAGTTATGCATCAAAGAAAGGACACAGTTGTGTCCTTACATGGAATAATTGGGTAATTTCCTATGAATCAAGGAAATTTAAAATCCATGAACAAAACTATCCAACATACAACATTGAGCTGGAATGTAACATCATAGGTAATTATAGGAAAAGAGAGTTTCATATGTATTAATATTCATGAATTAGATATTGATTTTACTTTAAATGGAATGCTTTTCTGATAGCATACCTGACACACAACAACAGGTTTCTCTGAAATCTTATATTTCACACAATACTGAGATATTCCAAATAATAATACATTATTAATTTTTTTTGAAATGGTTGTTAACGCCTAGTATTTTTGCTAGAGGGAATGAATAGAACAACCTATATTATGTTTACACATGTTTATTAAATTTTCTTACATTCCTTTGAAAAATTTTAGAGGCTTAAAAAAAGAATAAATCCAATTTTAAGCATTAAACACTCTAATATTTTTAATAGGTAGTTTTACCACCTTTTGATGGAAAACCATTTTTAAAACTCATTTTTCTCACTTTTATATGTTATATTTGACAAAATAAACTTTTTATTTGGAAAATATACATAAAATTTTACTTTTGGAGTTTTTTTGGTATTTTTATGATAAAATTGATTTTTTAATGAATAGTGAAAAATACTGCATTTTAATTCAAAGCTTTCTTTTCATCTAATTTATTTATATAGTTATATTATCCATTTAATTGGTTTTAAAGTATAGTTAATTAATATTTTTATAATTTAATCCAATTTTTGTCATTGGAAATAATTTTACATTGAAATTAGATATAAACGCATGTCAATCTTTTGATGGCTTTTACTTTTAAAAACCCCATTTTCTCATTTTGAGAATGGGGATTAATTTTAAATTAATTAGTGAAACTTGTGTGTTTTGAATTTGAAAAAATGGATTCCATATTTGTAATAATAAGGTTCAAATTATTTGAATATTTCCTTTTTATTTTTTTTACATTATGAACACTAACTTAAGTAATTATTTTAATTACAATGGTTAAGGGTAAATCGAGTAATTAAAAGCAGAAATAATATAATTAAAATATAAAACTACCCTAAAACTTGTAACAATTTAATTATAAGAGTTTATCCTAATCATTATTATCCTTGGGTATATTTTATGACCACTTGGAGCCACTTGAATGACATTAATGCATTTATAATATTATATTCAGTGAATAGTCATTTTTTGTTACACTTTTGTTTCTTAAAAAAGTAAAGTAGTTTTTTATGGATTTATATAGGGGATATATTATACTATATATAGTATTTATAAATCTAAAAATATTACCTACATCATGGTAATTTATTTATAATTTTTAGGAAATAAATAATTAAATTTATTTACGACACAATGATGATGCAATAATAGATTTATCAATTAAAGAATCAAATAAATGATATTATAAATATTAAAATAAATTTTATTTTATATAATTTATGCCACCCACTAATTTTATATGTGACTATGACATGTTATAATTATATTCAAGGGTTTTTCTGAAGTTATATCTCTGTTTGGATTTTATTTAAATTTAATGAAATGAATAGTGTAAAAATTGATATAATTGATATTTTATAAAAAATAATTTATTAAATTATATAAATAATATAAAATCCTATTAAAATCGCTAATTTACTATGGTAGGGTCTAAAAGTTCATTAAGTGTCCAATTATGGGAATTCACCCCATATAATTAAAATTTATAGCATCTTAAAATATAAAATGTTGCCACCAAAATTAAATTTAAAAGACAACAATTAAGGGTAAACTGAAAATATAAGGATTAAAATAAAATAAATAAATGTATAAAAGTTATATTATAGAAGTTTTCCAAACTATACTCACCTTATATTATATATATCTCAAGTTGGGGTCATTTTGATTAAAAAAATATTTTATATTATTTTAGTATTTTAAGAGTTTTCATGGAGGCTCCTCCCATCTCCTATAAAAAGGTACCCAATATTATCTAATACTCACACTTCAAGAACCATTTTTTCAGAAACTATATTCCCAAAACCCTTCCTAGAATCCATCTCCACTTTCTTGAGGCCTTAGTTTAGGCAGAACTCCTTTCTTAGATATATTAAGGTGTTCTTCAATGGTGATCAACCAAAGAAGAGGTATCATTTTTTTAAGTGTTTCTAGTTTATTTATTCTCCCACTTACTTTAATTATTCTTTGTATAAGATGAAAAAATAACTCCAATATCCTCAATATACTTAGATTTTATTCTATTAATATCATCACCTAAATCCATCTCCAATTTCATCAAATAGGAAATGAATATTTCGTTCATGTGTATGGAAGACTACCTCCTCACAAACCTATATAGTTTGTTATTCATTATAGTCTATCAATAATGATTATTATTATAGAATCAATGTTTATATATTTTATTCATGAAATATTTATCATTCTATAATAATTATATTTCAATTATGCTATTACCTTCCATGCACATAAAAACGATAATGTCGTTCGTTCATATGTGTGAACTATCACCTCAACGAAGTGATGTAAATCATTTTTATTCACCACATTACATGTATAATATATATATAAGTATATTTAAATGATAATTTTTATGTTAATAATATTATTATCATTTTTTAAGGATAAAATAATAATTACCTTATTTCCATAATGATCAATGAAAACTAGAAAATATTACTCATGCATACGTACGGCCTACTGTCTCTATGATTATAACATTGTATATTTTTCATAACCATAAGTAATGGTTTGATTTAAAAATAATTATTAATTCACAAATGAGATTACTATTTCATGAATACTATTATGAAGATGATAGACTTGTTACCACATGGACAATTTACTTCATAACAATTTTATTTTCAACTCAAGTACCGAATTCTCATAAAACATCTGATAAGAACTTAAATAATTATGTATGTTTTATAAATTGTTAATAAGTGATAAAAAGAATAATAAAAATTAAAAACGTTCTCAAGAAGTAAAAATTAATATAACTTTACTATTCAAGAATATAACTATTGTATATGACGAGTCAGACTCAGGGTAAGGGATTTCATCTCAATCTTCTTTCATTGAGGAATATTTTGATTATATACACCACCTTTTTTTACAGTGTATAATCAACCCCTTTGACTTTTAATTCCATTCAATGTTTTCAAATGGAATATTTTTTTATTAATCATATTACTAAAGTATATAAGGAATGTTTTTTAAGGTACGTAGTGATGATTACTCTTCTGCCGCAGTGATGATTATTTGATATTTGGTTTACTCTAAAAGTCGTAATGTTTTTAAAGAAAAATAACTTCCATTTTCCCTTTTCATATATTTTCATATTGAAATTGGTTTTTAGAAGGGATTTATTATGTCAATATCTTAAAATATATCTTGTGATTTCAATTTGGAAATGTTATTTTTCCATTATGATTGTTTTATGTGTTATGATTATGTTATGGTTCTTTGAAATTTCTTATGTATATAGGTGGTTCCTTGATAAACTAAGGGAAGGTATTCTTTTGACAACTATCCAATGCATTAGTTAATGAGACTGAGTTAAACAATAATGTTTATCCTAAGAGATTTAGGGAATATACTATGATGGGTATTTCAAATGTAAACATGAAGGTTACTCCCTATGTAGATGTAAAAGCTACAATGAAAGTATGATATAGATTCCACAAGTTATCTTTTTAATTTATGATTTCTAAGAAGTTTTTTCTGAATCTTATGAATTCATGAGGTGTGTTAATGAGATTATGTTTTATGGGTGAAAAGTATGATTTTATGGGATTATAATTATTAATGGACTAATTTTTTCATTCCTTATGTTATTTCCATTACTGAGATTTTTATGCTCATCCCAAGTTTTTGAAATTTTTTCCACAGGGTATAAGGATGGATAAGAGTAAGGAAGAAATCAAGATGAATGTTATGAATATTTTTATCAAGAATAATAAATCATGATTTATTTCTAGGAGTTTCATTTTGTAAAAAAAACTGATAGTGGGTAGAAGTTTATACTTTGTAATATTAGAGTTTTTCTATAATAGTTATGGACTAATTCTATAAAACTCTAAACCTGAAAAGATCCTCAATGTGAATTCTTTATTTATCTCAACATTATGTAATGTTTAAGGTCATGGCCTTATATGGAATATATAGTCTCTTATTTTAAAATATTCATACACTACCCATTTGGAAAAATATGTGATATATGTATAAACCACAAGATTTTGAAGTTTATATTATCTCAGAAGAAGATCAACATGAGGAAAATAAGATGTTTAGAAGTACTCAAAGACTATGATTTCTCAATACAATACCAACCTATAAAGGAACAAAATTAGATGATGCATTGAGTAAGAGGTTCATGGAATTTTGACCATGATTAGAATCAACAAATATCGTATATATAGATATCTAGTAAAGATGGATATAGTGATTTCTAGGAAAGGGGATCCATCATTTCTTTTATAAGAAATTTCTAATCCATCCTTACCAGAAAGGATATATGAGTCCCAATAGGTTAATGATAACTTTAAAAGAAAGATTAAATTAGTGAATGATTGTAAATTGATATAATTTATCTATATAGATGGACTTTCGTAATTTGGGAAGAGGTTATAAGTTCCATACATAATAGAATTGAAGAGAGAACTACTATAAGATTCACATAGCTCAAATTTCTCTATACACCCTAGTAGAACAAAAATGTATAGGGATTTAAGAGAACATTTTTAGTGGGATGGTATGAGGTGGGGGAATTGCAGACAATGTGTCCAGATGCTTAGTATGAGAGTAGTTAAAGGTTAAAATAAAACATGATAAGCGAGTTATTCAAAAAAAACCTTTACTTATATGGAAATGGAAAAATTTGATAATGATCTTTGTTGCTGGAATCCAAAAGAATCAAAGGAAGAACGGTGCTATACGGTTCATCAATGATCATCTCAAAAAATGTTCTCATTTCTTTAGAATAAGAGAATATATAACCCTTGAGAATGTTTCCCAGGTTTATATCAATAAAATCAAAAGGAATCATGGGGAACCTTTATCCATTATATCTGACCATTTACCTCAATTTAAATTGTAAATATGGAAGAGTCTTCAAGGGGATATAAATATTAAGATAAATTTAAGAACACCCTATCAACCCTATACCGATGGGAAATTTGAATGGACTATCTATACTTTAGAAGACATGTTTAGATCATTTTCTCTTGAATTCCAAGGAATGTGGGATCAGTACCTACCTTTAGTAGAGTTTTTATATAATAATATATTCCAATATTGAAATAATATGGAACCATTTAAATCATTTAATGGAGAGAGGTTCCATACTCTAACTTATTGGGAAGAAGTTTGAGAAAGAAATATAGTTGGAATAAATCTTGTGGAGGAGATGATTATTAAAGTTTGAACTATTTTAGATCATATTAAGGTATCCCAAATAAGAAAAAAGTTATATGATGATAATAGAAAGAAATAATTGGAATAATATGTTGGGATCATGTATTCTTGAATTTTTCACCATGTAAGGACATTCCTAGGTTTGTTTTAAAGGGAAATTCAATCCCTGGGTACATTGGGCCTTTTAAAATATTATAAAGAATTGGGGTTGTAGCTTATTGATTAGCTATGTAACTGATCCTTTATAAATTACATGATGTATTCCATGTTTTATTACTAAGGAAATACATGCTTGATAGAATTCATGTGATCACATATGAATAAATAGATTTGGAGCCTGACTTGTCTTATAATGTGGGCCTGTATAGATTCTTGAAATGAGTGACCAAGTATTATGGAATCAAACAAGTCATTTAGTGAAAGTCCTTTGGTGAAGACAAAAATATAAAATTGCAAACTTAGGATCCTGAAGAATCTATAAGTAAGGAGTATTCATATATGTTCAATAATTGATATATACCCAATTTTTAGGATGAATTTATTTAATGGATGGAGAATGTAATACCCGAGACTCTACTGTAGCAGGTAAATACCATATCATGAACTATTACACAAATATTGACCTTAAAGTTCCTTTATTCAAAATACTATTTAAAAGTAAAATTTTAGAATGTTAAATTTACCAAAATAATTCAATTTTTAACTAATAATATTAAAGTTATGTTAGTAATAATTTATAAAAAATTTCTTAAATGGTCGGTTTTTAGTTGAAAATTACGATTTTCACTAAAATTTACATTTGTTTGACTTTACCATTATATAAGAATGGCCTAAAAATTTATAAACCCTTTTATGTAATAAAATATGAATTTAGGTAGTAAAATTATAAATTTTACAATATTCTTTGAACTAATAAATCGTATGGAGAACATTTTTAGAATGAATTTAAATGTTACTATAATATAGAAACTATTTTCAGTATTTTCATTGATTCACATATTTTCAAGGGATATTTGGTTTTTGATTTCCTTGAAAGCCTCATAGAATTTATTTATTTTATATTAAATCAATTTAGGTAATAAAAATCAGTAATCAAAATTATTTTACATTATATATAAATTTAAATCTAAAAACATTTATTTCTCTAAAAACTCTTTTTACACGATTAAGAATATTTATTTTAAAATTAACTTTTAAAACCTTTAGAGATTTTATATGATATAATTATATATAAATTTGAAATTATAGATATAAAATTATGAAAAATGTCCAATCTAAATAATTTCCATCAAAATTAATTATCAATATTAGAAATTAATTACCAAGGTAAAAGTAAAAGGGGTAAAATGAGTTTAACCTATTATAATAGTACTAAAACATTTTAAAAAAATAACTATAATTGATTGTTTGAGCCTTTTATTAATCAATAAATTTCATTCTTACACTTTTTCCTAGTTTGTATTCATTTTTTCTTTAATAGCTTGAGGGAATTATTGAAAAATGTAAAGGTGTTCCCAAAACGACCCTTCCCTTCACTTATAAAAGGGAACACCATCCCCATTTCAAAAAACACCTCCCATTTGAATTTATCTATTAAAATATTACATTTTTATCTACCTATAACCCTATCCCAATAACATAATCCCTTATCACTCATATTTATTCTATGACATTCAAATTTAAGGAGACTTCCAAGTAAAAATCAAGTCCCAAACGTTAGTGTTATCAACTACTTAGTCTTATTCATTAAAATTTATTCTATACACACTAATGTAATGGTAATATTATAAATTTTATAATTTAATTTTTATATATTTAGGTTATTGTCATTATGGTTTTTCATATACCCCATCCATTAAGAAAAGTAAAACCATTGTTCGTGCATTTTGCAGACTACCGCCGTAATGACGTAAAATGTTTCATTTTACTTCCCCACCATAAAAGGTTTGATATAAGGCTGGTATTAAAGGATAAATATTATTTTTATAATATAATTAAGTTTATTATGTAAAAAATTTAATAACTTATTAATGATATGGCCAATAAACTATCATCATTATTTTAATCATTTAAAATAAGTGTACTAAGAGGATAATCTTTTATTCAAATTGCGTAATGTTTTTATATCCACTAATTATTATTCTACATAAATATAATTATTATATATTAAACAAATAAAAAAAATATCATTATACTACTGTTATAATTATATTACAACTGAACCATATTATAATAATCCACTAATTATTGTAGGTACATTTTTGGGTAGGTTTAACCCCTACTTGAATAATACAATACATTTATGTCATGGATGACTATGGGGACTTCTTTAATGGTATAATATGATATATATATATATATATATATATATATTTCTATGTGTGTGTGTATATATGTTTATATAATAATTTTTTTCTATATTTAGACTCTCAATATATAATTCATAAATTAAGGAAACACCCTTCATTCATAAAAAACATGATTATTGTCGGGTTCATATTCATGGATAAAGTATAAAACACTCATAAATTTATTTTAAACATAATAAATTATTATAAATAAAACCTAAGAGTATCATTAATTACATAGTAATAATACACTTTAAAAGAAGAATGAATGGAAACATCGCTATTATGAAACTTCTCAAAATGATCAAAACTATAAACACTGATATGAAAAATCTATAGAATTCATATAGAGAATGAGTAGTTATGAATAGAAGCCATGAAAATGGATATGAATAAGTTTATCAATTAAGTGATATATAAATATATTATTATTATAGATGAGGTTAATTTAATTTCATGGAATCTAGTTTAAGAGCTAAGGTTTCTTCATCTCAAATTCTTCTCCTTGTGACAAGTTTTATAATTTTCACCTAATTTCTTTTATGTGGTGTATATACTGCTTATTTGAGATATTATAAAATGAAATTATTGTAATAATGGTATTAGAATATCATATTTTTTTAGTTTTTCTAATAGGTTTTGATTGAATTTCTACCAAATACATAAGTTGGGTTTTTCGTCACAATTTTTATTATTTGGGAAGACACATTTTCCCATTGTGAAAAAAATAAACTTTGGTAAGGTAAAGGTGTATATAATTTCCTATAATATACATCCCTATATGGATACTAGAAAGTGGATATAGGTGTGTCATATATGAACATTTCGATAATCACCCCTAAAAGGGTTGGTTTATCATAGACAGAATCATCACCCCAATGGTTGATGAGTTTGACTAAGACTGCACACCTAGTAAGACACTCTTGGGGGTATTATTTGGAATATTAACATGCTCTCAAGGGACCATTATGACATATTTTTCCTATTATTTTCTTGGTATCCTACCAGTGAAATCTAATGAATCAAATTATTATCTTCCATGTATAATAAAGCACATTTTAAGAACCCTCTCTATTATACATATATGATAATGGTACTTCATGTTACTTTGATGATACCCCATGGTTTCCAAGTTTATTATGGGATGTTCTCCTAGAAATACAAATTATTGTATTTAATGGTGATTTATTCGATATCCATGTATCTAATTACATAGATAATTTTTTTTCAATAAGATATTCTTGAGGGAACGGTATGAAAGTTCTTAATGACTCATATGGTGATTTCATTGGACTTAAATAAGATAAAGGTGGGGTAATACATTATATATCCCCGAGATGAATCAATAGATCTCATGGGGCAAAATAAGTTAGTTTTTTGGTGTATTCATATTCCCATAATAGGATAACCTCTTGATTGCAGTCTCAATGAAATGTAAATTGTCTCATTTTCAGGCCTTGAAAATAGGGTTTTAATGTCAAAAATTATGTTTTCCATCAGTATGAGATCAATGATTATTGTTATACATGTTTATATTTATTATCATTGACATATAATTCTGTTAGTTTTAATTTATTACGGATTTATGTTGTTAATTAATTCTTGTCGTATCACTAATGTGATGCTTATGTTATTCAGGATTCAATTGTATGTTACTTCTTGCTGAGAATATGATATCACCCCTATTTGTTTTCCTTTCCCTAGGAAACCTAGAGGAGGACTATGTTTAAATTTCATGGATATTATATAAAGAATAATAACATTATCATAATATTTTCATATTGTATCTTATATTTTCTAGTATAATATATGTATACAAATGGTCTTCAAAGACTAATGAAATTTTTTATCCTTTGGGAACTCTTGTAATCTGTACTAATTATGTAATATAAGTATTGTATCTAGGTTCTAGGAGACTAGGATGTTAGATAATTGGTATTTTAAAAAATTTCATCCCAGATAAACATTTTAAAAACATATAAAACAAACTAAACTTAGTTTCATCCATGGATATAATGCAAAAAATTGAAATATGAATATGGAAATATAAATGAGACATAAATGGAAACATGTTGGATGATGTGTACTAAGAGTATCCCAATCATCATTAGATTTCTATATCTTTAAGGATGTAAGATATAATCCATCTAGATTATATACACATACAACTTGACAACTTAAAATATTTTCTCTGATTCCCTAGAGTTAGAATGGAAAATCTAAGTGTTTCTTGATGCTCGTATGAGTGTTAGAAGATCATACGATCAATCCATGATCATAGGTCAAATAATTATGGGTCTTTCATTCAGTTTATAACACCAGAACAAGAGAGAGAGAGATTGTGTGGAAAGGAAATTAGAAAGAGTTTGTTCCTTCTATTTTGGGTGTAGAATTAGTTTTTATACTTAGGTTTTAAGTTTATTTAATATCCCTTAAGTCCCTTAAGAAACTAAAAAGTCAAAATAACTCACTTATGGTACAAAATACTTATTAAATATGTCATAGATGACAAGAATATTTCACCACTAACTTTTGACACTATTAAACATCACATGTTTATTTATGACAAATTAACTTGACCTATTTCTCTCAAAATATTAATGAATTTTGAAGAAATAATTACACTACCACAAAATATAATTTCTCACAATAACTTATTAATACTTAAATATTCTTTATGAATACCTTGATAAATAAATTAAACACTCAATAAATAAATTCTCATATTATTATGAACTTGATAATAAATTTTGAACATATTTATATAATTATTTAATTATGATAATTTATTTGAAAATCATATTTCTCATGTACTCACATAAATAAACTTTGTGTAACATGATGTAACAAGTTTAATCCCCATTATTCTAAAAAGTAATAACTTATTATTGAATTTATTTATCATTTACTTGTGATTTTTCACACTTGGATGTTGACCAACCCCTACATGTGGGGTCCACTTTTTCCTAAACTCCAATTCATCTGAGTTGGTGAAAATTATGGATACACTTTGTTTGTGACACTCTAGGCCCATATCTCGATAGAGATGATTCATATTCTAAAACCAGGTGGGGTATCTTAAAACAAATCATGATCCTTAAAGAGATAAGGATAAATCATAACCATGACAACACTTACTATAAAATATAATCTCTTCATCTCATGATATCTTATCAGAAAGGATGCATAATTTGTGTCATTATCCATTAATATTATTTTTTATTTTTTTTATTTTATTAGATGAAATTGAATTTTTATACAAAACCCATATATTTATTCAGAAAATTATTACTCCATTAAAGTGGCTAAAGATATCTAATTTATATAATTAGAATCATAAAATCCCATATTGACAATTTAATCAATGTCATACCACCAATGATGAAAGTCAACACAAGCTACCTCACAACAAACATCAATTATCACAATTTTTATCTTGAATCAAATTAGTTGATCAAATGATACAAAATGATAATGATCTCAGGTCCGAAAAAAATACACATGATCATAGATAAGAATATACAATGATACCCAAACCATGTTTTGTTCCTATTAGCATGCTAGTCCTCTTGATTTTCTCAATGCTTGATTAGAAAGTGTTAATATAATGAGAAGAAGTATCAATTCTTATGAGCCTCCAATACCATATAGCTAGAAATAAAATATTTCAGGTTAGTATGACATATCTAGATGATAAGTCACATGTTAAAGATTAATTTCAAGGTATCTCAAGGTTGTCATTGTAGTTGGGAACTTATATAACCTTTTGATATGAAAAATAATCCAAGGACATTACCATGTAAATATTTTATGCAGAAGTAATAAAATTATTATAGTAAGAGAAAATCAGGAATAACTCTATGTGTACATGATATGGAAATTAAAAATTACCACTCATGTAGGGTATAGTGTACCACTTTTACAACATTTCAAGTATAAAAATTAAACAAATTATGTTAGAATGTGCGGCCACCCTGCACTCCTACCAAATAGTCATCCTATTTTAATGGGTATACAGACTCTCACATGTTTTTGTGAAATATTTAAAAAACATTTGGCATAAACGGGGCATGAGGAACCTTCTACCAACCCCAAAAAGTGAATCTGCAAAACTAGGCCAGCCAAACCTCGGTTGGGCCAGGTCAGGCCCTCCCCGACCTATATGGCACATCTAGACCTAATATCCCCTATTTTTTTCCTTTTAGGTCCATTTAATGACTAAATAAATCTTGATTTTCTTAAAATTACATAAAATAGTTTTTAATATTTTTTATTTTGCTAAAAAAATTTGGTGTCCAAATAATGTATTAATATTGGTTGAAAAATATTTTAATGCTACTTTAATGCATTAAAATTACCCTCATATAGATTTCTATCTTATTTAATTATTTTAGTGAATTTTTATGCATATTGTCTTATCATGAGTTAAGGATGATCTATATATAATTATTTTAATATTTATTTAATTTTAATTATTTCAATATACATTGTTTAATATTAATTAATTATCAAATATTACTTTTAGATGATCTAGGAATTGTCCCTTTATCATTTAATTATCTAGGGGCCTATGTATTAACATTTAAGTTATAAAATGTATTCTTTTTTTCCATGTTACCCTAACCTATCTGTTAGTATATATTTTAAATAATAGTGGTGTTTGTGATGAGGTGTTTCAAGTGGAGAACTGACATGGATTAAAGTAGAAGACAATAATTGGGAGAAATATTGATGTTGTAACTTGTGTCAATTCATGACTAAGAAAATTTATCCTAGGGTATTGGTTGGTATATTCCATTTTTTAGATCAAAAGGTAGAATAAAACTCATGATAATATTTTTATTTTTATTTTATCATTCATGGATAATTATTTTGTGAATACATGAATGATGTTATGTCATATAGGATAGTTAACATGCATTCAAATTTAACAATTAATAAATTCTCGATGAATCAATTCTATCCATGCATGCTAAAAAAATTTAAAGTAAAAAAATATATAATATATAGAAATGATTAATATAATCAAATTTCATACTCGATGTAAATAAAACATAAAATCCCTCAATGTGATATTAATTCATAAACACCTTCCATCACTTAATTTAGAATGAAACCATAGTTTAAGGTGATTATAAATTATAGTTGATGGTAACACATTCTATTGGTGATTTACTATAAGTATGATGAGTTTAATGAACTACAATTGAATTAAAAGAAGTATTCATTGTTAGATTGGGAAAATTTTAAAGGGAAAGTGTTGACTAATTCCATGGTTAGGATTTGTGAGAGATGTAACACCACTCCATATATCATGAATTTAGGAGTTAATTTAGTAATCCATCCAAAAAACATACCGTAAAATATATAGAGAATGGTGTGTCCATAGATTAGACTTTAAAGAGAGGTTATAAGATACATTCCCACTAAAATATTAAGGAGATTGAATATTTAAAATCCAATGGTTGTGGGAAATTCTGATTTTAATAAAATAGGAAGATATATTTAAAATTAATTTACTTATCATGTAAAAATCATTAGTAATTAACATAAAATCACTAATCATATATGTTTTGTTTTGTAAAAAAATTGTTAAATAATACATTATAATCAATATGATCAATATTGGAAAATAAACCTGTCCTTGTTGACATAAATTTAAAAACGTTTTATAAGTTCTTGTTCATGGTACTATGAAAAAAAAATGAAATTCAATGTATGAGATTCCCTAATAACAGATAAGAAAATTCAATCAAGAAAATTGGGGGTGTTAAGGAATCTTACATGTGATCAACCCGACCCATATTCCCTCTCAAACTGGTACCTGATCCAAACTATCACATACACAAAGGGAGTCCTCAATCCCCATGGGATAGCGACTAGAACTTGATCACTAATAAAAAGTAAAGGGAATGATGTTGTCCAAAATGAAGTAAACAACATGACATGCACACACACACACACTCGCATATAGATATATATATATATATACATGATAGGAATAAATTGTGGAAGAATAAAACAAGAAATATATGTCATATAAAAAATTAAATAATAGAAGGAAAACAATCGAAAAGTAGCTGAACATTCTCCAAGATACAGTACAACAGAAAAGGAAATCTAAAACCTAAACAACAACTCCATATGATAGCATGATAAAACTCGCATTATCTCACCCCTAATTACCCAAATACAAATGATTTAAATATCTTTTCCTTATTATAATGCCTTGACTTTCCCTACATCGAAAGACATAACTAGGTCTTCAAATAACTAAAGGCGTATATATGGTGTGAGATAAAATGATCTGTAGGGCCCCAGACACATTTCCCATACCAAGTCTCTATAAAAAAATAATATGATCAAATTTTAAGAAAATAAGGCATGATAATTAGTAAAATAGTTTTTATATCAAATGCATGGTAAAATATTTCCCAGGTTTTCCATAGTTCCAAATAATCCAGGTAAAATAGTTTCAAAGAATAGACCATATAGAAAAATAGTCAAACCAAATAATGTATTGAATTCTATAGAAAATACAAAGTATTAAAAATCAAACGCACGAGGAACATCATGCCATGGATCACAATAGGTCAGGCTAGATTGAAAAATCATACCCAAACATAGACAATCACATGCATCAAGTCTCTATATATATGCATTGAATCTAGAAATAAGCAGAACACCCTAACAATTGAACCATGCAATAATTATAAAAAGTACCTAGAATAATAGGCCTAGGGTTTAGAGGAACACCCCATGATTGAACCTCCTAATATTATCAATGGATGAGGCCAATTACTACACTATCCTGCGGATTATCCAAGGATTCCCATGTGGTACATTTTCCAAACCATTCCATCAAAACCATTATTTGAAAACCATTTCATAAATCCATTTTACAATTCTTTTAAAATACCTTTTCTTTTAATAAAAAATGGGAAAATATATTTTTTAAAAACCCATTTTCACACATGAAATTAAACCATGCCAATTTATTTATAAAACAATTTATAAAACCAAAGTAATAAAGTTCATCTAAAATAGGCTAGAGATGGAACCACCAACATCGATCTTGGTTAGCACATGCCTACAATGGGATCCACCAATAGGGAAGGATAAAAGGACAACAATAGAGTCCCTATAGTCAATCTTTACATATTAGAATCAATAAGAAAGAAAAAATTCAGTGGATAATATAAGACAACACATAATACAAGAACCAAAAGTGATGCACGAAAACCAGCATAAAGGTTGGCCTTTGGAGGAAGATAAAACAACGAATCTAGAAAGGATCGGGATAATAAAAAATTACAGGACCAAAAGATCTAAAAATGTATCACAATAGTATTGTTTCATCCAAGAGAAATGAAGAAGCATAAATATAATTTACTCAGAGAGACACAACACAACCAAAATAAAAATCAATCCCTGAAATAAACAATATAGAAAGATAAATTATCCCCAAAATCATTTCAGAGAGGTCATAAGTTTTTAGAGAAATCTTGTGCATTGAATGAAAAAGAAACTAGATGTGTAGCACATAAAAACATATTGGTCAGGAACATTATAGGAAGTGAATCCTAGGTCCATGACATGAAATTCAATAAATCCATATATAAAGAAAAAGGCATCACCTTAGTTAAATAAAACACTAATCAAAATTTTTGTGATGTGAATTAGCCACACAAAATGTAAAAAGTTGGCATTATGAATTGGTCTATTACATCATCCCATCAACATATTCATTCCATATAACCCATTAATGATATTATATTGTTTAATAGATATATTCTATAAAATACATATAGAAATGAATAGGGACGATATATACCCCAAAGGACATTCTCTTAATCCTTTTTAAACATTTATACCTGACCCCCATTAATCCCAACAAACATACATCCTCAGACATTAGTTCATTATCCCCAGAAATGGTTCTCCATCCTCATAAGTCCAAATATGTACCCAAATAAATAGGGAAATGGAAAGAGAGATAAGAAATACCTTAAAGAAGGTAACAAGCTGATACAAACTGCCCACCATAATAATTTATTTCCCCAGGAATTAATGTGGAAGAATGGTATCTGGAAAGAGGTGAAGGCACCGGTCACTCATCGATGACTTGTGATCCCAAGTCTCATAAGAATCTAATCTGTGTCTCTATAATACTCTAACCAACAAAATCTACTTCCCACGCAATAATTTTACCGGAGATTCAAAATTTTCCACCGGTTTCTCTATAATTATAAAATATGGCTCCAAAAAGATCTCTTCCCAACTCAGAATGTGAGAGAGATTAAGATAGTACTTCTTGATTTGAGATATGAGTAAAACATCATGAATACCTATCAACTAAATAAGGAATTCAAACTGATTAGAAACCAAACTAACCCACTCAGTGACCTTGAAAGGTCCAACATATCTTAAAGAAAATTTTTCCTATTTTCCAGGATGATAATGACCCAATCGAGGAGAAAATTCCTTGAAAACATGGTCACCAATAGAAAACTCCATAGGACTATGCTAACAACCTTCATATGATTTTTTATACTTCATGTTTTATCTAGATTCCAATGTATATCTTAAGTCCTCACTGATGACTCCTAAATGAGACACGATCCTATAAGAGAGGCCTCACCCACCACTTCCCAAAAAATAGGTGACCTACACAGTTGACCATACAAATATTTTAAGGGATCCATTATGATCGATGACTGATAACCATTTTTATAATAAAACACAACCATTCCCATATGGATATAACATGATCCAATGAAATCCCAAATTCATGCAAAGAGAATATTCTTCGGGATATGAATAGCATGCTCTATCTGGCCATATTTATGTTGATGGTAAGCTGTACTCAACCAGACCTAAGTCTTAATGACCTCCTATGAGACTCTTCAAGAACCATGAGGTAAACCTAGGATCCTTTCTTGAAAAAATGGTATTGAGAAACTCATGAAAACTCACAACCTCCTACATACACACCTTAGTCGGGTCTTCAACATCAGTTGTGTCCCTGATCAAAATAATGTGAGCTGACTTTTTCAACCGATCAATCACCTCCCAAATAGAATTCCTCCCATCGGGAGTATATTTTAATCCAACAAAAAATACCATGGAAACTTCATCCCATTTCCAAAATTTTACCAAATGTGGCTAGAGTAACCACTACTAGGAAAATACCCTATATTAAAGGTTTCGAACCGTTGTTATAGGCCTCCAAACTGTTGGTATAGCCTATACCAACTGTTTGGAGAATCGTGGCCCGGTAAGCCATGAGGATAGATCTATACCAATAGTTTTCCCAAACCTGTTGGTATAGACCTATACCAATGGTTTTCAAAACCGTTGGTATAAGTAATATGAAAAATCTATACCAAACAGTTCCATAAAACCGTTGGTATATGTATTTCAAAAAAGAATCATTCGATGGGTTTTGATCTGAGTACCTACAGTTTATTATTGAACGACCTAACCACTAACCTAACTTGACTTTTGTGAACATAATTTCATAAATATGTATATGTATTTTCATAATTATTTTAAATTTTTATTTATTTAATGTTCTCGGCAAAAAGATTCCATAAAAAATACATGTAATCATACCAATAGTTATCAAAACTGTTGGTATAGGTATATACCAACGGTTTTAAGAACTGTTGGTATATGTTCTTTGATTTTGGGACCTATACTAACGGTTTTGGACAAACTGTTGGTATAGGGGGGGGGACCTATACCAACGGTTTGGCCAAACTGTTGGTATAGGGTCTCTATAATGGACCTATACCAATGATTTTGGCTGAACTGTTGGTATAGGTCCCCCCCTATACCAACAGTTTTGGCCAAACCATTGGTATAGGTCCAAATTAGTGACCTATACCAACGGTTTTCCCAAAACTGTTGGTATAGGTCTGATTTCCAGTTGTGAACCTATTAGGTTTTAGATAATCTTCCTTTATCTATTAGAAGGTGTAACAATGATACTTGAATATGAAATTCCATGCTTCATATCCAACCAAGAAAATCATAGTATCATGTTATAATGCATATTATTAGTGCCCATATGAATGACCCGTGAAGAACTATAATAGTAAAAATAAACTAAGATACTCACAAATGTTGGGACGACAAACCAATCTACAAAAAAGAGAATACCATATGAAGGGATAGACTAACCCGAAATGGAATCCCCACCATATAAAGTTTCTATAATGCCATTGAATTCATCATCCTACTACTGACTTTACATAATAGATTCAAGGATAGATAATGATAAATTAAAACTAGCTAAAACTATTCCAGAAACATCCTCAAGAAAATCCCGGTGCAACTAAGTGAAGATTATTTTAATGCTCCACTCCTCCTTTTATTCTAGAAAAGCTTATGATGGTACTTTATTATTAAGAGTGTCTGCAATGAAATCACCCTTCTTAGAGGTGTAGGAGATGTTGAAGTCAAATTTTTGAAGTTATCCCACCCACCACCTCTATCTAAGAATCAATTATTTCTAGGAAAATATGAAACTCAAATTCTTATGGTCATAAAAGACTATGAACATCTCCCCATAAGGATATTACTACCAACATTTAAGCACATGCATAACTGTGGAAATATCTAAGTTATGAGTGGGATCATTATTCTCATGTGTTCGAAGCTGATGAGAGCAGTAATCCACCACATGATCTCCCTGCATAAGCCCACAACCCAAACCAGTGCCAAAAACATTATAGAAAAATGCATACCCCTTACTAGGAACACGTAAGAGCATAAGAGGAGTTGATGTCATAAGTTATTTCATCTCATCAAAAGAAGACTAAAATTTTTTATTCTATATTAATTTCATCCATTTCATAGTAATAATATTAATAGCTGATGAAAACATTGTGAAATCCTTAACGAATTTTTGTTAGTACCCAGAATGACCAAGAAAGATCTGATTCTAAAATACATTATATGGATATTCCCATGACAATACTAACTTCACCTTCTCAAGATCAATAGATAATCCATGAAAAAAATCACGCCCCCCTAGAAAATCACTTCATGGATATAGAAACTTCATTTTGAAATATTTCTACACTAATGGTGACTTTTTAGGATCTTCAAAACCATATTCAAATGGTGTTAATTCTTATTCTTGGATCTTGAAGAAACCAAAATATCATCCATGAACACTACCAAAAAAGTGTAGAGATACTCATGGAATATCTAGATCATTAAGACCATGAAACCTACAAGTGTGTTAGTCTGGAAAAAATACATCACAAGATATTCACAATGGCCATACCTAATCCTCAAATCCATCTTTGGTATATCATTATTTTGAAATCTAATATTATTCTAATATAATCAAAGAACAATATTCAAAAACCACTTTTCCACCTTTAAATAGTCAAATAGGTCATCTAAATGATGTAAAGGAAACTTATTGTTAAACATTACTTGGTTTAACTTATGATAGTCCACACACAGTTGGATTGAACTATCTGCATTATTGGAAAAGAGTACGGTGGATTCCTAATAGAAAACACTAGATAAATCATATGGAAAAAATTGGGAAAACCCCTAATAGAAAAGGGAAGATTACTCCCCCAAAATAAACGTTATCAGGATGGATTGGATTATTACTCATCAAAATGAGGTTGATTATTATCATCATCATGTCTAATTCCTTTTGTTATATGAGTTCTATTAGGTGTTTTATGGATAGTGGGTTCTGAGGTCATATGTAAAGAACCCATCCTATATACCCTATAAAATTGGTACCCGGCCCAAACTGTCATATACCCAAAGGGAGTTATTGATCCCCATGGGATGGTGACTAGTACCGGCAAATCAATAATAACCAGAGGGAGTGATTCTTCCAAACCCAAAGAATACAACATAACACACACATATATTTATACACACATCAGGAAGAAACATTGGATGAGTAAAACAATAAATATATGTAATAGAAGAAAGGAAATAGTAGAAGAAAAACAATTCAAAAGTAGCTAAACATTTTCCAACATAAAATTACAACAGTAAAGAAAAACAAAAAATGAAATAGCTACTCCATGTGATAGTGTGGTAAAAATCCCACTATATCACCTCTATCTACCCAAACATAGCTAATAGAAACCTCACCGCCTCACTATGACAATTTTACTTTCCCTGTACTAAAAGACATAATAAGGTCTAACCACCACCGAAGGGGTTCATAGGGTTTTATCAAAACAAAGTCTATAAGATCCCACCCAGTTTTTCAAAATCAAGTCTCTGTAAAAAAATATGAATATGATCAACTTTAAAGAAAACAAGGCATGATAACCATTTAAACAATTTTTATATAAAAATCATGGTAAAATATTTCTCCCTTTTTCCACAGTTCTAAATAATCAAGGTAAAATAGTTTCAATGCATATCACACGTGTCAAAACTTTCCAACTAATGCATTTATCACATACCATATCATATCCTAATTATTATAGACAAAAATCCAAAAAAACATCATGCAAATGATCAAAACAGGTCATACTAGCTAGCAAACTCATACCCAAACATAGAAAATCATGCACATCAAGTCACTAGATATATACATTAAATCTAGAGAGTAGAGGAAACCCCTGAAAAGCGAAGCTCCCAACATATCTAACAAGTATCTAGAACAGTGATCCTAAAGACCATAGGAACACTTCATTAGTGATCCCCCCAACCATACCAATAGACATGGACTATTAATACACCTTCCACCTAAGTACCCAAGGATTCCTAAGTGCTACATTTTCCAAACCATTTCATCAAAACTATTATTTAAAAAACAGTCATAAAACATTTTCAAAAATATTTTAAAATAAGTTTTCTTTTACAAAAAAAGTGGAAAACCATATTTCCTCAAAAACCCATTTCCACACACGTAATTCAATCATGCTAATTCATTTATAAAACAATTTATAAAACAAAATAAATAAATTTTATTTAATATAGGATATAAATGGATCTACCTACCTCAAACATGGTTCAAACACATCTATAACAGGATCCAAAAACATATAGGAACATAAATACAACAATAGAGGTCCTAGAATAAATCTTTACATATTATAATCAATTAAATTAGAGAAGATATTGATGGAAAGGATAACACAAAACAAGCTTCAAAAAAATCATACACCACAACACAACCCATACAAAGGTTATACTCTAATGGAAAATCACACAAAAGATCTATAAAGGATCAAGAGAATAAATATCACAAGACTGATAGATATGAAAATGTTGGGAAACAATGATTTTTTGTCCAAGGGAAATTAATAAGTGGAAAGATAACTTACCCAAATAGATTCAACACAACCAAAATTAAGATCTATCACCGAATAAAATGGTTCGGGAGTGGGGATCCCCAAAATTATATGGGGGAGCTCTAATATTTTGAGATAAAATATTACGCATTGAATAAAAAAGAAATTATATATGTCATTCATAAAAACCTATAGGTGGTAAATGTTACATGATGTGAATCCAGGGTTCATGACATAAAATACATCAAAACCATATACAAGGAAAAAGTTTTCCCCTTGGTTAAAAAAACACAAATAAAAACATTCACAATGTGAACCAGCCTTATGATGTGTATGATCTAAATTGTCATTGAAGTCAGTAAAATTTTAAAATTTATATTCCTAATAACTACTGTATATTTGGAAAGTAGGGTTGAACCCACAAGGAAGGTAAATTGACTACTAATCTTCTAAAAAACTTGGTAAACCCCACAGTTGTCAGAAGTGGAGTGATTTTTTTCTTTTTATTTTTTTTCTTTTTTATATATTTTTATAATCAATGAAGTGACAGAATATTAAAAACATTTATTTAAACTATATTGAAACTAGATACAGTTGTAAAACAAGGAAAAACAGATGTTAGAACCCTAATAAAATGAACAATCTATTTAAACATTCGGAGAGTAATCTCCATTATACTAGTTTTAAAGGTGTTTAAGTTCACTTATATGTTGTTGTTGAGTACCACTATAAAGAGTATGACTCAGCTCCCTCACCAGGAATTAAATCACACTAGTCAACCAATTTAATATTTTGCCACTAAAAAATTAATCAATCGTGAACTACTTTGAAAATTAACAACAAGACAAACTCACCATAAGTCTCAAAATCTTATGAATCTATATTTTATGAAAAGTGTTTCCACAACCAGTTTCGCCAACTAACTATGAAATCTTGTGATTATGTTCTAATGGTACAAGCAATTGTATGAACTCAGTATTGATCTTGCCAATTGTTACTGAATTCAATGAAATGATTAAGTGATATGAGAATTAAAAGTAACCAGTATAACTTCAATTCATCCCCGAACTAGAAGTATTTAGCCTATAATCATCTCTATTTCGTATACTATATTCATTCAATTATAGTGCAAGATAATTGAAAGAGGACAGAGGAAGAAAACTCCCTCTGCTCGGATGAATTACTACTCCTGGACCTCGGATCTCTAAAGGATGGTTCTCGGAGAGTTTCTCCAGAATTCGCCTCCAATGTTCTTTCTCTACTCTGAGTCTGGAGTGTTCATCGAATGAATGAGCGACTCCCCCCCCCCTAAATTCTGCTTCTTGCTCTGCTTTAAGAACCCATTGTCTTCTGCTGCTCGTCACCAAACATCTTCCACCGACTTTGACAACCCTTCACAAATGCACCGCTCAACATGCGTTTTTTCACGACTGGCACGTTGCACTAATTTTTCCCTCATAACTAACTTTTAATGAGTTAGTTGGAATCACTTGGATGTGTTTTAGCCTCTTGAATGAACCTACACATGTTAAAAACAAAATGAAATAATAAAATCTCAACATGAGTAAATTAATATTTTACAGTTATTATTTTATGTTTACTGTAATAATACTTATTAAAAAGTAATTAAAGCTAATTATTAAATATCTTAATTAATAATTAATGTTTACTTTTATATAACATTATTACTATAAATTTATCAAAATTACATTAATTTAATTAAATTAATAAATATATATACTAAATACTAAATTTTTAATTTTATCATATTTAATTAAATTATTAAAATTTAATATCATAAGTAAATAAATAATTAAAATTTTAATAATTTTGATTGTATAAGTTATTCTTATCTAATAATTTTACTATTATTATTGTAATTACTATTTAAGAAATTAAATTCTTAGATTAATGTAAATATATGTAAATTTATCTATTAGTTTATTTTGATTTAATAATTAGAATTAAT